>CM068487.1:23272500-24472500 GCA_034769265.1 Remorina albescens
TAAATATAAGTGTGGGACTGATAAACTATCTATTCACACAATGTGATTCTCACGAGCTCTGTTGAAAGAATGTGTTTATTATTATTCATTTATTGTAATACATACTGTTACTTCACAATTTTACTAAATATTCCCTTCAGATAAACAGTGCTGTTGGGTCATCTGTACATCTGCAGTCGAGTGTTTTGGAAAACATTTTTTCTTTGTTTTATATTTTCCAGATTGTCTTGTGCTCATTTTCTTCTTTTATGCATCTCTATTTGAGTTTTCTCCAAAAATCAGCTGTCAATACAGATCACATGACAAATCCTTGTTTCTTTCCAGCCTTGTTAGGTACTAGTAATGAATTTGGATTATAAATCAGTCTTTTGGGTATATCCTTCTAGTTTCTACCTGGCTGCACTATTTGTCCACATGCTCTGAATCAGTGGAACGAGGCTCCAGCTTTAGTTTGATTGGATGTAAAGGTCCTAATAAGCCGCTGCCATCCATCTTCAGTGGGATCTGTGGAATGGACGAATTCAGCGCATCAGAAACTCCTCATTATGTCATATTATCTCTCATCATATCATATAACAGAAAAGACAGAGACCATGATGACCTCAGCTTCTGAACTCATTGAAAAATATTCACCATTGTCTCCTTGCAGACTGAGAAGCTGAAGTTTTGCAAAACTTCCACCAAGGCCAATTTAACCAACAGCAGAGCGAACCGCATTCCCAAACAGTTCCTCGGCCCCATGCCAAACGGCAGGTAGGTGTACGGATTGATGCTCTCTTTGTTCTTTTTGCTAAATCTGGAAAAAAGTGAAACAGCAGAAAATAAAAAGTTGAAGATAAAATGTTCAACGAGTACTTGATTCCATAACTTGTTGCTTTACTCTGCCTGCTACATGGGTGTGCTCTTTTATTATGAATTAAGGAAATGCAATTTCATTTTGAGTCTGACTCAGCATTTGCCTTTGCAGTCCTCTAAGAACAACATTTGCCTTTTCCATACCCTCTTTTTCTACAAATAAATATAAATTATTTCTTTGAATTGTTTTATATCTTGCTAAAAAATGTGAACATTTAAATGCTCATTAGACATTTCAGCTGCTACCGCTCAGGTTTGAACTCCTCAGGCTCGGGCCAGAATTCAGGATCTCGGTGCAGAGCGTAGACCGGAATCATCACAGTCATGTCCTTCGGGATTGTGAGGTCATTGATCTTGACAGTTTCTTTTGCCATTCGCTCGAGACGTGAGGCTGGAGGGTAGAGCCTGATCACAAATAAGAATAATGTAGTCTGTAGTCATTTCACAAAATTTAAAATTCAAATGACCCCAAACTTACATATGTGTCTTATTGAAACACTGTGTTTAGGTTGCCCTGGAATTTTTCTATTGTTTTGGTGGATGCGCAGGTCTTGTATTTTCTTTTTAGCAGCATGACTCCAGGTATAACAACGTGTTGGATCAATCACACTTCCCGGAGGTTGCTCGTTAAATTTTCATTAGGTCAAAATTTGGATTCCTTGGTGACCCATCAAATGTTAATATTTTATGTGTAAACATGCTAACTGTACCACTGTCTGCATGCAGTCCCACAGTGCCACTGGCATAGATGTAGACTTATTCCACATCTGAAATAATTTTTCTTTTGTGGCAGAGGCATCAAAGGAAATGTTGATCCTCAGGCCAGATCTTATCTACAATTTCACTGGTATTGTAACAAAACATAGACTTGACATTGAACCAGCTCAGATCATTATAAGTTTCACATTACCTCAGACTTTCTTTGATCACAGCGTCTAAATACTCCATCTGCATCAGAGCTTCGTATTGGACTGAACCCTGAAGAGTTGTATAAACTTAAACACAATTCTGATGTTTAGAAAACTAGTTTTAGCATGAAATAAAATGCAGAAAACTACCAGAAACATCCTCACTACCTTATTGGGGAAAGTAGTGTCGATCTCCTTTTGCAAACGTTTCATGATTTCAGGATTTCTTGCCAAGTTGTAGGCCAAGAAGGTAAGAGTGATGGCACTTGTCTCATAACCCGCCATCGCAAACAATGTTAGTTGAGTAACAATCTCATGATCAGAAAGACCTGTCAAGAATGTCAGGATGTGGAAACGGACAGAAAAGAGAGGAGAGTGTCTGATATTTGTGCTTCTGTATTTGTGAATGATGTAACTGTTGAATTACCTTGATTCTGCTTTTTTCCTGTGGACCCATTGACCGTCTGTAAGTTGGTCAAATATTGAAGCAAATCTTGTGAATTCTGAACAGGTGAGAAAGTTGATACAAGCGTCATGTTTTATGGGGATGGTAGGTTGTGTTATATAATAGAGATTTGAAAAGCAATACAGTTTTTGAAGTTATTCATCCATCCATCTTCATCCGCTAATATCTTTGCTTTTTTGTTACAAATTTTACCACCATAATATACATTATATTGCTGTCGTGATGCAACATTAGGAATTGAATATAATGGTCGTTATGTGTGTTCCAGACCTGGTGTGAGCTTCCTTTAAGTTCGGCTCTGAACTTCTCCACAATCATTTTAAAGTGACCAGTCGCAGTCCTGGAAAATAAAGAAACACCCAGAAGCTCCAAAAGAGGAAGAAAGACTGGAAAACATCCTGAGAAGGAAAAAAGGTAAATATTTATAATTCCGCTCACAAAAGCTCCCAGTGGATATAAAGAAAAATGGTTGGGTAGAAAAACAGAATACCTTGGAAAATGAAAAGAGGAATAGAGACTTTGAACAGCTTGGAAGCATGACTGAGGAGGGGACATGAAGGGTTGTTGATTAAGTCCATGTCCCCACCGAATGCAATGCTGATCATTATGTCCATACTGTACGGCCCGAAGAACCTGAGACACAAACATTGTACTGATCACAGGTTCTTAATAAGACTGCACAGAAGACAAACACCATGATGGTGTTCTTTCTATAATGGAAAATTCAGCACAGCAACTGTTGCACAGCTCAGGTTGGGTCGCCTCTAAGATGTATTTGCATAAACTTTCAAAGCCTAATTTACTTCTGTTGTTGGAAGAAAGCTGTAAATTCACAAGTGCATGAGGACTTGAAACAGGCGGAAAACTGTCCAAAGGTAACGCAATCCACCTACTATACCATGCCCTCTTATGACTGTTTTGTCATGCAGCCATCTCTCTGAGTATGAAATGAAGGAGTCTGAGGTTTTATCATTAAACATTTAATAACCATTTATTTGCCAGTACCACTTACTCCTTAACATTAATGGCATCATCGTTGCCTAGACTGGACTGTAGCTTCACTTTTAATTTGTGGGAATGATGTTTCATGATGTTAAACATCTTAAACAGAAGAACAGAGAAGATGAAGATTTAGAATAAGATTAGGGTTAAATTTAATTATCCCAAAATATGTCTCAAAGAAATGAAGAGAGAAAGGACAAGTCCTACCTCTTTTATACGACCAGAGCTGAAGTAGGGGGTGAGGATGTTGCGAATCTTTCTCCACTGATCATCCTCAGCAATGGAGACTGCGTCACTCAGATCCCCATTCAGGCGCAAGTTCTAAAGGATCATAACGGTCAGATGCTTCGAACATAAATATTTATTATTATGTTTCAGTTCACAGTTCATTGTTAGTCTGGCTGCTAGCACAGTAATTGGCTTTCATGATATTCTCCCATGTTTAAAAGACTTAAATTGAGACTACTGGAATCATAACTTGACGTATAACAATTCTTGGAACTCAGTTTTTAATGCTTTAATTATTTCGCTTACCTGATTTTTTTGTAATTTGTGTTTTTCCGGGTTTACCAAGGGGAAAAATATATTTATTGTTATGGACAGTAACCATGTATTTCACACCCAGTGACCTGACAAACATGTAAACACATTCTCACAATTTCTATTCTTTGCGTCATGGTGAATTAAAAAATAAAGAGTCCTCTTCTGCTTTATGGCTGCATTTGATCAACTCTATGTTCTTCTCACCCTCCGGTTGGTGAAGTGGGTGAGGCACTCCTTTACCAGGACAATTTTCAGCACGTCAGGATCCATCACAGCCAGTATGGGTCTCCTGAGCTCATAAATGCTGGACATTTACAGGACAGAAACTCCATTTAGACTTCAGGCATTCAGTGTAAAACTCGGTGTGAGAAGATTTGCTTTCGTTAAGATTCTGCTGACATCAGAGTCACGTTTCATAAAAGATGCAATGACAGTGATCAGCTTGGTGTTTTGTTTCTTTTATTGACACTCCTAAAAGCTTTTTATACTCACCCCCACACTCTTCCGTACTTTTGTGCCAATGAATTATCTTCTATGTAGTAGATCTAGTAATTTAAATATTGAGTGTTAGTTATTAATATATATACATTATAGCTTTCAGTCTCATGTATTCTGAAATATATATTTTAATGAATTTAAAAATGATTCAAACTTGAGAAGAACTTTACTATTTACATACAGGGTTCATCCTGCCAACTGAGCCAAAGTACATTATGGATTTGGGTCCAGGGATTCCCAACTTCTCAAATACTCCAAATGTCCAGTGGCCGTACCTTTAAAGAACGGGGAATGAGTTAAATCGTCAAAGTCACACGGTGTTGTTCAGACTGCTGAAAGGAAAATGCAAAAAAGTGAAAATATTCAACTTTGATTAAAACAAATCTCTAATACTTACATAACAAATATGCAGCAAAATGTGATCAATAGAATCCATGTTTCTAAAGAGAAGAATGGAAGAAACCCCATAATTATCTCCTGGTCAGTGAAGTTATGGCAGGTCAGTTTGCCCTGAAGTGTGACTGAAACAACAGGAAGTCAATCCTTTCCTTTTTTAACCCCCCCTGTGGCCCATCAGTAACACACACCCAAGAGGGAAATCTGTTTTTTTTTTTGTTTTTTTTCCCCCAGAAACATGTAATCCTGCAACACGCAAACAAATAAGAGGCAGAAACAAAAAAAAAAAAAAAGACGAATAGATTTGAAAAAATTATTATTATTTAAAGCAGTTTTTTTTTCTTTCATAACATAAGCAGCATAACAAGTAAAGCCACAGGATTGTACAGTTACAGATCACAGCTAATAAATGATTATAAATCCTGCCCAGTCTGCCTGTGAATCATTCACCCACCTGGCTCTCATCGGCTCAACCCTCACACACTTAGTAATGCAACCGGGTAGGCAGCTTATTAGAGCTACCACTGACAGCAGAGAGGGAAGACGACATGATGGGCTTCCTCCTGTATTTCTCTGCTGAGACATGGACCCTCCTGGTTGCTTTCATTACATTGATGCTTGTGTAAGTGTTCAACAATATTTGGCCAAGTATATTTGTACTGTGTTTTTGTTTTTACCTCCATATGTGACAAAAAATCTCTCTTCTCTGTGTTTTTTACAGATATATCTATTGGCCTTATGGGACTTTTAAAAAAATGGGCATCCCTGGTCCCAAACCAATGCCTTTTTTTGGCACAATGCTGTCTTACAGAAAGGTTGGTAGATACTGTATACCTTCCTGCCATAAAGTATGTAACTGGTATTTACCTTTGCCTCCATACAGCTCATTAGCACCACAAACCAAAACCTCCAATAGGACTGTAAAATTTCAAATGATATAATATTAAGACTGCATCACTGTTAGCTAATATTAGTATTTGTACTATAAGTAGTAGTACTGTAACACCAAATAACACCATATAAGAAAATGTCAATTTAATATGAAAATAATTGCCTTTTAATTTTCTATATGTTTCAACTTCATATGTAAACGTAAGTATCTTTGTTGTTAAATTCTATTTCGGAAATCTGGGTTTAAATTTTAGTGACAGTGGTGAAAATATTTTCAGTTATTTGTGTTGTAAAATGTTTTATTTATTATTATTTCAAGACGTCCGAGCTTTATTTGAAATGGTAAAAACCATATAGGTTTGTGATTTAAATATTTTAATATGTTGTACAAATATTTGTAAGCAGGTGGACTGTGGTTTTAATTGGTATGCTTCTTCTAGGGCATCACTACCTTCGACGAAGAATGCTTCAAGAAGTACGGAAAAACATGGGGGTGGGTCTGTCATACAGTACTGTGTCTATGTACATGTTCAGGACATTCATCTGATCTGGTCTGTCGACATAAACCAGCCGACTCTGACTGCCCGCTCTTCAAGGCTGATGTCTTACTGCCTGTATCCACTTCTCTCATCTTAAAGGCAAATCTTTCTGTGCGGCAGCTTATAAAAACTTAGATCAGGGTTCTTTACCCTGTTAGTAGATCACCCTACCACACAGCATCTATGGGGCATTTGTTTGTGTTTGCTGACAAGAGACACCTTCACACAATACAAATCAATGGAGAGCTCCTGATTGTTTTCCCCTCCGGTGGGCGTGGCTTTTACAGTCTATTATTGGCTGCCTGTTTAACAAATATGTGACTGCATTATAGTCTCATTGGTCTATTATTGTGTTCATATTCTGTTCTATCCTTATCACGTATAGCATTTTTGATGGCTGTCAGCCTGTACTGTGCATCACAGAGCCTGCCATGATAAAAACTGTTCTGATAAAGGAGTGCTACTCCCTCTTCACTAACCGCAGAGTATGCACACATTACATAACTCATTTGGTCACTCATTCTAACTGCCTAGTTACACTCTTGCCTTCATGTACTGTTGTTTTCCAAATAAATTACAGAACTTTCGTCTGAATGGACCACTGTACGACGCCGTGTCCATCGCTGAAGACGACCAGTGGAAAAGGATCCGCAGCGTCCTCTCACCCAGCTTCACCTCAGGAAGACTGAAAGAGGTCAGACCTTCCTCCTCCTCTTCCTCTTATACTCTGGCCTTTTTGCATGTTCAACAAAATATTTTTCTACCAAGGTCTGGGCAGTAAATTTAGTTGATTTTTAATTTTTGGGATTGTTAGAGTCCTAAAGAGAGGAAAGTATTTTGAATTCTGAAATAGAAGAAAAAAATCATTTTCCCTTTTGACCTCTGGTGACTCTCAGATTTATCCTGGAGGCTTTTTTATATGGTTCTGATGCTAAGTTGGCAACTACTGATGAAGTGGGAAAACAGCAACAGCTCTCTGTTAGTCTGGTTGTGTTTTCTAGTTCAAACTTCTTGAAATGTTTGTATGACTGTTCTTCTTTTCCATCTATGTTGGTTTTTGGGTCAGATGTTTAACATAATGAAGCATCACTCTGCTAACCTGATAAGCAGCATGAGTAAGAAGGCAGAAAAGGACGAGCCCTTGGAATTGAAGGAGTAAGACCGCTAATAACTGCAACTGATTACAGATATTGCATAGCCTCAGCAAAAGGACAAGACTGACCGATGTGTCTGTGTTTCCTTTAGGTTCTTTGGGCCCTACAGTATGGATGTTGTAACCAGCACAGGATTCAGTGTAGACATAGACTCTCTCAACAACCCCTCAGATCCTTTTGTCACTAACATCAAAAAGATGCTGAAGTTTGACCTTTTAAACCCTATTTTCCTCATTATTGGTACAGTATTCATTTCACCTCTGTGAAATACAGCTATTTATAAACTTGGCCTTCGAATGACTTGTAGATCAAAAACATCTGTGTTTGATGACTTAATATGAATGTTTACAGTCAGTACAGTCACTGTCTTCCCTGGCTTCCTTGTTTTGTGTCTTTTCAGCTGTTTTCCCCTTCACTGCACCTTTATTAGAAAAATTGGAGTTTTCCTTTTTCCCTACCTCTGTCACCGAATTCTTCTATTCAGCACTGCAGAAAATTAAGTCTAATCGAGAGGCTAGCAAATCAACGGTATGTATGTATGTATGTATGTATGTATGAGCATACTCATAAATATACCAGTATACCAAATTATTCATGGATGTCTGCTTTCAGAGTCGTGTGGATTTCCTTCAGCTGATGATTGACTCCCAGAAAAAAAAAGAAGTAGAACCAGATAAAGGTGATAAACATATACACAGCAGCAGTTCTGTAAACACACAAAAACACAAAGTAAAAACTATTCTAACTCCAAAATCCTTGTTATCTTTTCAGCTTTAAGTGATCATGAAATCCTTTCTCAAGCCATGATTTTCCTCTTTGCTGGATATGAAACAAGTAGCAGTTCTCTGACATTCTTGGCTTACAATCTGGCGACAAATCCTCATACCATGAAACGGCTGCAGGAGGAGATCGACTCCACCTTCTCTAACAAGGTATGTAGGGAGTGAGGAGAGGACAAAGTTTGAGACAGCAGCGAGTTTTAAAAGAAATAAATTCAAAGCTGCCTCTGCTGGATTTTAGCCAGTTGGAGGCAGAAGAACACCAAAACATGTTGACAACACTGACACACTTCATACATTAGGCAGACAACTCACAGACCAACATTAGATTTGAAATTTTGGCTACCTGATGAATTTCCCCAAGCAGCCAATATGGTCGATGTTTAACTTCTAACATCACATGTCTGCTTTTACTGGATGGGCTGCATACAGAGGGTTTTGTCTCAAAAGGCTCCACAGAGTGCTATTGCCCAAACTAAGATGACAGAAATAGAACTTGCAGGCTACAGTACAACTGGAGAGCTATATGATAATTCACTGGTTTTGTTATTGCTGTGCTCTAAATTTGGGTGTCAGTGAGTCAGAATTCATCACAGTAATGTTCATGTGTGTCTGTGTTTTCGTGGAGGCTCCCATTGAGTACCAGGCGTTGATGCAGATGGAGTATCTAGACAGCGTCATCAATGAGTCTCTCAGACTATACCCAATTGCACAACGTCTGGAGCGTGTGGCCAAAGAGTCTGTGGAGATAAATGGCATTGTGATTCCAAAAGACATGGTGGTCATGGTACCCTTGTGGCCCTTGCATCGGGACCCTGAACTATGGCCTGAACCAGAGCAGTTCAAACCTGAGAGGTATAAGCAGGATTTATACATTTTGTTTTGTCAAAGCAACCAATAAATACTTAAAACTGCCACACAGAGGAACCAGACTCTGCAGACTTTTGCATTGTTTCTGCTCCTTAATATACGTATGTGTAAATATATCCTCAGGTTTACTAAGGAAAACAAGGAGAAAATTGACACCTACACATACATGCCTTTTGGAGCAGGGCCCAGGAACTGCATTGGGATGCGATTTGCTCTGGTGATGATGAAACTTGCAGTGGTGGAAATCCTCCAGAGGTACAGCTTTGCTGTGTGCAAAGAAACTGAGGTGAGATAACAGATGTTGATGTTCAGACCCTGAATGCAGTTGTTTGTTATAGTGTAGGAGTAATCATTTTCAAACATTATCTTTGGCTAGCTTGATGGGGATATTGAGGCTTTTATGGAATTAAATTTCCTGTCTGTCAGTCTGAACATCAAATTTAATATATTTCTGATACTGACCTCAAATATCTTACAGCACCATCTAAGTTTTAGCATGAGGTTTCCCCCAACTTGTTTGATTTAAATAACAAAGCTGCATTTTGTCTTTAAAAAAAACCCCACCAACTTTATTCATGCTTTTTTCTCTTCACATGTAATGTTGTGCCAGGTCCCCTTTGAGATTGACATCCAGGGTCTGCTTGCGCCAAAACGACCAATCAAACTGAAGCTGGTGCCACGCTCTGAACCTTCCAACTAGAGCCAACAATATGAAAGATTCTTTATAATATTTTTTTTGTGCATATACAGACCTGTTATGTCTGACTGGAACTAACAGTTTTTCAAAGCAATAGTACAGTTGGGTGCACTTCTATATTTTTTAATTCTCTTTTTTGTTCTGGTTAAAATATTTTTCTTATCAACTTCCATCCTGAACTGGATGACAAATCTTTTAATCTATGTTTACAATAAAGAATGTGTTTTCCTAAATATAATAAAATTGCTGTTAGAGCAAAATATCTTGTAATTGGTGCAAATGATTCACATGTGGATGTACGATTGTAGTGTGACAGAGAGCTTTAGATACATACACTTACATTTTGAAAACATGGACCAATTCTCAAACATATAGAGCATCTTGTGGGAGCTGTGGGCTTTGGTCGTAAAGAAAATAACATCCTAAAATATATGTATAACATGGATGGAAGGGCACATGGGCCAAAGGAGACAGAGTCTCTGTAAGAAAGGGCTGGTCATATTTTATTAGTGAGTCAATAAAAAAACTAACAAAAGAACACAACAACAAACACAAAATAGCATTACCCTTCTGTAATCAGGAGCCCATTGCCTTAAAGTCTGTCCATGGATACCACCACAGATGTTATCAGCACCAAAAACAGGTTTTATAAAGGAATTATTCACATTTGTAGCAGGCTGATTGCATAACTGTTTACAATTCTCTCCATCTTTGTACATAATTTGGGAAAATACATTCATAATTTGAAGGTCTGACGAGAAAAATCTCTACAAGGTGAGGAGGGTTCATTCATTTATCAGACAAACAATAAGTTAATTTTTTACCAGATGTCTGTAATAAAGGTCACGGTGTGCTGTACTGCGGATAGTTTTGTTGTGTATTTAAGTGACTCCCGTGCTCTGAATATTATAATCCAGCAGCGTGCTCCAGTGGATGGTTTTGATTTTTTTATTCTTCGACCACCCATGTGCTCCTGCTCCTTCTGGAATCCATTATCCGAGTTTTTCAACCATCTTGTTCTTTCCATGTTTATAAACAGAGGTTAGAGATAAAAAAGAGAGACAGAAAAAAAAGTCTGAGGTGGGCAAACCAGCTTCTCTGTAGACACCACATGGCCTCAGGGTTGGACTCGGGGAAAGGCCACCTTTTACAGGTCGCTGTAAATAGCTGAAATCTGTGATATTACACCAAGCCGGTCAAGTGAATGGTCCGTTTTCATTCAGCAATATTTAGCACATTGAATACAATATAATAAAATCGAGTCGTGTCTGTAATTGGTGTGGTTTAATAACTTACTTTGAGACTGGGCTACAAAATGTTCTTGTATTTTTTTTTTCCATTCACAGAACAATGTGCAAAGATACAAACTTTTTCACGTCTGCGATCGTTAAAAGACGTGAAAGAGAAAGACTGCAGGAAATGATCATTTCTGAAACACACTGTCACGAATCTCCAGATGTCCCTGAACTCGGCCTCCATATTTCTGGTGTGACGACACAAACTTGTAGCCAATCGACAGAGGCGTCCAGATGTGACGTTCAGGGAACAGAACCTGCAGCTGGTGGCATGTTAAGGATTAAGGATGAGCGATTAAGCAAAGGAAAAGTCAGAAGGAATTATTGGAGACGACTTCACATGCACTGGGAGTCAGTTTGTATCTGAAAAGTTATCAAGTTCTTTTCTCTAGCAGCACAGAGCAGACACTCCAAACAGCAATTTCTCACAGCTCCAACATACATTCTCCAATCTGCTCAACACTTTGCACACCTTTTCAGACTCCCACTCTCAACAAGCCTGTGTGTCAGACTCAGAGCCAACCCTCCTGGACACCGCAGGTCACCTTAATGACACCAACATCAGAAGATTTCTATGATATTTACAGGCTGTGTTCTTCACATTGTACACTTGATCAAACTCCGTGATATAAAACTGATGGACACTCACAATAAACTGCACGGACGCCGCTTACAAAAAAAGCTTGAAGTCTTGACAATTGTTTCGGGGAGAGTCCGGGAACCTCTGAGTTGGCAGGTGTGCGAGGGCCCGTTCATCGCTGCTTGCAGCCTTAATTACCATTGGGTGTGCAACAATACGAGGCGTCCCTGAACGCAGCAGCAGCCCGGCTCCTGCAGTGGCTCCGCTCCGGGTTTTGCACCGACCCGGACTCCATGTTGTTCCGACAGCCGTGGAGTGAACAAGTGCCGAAAAGCCCTCACGTTGCAACTGTGTGTGCGAGAAGTAAAGTGTGTTTGTGTGTGTGCGCGCCCGTGTGAGAGTGTGTTGACCCTCCGAAAGAAGATGGCAGACTACCGGGACGATACCGGAGCTCGAGCCCTGCTTGCCCTGCAGTCTGCGCCGTGCAGCCCGGTGCGCGTCGCGGTGACTTCGCACGCATACCACCAGCCCTCGCTCGCCCTCCTCGGTCCTCCGCTGATGGAAGCCCGGACCGACTCCGGGATCCTTCCCGTGCGCTTCGTTTCTCCTTCCCCGCAGGCCCTCGCCAGGCTCGAGGGCCGGGACTTCGAGTTTGTCATGCGCCAGAGGACGGTCACCATAGGCCGGAACTCGTCGCACGGTTCCGTGGACATCAACATGGGCCACTCGAGCTTCATTTCACGGCGACACCTGCAGATCACCTACGACGAGACGAGCGGGTTCTCCCTCCGCTGCCTGGGCAAGAACGGCGTGTTCGTGGACGGGGTGTTCCAGCGGAGAGGGGCGCCGCCGCTGCCGCTGCCCAGAGAGTGAGTCCGGTCCGATAACTTTAGCCGCCAGCCGGCTAACTGCGGCTGCAGGACTCCTCTAATCTTCACCCCAACTTTACGGCTCGACAGCTCCGGGAAAACATTTCATTTCATTTCATTTCGCTCTGAAACCCCCATCCCCCTCCGTGGGCATGTAACCACAGCTAAAGCATCTAAAGACGCGTGCTGGTTTCTCTTTTAATATTTTTATTGTTTGTTTGTTTTTTTAATGGAAATGCTGCCTTAATTTTCTGTTATGGAGGTTATTTATAACGTCTGCATTCAAACGGGAGACACATCCTGAAGTTTGCAGTGACAGCCCTTAGATCCGGCTGCGGTTCGGATAAAAAAACAAAACAAAACACGATTATTATCGGTTTGGTGCGGCATAATAAATCGATACGTCCCAGTTTTAATTCCGATAAAGTTTTCAGACTATGCTGAGGTGTTTTGAGGCCTCTGATGAATTAACCCGGACTGTTTTAGCTCGTAGCAAACTTAGCTTAATGTGGCCTAACTACAAGCTAGTTAGCGCGTGCGTTAGGACGTAGCCGATATTTGTTGTCATTGTGCGGGGAAAAAACGTCCTTTTCCACATCGTTGAACTTTAAATACTTTTCTTTTTGTAATCTACATTGATGTCTTTGTTGTTGCTGGACAAAAGTTGGGTCTCAGCAGTTTTCAGAGGGATAATATTAGCTAGCACTAGTGAGGCTGCTAGCCAACGTGTCGCCGTCACGTAAACAGTAATGTAAACAAACGCACCCCTGACAGTTGGGCTCACGAGACGTATGAGGAGAGGTGTGTTTGTTTCTGTGTTTGAGCTTTATATGCGTTGTATCGGGGTGAAGCTTGTGGTGTTAATTGTGGGTTTGGGGGTTTTCTCAGCTTTAATGGCGCTGCAGCACCGTCAAAGTTGATTTTTTTTTTTGTAATGCTCACCGGTTCATTTAATACAGGCTCGTTCGGAGAAACTCAAAACTTTGACCGTGTGTGAGTCGGTTAGCAGGGTGGGGCGGAGGGCGGTGTTAGGAGGGTTGTGTCCTCTTCCTCTCCGATAGGCTGTCCACTCTGTTTGGGGGTGTGTCGGCCACTCAATAGGAAGTGCATGCTGACATGACATCCTCGTTGCAGGCGCACATGGAGTAAACACAAGACGTGCAAGCTGAGGTCCCGTCCACCACAGCCATCTTTGCATGTGTGATTTTGGTCCTGCAGCCTGTTTCAGTCCGGATCACAAACCGAGCCGTGCCGAGTCAAATCTGGAGTTCACCAGTATATTTTCTTAGCTTTCCTGATGCTTTTACAATAGTTATATTACAACATTTTACAACAGTGACTCTCACTGGGGGGGGGGGGTTGGTCTGTTTCATCGTGATTGACCTTGAGATCCCAGTTTTTTCTGTCAAGATTCTTCAGTATCCTGAGTCAGCAGCAGTTTTAAGGTCCTCCATCAAAACCTGGATTGGACCAAGGCCTGGACATTAACATTGTTGTTTATAAGCTCTTCTCATATAGAGTTGGGAATGTTGTGTTGTAAAATAAATCTCCTAAGTTATAGTTTTCTTGCAAGTGATAGCAGACTGTGTTTATGTATCTTATTTACCCTCTACTTAGAGAACCTTAAATTGGCCTGCAGCAATAACACATCCACCCAGTGCAAGAATCTCACCACCATGCTGGGAACAATATGTCCTGTGTGATGTGCAGTATTCTGTATGATTGCATAGAAGATTAATTTTGGACCCCTTTCTTAAGGTCTCCCTCATGCCTTATAGCAAATCCTTATTGAAATGTCATGTGATTTCCTTCAACAGTGGATTGCTTTTTGCTAGCAGGGGCTGATGAAGCTGTTGTATATACAGTCTCTTTCATCTCAGCCAAGAAAGCCTGCAGCTCCCCCAGAGCTTCCACAGGCTCATTTCCTCCCTCACTGTGGAGACTCAGTTGTTGGGGATGGCCTGCTTTAGACAGAGACAGCTGTGAGCGGTCTGTGCATGGATCTGGTTTCAGATTAGCAGCAGCAGTTTTCAGGAGACAAATTAGGGAAAATGGATGGAATGTATTGTTTTATCACTGACTGGTGCGACTGTCTGCAACTGTTTACAAGACATTTGTGATCCTTCTTTTCATTTGTTCTTCATGCTGAGGCCTGAGTCTGACGTTCACTAGAGCTAAGCAACCCCTAAATTAGGAGAGATTCAGTCTCTTCTTCAAAGATGCTATCATTATTGCCAAAAAGATTCACTGCATTGAATGCACTAGCTGTACCAACTGGGAAAAATAAAAATTATGTATATTAGTAAATAAAGGTTACATTTTAAAAAGAAAAAAAATCCTGACACATATAATTATTTTTAAGTGTTTTGTTTTGGCTTAAACCACCTTGGGTCTTTGACTTATCCGTGCTTTTATTGAGGCAGTTGTTCAGACCTGCGAAAAGAAGAAAAAAGGAAATCCAGGCTAGCAGGTTTTGTGTCTAGAAGTCTAGCTCTGTCTGGTTTTTTTGTCCATGAAACGTGTTGACTATAGATATTGTGTCTATTATAAACAAGCCCCTGTAGTTAAAAGGAAAGTATTGTTGCTTGAGAGATTTTATGTTTGTAAATACAAAAAGACCCACATTGGACTCACACCTACTATGTGTAACTTAAAAGTATATAATAATATTGTGTTTGAATTTTGCTTTTGTGCTTGGAGACCATAGTCGGCAAAATAATCTTGTCACGAGGTCCATCTACCAGCTGTTCTCAGGTTTCAGTCGTCTCGCATGATCTTCCTCAACAGATGGAGTTTGCCCAGTTGTTGCTGTATTCTAATGTTTAAGAGAGTAAATCTGTAAAATGTTCTGAAAAGGATCATCTGCACATCTGCTGTTCAGGACAAGTTTGTCTGCTTAGGAAGATCCTGTGATACAGTAAGAGGCTGTGGAGCAACAACTGCACAGTCCCTTGTAAAGGCTTAGCTGTCAGTTATTGTATGAGGTAAAATGTGCTAATAACATTTTGTCTTGTCTTTCTTCCATTTTCTGTCTCATGGCTCCCACCATCTCTACCTCCTGCTCCCTTGCTCTCCAGGTGTGTGTTTCGTTTTCCCAGTACGGTCATCAAGATCCAGTTTATGTCTCTCCTGGAGGCCGAAGAGCACAGAGAGAAAGAGCAACCCTCTCCTCCCCCTCGCCAACTTCTGCCCCACATTTCCCCTCTTAAAATCAGCATTCCCACAGTGCAACAGCATGAAGATCACATCAGGGCATTTGGCTCTCCGCTGCCCTCACCCACAGGCACCATCAGGTAAGGGAGGATAGACCCTCAGAGACACACACACATATGAACACCAACAGGTGCACCTTCCTAGATGCATACACAGTGTACAACATGCACACTTAATAACTGCACAAGTAGGTTATTAAAAAAATCTTCAATTTTTGTGGTTATTGAAGGTCAGTGCTAAGCTTTGATAACTAGATTTATTAGTCATCATTGATCAATTAAAATCAACCTTCCCTCTCTCTAGCGACTTGAATTTGAGGATTTGCTGTTATTATTTGTTTGATGTGGTTTTTGATTTTTCGTTTTGGCGGAATACATCTTGGATTGTTGTGATTGGATAGTTGCATTAATGCAATTTGTAAATAGAGTTGACAACAATTTTTTCTTGACATTGTAACATTGATTGGAAAAATGGAGTTTAATCAGATAACTCAAATAAAGCAGCATACAAGAGGAAAGGTCAATAAATTAAAGGCACCTCAAAAAAATAAATGTACACATTTTCCCAGACTGAACTTTCTCATGAAGCAGAAATGATCATCTAATTTTGCAGCTGTTATGGTTAAATGGTTAGATTATATACAAGCGGTTTAGCTTTTCTCCTCCTCTTGGATGTATGTTTCTGTATTGATATTAGTGTTAATGTCTGTGCTGACTTGAAAATACATGGGGCTCAGTTTGTTTCGGTTTCATCGGTTTCAAAAAGCTGCTGACTTATTCAGCTAATTTTACTGAAAATATGATTGAAGGTGTATTCGTCACCCCTGCCCCGATTCTGTTTAGATAGAAATCTGTGCTCTAATCAGCTGTGATAGCACATGTGAAAATCACGGCTCTATAAATGTTTGCAGCATGTGGGCCTGCGGACTGTGGTGGCGCTGAGCGCACCCTCTGCTGGTGTGTTTGTACACCCGTGCATTATACATCCCCACCAATGTCAGCTTGTGTGTGCATGCCTTATATGGAATGGCTCTAGCTTTGAGGCGCACGATTGGCTATCAGGCAGATTGTTTTGCCTGCGGGCCGCTTTTCCGTCCATTCGTGGTTTCCTTTTCAGAGCCCCCCACCCCTCCCACTCAGACCTCGGCTCCTGTTCTATTACACGTGAACACACACACACACACACGACACACAGAGCAAAGACGTTTGCTCATACATCTCTCAACCACTTTAACTGTGGCCTTTTTCGGGCAGATTGTTGTCACCTTCCTCATCAGTGCACAAACACAATACATAGAACGGAAGAGTAATGTGCCCAACCACATGCTCCTTCTAAAAACACCAACAGTGTCTTCACAAGCTGGTAAGAGTGACTTTCCGGTTTGGCAACTCAAAAGAACTATATATAATAACATTCCTCCCCCTGTGAGTGACTTGTACTGCTGGCCCATGTGCACAAGCAGAGGGGGTGAAATGGTATCTGATAGAGTAAAGAAAAGATGTACCTTGTTCTCTCATGGAGGAACACATAACCTAATGAGTGTGTAGTTAGAGATACAATGATGTTTTTAAATATGTGAAGTGCCTGACCACAGTGAGATGTTTCTGTTTCTCTTCATTCCTGTTGCAGAACTGAGCATACTGAGCCATTTTCAAAATAGAGCCTGTAGCCTTGTTCCCTCAGCCAAAAAATACAAACATATTGTGTGTCTCCCTCTGTGTGTTGCTCTGTCTATATCTGTGGGTCTTTGCTGCCAAAGGCAAATCAAAGCACACTGACTCTCCCAGAAACTGGTGTTGACTTTACTTGACAGCAACAGATAAAACCTAGTTAATAATTAATGCAACAGTTTGCCCACTGTTCTGTATTTTATGATCATTTTATGTCTAAAACAAAGTGGATCTCAGCTGCAATGATTTTTCAAACTTAGGTCATGTTTATTCCTATAAGAAAAGATTACATTGAACATATAAAGTTTATATATAACTGCGTTACCCCAGCTGGATATTTCAAATTAAATTAGAATAAAACTATAGAAAAAAGACAAAAGGATTCATGTTTATTTCCTCCAGTCATATTAAGAGATGAGTGAAAATGATTAATAAGAATATAGATAATTTCACAGAGGGTTATTCAATTTTGCTTCAGTATTTCAATTTGCACACTTAATTAAATATACCTCAAAAACTAAAATATGACCTTAAATAGCAAAGCTTCACCAACACTCTCCTCGGCTATTTTAAGGCCTTCATATACATAAGTAATATTTCATGTATGTTTTTTGTTTAGTTTTTTTTTATTATTGCAGTTTCAGCCACACTTAGTACTTAACATTTTTCATTATATTTGTGTAATAGTGTCAAAGGGCCTGTTAATTTCAGAATGGGATTATTAAACATTTAGAAGTGATAAATGAATACAGATCTGCTGGAACTGAACTCTCAGACAGGTGCATGCAATAATTTTTCAGGAGCTGAAAACATCATCTTGATTTTCAAAACAGATTTTTTTTTTTTTGCTAGATAATTTTTATGAAGCTGTAAAATGACTCGAGAAAGATTAAATGTAAACATTGCAAGATTAAGTTTACCATCTTGTTCTGGCCATTATGGCAGCTTTCAAAAGTGGCCTTCAACCATCATTTAAAGACATTTACACAGACTCCTTCCTCTCTTCTTCAGTGTTCCTAACTCATGTCCGGCAAGTCCACGTGGGGCAGGGTCATCAGGGTATCGCTATGGACGCAACGTGACCTCTGACCTCCAGTTAGCAGTTGAATATGCCGCCAAGGCTGTTTCTGAGAGACGGAGCATTTCTGAGCATAGAGGTGGGGGATGTGAGCAGCGGGGGGAGTCAGCTGGTGGAGATAGCCCCAAGGTGAACACCCAGGAGTAACTAATTACATTGACCTGAAGAAACTGACACTTTCTTATGCTATATGCTCTTGGGGATGTATGTTCATTACTTGTATACTTGTGTCTTGTTTGTTTAGGATGAGACCAAGCCACCATATTCCTATGCACAGCTGATCGTCCAGGCCATCTCTTCTGCTCCAGACAAACAGCTGACTCTCAGTGGCATTTATGCCCACATCACCAAACACTACCCCTACTATCGCACTGCAGACAAGGGCTGGCAGGTAGGGATGTCTGACATGACTTTTTGTATGTTTGATTATTATATTATGGTTGTGTTTTTACCTACAGACACATTTATGAGTTGATGTATGAAAGCCATTATATTTGTGTATACACACATAGATACACATGTGGGTGTAATCGTCAGAAGTTTGGACCCATTGTATGACCAAATTTATATAATGTACAATATATAATGCAGTAAGTATCCGGTATAAAGGATGTGTGAATTTCTTTTTTTTATTCATTCCCTTGGCTCTAGGTTTTAGTAATTCTATTTGCCCACTGACAAAATACTTATTTTGCCTTCCTCAGAACTCAATCAGACACAATCTGTCACTCAACCGCTACTTTCTGAAAGTGGCCCGCTCTCAGGATGAGCCTGGGAAAGGGAGTTTTTGGCGTGTGGACTCCGCCTCTGAGAGCAAGCTGGTGGAGCAGGCCTTCAGGAAAAGACGACAAAGAGGGGTGGCTTGCTTTAGGACGCCATTTGGACCTCTCTCTTCTAGGTGAGGGGGTGACTGCATGGCTGTGTATGCACAAGCAAACACGAGGCTGTCACACATGTGCGCCGTCTCTGAATTCTTGACTTGGTTAACTCTTTCCCCTCCTTCTCTCTGCTTCTGCTCCTTGCTATCATTTGATTGGATAGAACAAAGTAAGTCTAATTTTGAGGATAATATATTCAGCAGAAGTTACTGGCAGTGAAGGAGCTTTGAATGTTCCCATAAATCTCTAAACATATTAATTGTAGCTCGGTCTCTCCTCTCTCCCTTCGTTTTTCAGAAGCGCCCCTGCATCCCCGACCCACCAGGGACTTCTTTCTCCGCCATCCAGTGGTCTGCAGACTCCTGAATGTCTGAGCAGGGAGGGCTCTCCTATCCCCCATGACCACCACGAACAGCTGGCTAACAAGCTGGCATCTGCACCTGAGTATAGATATTCTCAGAGCGCCCCAGGTGAGCACCCACACAATGAATGCAAACAAATGCACTGAAATACAAACAAATTGTAACTTTTCACATACACTATTAAACAAGTACAACTTTGTTTGGATGTGTCTCTGCATAGGATCTCCAGTCAGTGCTCAGCCTGTCATCATGGCTGCACCCCCTCACCCAACAATCCTGTCGTCAGGCCCTGGGAAAGCCCTTGCTTTGGTTCCAGGTGGTGGTGTCCAAGTCCAGCCCATTCACATGCTCCAGAACCCCCCTCAGCCCTCTGTCACCATGATGCGAGTGGTTACAAGTGGCCCTGCACTTTCCAACCCTCCAAATGGTTACAGCATTCCCTCTGTTGGAGCATCGGAGGGCAAGGGCAGTGAGCTCAGAGGTACAGTTTTCTCTTCAGGAGAGCTGTTCTGTTCTATGGGACATATTGGTTTTAAGTAATTCTGCTGATTTCACTGGGAAATTCAGTGTAGTTGTATTCTGTTTGCTTGACTTTTTTTTTCTTCTTCTTCTACAAGCAATGAAGAATTAATAACATTTTAAAATACACACTTTTTGTGTTTCCTTGCATTTATCCTATTCTCCAATCAATTTTTTTTATATGTAAGTATGTTATATTCCATTTTTATATCTGCTAAATAAATCACGTCGAATCAAATTACCCGCTAAATTCTCACACTGAAGAATTCATGCGTTTGTTTTAAGTATTAAAAGATTCCAGATTATTGTATCTTTCACTGGAGGCGCAAAGACATCTAACTAACCAGATCTCTGTCGGTTTAGTTAAGTAGGAATTGTGACATGCCTACTGACAACTACAGTCAGTAATTCCAGGAGTGAGGTGAGAGTTTACAGGGAGTAATAGAAAAGTAAATCTATGGAACGGAAAAGGGCAATCATAGAAATGCATTTGGTCTCCTTCAGGAAGTGCAGAACAATGTATGCACCCAACCAAACGTCAAATAACTCCATCAGGTTCAGGTACATAACCATTAGGAACAAAAGTGATGGTGAGCTAAAGCCTGTCTTATATTTTATGGCACATTATATGATGATTTGAGGACCGTACTTTTTAGTATAATGTCTTTCATTTGGATGGATAAGCTGTGTTTTAGGAGTCTATTCGTTGTCAGATTTTATTTGAGGCAGAATCATGTCTGACAACAGTATTTTGAGTCACTACATTGTTCGAGACGTTGGAGGTGCGTAACAGAAAAATATCCAACTAAACTTTTTTGAAATCAATATTTCATATCCTATCTTGGTTGTGTTTATAGATCTGCGCCTCCATAAACACTTAACATGTTTGAAATATATTTTTCCCTCAGAAGCCCAGCTGAACAGAGAACGAGTGATCCAGACTGTGGACAGTGTGGTGCAGGGCGGGGATGTGCGCAACCTGGTTCCAGGTTTACATCAACTTCCTGTTCGTCCCGTCACCCAGAATGGCAAACACACCACAGCTGCTGTTGCCACAGCAACCAACATTGCTAATTCATCTGGTGAGATTTTTGCAGCAGTCACTGCCCAAGACACAGACCATATATATAATGATGATCATAGCCTGAAAACTGTGAATAAAAATATAAATAACTGCAGTGGCATGCAGGCTGCATACATCTGATGATATACATACAGTAAAGGGTTACAGCATTTATGATCAGTCGCCATTTTATTAGTTACATCTTTCTTACTAATCTCATACCACAGTCTGCAGAGGCTGCAGTCAAACTGTGTCACATTACATCACATTCACTCCAACTAATTATCAAAACTGCCTTTCTCTTGATTTCTCACCCAGGCCTGAGTAGCCCTCTCCAGATCTTGGCTGCACAGGCTTCCAGCTCCCCCCCAGTCCTTGTGAGCAGACAGCCCAGTGCAGAAAACTTGGCTGAGCAGCCAGGCGCACCCCAGGCCAAGCGGCCAAAGATGGAGGACGAGGGCGGGACTGATTTGACTCAGCACCAGGTCACACCTGCTCAGCAGCCTGTCATTGTTGCTATGACATCACAAACCCATGACCCGAGGAAGTAACACCCAGGCCTTCTCACCAGGTACCCAACGGACAGCCTCCTAATGGTCCCCTACCTGCTTCACCTTTTATACTCATTTGATATGACTGCAGCCGACATGGCCAAAAAATGTACAGGCAGCCTCTCTCCACTGGGGATTAAATTCTAAGGAACATGTATTTTGATGTAAAGTAAGATTTCACTTTCAAATAACGCCGAAGTTAAAAGTAAGTAAATCTTTCAGGACTTTTTCCAGCTCTGCAGCTTTTTTTTTTTTTTTTTTTTACGTAATCCACCATTCACTGATGACACAAACAAGTAAGGACATTAAGCATATGGAAGCAATATGCGTATTAAAATCATTTCAGCACTACTTTTACTTATGTGAATGTTTGAGAATATCTCAGATGCATTGGTTATTATCACTCTCAGGCCAAAGAACTCACCTCTCTTGCACTTCTGATTAGATTCACTGCCTGATTTAAACCAGAGAATGTAAGTTCAGAGTTTTCAATGGCCTGCATCTACAGAAAAAACTGTGATGACCGGAAATTATATATTGTGTAGTTAAACACATTTGTGGCTGGAAGGGTAGAGAGAAGACTTAACTGCAGAGCAGGTTAATGAGTCTTGGGAAACTGTTAAGAATATGATTGCACTCTTCGTAAGGCAATCCTGAGAGAATAAAGTGAGACAGGTTGCGCTTTGCTCTCAGAAATGAAACGCAAATATTGAGGCAAAGACCAGAATGTGAGGTGTCTCTTCTTTTTGTCTTCTCTGTAAAGCACACAGAGAAAGAGACACCGTTTTACTAGAAGAGATGGGAGGAAATCCCAGAGTAACAAACCAGGACTTTTGTAGTTCTCGCTTCACTTCAGCTGAGTTTGGTTCATCAGTCTGAAGCTCTTCAGATTCAGATTCAAGATGATCTGGGTAATTGGGCAGTGAAGTTGAAGCAAAGAAGGGCAAAAAAAGAGGCAACTATTTGGAGTTGATTGAAGTGGAGCTAACCTAATGTAGACAAACTGATTGTTGTTTTAATTTTTATTCTTGTTTCAGTAGTGGTAAAAGGAGAAATGGAACAGCCTGTGCGTACTGTTTTTGTCTTAGCACAGTGAAGCATTAATGTAATAATCCACAAAGCCTTAAATATTTCTACATTGTTTTTTCTCATTTAATTTTAACCTTTAGATGGCTTTACCTTTTTAGATTGTTAACACAGCGCTTCTTTAACAGTACATTATCTGCAACACTACAATGGTGACAATTAGTAGACTTGTATCAGTTTTATCAAGGGAAGGGCGGGACCAACACACGACCACACAAATTTCAACTGCTCTCTTGTCTGTTTTTTTTTTATGTTTTTTTTTCCCCTCTGTATGGTACATTAGACATCTGTTCTCTTCTTAGCTCCCAGCTCTTTTGCTTTCATTTCTGCTTCATTCTTTAAGACCCCTCCCTTATCTCCCAATCTACCTCTCCCCCTCTCCTCAGCAAGCGGTCTCTATCTTTGCAGTCTCTACAGAGGCGTCAAGCTGTTGGCAAATCTTGTCACAGACACTGCCTTAATTAGATATTCAGCACTTTCGCCACACTCTCGACTTTCATTCTCACTCTGCCTTTAGCTTTTCCGAATGTTCTCACACAGGCCTCACTTTTAGCTGGCAATCAGGCACAATTTGCGCAAGATTTCAGTGATTTTTGTTGCACATTATATAAAAAAAAAAAATAAAATAAAAAATGCATAATGATTGTACGCTGCTCTTTCTGCTAATGACAAAGCTATTTAGAAGGTATTTTCTCATTTTGGAAAAAAAGAAAAAATATTTTGCTATATGTAAAAACGGCTGTCATCAATACGTAAACATTCTGGAAATAGAGAAGTATAAGTATTTTTAAATGTTTTTGTTTTGTGATTTGTTAAAATGTGTAGCACAAATTAAAATTCCTCATTGATGTAATTATTCTATTGTATTCTCTCATGTTACATCAGCCATGCTGGGTCAGATTCTGATCCCAGTTACATAGCAGTTTATATTTGGTTTTCAAAATAGACCCAACAGTCTTTATTCTTACGTACCATCATTTTTAACAGTATAAATAATGACCAAAGAACAATAGACATGCATGAGGTCAATGTCATACAAACTTTGAAATGCACAAAAACAAATTTTAACTGCAAAGTTGTGAATCAGAAATTGAGAGTAAAACAAAACTGTTTTAAAAAAAAAAACGCTTTACCGCTGTGTGTTTGGGTGTGAGGAGTGATTAAGAAAAAAAAAAAAAAACAATAGCAAAATCCCATCAAGTGTCAGCGTTAGTGCTGAAGTTCTTACAGTGAATTGTAAAGTCATCAAAATGTCCCACATGTCAAGATGTTCCCGCTTTTTACTTCAGTTTGCGAATATAATGACTGGGTGTTGGTTGTTGGTCCCATTAAAAGAAGCTCTGGGGAACTGGGCATTTACAACCAAAAACTAAATTGAGAAATAAATAAATCCAATTATCATTGAATACTCAGCTGCAGCTGTAGTCAACAGAAGAACAACTGTCCCACAGTCCTTGAGTTTCAGGATGTGCAGTGTTTGCTCTTCCTACAGAAATGTTTGAAAGTGATTCTGGAGGGTCACCGCTGTAGATGTGCTGATCCTGAGCACCTCGGGGGATCTCTACAGAGCCGGGGTCAGGGAGGAAGGCCAACTGACAAGGTGTGGCTTTTTCTTTTAAATTTTAAATTAATTCACTTTTTCAAAGGTGACCTGCGAAGGCATTGTTCAGGCTGGGACTCTTTGTAGGTTCAGCACACTGTCGTGCACATAGTTATGTTCTTTGTTGATTAGGTTTTTGCATATGTTTCTTGAGATTTACATCTCCACACTTATACATTACATTGAAAATTTAATATCTTCTCAGAAATTACTCGAAAATTTGCTGTCAATTATTTCAGATATGTCCTCCACAATTGCTTTAAAATGTTTTAAATGTAAATTTTTTGTACAAATCCCATTCATCTTCACAGTGTGTTGAGGACAGAAATCATATTGACTCATTTGAAAATCTTTGGCAAATAACACCAAGATCTGCACGTTTTGTTTTTTTTTTTTGTTAGTTAAGGTGTAGTGACCCTTTTAAAGAGCTGTTTTAATGGTAATATGCAATTCTGCAGAGGACAGTGTGTATTTGTATTAATTGAATCTGTGTCATTGAACAAATTGTTTACAAAAATTAGACAACCCATAGCTGTATCTCTGCTTGAGAAAACAGTCTTTTCCTCATCAGTAGGTTTCATTTACTGATAATATATTTCAGAAAAAAGATTGACTTATTTCACAAATGCAGCTTTTCTGTCCAAACAGTAAGTGAGCAAGTGTTAAATATTTACAAACAAAACAAATACACCTTTTTAACCAGGTACATACAGCATATATTCACAAGAAATGTCGGTTCATACAAACCGCGATTGTGCATCAGAAACTCTGGAGTGAAGAACGATGTCTTAAATTTCAGTAATCAATAAACAATGTCCCACGACAGCAGCTCGTCTGCTGGATGTCGGGCCTCAAGTGTTCATCTTCTGTCCAGTGGAGGTAAAATTCAATGATGAGGTTAAATGTGAACGACACTCTCCAGTTTTTCTCCTCTGCCGGCCTCGCCCACTCTCCAATACAAAACATTCATACACAATGAATGAGCAGATAGTGGTGATGCGCCTCCAGATGCTAACAAACAGGTATATAAAACATTCCACTGTAAAAGCATCGTGTAAGACATCCGGCTTTCACTGAGCTAGTCTCTACTTGTACGGTACATTTGAGTTTATGTCAAACAGTCTCAGAGCCCCTTAGTCTGGGAGCTGAGCAGTTACTTCACCATGCTACTTAATGCCTGAATTGCTAATACAAATTATTCTAAAACACAGGTGAAAAAAGAGCCTATGTGTACACATGCTTCAAGGGCTGACTGAGGATTTAAAACCCTACAATTGACTGTGCTTTTAAACCAAATCAGACTGCATACTGGCTGGTTGGACCTCTCCCACCTCCAACACTGATTAATTAGGCAACTTTCTGTGCAGCATATTCCTTTGATGTTGCGGTGGGTTACAGATTCTGTCTGTCACACAGACCCTGCAGGAGTCAGCGTGAGGGAGGCAGCTCTGGCAGCTGTGGAGTGGAGTCATGGAGAGTTATCTCCAGTTTGATTGCTTGGCTTTGTGCTGTGCTGACACGAGGTTTCACATTCATATTTCATGTAGCATATGTACGCACGGGTGTGTGTTTGTGTATCTGTATCCCTCACTGTCCCGCGTTTCTTGTAGCGAGTGCGTTTCTTAGCTGGACAGTGGAGGCGGTCAGCAGGAGGAGGCACTGATCTTCTCTGAAACTTCTGGGTCAGACTTGGCTACCAGAAAGCGAAGTCGACCTCCTCCCAGACGAATCAGATCCACCGCGCTGCATCGAGCATACAGGAGGAAGTAGACAGACAAAAAACAGAGTCCAGTTACATGAGGCTCAGCAGAGACAGAGTACAGATGAAGGAGCATCACCGTCTGGGCTCACACCAATCAAACAAAGAAATCAATTGGCTTAAGAGCCTGACAGCAATATGTACGGCTCACATTGTGGGAAGACTGCTCACTCCATCATTTGTGTGAGTATCAACCAGCAGAATCATTAATCGCCACCAGCTTAATGTTAAGGGGCACAAACAGCACAACTGGAACATCGTCTGTACCTCTGGTAATCTGCTCCTATCAGACTGGTCCCATTCACTGCCAGGATGCGGTCTCCGATCCTCAGTCTGCCATCTGAGGCAGCAGGTCCATCGGGGATCAGAGTCCGGATGTAAATACCTGGAGCGTTGAGAGGAGTGTGCTGCAGGAGGGAGAAGAGTTGGTGTGACTCTGGTGTCCGTAGAAGTTTTTGAAACCCATTTTTACCACAGTGATGGAAAATATGTGTAATATATGAAATATATTTGGCAGGTTCAAATATTGATGGATTAAAGCAGAAACACAGTTGTTCTCTCTTTTCAGTAGCTAATGGCCTTTGTATATACCTGATCAAAAAAAAAAACTACTTCATAATGTAATAAAATAAGATTTGACAAAGAAAATGACACTTTGCTTTAGATTGTTATTCTTCACCTCTTTGTAAGAGGAAAGCTCTTTGTAGTTATATAACTAACTTGTCTGTTAATCATCCGTAAATGGATGGCAGTATATAAACAGAGATAATATGTTTCATACATTATTTTATACTTTAAAGATATGCCTACATAGGAGAAGTTATAATTTTGTAGTTACAAATATAGTTCTGAGCTTAATAATGTATTTCATATTATTATTTACATTTTTTTCAATATAATTCCCAAAATCCCGCGTTGTTGTCAAGAGAGAACGTATTTAAACATTTTTTCTTTTTGTTTTGTTTTTTATGGCAAAACTTGGACTGAAATGTCTGATAAAATGTTTTAAAGTTGTTGTTTTTTTTTACTCACCAGGCCATCGATGAGTCCCATTCCCAGTCCATAGGGTCCCTTGTCCAGTTCCACTACAAACACCACACACAAGTCATCAGGAAGGGGAGGGGCGCCAGGGGAGGATACAGGGAAAGGAAACTCACACCCACTAATACACCCTGCAGAGGACATGAACACCCAAATCCACAAAAAAACACACACAAACACAAACACACACACACACACACACACACACACACAGAGAGGGTCTCGCTATGGGGTTGGACAAACACAACAGGTTTTGCTGTGCAGAAGAGACACACACCGGTAACTAAGACAAATGTGAAGGTGCAGCTACTGAGCAGGTCTGACACGCAAACATGTCTTTCTGACAAGAGCCTGCAGATGTCACACTTACTGCACTGTGCACACACAGCGCACAGTGGAGACACTTCACATGGGACACCGATCAGCAACTTAAAACAACAAGAAACCTGGTCAGGCAAGAAGGTAAAATTTAGAGCTGCATGATTGATTTTGACCACCAGGGGACAGATAAGCTCCTGAGGACACAGACCTCTGAGACCTCTACAACTTATTATAGTTAACATGTTAGCAGACTGAACATTGAGCACATCTGCAGCAAGTGACCAGTTTAATTTCTGAACATGATGGATCTTAGTCTAAAGTTAGCTATAATTTTTGCAACGCCATCTAACACCTCCATTTTATCTCTTTATCATGGGAAATATTTGAATTAGATATAACTAACCTGTTTCTACCGAGTTAAATCAACTAATTCATGGCTTCAGATTTAAATTTGGGAAATTGAGGATTAATCAACACATACCCTGAGGTGAGGTGTCCAAATTGTTAATGAGGGAAAAGTTTTAATCAGTATGTCCCTAATATGTTGTATAAATTTAGACTTTCAGCCACCAATATTGAGTGAACAAAATGACAGAAACCCCCAAAAGCAGAAATCTCCTGGAAAAAAATATTTTTATGATCTTTCCAGTATTTATAGCCTTGGATTTTGGTGATTGGGTGTCGAATTACAGCACACCGCTCACATGTTCCTGTTATTTTGTCCACTTTCTGTACATAATCCAGCCTACCTTCCAGTCCATTGGTGATGAGTCCGTTGGTTTTCTTACTATCTGCTGCTGTTCTGTTGGGGCAGCCATTAGTCTGGGTGTTGGGGCCTATGATTGACCCAGGGCCTCCTCCTCCCTCCGGGTACAGCGGTGTGTTAGGAGGGGTCAAGAGGCAAGATGGATCTGGATTTGCGGTTCGTGAGTGGTGAATGGTGCCGTTCCTTCTGAGGCTGTGTGTATGTGCTTGGCCTGGGGGTCTTTCTCGTCCTCTCTCCTCTCCCGTATCTGCCATCACCTCATCCCCAGGACCCCCAGAGCGGGGGCTGCTGTGGGCTGGAGGCAATAGCTCCCTCTGTGTTGAGAATGGTCAGAAAGACTTAAGATACTAGTATAAGGTCATTGAAAAATAAATATTCCTGCCGTCATCTAAAGTAGAGCCTGAATGGAATAGAGTGCACTAAAAGCGTCATTATTTGATGTATCTTATTTAGAGATGATTAAAGTTTTAATTGAATCATAATATAATCATTTACATTTTTGCATATTTGTGAATGTGTGCGTTTCTGTGTGTGCATATATGTGTACATATGAGGGTGCAGTAACACTGGGGATTATGGTCTAGTCAGCCGTTCCCACTAATTAGACAGCCTAAAGACTAATCAGATTAACAATGATTTAACCATGTCTAGGTTTCTGTGTTTGTATGTGTGTGTGTGGGCTGGCTGAAGTAGAAGGTTTTTGTCTTTCATTTATGGGATTATGAGGAACTCCTCAACTACCACAGCTGCTGAGGCACATGGCCTGGATTACTGCTGTGTGTGTGTATTTGACAGTATGCAGTATATACGTATACTGTCACGTATATGTATGTGTGTGTGTGTGTCTTGTGACCTGAATGTCGGGCCAGTCAGCTGTGTTGGTTCCATTGGAGTGTGTGTGCACACTGGGAGTGCTGGTGTGGGTTTGCGTCTTGGTGCGTAGCCCCCACAGGTAGTGGCGGATGTACAGCAGCTGTCTGTAGATGCTGTCCTCCACACACTCGCCGTCCAAGTCCACTCTGAAGCCAGCGCTGGGCAAAACGATGGGAGGGTGGTTCTCGAAGCTCTCCAGGAGGTCCACTGAACACACACAAACTGATATAAGGACCTGATCCAGGATTGCATCAACCTCTCACTCTTTCAGCTTAACAACTAGAAACCAGCTTTGTTTCTGATCACGCTCTGCCCTGTGTGTGTGTGAGGGTGTACTCAACACCTGGATTGCACAGAAGGTGGACAAAACAGGATAAAATAATGTAATAATGACCACCAACATTGTTGGTTTTGAAATTGATATGAATAAAGAAATAAAACACAACAGTCCTGTAACTGTTCACTCTGAAGGTTGCATTTTACAGAAGTGCATTGCTGCTATGGGGCCTGCCTTCACTGATACACATCAGGTGGACAAAAATAACACCACCCTCCAAAAAGACGTTAAAGTTCCATGAAGTCCTCTCAACACAAGCTGAACATTATAACCTTCATTGGTGATCAAAAGGACATGAACCAAAATCAAGATACGGTGCATGTTGGCATAAATGCCCTTCTAAATGTCACCTAAACCAAACTGTAATTGATTTTCGTGGATGTCCTTATTCTGATTCATTTACAATTCTTTCATTAACACCCTTCAAGGACAACCTGCCCCTAAACCATCAGACTGATGACCCGCACTCTAAATAAGACTAGACATATCCATCCATCCATCTTCACCCGCTTATCCGGGGTCGGGTCGCAGGGGCTAGACATATATATACACATATATATTATAAAAAGGGCTTCTATTGTTTGGGAAATCAGCTACTGAAACTAAATTCAGAAACGTACCTGTTCTGTATATGTAAGCCTCATCCTCACTGCTGGGTTGCCATGTTGGGACCGGGCCTATCTCTGCTGTGAGTTGGTACTGAGTGAGAATCCTGTGGAGCTGGACTGGTTTGAGAGTTGGGTGCTCACTGGACAGTGCTCGCCAACTCAGCTGCAGATGGAAAAGAAGCAAAGGGAAAATAAATCTGACATCCGGGACCCTTTTGTAAGTAAGCTAAAAAAAAAAATGTAATAAAAGGAGGCCAGATATTTTGTGATTACTCATCATTGGCTGTATGGTACAAAACCAGAACAAACCCTGTGTGTGTGTGTTACCTGTGTGAGCTGCTGTGGAGATGTGGCCAGTATAGACACAGTGCTGTTGAGTTTAGTGAAGAATTTGTCAGCAAGATGTCCCAGACCAGACCTGCTTGCCCACTCCATTACCATTCGCAAACACGCCTGAATCTGCAGCACCTTGGACCGCTGGAACCAGCCCCGAGATGGACCTGCACACACACACACACACACACACACAAAAGTTGGCTTATTTCATCAGAAACACTGCAATGAATTTCTGCATTAGGGTGGCAAGTGTGCACGTCTGAGAGAAAGGCAGAGTAAAACAGACTGTGTGTGTGTTTCTATGCATGTTTATGTGGGTATTGTACGGGAATAGAGATATTAATTTTTAATTAAGTTGATATTGAAGTCAGTGAAACAATGGCAACAGCCACCAGACGCTAGCTCCTCGCAGAATACAAATCGACTGCCGCAGAAGGGCTCAGCTGAGCGGTTGTTCTGTTTTACTGCACAGCAAACCAGCACACAGTCTGCATTCCTCATGCTGCCTAATCCTCTCTCAGTGTATCACATCATAGAAGTGAGAGAAGTTTTGTGGGAAGTTAAGCAGATGATAACTCTAAATCTAGCATTTGTCAAGCAGGCATCCCATAGTTTGTCAGTCTGTCAGTACATTACCTCCCTGCAGTCATAATGCCTTTTTAAGCTTTCTGAAATCCCCCCAAAGTGAGCTCAGGCCTCTGGGCGTTATGTGCAAACAATGACAAACAACTGGACTAGAGCTGGGAGCCTGATTTTTAAATAGACTGAAATATTATATAGATGTAGAGCTGTAGAGCTATCTGAGCAGAAAAAGTACATAAGATTACAAATCTGGTCCGCCAGCTTCTGGTAGCTCACAGTTTATAATAATTGGTGGTAGAGATTAATATTGTTCAGTGCAAAAAAAAAATAAATGGAAGTTTGATATCCAGTTTAATACAAATTAAACATGGCAGCAAGCTTCAGAGAGACAATAAACTGTCAACATTATGTGAAGACAGGTCTCACATAACTCTTCAAATATTCCAACATATGTTTTCAATGCACACACACATACATACACACTCCCCTTTGTAATAGGCTTATGTCTAGGAATACAGTAATCTATATGAGGCAGTGCAAGCAGACGAGACATCACTTAACCTCTTAGCCAAAGTGTCATAATCCTTCATAGCAGCTAGTTTACAAAAAGACACTCACCTTTAGACACAAAAGAGCCACACTCAAATGAACAGTCCAAAAAAAAAAACAAAAAACCAAGAACTATTCATTATAATTACTTTACAAGATGTCACAACACACTCATAAACACAATGAAACAAATCAATGACAGAGCAGAACATGTGCAGCATATTACATCTCTGCATCTTCAGTTCCTCAATCAGTCTTCTTTCCTGAGTGGTCTTTCTGTTTGTGTGTGTTGTTGAGAGGGGAATGTGAGTGAGCAAGCAAATTGTGTGTGTGTGTGTGTGTGTGTGTGTGTGTTAGCTGTGTTAGCTGCAGACGGCCCGATGCAAACGTCAGCATTACCTGCTACAAACTCACTTCACTGTTACCATGGACACCATCAGCAGAGAAATATCAATGAGCCACAAAAAAAAAGGGGAGCAAGGGAGAGAAGGAAAAGGCCAGAGAGACGGGGAGATGGGGGGGGCTGGGGAGCCTCTGCATGAATGTAAAGGTATTTCTCCTTCTCCCTCTGCCAGACATGTGATCTCTGCTGTCTCCACCGGCTAATGAAGACATATAGCATGTGTGTAGAGTGTGTGATTGTGTGTGTGTGTGTGTGTGTGTGTGTGTGTGTGTGTGTGTGTGTGGCTGCAGATATAAAGTGAGGGGATGGAAAAAGGCGGAAGTGACTGGTAGTCAGACTCCAACATATAGCTGCTGGTAAATTTGTGTTTTCTTTATTTAAACAAGGTAGTAAACTATTAGCAAGGTCATGACAACAGCTGAGTGGCTTTCCAGCCCTTTACCCTTCACGCTGCCCTTTACCCCTCCTCCCCTGCTCTACCTCTTTTTGCTATCCATCCAATTCAACCTCTACCCCTCTTTGTCTCACGCCCTGATGGCCAGATGGAAGGAAGGAAGGCAGGGAGGAGGAGGAGGAGGAGGACAGAGGAACAGAATGCAGATAGGAGAAGGGCATTGAGGACAAATCTGGGTTAGTCTCCGTCAAAATGCTGACAAGGACACAAGGACACACTGTCTCAGTCTGTCTAACAAACACTGACAACTGTATGAATCCCAGAGGAAGGTCTAATGGACAAGAAAGTATGTGAGTGGGGTTTTTTTTTTTTAATTGCCCTACCTTTGTCCATTAGCTGGTTAAAAAGCGACACGTTGGAAAAGAAAAAGAGGTAGGCAAACATCTGAGCCTGGATCTCCGGGTGGACCTGGTAGCCCTGCAAAAGCTCTTGGGCATTTTGAAACACCTACACACAAACACAAACACACACAGAGAGATGTGCAGAGAAAAAGACAAAGATTATACATCGTATAATATTCTGAACAGCAGTTCATTTAATTTCTTCAGTGAAGCTATATAGAAGTAAAATATTCAAGCCAAACACTTTGTGATATGTCTTGTGCATCCATTAACATCAGTGACTGAGAGAGAACAGTCTGAACACATGACATGACTCCATTGTAGGAAAAATGCAGAGAAGAAACAAACATTTTGCTGCCTTGACCTTTGCAGGTATTTGTCACCTCATGTGACAAGATTTCTTGCTGTATGAAGCAAAATAAAAGAGAGGTGTCAACAGCCCAATCTGTCCGATGGACCAGTGTATCTATTTATAGCAGACAATATCTCCCTCCGGTGCGACTGCGGTTGATGGCAGATTTCAAATTGGAAAATTATAAATATTCAGAAATTCTCAGTTTCTACTGAACTCAGAAAAAAAATTGTCAGAGAAAAGTAGAATTATGTCAGAATGTTGACAATATTTGAAAATAATTTTTAATTATTGTTATTAAAATTTTAAATACAAAACAAATCCCCTTCAATGTTTCTATAATCAAAGAGAGCACATCTTTCTGTTTCATATACACATCCTCTTTTCATCGTGCATTAGTTTTATCTGTTCTACCTAAAACAAAGACATCAGCATCGTTCACACTTTGTGGCAATGTGTGTTCAATCACCAACCCTGCCTGCTCTATAGTACAGTATACAGAGCGAGATGTGTTTACCTGGAGGACTCTGCGTACAGGTTCAGGAAACCCTACACCGCCTTTCCAGCAGGGCTCAGAGCTGTCGACTGGGAATGGATTACAGTCCAACAAACCTGGTAACACTACATAAAGAGCCTTGACACACACAGAAACACACAATGGATCATGGAAGTGATCTGACATTACAGAAAAACTTCTGATTTAATCATATTCTTACCTCATCTAGTCATAAATTATGTGTTTGTGTGTAAGAACTCAGATTGTCTCTGTTAATGAGGGTCAGTTATCGTTAGGGTTACAAAGGGGTGGAAAATTTGGGGGAAATTTCCAGAAACTTTCTATGGGAAGTAACTGTAAATTATTTAAACAAACTGTATCATGTCCAAACAAAAAAAACAAAAACAACATTTACCCAAGTTCATGCTACAATACAGTTTCCTCAACTATATTTAAGTTCCCTGTTAAAGACCAACCTTCAGTTTTTGTAAATTTCCAGTTTATTTCCATCTATTCATATATATTCTTATTAATTCCCATGGAAAGTTTCCAACCTAGTTATTATTCATGCAGCCCAGTTTGAAAAACAGGATAAAAGTGCCTTGATGATCAGGAGGATGGCGTAGTTGCCACATGACAGATTACCTTGGTGATATAGTAGACACATTGTTGGAAAGTGTACATGATCACTTCTTCCAAGATAGTCATTGCCTCCTCATTGGCTGATATTGTCGCCGATAGTAACGACTCTTTTGACCCTGCACAAAGATGACAAAGACAGACGAATACTTAAGAGATATGTACTGAGACAGAGGGAGTGTTGTAGCTGCACTACCTGCAGTATCAGTACCTACTGGATGTCAGTGTGAATAATTACTCTTCAGCCATGTTTTCTTCCCTCCCTCATCAGTCAGACTTTGTGTGTGTGTGTGTGTACCTTGCATCGTTTCTATGCTGTGTGTGTATGCCGGTGCTCTCTGCTGTATAAAGTAGAGGATCTCGATGGAGTTGGACATCCAGAAGAAGATAGTCTGCAGGTCTGGGATCAGGTCTGAGATACTGAGTAGAGACAGGGAGGCTGGGTCCTGGCTACATGGACATGGACACACACACACACACACACACAGCCACAGGGGAGGGTTAAATGTGGTTAGGTAGAGACACTGACACAATAAACACACTGACATACATTGTACAAAAAACACACACATGCTCTCTTCCTTTCAAATGCAAGTTGAAAAGCAATACTCACTGCTGAGCTTGCTTCTGAGCCAGCTCCTTTGTCTTCTCCTGAAAGGTGTGCGCACAGACACACACACACACACACACACATACACACATACACACCGACACACGCTGCAATTAAGTGCTCATTAAACTTTCAGGATGTGCGTAGGAGAGGCACACTTTGTGACGCTATCACTAACCCAGCGAGAGAAATAGCACTATCACATTTACAAAACCTTGCACGCTCATAGTGACACATATTGACAGTTACCTTCTGCCCTACTGGCCTTAATCTAATATGACCCTAATTATAAACACAGTAAAAAAATGTAAAGACTCTTCAGGAAAAAGAGCAGAAACATCATTTTATACATCAAATCTCAAATATTTAAAATTCTATGAGAATGAAAGAAGCCAACAGCAAACTGTTTAGTGGTAACATGAAAATGTTTGTGTGTGTTTTCTGAAGGGAGTGAAGGTAAATAGTGAAATGTAAAGCCCAAGGTTCTCTGGCATGGGGTCCCAGAGTCCCTAGCTTTGATAGCGGAGGCTCTGTCGTCTCTTTTTAATTGCCTTGATCTAAGGACAGCTCAGAGATTCATGCCAGGGGACTTCAGAGTGTGGTTTGGCTCACAAACAGCAAGGAGCTCAGAAATACCATTTAGGACCTTCAATGTTAATCGTTGTATTTTAAAAAATAAAAATATTTAAAAATGAAAAGGTGGCCAATGAAGATAGGCCAATATTAGGAGTAATGGGATTATGAATTAGCTAAAATCTTGACTGCTGCAGTCTGAACCAGCTGCTGGCAAGAAAAAATATCTTTGGCTCAGGTAAGTGAATGGATATGGAGAGAAAAGTGAACTTAGCTGATATAATATCTCTTATCTCTTATAATATCTCGTAAAGCTAAGGAGTCAAACCAAACTTCTAGCTTTTGGCAACATGTTTAAAATATAGACTGCCAAGAGGACTGAACTATTGACATTAACAAATCCATCACACTGAGGCGGTTTTCAAGGCTACTTAGACTGCTTGTGTTGGGGGTACATAGAGCTGAGGATTATCTACAAAAAATGTATGAATCGTCATTTGTTTATCAATTAATAACATCAAAGAAGCTGAAGCATGTATGTCACAAATAATAATGAACCTAAAATGGTGACTTGAGGCATGCCAAAAATAATATGGAGTTGTGCATTGAGATGATTTCTGTTGTGAACCTGTACTATATACAATAAAGTGACTTGACAGTGCAAGATGGAGTATTGCTATTAGAAACGGAGAAAGTGATCTGGATAAGATGTGATTTGAACCACCAATGAAATGTCTTTGAGTCTTTGGGCAGCTGTCTCTGATGCAGCACTAATATTCAGGAGTATCAGAAAAGAGCAGTCACCAGAGATCATCAATAAAACCTGAAATGGCACTTGGTGTGTTATGATTAGATCTAAACCTAAATTCAGATTTTCCAAAAACGTCCTCATTTTACGTGATTAAATAAACAATATGACAAGCTCAGAAGCTGTTTCTGTGACAGACAATTCATGGCCCAGTTATATGGGAATACTGTGAGCGCCTGTTTGTAATAACGTACAGCACCCTGTTTAACTATTCACCTGACCTGACATGGCCGAGCAGTTTCTCTCCACAGGGGGTCAGCTTAAGAAAAAGTCCAAAGCACCACAAGAGACAGTGAAACACTGAGACAGTTAGACAGGCAGACACTGACCCATGCGATGGTCTGAATTCGCCGCACAATCTTGAGCAGCAGTTTCCCAAAACTCCCGGGTGGGAAGGTTGAGGCGGAGTGCTGTATACACAAACACAGCAGGTAGGCTGGTGTCAGCTTATGGTCATCGCCTAAGAGCAAGACAGCGTGGGTCACTGCACAGCAGATAAGGAAGATGTCTTCACAGGATATTTCTTAATAGCTTGATTCTGTATTCACTGTTTGATTTCTACAACCTATGAGAACAGAAAAAAGCTGAAACGGGGCTCTTACTCATAGGAATGGGCATTAGAGCTCTTGTCACCATTTTCTCTTTTCTTATTTTTTGTTTTAATATGAAGGTGTGACTGCACCCAAATCTCTGTGTGATAGATTGGACCCTGGTGTTCAATTTACAGTCTCTTTGCAGTCCTAGCTTTGTTTTTAGCAGCTATACAGTTTTTCAAAGTTTTGATCTATAAATATTTAAAAATGTCAAACTATCTGCATGGCTAGAGACATCCTAGCGGTTGTAATATTGGCAAAGTGATCCTTTAAGTACAACATTACATCAGGTGAGATTTAAAACTCACTGTGTTGCATTGTGTAAGTCTAAAAAGGTTTCAGTCTTAGACAAACCTCCAGGTTCAATGAGGGACACGATCCTGTTTAACAGCTGGTCTTCATGAGCCTGGTCAAAAACCAGCTGCAGCTTCCTTTTCTGACCCCCCCCTCCTCTTCCTGCTCCACTTCCTTCCCCTGCGGTCAAAGTAAGGGGTCCTCCTGCCACGGTGCCCCCGCTGCGAGGCTTCACCAGGTGAGGTTTGAAGCCGCGTCTGACCGCCGGAGCGCTCGACACCTGGGCTGCTCTGTCCTTCAGCACAGAACCACACATCTTACAAGTCTGAGCTCCACCCTCTCCTTCCTCCACCCCTGCGTCGTAAAGCTGCCCCAAGGTGCGAAGGCGTGCCAAGGTCTGAGCTGGCAGTGGCTTAGCACCCGTGGGGTCCTTGTACAGGAAGATGTAATGCGCTCCAAAGGAGAGGAGGTCACCGTGTCGCAGCGTGGTGGAGCGCTCGCAGCGGGAAAAGTTCACCAAAACGGTGGCGTGGAGCACAGGCTCAACGGCAACACAGAACCGCTGACTCTCCGCCAAGTCTTCTCCCTTGTTGTTGTTGGCATGGCGACGGGGTGCAGGGACTCTGCGCAAGCGGCAGTGAAGGGGCAGGATGTCCGGAGAAAAGAGGCAGATGTTGGGACGAGCTGATGGAGTCTCCTGACCGACCGTATGCTGCTCTCTGTTCAGCAGGTACACCAAGCAGTCCTGCAACACACAACACGATCAACATGACCATGATGACGTGATCAGAAGCGTCAGACGTCTGGAAGAAAAATCACGTTCATGAGCTTCACCTGTCGATTGAATCCCTGCAGCAGCAGGAGATGTGGCGACTGGTACAGCGAGTGCCTCACCCCTCCTTGACTCCCCTCCTCTTTCCTTCGACCGCTGGAGGCCACTTCACGCTCTCTACCCCTTAAGGGCCCCGGCAGGGTGGAGTAGTAACGTTTGGGCTCATCTCCTACTCCCAGCTGAAAATTCATGCACACACAAGCATTCAAGATTCAAGACAGGAAGATAACAGTGTCATGAACAATAACAATCAATCATCCTGGCTAAGCTTCAAAGTGAGGCCCCACCTGGTTGAGGCTGGTTTCACTGAGGCTGCGACAGAAGGATGAGTTGCTGGACCGGGGCAGGGTCAGCGTCCCTTTCGCCCTGTTCCTCTGGAGCTTACGCGCTTGAGCATTAATATCTACAGGACAGCAGGGAGGAATAGCAAGCAAAAGAACAGCAAGAGAAGGAGGGAGAGAAAAGGGCGAGAGGCAGAACCAGTGGAGAATAACAATGAGCCAAAGGAGGAAGCGATGCAGGCAAGAGAGAAATTGAGGACAGAAGAAAAGAAAGGTAAAGAGCAGAAAATAAGAGTAAGGCATGCTTAACTGTGATATGGACTGTTAAAATGTAAGTTTGACTCATGAGTGAAGTCTGGATTAAGTCCCTTCTGAGGCACAGTCATGTGTGAACTGAGTAAAACCAGTCAGATGAAGTAAATGGTGCTGGATACGGCAGCACATGAGGCTGATGGAAGGTGAACTCAGCTGCTCGTCATGGTTTAGGTACGAGGACTCTGAGGCCATGCGATGGCTCACACAAGGTTTACACACACACTCATACTGGTTGGATTACTGGCAATGGGAGTGGCATTGGTGACAACACAGGTAGAGGTGGTCTCCATGGCAATGACTGACAGCCACCCTACCTGAGGCCAGTCCCCACCTTTAGAGCTGGACTGTACCACTCGACCAAACCGTAGGGGGGAGCTCCTGTGTTTGCCAAGCCCAGACCGACCCATTAGAGCCGCCAGGAATTGGGAGGTTTTGGGCCCTACAGCAGGGTGGGAGTAGTTAGGAGGCAGGAGGCTGAGAAAAGACCCTCCCCCCGCCCTCACCAAAACACCAAGCACAGAATAACTCCCATAAAGACACACACACACACCATTGGCACTTCACAAGACATGCAGGCTTTATGGAACAAAAACGGTCTTAGATGCTTCTAGTGAATCACATCGCTCATCGGTAAAAAGAGATACACAGTTAAAGGTGTGAGATACAGGATTTTCCTTCTGACAGATCACTGTTAAATCAGTTGACATGAATATTTAGTGTCTTCTCTGCTTTCATGTGCGTCTAATTAATTTGCCTGTGATATGTTCACGTAATGATAATGAAAATCCTTCAGTACCTTTAAAGTGCTATCTCATCATAAAAAAGTGTATTTGAGAATCGGCATAATTCAAACATGCACATGCACCGTCACACACACTAAGAGGAGGAAAAACAGGACAAATTAGAGACAGAAGAAAGAAAGAAAAGAGACTCTGGGGTATGTGACTTTTGTAAACACTGTAACACATCAGAGAAAGCGTGAGTGCCAAAATGGAAATATACGTATTAATATGTGTTAGTTAACTTAAAGACATTTTCTCTTAGAAAACATCCTTTGCTGTGATTACATTGTGTTTAGATTTTCAGATGACAAACAGAAAGGGATAAGCTGTAAAGAATACCTTAAGTGGAAAGGATAAGGCTGGTAATAATCTTTTATTCTTATCGTCAACAAATCCAATTTAAAAAACAATTCCAACTTGATCTAATCAATACGGTCTGTGTCGTCAGAGCCTGATTTAGTTCATTCATCTGTGCTAATGAACTCCAGTATTGCCAAAACTTGCCAAATTTTTCCACACTTTAATCCTATAAATACCTAACCTGCACATCAAACGTGTCTTCACCTACTCTTTAAAATAATCCCCAGTAAAAACATAATCTTCTTCTGGATTTCAAGCTAATTTTAACGTAACTTGGAGAACATGATGGAAATATGACATTTATGTTTATCTCATTAATTCATTTAATGAAAGCTGCAATTTTTTTGTCACTTCATAACTTTTAAGTACATCATGATTTACTTGTTTCATCTATAGCAGTGTCTCTTTTTGACTTATGACATTTCCATTAAAATCTTTTAAAGAACCCATTTAAAAGGCATTAAAAAACAAGAATGGAAATGTTGTGTTTGGGGGAGGTTTCCAGAGTTTCATGCTTTCACAGGTTGGTTAATTGTCTTTTCTGCTGTCTACAAGTTATGCCACTGTACCAAACAACAATAAAAACAGTGAGATTGCTGACTGACTCTCGAGCTACCTCAGAAGTTGACATAGCAACCAGTAACCCTGGCAAGCCTCATGAGAAATGTTAGTGTTGCTGCAAAGTGCAATGTCTGACAGCTAAGCTGAAAATCCTCTCTCCCATCTTTCTCAACACTATTATTCTCTCACTGGTTGTTTGTGAATTTCTCTCACAGGATGCATGGGGATGAGTGTGTGCAGGTGTGTGCAAATGGCAAACTGTTCATCAATTATAGCAAACTAATTTCACATAAAGGCCACTGTTTGATTCCCAAAGAGAGAAAAATCGACCAAAACAGATTTACCATTACTGCAACACAGATTGAAACTCACAAAGGTTATTTTCATTTACATATTATTATGACTCATACTTCTCACAAAATCTGAGCCAGAGAAACTGTATTGTGAATTAATAATCAGGTGTGTTCAGGTGTGAGCCAGAAAAGTTATAAACCAGAACTCATAGAAGCAGAAATGTGTCATTCATAAAAATGCCACACGCATCCTCACTTCTGTCTGTCCAAGCATTTCTATTGTACTGCGTGTGTGTGTGTGTGTGTGTGTTTCTCTCATAACTAAAACTGAGCACTGACAGAAACTGAACATTTGTGTCTCTTTAACAGAAGATCAGATGTATTAACGGTACAGCAGCTCCATAAAAAACAGACTCTCGTAATCACTCAAACAATCAATATTTTCTCTACAGGAGCATCCAACAAATATTCTTTATCTGCATCTCTCTCTCTCTCACACACACACACACACACATAAACAGACACTGCAGAGGAACTAACGAGCTGTGCTTTTCTGCTGAGTTTGACATGTTATGAAAGGAAAGAATTAGACCAGTTGTGGTGTGTTTGTGTTTCCTCACCAGCAGTGATAGTATCCTTCTCTTTGGCGTTGAGTTCCTCCACCTCTGCTCTCCTGCGCAGCTCAAATCTGCGAGCGTGTCCTTCTCGGGGCTTCCACAGCTCCTGGAGCAACAGTGGCTTTTCATTGTCCCCCAGAGCACGCAAGCATTCAGTCCGCCACCCCCCTCCCCCTATCCCACCTCCCCCCTCCAAACGTCCGATCACATCGCACAGGACATAAGAGTGAGCAGCATCCTTGTTCAGCGAGTAACGCTCGAGTGCCTCTTTGACCAGTTCCTGTGCACTGGAGCGTGGCGTGGCCAAAACGCTCTTGTAGTTGGCACCAGCACAGATTTCATCTCCAAAAATCTTCAGCACCCCCGGAGCCGAACTCTGCGTGGAGAGTTCGGCTGGGTCGTCCGCCGGTCGCTCTGGAGTTTCAGTCGTCGAACGCCTGTCCGCACGGGTGTTTGTTCCAGTTTCTGTTGGGACACGGTCTCTGTAACTCAGAGTGCGATACAGGACCTGGAGAACAGACGGCCAGTAATGAATTTACTCTACACATATCACAGCAACATATAGAAGGTTTTTGAGACTTCCATCTCTGTCATTTCTGCCAAACTGGAGATCAATAAAATTTACACTGTAGTCTTCACCACCCTGATCAACCTCATATAAACAAGAATCTACAGCCACGTTAGCAGCAGCACGTACTTACAATAATCCCACTGTCAACGTGGGGATGTGCAGCAGGTACTATCTTTACTAAATTCACCAGCGTAGTGTTTTAGCACTTCATGTTATGGGTATACCACATAAACTAAAGTATTGACCTAATGAAATGTGTCAGCTGATAATGGCACGAGATGGGAAGTTAGAAGATCCCTACAATTCATCCAAAGGAGAACACCAACGTCAAAAATCAAAAACAAACGTTGTGCGTTCTTATGTTTAGACATTTGACTCAAAACCACAAAGGTCAACTTCATGGGAATGTCCGGATCATCAAAGTCAGTAGGATTCATCCTCCAGTTACCACAAATGTCCATGAATATAAAAAATTAACCAAATGTCATTACAATCAATCCAGCAGTTTCCAAATGTCAACACTAATCCCTAAAACCACCAGCATGAAGAAAAGAAACAACACAAAAACACCATTATGTCCGGAAGGATAATAGTGGATGATCTACTTTAATTACTCTCAAAAAAAAAATAAAAAGATAAAAACCTCAAGAGACAAATGAGAAATGTTTATGTCTGGTTATCGAGGTGAACTGACAATTAAAATAAAAAAAAAAGTCTCTTTACTACTACTATTATACATTGATGAATCAGTATTTGCTGGCATGTGTTTGTTTTCTCTACTTATTTACTTCAGGAGGGTTTGTTGAGCGTGAAAAAGTTCTGATCAGTGTGGACCCCACTGTACCTGTGTGAAGGTCCGGCTCTGGCGTTTCAGACGGCTCTTGGACGGGAGGGACATACTGGCCCCGGAGGAAGAACCGTAAAACATGATGCTGCTGTTGGCTTCACAAACTCCACAACTAGTGAGCAATGACACACATTTTAAATGCTTCATTTAAATCCACAACAGAGGATTCAAATATTTACAGAGGTCTGTCTCTCTCTCTCTCACACACACACACACACACACACGTTGGGTTCATTTGTAGCGCTGAAAAGTAAAGAAATCATCTCTAAATCTACATCTGTTATGGAAGATGTATCCCTCACAGAAGCATGCATGTGTGTGTGTCTGTTAGGTACCTTGATGCAATTATGTATATTCACCTCTACGTGCAGCAGCACCAGGCAAACAGTTAGAGCTGAGGGTTCATGTCACTGTCACCTTTCACTCTGGAGATGAAAAAGAGACATGACTGTCAGCTCAAAGAGAAACTGAAGGGTCCTTGTAAAGTTCTGGTAAATTTTTAAAGGTACATTTTCTTCGCAGATCCTTCGGACACCAGAGATTAAGATACTACTGCTGTGAAGTTGAGCTCTAAATGATTTCGTGAGTGATCTAAACTGTTTTTCACACCAGAGTCAAAGCTGTAAATCAGCATCATATTGCCTGTCAAACACATTACCTAACATGGGTCTGTGGGAACAACATTGGATAGCTCAGAGCAGAGTAATATCTTGATAAGTAGAACTTATCTGCTTATTTAAAAACTCCTGTTGTGTCTATATTCAGTGAGAGAAGTTCTATAGTGGAAAACAACAGAGGGTTATTTCATTATCAATTAATATATAGATTTTTTTCTTTGATAAATTTGTCAATCTCGCAGTGTTGAAGTTGAAGTTATGACCTAATGATTGCTTCTGACTATGTAATCAAGCCTTATAATTGGATAATGTTGAATTTTTCGCATATTTTCCAAATTTCAAGTAAGAAATCAAATACTTCATAATTTAATGAAAGCAACATTTTGCTTATTGTATGAAATAGTGCAGCAACAGAGAAATTTTTCACGGTTCAGATACTGATATCAGAGAATATTTGGTATTTTATGTTCAATAAAGGATGCACATTGTTAAAATGACAATCAACACATTTTTTCTCTTCACTACTTAATCACTCAGATTTCATATTTTTATTTTCTGCATAGTCATTTTTCTAAATGTATGTTTATCCAAGATCTCTTAATACAATTGTAATCCATAATTTGGTGAAACTGATTAAATAATTCACAAATGAAAAGCCTCAACTCTTCACTTGGTTTTGGATGAACTCTTCTGACCGATGAAGAGCTTTAATGAAGGTTGGATCAGGAACATTTCACAGCCAGTGCAGCAGAAGCCTCCTGCAGTTTTTGGTGTTTTTGTGTCTCTTCATTTACACAGTTTTTTTTTTTTTTTGTTTTGTTTGTTTGTTGTTGTTTTTTCTTTTCTTTTCAGTAAATATTTGGCAATCAGCCTAAAAGGTGTTGTTGAAGCTGACTCTGCAAGCACTGGTGGGATAACGTGACTATTTTAAATGCACGCTAATCCACAATAATCTGGCTACTTGGCCGCAGTTAACTCAATCCTGGGGGCAACAAGCAACACACACACACACACACACACACACAGAAAGAAAGAAAGAAACTGGGGGGGGGGGGCTAAATTTTGCATTTGGTCGGTTGTATGTTGTAACCCAGGGAGGTTGTGTTACATTTAGTAACCCTGTCATAACTTATCCACCTCCTGACTTTGTGTGTGTCCTTGTCTGGGCAGCAAGAAGGTCACAATTAAAGGCTGCGTGGGGAAAAAGTACACACACATAACAGGATGGATATTATTATGGGGCTGCCCTTTATTCACTGTCCGTCTGTTTACGACTTTGGACTCCGTGGTCGTCAGTAGCAACCGCCATGGCAACAAAAGGCAGGAAGAAATCCTCAGAAATTAATCCGCTGATGAGTCTCCAGGCTCGGCTCCCAGAGCCGGCAGCCCCGGCCTCTAATTTTTTCAGACTCATCACATGACTTTATCAAAGATATAAAAAAAAAAAAAAACAATACAAAACAAAAAACAAAAACCACACACACCGAGTCTGATCTTCAACACAGCACAACAATCACATTAAATGCTGTTCGTGCTAATTATGACAGATGTTGATGCACATCGCTCCTGGAAAAGTTGAGGTGTGACCCCCGCAGAGTGAGCCCGGTCCCCGGGGGGCTCTGCTGGGCGTCTGGTGCGTTCATACTCACGCTGTCTGCAATGCGTGGCTCCATCGTGCTGCCGGGGAGTCCTCGTCGGCTCGTCTCTTATTTCCGTCTCCCCCCTACAAGGCAGAAAATCCCTGATGGTGGCGGTGGGAGAGAAATAAAGAAGAAGAAAACAAAAAAACAAAAAAAAAAACAAACTGAAAAATCAAAAATCAAAACAGAAAACAGCCAGCTGCCCTGATCCGAGCGGCACCCAGCTGTCCGAGGCTCCCACCCACATCCCCCAAAAACAGCCCCGTTAACTTGGACGGCCGCCACCCCCGGAGAGCTCCCGCCTCTGTGCGCACATCTCCGCCGACAGCCAGCCCAGCAATGCCGGCCGCCTCCGGCAGCCGCATTCCCCCATCCACGGCCGTCCGCCGCCGAGCCGCGACGGAAACAGCCGAACCTCCTCGGCGCACCTGCACCGGCCCCCGAGCGGGAGGAGACGGCTCCGCCTGGCGGACAGCAGGCGGTACGAACCCCGCATAGACACGCCGGTCCGCCGAGGTCCGCATTTTAATGTTAAATATCCGGAGAGAGAGCAGGAGACAGGAGTCTGAGAGGGGGCCGCACCTTTAATACATCAACGTGGGCTACGCTGAAACTTAAACTTTTATATAAAATAAATAAAAAGAAAAAAGAAAAACAGTTTGAGGTGGAAGTCATCATGATAGTCCAGTCTGCTTCAGCTCTCAGGGTTCATTCACTGTCAGACAGAAAGGTCCTTTTTATGACTCAGACAATTATTCTTCTGTCATTTCTTTGTGGAGTGTTTCAAAGATACATTGAAATATGGTTTGACTGATATTGGGAAATCTTAAAATTACACCTTCCTTAACTCCTCCCTCAAAATCCAAAACCTATTAATATGCCAATATTTTTCATTTCAGACTTCTAACTACAGTGCACAAGATGTCTCCCACATCGCTGACGAACCATTGTTATTGTACATGTAATGTATATACACAAGTCTCCACATCATGTCAGTTGCAGGAGGAGCACAATGTTTAAATTCCAGTGAGCATAAAGAAAGAGAGTGAAAAGTAGCAACGACCAAAACAGATTTTTGACTTTGTGTATTATTTTGACTTTGTTCATATTTGAAATAAAAGTAATTCTTGTACTTTAAAATGATAAGAAAAAAGGGGACTGCATTTGCTTTTCAAGGCAGTTGCTGAAGGTTGCAAACGGCACCAAAATAAACAAACAATTGTACCTTTCTTTGTTAAATGTACACAGAAATCAAATAACCAACTAACGCTTTAAATAGAAGCAGCATATTCTTGCTGTGAAGGGACAAAAGAGTTTGTAAAGTCAGTAAAAGACATAGTTGGCATTTGACAGTTAAATTGTCAATGAACAGATTAACAAGCATATAGAAGTTCATTCCCCACATGAAGGTTTGCATAAATCTAAATAGGCTGAAAAACAGTCCTATTGAGAAATGTCTACATTTGACAGAATGATCAAATATAAAGATCTGAGATATTTCAAAAGGGTAAGCATTTTAGAAAAGTGAGTCCTGGAAAATACTGCATGAAAAAGCTTTTTTATTACAAGAGAAATAGAAAAGATAAAAGCATTGTTGGCATCATATAGGCTCATCACAGCACAAAAGCACCACAGCCACAAGAACTAATATGAAAACTGGAGAAAGAGACAGAAAGAGTACGGAATAATATAAACAGTCATGTCAGACCGGAAATAAATCACCAGCAGCACTGAGAACAGAGCCACAATCACAGAGCATCTAAAAACGATGTAGAGAGGGTCCATGAAGGCTTCATGGAGATTTTATAAAAGCACAGAGCTCTATACAAAGTCCGGTGGGCACCATATGTCCGAACGAGACACATATTATAACCAAGACAAGACAGACACACATCAAATCCTCAAATAGCTCAGGCCAAACCTGCCTGTGGAACCAGTCTAAAGCCTGGTGAGATTCCCTCAAAGCACACACTTCCAGTAAGATACTGGAGAATATATCTGAAGAGCTTCTCTCCAAACTGAGATACTGTAGTGTGACAAATGTGATTCTCGGCCAGCTGTGACACTGAACGGGTTCTGATGTTAAATTATCGTTCCCTGCTGGGTTTAAAAAACTAAACTGCAACCAGAGAGTTGTGTTACCCTCATGTGTTCATTGGCTGATTTTCCCAAAAATAACCAATTTATATGGTTGAATTTTTCTGTTGAGTTGACTTCCTCCCTGGATCCTACAGTACAATACTGCATTCAATTTTTTTAGGTATTGAGGAATTAATACTGTGACAGACAGAACCGCTGACAGTTCTTCTTTTGTTCAGATTTGTTCCATATAAGTTGAACAATATCATGAATTTAATCAATAATATTTTTATTTTCTTTAAATGTTTCAGTTTTCAATCCATTTTTTGTTTGGTTCTCTGTTTTTCTGACAATTTAGCACGATACCTTTAAAGAGTTAAATCAGAATCTAACAGTGTATCCAGACATTTTTTATGATTCATATTTAGCATTTTTCCTTTTTTTTTTTTTTTTGCTTCTAATTTTTTCTTATGAAGTTCTCCGCTTATTATTTAGCAACAAATTAGGTAGGTTTTGTAGCTTTGGTGAGCGTATACTTTCTAGTTCTCATTATCATGACCGTCTTAAAGCTCCAGTTTTTCCTATAAATATTACACTTACGTCAAGCTTGCAAAGAACTTTTGGGGCTGTTGCCCTACTTGGATTGTGAATAAGCGAGTGAAAGGGTGTGGAGCAACACCAGAATTAGAGAAAAGAGCTTCACAGCTATGTGATCACTTTCGTTGCTGCAGACAGCACCAGAACAGCAGCTTTAGTGGTCGCTGAATGTGGCGTCATGGGCCTTTAAGCCCAAATGATCCAAATCCTGAGAGACAGACAGCAGTGGAAAGATATTGAGCAGGAGCAGGGGTTTTCGTACACCTATAAATAGTTGACTGTTTGACCTTTTGGCCCTCTAGCCACGTTTATCATACAACACAAGCTTATCCGATACATCATGTGCCACCACATACAGTTAAACACAGAGAATACACACATATTAAAATGTAATTACGTGTTCAAGGTACATGCATTCACATGTAAACATAGACTCAGCCGATTATAGGCTTTGGATTCATGGGAGTCATATTATATAAGATACATACAAAAACACTCACACTCGCATTCTCACATACACACACACACCTGAGATGCCTTAATATTGGGCCGGATTGTTCAACAATACTATAGCTTCATTTTCCTTTCAAGTGTGAGACGTTTATGGTAGTGGTGTGCTATCAGTTGCGGCAGTAGGTCAGTCTTCTGGCAGTGCTGAGTCAGACAGCGGTTTTCCCCTCTGAGGTTCAACCCTGTAGCCTTGACAAACTCAATCAAATGGCTCCCATTCTTTAAGGATGGAGATGACGATGGTAACTGGCTAACACTACGAGTACAATAGAATAAAAATATAGATGAAGTCAACATATATTGTACGTCGTTAATAAATATATACTGTATAAATCATACTGATGACATCTTCACTTACTAAACCTAATCAATGACAGTAAACTATTAGAATTCAGCAAATATTCCCGGTAATCTACTGAGAAGAGCCTAGTAAAGGTGGAAGCACACAGGTAAAGTCTTCAAGACCAAAACCGTGAATATGGTGAACGTAACATAAACATAAACATAAAAATATCTTTCTACAGTCATGCTTGATTCTGAAACCACAGTAAATTACTGACTGAAGCAACCACTGTTAAAACCATAAAGTGTGCTACAGTGTAGTTAAAACAACTAATACCACTAACAGGAATAATACTATCTAGAGCTCTGAATTGGAATTAGTAAATTACTGATTGACCTCTTAATTATAATCAAACCACAAGACGCCATCTGTTAATGACGATGATGCTTTAAATTATATCCTAAAACTAATTATGATAATCAAGTCAGCTAATTGTAAACATTGTCTTCCTCTTGATGATGATAGTAAGACAATGTCCCCAAATTCAGCTTTTAAACACTGAATCTGGACGTGCACCACAAAGAGAGTGATCTCCAAGAATAGTTTGTTAGCCCCTGATCACTGGAAAGAACCCAAATTCTTGCAAAATAAAGAAATAAAATAAAAATATTTGAAATGAACTGAGGTGGTAAAAACTAAAAAGCTGTGTCCCATTTCACAGGCTGCTTCCCTTGAAGTCCAGATTCATCACCAACGGGCTGACAGGGCAGTTTCAGTGCAAAGGCTCCTCCAAACGCAGCCCTGATTTTTGAGATACACAGCCAGTGTTTGCTTTTCCCCTCTCAAGCGTCCTACAATCTATTGCATGCCGGTCAATCGCTTAATGGTGCATTCAAATGTCCTCATCAACCCGTGAACTCAGAAAATATCACAGAAACACATCATTTGTATGAGGTATTTCACTTCAGGTGCTCAGGCCAGTGCAGCAAGTAAATAATAAATGGGGCAGGACTTCACCAGGGGGATGATTCACGCACTAAAGTCTCCCTGGACACGAGTCCACCTTGGAATCCAAACCTCGGCTTGATAAAAGCTGATATGCTCGACCGAACCATCAACTTTCCAAGTAGCAGTGAGATGTCATTGAATGTTTTTGCCCCGGGCTACACCATGTTGAGGTTGTCTTAAACTTCTGATTGGTGGAGGTTGTTTTACTTTGATTCACAGCTCCTGCCCTTCTCCTAAAAAGATGCCGGTAACACCTAAATTCAAAGAGAAGGCTGAGGGATTTTTTCACAACAATGAGCTGTACCCATTTAAAAGAGTTAAAAGAGTTTTGTGGTAAGAAAGCAAGAGTTGCGCATCAATAAAACAGATTTTTTTGTTGGTCTATTCTTATGGAATGAATTGTAGGTTTCTATAACGATGTTAATGATAAATGGCAAGGATGAACTTTGCTGTTCTTTCTCTCTATAAGGCAGGAAATGATGATAAACTGAGGACGTTGCAGATGAACCGAAGTTACGTGGAAATGTCTCACAGCTGTCCACCTTGAGTTAAAGTAGAATTCAGGTATCATCATGAAAACCCAAGTAGTTTTAAACACTGAAGCACCTGAGCTGATGAGTTGATGAGGGCTGTTTGAATACAACGTTAGTTTTGGTATCTGTGAGGTTTCACTGTATCGTTTGGGGAAGAGGTACATGGTCACCCAAATAGCCTCCAAATGAGGCAGCCCCTGAATTTGAACACAGCTCACATCATCTCACTGAGGACACCCAAGCACGGTGGGGCTACTCCCTGTGAGGTCAGTGCTGATGTCATCTGGAGGTCTGAACCTGATTGGGTGGCTGGGCATAAAGGTACTTCCAGATGGCGTAGTAGTGTATGGCTGCTCCCATGGCTACAAACAGGTGCCAAATTGCATGAGCGAATGGGACGATGCCATCGCTTTTGAAGAAGACCATCCCCAGACAGTAGCAGGCTCCTCCCACCAGAAGCTCATACAGCCCTGACTGCTCCGGCTGTAAAGAGGCAGTTTAAAGTTCCTTAGTCTTTATAAACTTTGGAGTCATATGACAGACTGCTGTAAAATAACGGGCTCACCATTGAGAGGATGACCAAGGCAGGAAAAACTCCCATCACCAGGTAGCATATCAACTCCATGAGCTTATACCTGATACAGAACAATGTTTAAGGACAAGTGTCCACTATTGTTACAGCATATGTGACAAAATAATCTCAGCTCAAAGGTCGCTTACTAGCTGTTTTTGAACTTTAAACTGTCTCAGAAGGCCTGTGGGAGAAACACTGAAACATGTTGACTGATGTGCTGTAGGTCCTGACTGAGTTTTGAATGATGCTGCCAAGATGTCGCAACAGCCCAAACACATCTGAGAGCTCCAGCTGGCATTATCAGTCCTGGTCTTTTATTGATTATATGATACTGCACCTACTTCTCCTACTTATTGTCTTTGTTTTCTCCAATAAGACACCTATCACTTCTGCTTAAAGTGGTGCTAATGTTAAATTTATGGAAGTTTGTGGATCGACGTTTCACAGGTACTTCAGCCGGACAAGAGATCCACATCAGATTTCTTCTGGTCCCCTCTGTTCATTTGCTGTGCAAACAACCTGCCACCTAGTGATACATTTCTTTTAGAGGTATTCTGTAAGGCTTTAATATTTTGAAAGTGCAGAAGAAAAAGGAAAAAGAACAGAAGATGGAGAATAAAGAAGTATGACAAGCTGTGAATTGAACTAGAGGACATGCTCTCACACAATATGGCCCCGAACACTGAGCCATGAGGATAGCGGTTTTATTGAATGCTTCGTAAAGGTCGTCAAAGTAACTCAGATAACAAGGGCCGACAAAAAAATGACCTTGTTCACACCACTTTTCTTTTCCTGTACAACTATAGCTAGTCCAAAATCTCCTGCTTCTTCACAATAGCTTCTTCCTCATACAGAGTAACACACAGGCCCTATCCCCCCACTCAGAGATAGTATAACTGTGAATACTCTTTTTGTGACGAGGGAGAGTATAAATATACCAGCAGGATTTGAGACGCCCTCGCTTTTCTCCAATGTAAACCTGAAACTCATTGTATCTGAAAATATTCTAGAGCATATATAGTAATTACATCAACATTCAATGAAAGATAATATTATACAGAGTACTGACAGAGATGCAGGGTTAGTCATGGCTTTCATTACATTCATGGAAATCTTTTGTCTTATAACTGAATAAAACAAAAGATCACTCCCACACTTTGGCCGTGTTTGGTTTTCGTTGATCATTTATTTTAATTTGCCTTAATTATATAATTAAAGTCCCAGTTTTTCTTTTCAAGTATATGTGAGGAAAACCGAAAAAACTAGAAAATGGACCTTTGAGCTGAGATTGTATTCTCACAAGAAATAATAAAAAAAAAAATGTTAATGTTGAATGTATGAGCTGACCTCTCGTGGAAGAAGAAGACATAGGTGGTACCAAATGAGGCCATGACCCAGACCAGCCAGCGCATGTGGCACGCCCAGGGACCCAGCTCCCGCAGATTCAGCCTGGTTGGGTATCAACAGGAGGATATATCAAGAAATACATTCACACCTCCTCGACACATAGGTACACGCTCATATTCAGCAAGTTAGGTGGTTTACCAGGGGGCGTAGGAGGCGGCAATGAAGAAATAGATCACCATCCTGTCACACATGTGGAAACAGTGCTCCACAGACCTGAAGAGAGACGCCAAACAGCCTCAGGACAACTGAGCGACACTGTTTATACACAAAGCATCAGAGTTTTTTATAGCTCAAACACAAATATGGAGCGTTGGGATATGCATGCAATCCAGAGAAGGACAAAGTGTCCAAAAAGACCACATAACATGAAAAATTCAGCCCAGTTTCAGTCAACAGGAAAATAAAAAGCTTTTCTTTGTGCTTTTGTGGCTTTTAAGTATATCAATCTGCAACATCGCAGTGCAGTCCACACATCGTGCTAATATGTGTGTTTTTACCGTAAGTGGCTCTTCTTCCAGGCCACAGTGTGAAACAGGGTGGAGATGATGAAGAGCGAGCTGAGCCCCGCCCCATATACCCAGGCCGACAGCCGCTCCCATTGGTCCTCCGACTGGAAGTGCAACAGGGAGCTGCCCAGCAGACTGGGTATTATCCATAACTACATGAATTCAAAAGATAAATGAGACATGACACACAGAAAGACAAACAGAAAAACACAATACAATGAAAACACGTAACAATGTAACCTGTACCGTGTGTGGTCTGAAAGAGAAGTGGTGTGTCATTTATCCGTTATGTAATCACATTCATAAATGAAGCTTTCACTGTAATGATCACTGTCTGTGGAAGAGTCAGTGTGTGCATTCACCGCATGTGTGGCACAGTTGGCAGCATGCTCATACTCTGTGGGCTGGTATCTCTTGTTAGGAGGAACACGGTTGTTCATAAACCTGGAAATGTCACAAATCAACAAAGGAAGTTTTATGTATCAAACAGCATGTTTTCTTATCTGTGGAGAGGCAACGATTAGTTGATTAATCAGTTGGTCAATCACCAGGAAATAGTTTATGCAACTATTCTGACAAAAATTCTCTAGTTTCAGACTATAAAATTTGATATTTACTTGTTTCTTTAATCCTCCGCGACAGTAAACTGAGTTTGGAAGACAAAAATCCAAAATTGTAAGACGTCCTTTTAGGCTTTAGAAAACTGTGATGGACATTTTTCTGCATTTTCTGATAGCCCGACTGGCCGATAAATCAGAAAATACTCAACTGAACTGAACTAAAATCCATTCTGAAGATGAATTTTTTTGTTATACGCAACAATAAAACATAATATACCAACTAAATGAGCTGAAAGTAATAAAATAAAAAAGCGTCCACAGTGATGTAAAAAAAAAAAAAAAACCGTCTTGTGGAAATAATACATGATATTAACTTCAATTATGAATTCATTTTAATTCATCTTCTGTTCCACATCTCTGATATTTGTATCTCAGTGGTGCTCATAAGATTTTAGCCCACCCGGTCCTTAGCAACGTGGGATCATGCCTCAACTTATTGCCATGGTTGCTGTTGCCTGGCAACAGAGGGTGACCACAGACTGACTGAACCAGAGGCTTGTCCTGATGATCTCTTTCATAAACATTTCACGCGAACAGATGCGCCTGCATGTGCGCACGTACGCTCGTACACACACATACAAGCTCTGATCTCTTCGAAAAGGAGCACTTTGCACAGAAACCCAAACAGACGCACATCAGCTCAGGAGGTAGTGCTCCATCAGTGATGTCACTGTTGTCATGGAAACCGCCGAGCAGGGATACCACACCAGAAAACTCCTGGTGCCTTTCATCTTTCTCTCCTCATCTCTTCCATCTCGCCCTCCTGTTCCCTGGCTACGTCTCCACTTTGCCTCCAGATGATTTAATTAACATGCAGGAGTGCAAATGGACAAAGATGTCCATCCAGACACACAACACACACAACACACACACGCACAAAAACTACAACCCCTCCCTTTTTTTATGCTGCATCTTGCAGAGCCAGACCTAGATTTAGTGATGTCTCTGTCTCTTTCTCTCTCACACACAAACACACACATTGTTCAAGATCGGAGGGACTCGAGATGAGAAACAGACTCCCTTCAAAGGGAATACTGCTCTAATGAAATATTCATATAAAGAAATTAAGACAAAGGAGAGTCAAAGATGTTCCTGAAAACACTTCATGTATCCATACTATAGATCTATGGAGGTCTGTCATCTCTCTGGGAGGTAAAACACTCATTCACATCTGCATGTTCCCATATACACACTATCTGCAGCATGCTGGAAACTCAGCAGTTTCAGTATGAGCAGAGTTACATTACCCTTAAAACAAACTGTGCTGTCTCTATGCTGTTGTGCAACAGAGTGGAACATGATGTTTTCCTCCCACACTTGAGCTGTTTTAAATTGTCCTCATTTTCAAATGTACCAAAGAGAAAAAAAAAAATAATCATATGATATTGATCCAATACAAACAGCAACAGGAGATAAAACTAAAGAGAAGGTGAAAAAAGATCCCGTTCATATAATGACAACACTGTGACAGATTTTAATCAGCACAGCTCATCCTTTCTTTCCTCTCTCTGCTCCTGTGTGCTCCTTTTCCTTCAGCAGCTGTTCTCAAAGTGATGCTCATTTGGAGCTATTAATACTAACTGACCCAGCCCAGAAACACTCCGTCCTGCCCCCCCCCCCAAAAGGTTTTCTCACCTTTTTTCCAAGGGTGAGAAAACCTGAACTCACACTGTCTGACTGACTGACTCTCTCTTTGGTGTGTGTGTTTTTGTGTGTCTGAGCCGAGGCCCAGCAGGCTTGGCCGGGTCATTAATGACTTTATCAAGCTGGCTGATAATTAGCAGGCCAGAGGCCAGGCAGGGAGACATGGAGACGAGTGGACAGAGACGAGCAGAGCAGTGGAAACCTCATCATAACTCCTACAGCAGCAGCAGGGAGGACAGAAGGACATCTCCCTGCTTCAGCTGTCCGACTGAACCAAGACGACCACAACCTCGGTCCGATCACGGTCAGCCTCAATTAATTTTAAATCCTATTTCATGCCCTGCTGTGTGTGCAAGTACACAGGAAGTGTATACAGTAACGGACAGTGGGGTAAAAAAACATCATTAATCGAGCCATTATTTTCTATTTGTTATATCACTATCATCTAAAGGTCTTTGTGTTGTAAACAGCCTGTTGGACAAATTAAGTATTTTTGAAGACGTCACCATGTGCTCCAAAATTTTGTGATTTTTAAATTATTTTTTTTTTTAGGACAGGGTAGAAAGACGGCAAATGAAGGAACAGAGAGAGAGGGAATGACATGAAGGGCGTGCCAGCTCCGGGACTTTAATATCTTTGGTTGTATAATATTTTCATCATTTAATTACGATTAAATAACAAATAAATCCCATCACAAGTTTGAACAGGCCTTGTTTGGTCTGACCAACACCTGCATTTATAATTACATACACAGCAGCTCTTCACATTTGACAAGTTGAAAATAAAGAATATTTGCTCAGTTGTCTTTTGGTTCATTTCATCAGAAATTATTTCAGTTCTGATGTGAACATGTGAATAAAGAAGGAAACAACAACAACAACAGGACAGTCACTCGAACAAAGGAAATGTTTTCATTTCTTGCTGCAAAGTGATCACCTGCCACCTTCTTGATTTATTGGTTTTATTCCTGGACTCCTCAGCAATAAGAGGCCAACCTGCAGGACAACTTTTATCATGTCAAATAAAACGGTATTGTGATCATTTGGCCGCAGCCTTCGTCTCTACTGTAGCACAACAACATGATAACACACTGAGCTCACACTCTCCACACATGCAGGTTTTTTTTTTTTTGTCAGAGGCTAGAAAAAAAATACTTGGGTTTAAAATGTTATTTAGATTTTGATTTAGATTGTATCGGTTTTTTAATCAAAAATCCCAAAGTTAAGATTTCTGCTTCTATAACATAAAGACTTGTAGCTTTTGTCAGTTTTATATAAATGAGTCTTTTGAACTGTCGGTCAAAAAGAGAGAACTGGGATATTTTAACAGATATTATAAAGACTCAAAACGCTCAAACGACATTTAACAATCCATGAACTGATACTGAAGATGACAGTCTGATGTGTTGTGACAACCTCAAACATGGACAGAAAGTCAAAGAGCCTGAGAACAAGGAGGATGTGTGTTTGTGAAGCTCAGTGTGTCCCAGAAAGGACAGAGCTCAGCGAAAAGAGGCAGAAGAGACAGCAAGATGAGGATGAGGAGCGAAGTGGCAGCTTCGTGTTGTTAAAAAAAAAAAAAGTCAGGCAGATGAAACCCCACCGCAGAATTATTCCATTAAAAATGTTGACTTTTTTTTTTTTTTTTTTTTAAAGATATGATTCCCAAACCTTTCCAAGCATCCTCCTCCTCCTCCTGCTGCTGCTGCTGCTGCTGCTGCTGCTCTCCATCATCATCACAACAACACTAACAGGCAGCAACATGAGACCTCCTGAATCACAGAAAACATCACCCACCTTACTAGATTCATTTACAGGAGCAGTCAGCAACAGATGACAGCAGACAGACAGACAGACGGACGGAGCGGCTGAAGTCCGGATCTCCTCCTCCGACTGTGGAGCCACAGAACCGCCTCGGTCTGATCCGGCTCGGCTCGGACTCTGACGGATCTGGTCTAACGTAACGTCGCCGTTTCACCCGGTAAACGTCGTCGTCGTTGTCTTATCCTCATCTCAGGCAGCACCGGGAGACGGACGCATCCCGACCGAAGCTGCCTCCAGAGGATCCGGTCCGGAAGTGTGGGCGTGGGGGGCTGGTCTCTGGTCTCCGGACTCTGGACTCCGGACTCTGGTCTCCGGACTCCGGTCCCTGGTCCCTGGTCTCTGGTCCCTGGACTCTGGTCCCTGGACTCTGGTCCCTGGACTCTGGGGAAGGAGCCGGTTTTCCTGCTGGGTCGGTGATCTGTCTCTGTCTGTCTCTGCCGGTTCACCTCATCACGACTCGGTGAGCTGTTTTGGTTTTTTTTAATATTCACCACAGGCTGCTCATCATTTTCTGAAGGGACCGGCTCAGGATGAGAGCGGAGCCCGGAGGTGCAGCTTCTGGTCCGGCCTCTAGGAGGAGATGGAGGCCGGTGATATGACACCATCACCACTCTTCTGTGGGTTTAATTACTGCGTCAGGATAAACAGATCTGCATGAAGACTTATAATAATAATGATGATGATAGTTGTTGTTGTTGTTGTTATTATTTTTGGGGCATTTATTCAATATCAGAGTTGTGATCAATGCAGGAGATCCACCATCATCTGATTATTGTGATGTTAAATATTGAATGTGTGAGACAGTCTGAGCCTGAGGCGTAGGCTTGTTGAAGTTGGTGGAAAACGGATTCAGAAAATGTTAAATTGCTTAAATCAAATTGCTGTAATTTTCTGTTGTTGGATTAATTGATAAATTTACTAACAGTATAAATGTGTAGATTTTTCAATAGTTTATATCACTGTGTAGGACAAAAACTGAATCTATTACTTTTTGTTAATAAAGTGTAATATTTGAAGATTATTGTAAAGAACTATCCAAACCAGTTGTCCAAACTTTATAAATGTACTTTTTCTATAGTTATAGAAGTAAATTATTCCAAAAATGTAATTGAAGGTTCAACTTTCTGACAAAATCAAATGATCTTCATATGCAAGCTGAGTTTCTTAAGTCGCTTTTTAACCACAGATGTTCAAACTTGGCATGATTTCGAAAATCTCTGTGACTTTTTTTCAACACAAAGCTCAACTTTTGAGTCATTGAGCATCTTCAGCTGAAAACAGGGAAACTGGCGCAAAAGCTCCACAACAAGCAAGTAAGTGGAAGTTCAATGGAGACTATGAGAGGACTGTTCATCAACATTAAACACTCATTAGCCCCTCACCGAAACCATCACAGCTGAACTGACCCTAAAACAGCCATTTAAACCTACAGTATGGTGTCGAGCATTAGAGGTGGGTTTATAACGAAAAACACACACATTCCAACATTTACCTGTAATGAACCGAACTTTGTTGAATACTGTAACAGCAATCATTTATTAAATGCATATTATGACCAGCATAAGCTTTAAACATGAACTGCAGCATTTCATGATTAATATAAAATTTCTGCTTCAAGCATTCAGCTCAGACTGAACCGTCTGTGACTATAACTGATCTAACTCATTAAGTACCATTTGCAGACATGCAGTCAGTCCCTCCGTAAACAGCTTTGACTTTGACAGGGTCAGCAAAGAGCATCAGTGGGATGACAATCAGTGTCCAACCTGAGTCTGATCGTTTAACTCGTATATAGAAAGATGCCTGATTAAAATATGGCCAATAAGCTTTGTGTGATTTCCTTCATATCTCCAGAGGTTACTATACTGAAGCTGGTTTAACGTCAACTTCAGTTCAGACTATCTTCAGGTTCTTCATTGCAGACTCCAGAGTCTGAAATAAAGAAAGAGAGCTATTCAAAAATATGTCTGAACTTTGTCTGTAAAAACATCATTTCAACAAGACATAAGATCTGAACGCAGCACATCAACAGTGTGTAGCTAGTGTCAGCAGTGTATTTGTTACCTTGACGTCCCAGATGCCCATCCCTCCATCCATACCGGTGGTGCAGAACTTGGTGCACTGGTTTCTTCCTCCTTCCATTACGGAGATTTGACTGAAATACAGTTTGAGACAACTCAAACACTGTGTACAAACATATGAGGATCCAAAAAGAAGCTTATGTCAGCACAAAAAAAACATTTTTTTTTTTTTCTCTTAAAAATTACGAATATACATCAATCCAATCTTAACTCACTCAAGCCATCTTTTTCTTCTCCTTACCTTATGCTGTTCTTGTGCAGCGTGTTCAGGTCCTTTTCAGTACTCTGGGTCTCCGAGGCCCGGCGGTCCAGGTTCTGGAAACGTTCCCTGGCACTGATGCCCTTTTGGGCCGCCTGCTTGGGAACATCCAGCTTGCCGCCAAATGTCAAGCTGCCCTTGGCACCATCGTACACAAACAGCACCGGGTAACAGTCATGGCCCTGAAGGAAGAAACACAGAAAGATATGACGATACAATCAGGTGGAGCTGAAGAAACGCAAGTATGTCGGCACTTAGTTGGTTGTTGGACTAAAAACTCAGAAACTCAAACCTGCAATGTGTCAGATCTTCCAAATGATTGTGACTGTAGCTAATGTTAATGTAAGTGCTTCAGTAAACAAACCTTAGAAATCACTGCTCTGTGATTAACATCACTGAGACTAAATGCTGACCTTATGACTTGTCTATGATAATGTGTCTAAATTTCATTGTACTGTTGGTATAATGACAAATGAAGTTCATTCATTCATTACACATTTTACACATTACCATGACATATATGTTTTATCATTAGGCTTGTTTTACAGTAAACGGCTGGCTGGAGATGAGGGAGAGCATGATGGAGGATTACATCATGCCACAAATTTGATCCAGGGACATTGCAATCATTTAGATAGCGACCTTAACTTCAACAAGGAAGCCCCTTTAATGTCTTTAGGCTACTGACTCAGTCTGGTGTCATCTTGTAATGGGCACATGTGGCCACAGAGGCCACTGTTCAGCAAAAACAGTACTCTCACTTTAAATGGAAACTTTCTGAACCCTGGCTCAAGCTTATTTACCTTTAGGTTCTTTTAAATATGTGTGATAAAAACTACTGAGTAAAGTTTTTCCCTCAGAAGCCTTATTAGCAGCTATTGATCAGATTAAATACTAATAAGTACAAGCGTGAAGCAACATTTTTTTTTCTCTCATTGTGTTTTTTTTGTCCGCCAATTGAGGAGCCAGACAGATGAAATTCAGTGATTTGTTTGGAATAAAGGATGTGTGCTTAACACTTACAGCTGCTACTATGCTGCTCTCAGTAATGAAGGTGACACACAGAAGAGGAAGCGTCTCTGAGCTCAGACTGGTCACCCTGTGAAAGCCAAAGCAAAGGTCAGTGTGCGTAGATAAAATGCACACAAACACACAGGTACACCCTCTCTTACGTGCTGGTCTTGCCTCCCTCTGCAACAGACACGGTGGAGTCATGGGAGGTCCAGGTCAGGCGGTTGCCGGAGTGTGAGAAGCACACACTGTGCACCCAGCCGCCGCCGCCTCCTCCTGAACTCTGACCTACAGCTCCAGACCCTCCAGATTCAAACAGCATCTCCCCAAATGGCATCTTGCTGCCCCAGGGAGTGGGACCAGGCTTTTCCTCCACCTCCTTAATGTAGGCTGAAAACACCCTGCAAGAGAGAGGGGTTGGGATGGAAGCAAGAAATTAGGTATGATTACTGTGATTGTTAAATACTGAGAAGTTTATTATATCTATATAGTCATTTATTCTGTATCATCTGTGTGATGGGAGTTGTATGGGTGTGTTGCTGTTTCATGGCTCTTGTGAAAATTTGTTCAAAACCTTAAAAGAAAGACTTTTCAGTGAGACGGCTTCACTCCACCAAGATGTTAGTTTAAAATGACAGATTTTAGATCTGGGTGACACGAGGTATACGTTCAGCTTGTTTATTTTTGCCTATATTTTGAAAGTTGCATTGAGTGGTTCAATAAATTCACTTTATATTTATGATTTATTGTAAATTATTATAGTTTTCACATTAAATACATGAGCATAGAAAACTTTTGGGGCTGTATAGTGATAAAATATAATAAATAAGGTGGGAAACCTCAAGAGGAATGAAAGAGGGAGTAAATTCTCTTTGCTTGTTTTGATACCTGCATTTGAAGTCGCAGGATCCAGCAGCCAGAAGGACATTGTTGGGATGCCAGTCTAAACTGAGGATGGTGGAACGGATTGGCTTCTTGATGTGCTTACACACCCACCTGGAAGAAAGCACACAGCATGTTAATTTCTCTCAAACTGGCAGCCTTTATACACAGACGGGGGAGAAGAGGCCGTCCTTTAAAACCTCACCAGTCGTTTTCCTGCTCAAAGTAGCAGATGGAGATGAGGCGAGAGCCGCTGCCGACAGCAAACTTGTTCTCCTTTGGTGACCACTTCACGCAGCGAGCAGCACGATTGATCCTGAGGATGACCAGGGTGGGCTTCCAGGTCCCCTCTTTAAGGGTCCACACATAGGCGTTACGGTCTGCTCCGCAAGTAACGATACGGTTACTGTCTGGAGCCCAGTCAATACCTGCAGGAGAAAGAAACTCTTTTTTTATCTTTGTCCTTACTCTGTGATGTATGCATACATTCAAATAAGAAGTTTGAGTAAATATGCCCATTGTCTGATTTAATAATATCATTAACACTCTTTATGCTTGATTACATTGATTCAGTTCATTTAACTTTTTTTTTCATCTTTCATTATTGGTCCTGCTAAAACAGATGTGTTGTTGTTTATTATGCGGTCTTTGATAAGCTTTAGATCTGCTGCTGGCCAGCTGTTTCCTTCTCTTCAAACTTTGTGCTCATCTCAGCTGCTGGTAACAGACATGAGATGGTGTCTATTTTCTATTTCTTGTAAAGAAGCTAAAATGAGTATTTACAAAAATGTCAAAAATTCTTTTAAAACCTCCTCTTTGTTTAATAGATTCATTTTCAGGGGACACTGGAAGTTGTATTTGTTTGTGGGTGATTAACATCAAAGCTGTGACAGGTCACATCTGTGCATGAGTGTGTCTCACCTGTCACCTGCCCATTATGCTCCTTCAGCTCATGAATCTTGGTCCACTTGGTCCCATCTTTCTTGTAGATGTGGACGTCATGGTTGTTGGGGCAGAGGGCGATCTCTGCAGCACAAAAGTCATATTGAAGTACACCGTGCATCAACAGAGAGAGAGAGCAGTGCAAAAGAGGAAACTCAAAGACAAAAAGAGGAAATCCAGCAGCGTGAGGACAAAGTACAGTTTGACGGACAGGAGACGTTTACGCCGCGATGATCAATGGAGTGTAACACAGAACAGCTGACATGGTGCATGAGAAGAGAGAAAACTAGAGGAATACAGAATGTATCCGCCTGCAGGCAGCTCGCAGACACATGGCATCTTTAAATAGATAATGTGCAAGAACTGCGACCTTCCTTCCCATAATGTTGTAGCAAACTCTGCACTGGTTGTAGTCAGCAGATGAGTCAGAAGCCGTGTTTTTCTGAGAGCAGCAGTGTTGGCGCTTTACTGTGCAGCTTTGTTCTTTAAGTGTTCATCTTCAGCGTTCAGCTGGAAGTTGAGTGAAGCTACAACTGTATGAATCTGTGACTTGACCACAGCTGCCTGTTACATCCGCTTTGCCTATAAACCAAAGCGCTGATCAAACCAGCCAAATATGGCATTAGTTTCCTGCAGCCAAAAGAGCACAAAGGCCTCTCAGAAAAAGCCCCCAGACGCCACCCTGACTGTTACAGGAAACAGGAAATACCTTCTCCCACCTGGGAGCCAATCACAACCCTCGGTCTATTACACCAGTTGTTTTTTGGCGCAGATTCGAGCTGAAGCAAGATGTTCCATGATGTCTGTGTTTAAAACAGTGTGCGGTAGAGATGGGACGACTCGAAGCCACTGAAGTACAGGCCCGAGCGACCAATCAGAAAAGGCGAGCAGACTTACGGGTCCGATCTTTGTTCCAGGCATGGCAGCTAATTGGTTCCAGCAGGAAACTATGGTACGCCATGGCCAATCAGATGTTTGAAACAGACCAGGAAGTGGGGTCCGGAGAACAGTCAAGTCTAGAAAAACGGAAGTCAAAATATTCTTTTTACAAGGATAAAGTGAAAACAGAATGAAAACAGTCATAAGCTAGAATGAAATTTACAGTTTTTTCTCAAGACTCAGTCAGAGTTGTCAGCAGTCAGAGACTATTTAAGGAGTAAAACCAACAATCAGCTTACTTTAACTCTTTGTGCACAGAACACAGAATTTATCTGGGCGGGTTAATGAAATCCAGACTTTCAGAAACATGAGAGGAATGATGCAGGTCAAAGGGTAACACACATGTTCAGACAATCCTCACAGTTCAAAGTGAGTACACAACCAGGAAATCACTTCACACACATCCATCACACTCAGTTACTCTTCAAAAACTATTTTAAAAACATTTTTCACATATTTCATCATCCACATTTTAGAGTGAATCTAGTGGCAGCAGGGTCGCCTGTTGTACACTTCCTGCTTTTTCCATCACAGTTATAAAGTGTGTGTGGTGGGTGTGTGAGTATGAGATGTCTAAACATACTCAGTCAACTGTTAAATATTTTCTAGGCTACTTACCCTAAGGGCAGGACAGAGATGAATGGGTGAAGAGCTAGGATGGACAGAAAGAGAGAGAGAAAGGAGAGAGAGGCAGAGGAAGCCAGCGGATCAAATAAAGACGAGGGTACTCAGCTCGCGGACTCTGGCCAGTCAACGCGAACGCCAACGACAGAGTGAGCTCAGGAAGAGAGAACTCCAGAGAGGGAGGAGAGGTCAGAGGGGGAAGTGGAGGAGGGTACAGTGAAGCTCTGACAGGGAAACATACAGGAAGTTAGTGCAGGCTTACGCTCAGGGCAGAAAGATCATGGGTGGCACTTTTTTATAATGAAAAAGACTGGGTTTAAGTAAGTAGAAGTTCTGGCTCAGTATAAAACTAGAAAGGGAGGGAGGAGCAAGAGCACAAGACAATGGTATGCATTAAAAAAGGGAGGCAAACTGAGAGGGGCTGGGGGGCAAAAAAAATGAAGCATGAAAGCCAGAAAAGAAAGGGGAGGGACACTTCTGCATAAAGAAAGAGGAACAAGTGAGGGGAGGGCAGAAATGTAAACTCAAAAAGGGCGGTGGCGCCATGAAAGAGGCGTGGTTGACTACACAGCACAGTTTCTACTGGCATTTCCTGATTTTCTTCAGATATCCCAACTAAAAAGCTTTTGTGCTTTTCTATAAGCATCCCCTCACATTTTCTCATTAGGTTGAAGCTCAGTAGTCGGATGGTGTCCTCGTTAGGACACATGAACTGTAGCATTTCTGACATTACATTATTTCCAGGCACAGTTAGCAGAAGACTACAGAACTCAACAAAAAAACCCCAGAGGTAGTGTGACTGTTTTTACAAGGCGGATTCTCTCTTTGGAATTTCAGTAGCACGTTAAAAAGACAGATTATAATGTATATTGTAGTTTTGCATTTTATATATATATATGGGCTTTATTGGTGCACATGAATATTTCTTGTTGGCATTTAGAAAATTACTGTTGTGATGTATGAACTTAAATGAATAGTTTACAACAGTAATAAATAAATAATACACAACCCCTGATGATCTAGTTAGCTCTGCTCATTTATTATTACTTTATATTTTTTTTAACTTCTGATCCTCAAGGATTTCTTCTCCAGTTACATCCTTGTATGTACATCTGGAGCTGCTACATAACTGTACGTTGCACAACAAGGTCCATGAAGTCATTTTTGATTGTGGGGTTCTTAACCACTTATAAGACAATAGAGCAAAGTTTGTTTTAAGTTTGTCGTATTCCTACTTGACAACATTAAGAAACAAAGAAAATAGGTGAGGAGATAAAGGACTGCATCTGAGTAAAAATGGAGGTAAATAATAAATGAAATGTTGTAACTGGCTTTGCAAAAGGTTAATGTGTAAAACATATTTGTCAGGCTTCAAAAACACGCAACACCTTCTGATGAGAAACCCTGACAGTAAGCATTAGCTGTCTCTGTTTACAACAAAGCTCCACAGGACATCATTAAGTTTTCACTTCACTGTGTAATCATGTGCACCCTCAAGTTTTCGAGAACCAAACCCTGGTGAACATCATGTGGACTGGAACAACCGACCAGAAATAAAGCTGGCAAATTCTTAAAAAGAACCAAATTCTACTACTGCACATCCACCAAAGATACCTAGTTACTATTCGCCTGCTGTGTTAGAGAGAGAACGCAAAGGAAGAGAACAGCCGAGTGAGTTGTGTACTGTAAATGTATTTTGTCTTTATTTCATGTCTACCTCATGATCAATTACATAGAAATCCTCCATCTTATGTGGTTTTAGAGTAGTAGCTACAGAGCCCAGTGCTGCCCAGCCGTGACTCTGCAGAGTTTAGACAGCTGCTTTCTCTCTCCACCATCAGATCCTGTACAGCTCTCTACAGCCAACCAGCAACATGACCTCAGAATATCAACAACTGGCTTCATATCCCAACAAAGACTTTTCCTGCAGGAGAGGATCAACTATCCTCCAGGAAGTAAACTGTCATATCCTCCGATATACTAAACGCTGACATTAAGTGATCACGTTGAGGTTAACCTGAGGAGAAATACAGTCTGATTTCTGGATAAAACGCACCTTTTAGTGTTCAGCTTTTGGTACAGGAGGTTAGAGAACATAAAAACACACATTTCACGTCATGTTTAATACGTGTCAGAGGACCTTCCCATTTTGACACCTGGTTAACCTTCATTTTAAAAACAAACAAACAAAAAATTAACAGTGATGTCACACGTCAGCTCAGTGTGTGTGTGTGTGTGTGTGTGCGTGCTGTGTGTGTAGTGTATGCATATTTGTGTAGTGTATGCGTGTTTGTGTATTTTACTGTGCGAGTGTGTGTGAGAGCGTAAGCACACACCCCACAAGAGTGTGTTATGGTCTGATCAGTGCTTCAGCAGACACTCGATAACGTGGTCAGTTATGTTACTGTTACTGGCTGCGTCGCAGGAGAGGAGGGGAAGAGGTGGAAAGGGGGAGGGGGGTGAGGAATGGGAGGGCGAAGGGGGAGAAGTGAGGCCGCAGCGTCTCTTCATTCATTCACAAGATTTCTTCACATGATGCGGAGACCCTGGATAGAAGCTTCTAGACTCTGAAGACATGAACAAGAAAAAACAAAACAAAACATGGAGTTAGAGCTGAGAGGTGAGCTGAGGGGAAAATAAGACGACAGCTCACATCTGCATTTACCTTGAAGTCCCAAATGGTCATTGCTCCATCGATGCCTGTGGTGCAGAACTTACGACAATCCCTTTTGTCTCCCTCATAGATAGACACTTGGCTAAGGAGCAAAATTGTAGACACACATAGATCACTTCATATACGTGATGAAGTTGAAAAACATCATGATGGATTTCACAGTATTGCAATGAGTGTGATATAATTACAAAAATCTGATCCTTAGTGACAGTTTGACATTTTGGTAAATAAACCCAATACTGCTGACAGATAGATACTGGCCACCTGCAGGAAGTCGCCAGGCATGACCAAGACACTGTCACAAAGCCACATCGAGACATAACGTGAATTAATGAGTGGGTGGAGCATCAGTGCTTCAAGCAGAGAATTTAGTCAGAGGTCCCCTGTATTTCTTGCCCATAGCCCAAGAATACTTTAGAAGTCATTTACAACATATAGTGCGAGTCAAGTGAGGCGTTACACAGCTTGATCCTGCTGACTGAGGAACAGAGCTGAAGTATTTTCTGTGTAGATGCATAAGGAGTGCCCGAAGGTGGAGTTTGTCACCGTTGGAGGTAGAATCAAGCTAGCTGTTTCTTACTTGTTCCTATCTTTGAGCTAACTAGCTGCTTTTTGTTCCTTCAGACATTTAACTTGACTTATTTCATATTTTCCCGTTAAGAATTTTATTCATTTTGCTCTCGTGTTGTACAGTTGTGCAAACAATTCTGCTTAAATTTAAAGTGAATGGAAAATAGACTGAATTACAGCCAATAACTGATTCTTATTGATGTGTGTGACCTACGTGATGCTGTTCTGGTGCAGTGTGTCCAGGGCAGTGTTGCGGTCCTCAGTGGTGGCTCTCTTGTCCATGTTCCTGAAGCGCTCCATGGCAGAGATGTTCCTCTGGATACTCTGCTTGGGGATGTCGAGCTTTGACACAAACGTCAGTGTTCCCCCATCGTCACAACGGAACAGCATGGGGCAACAGTCGTGGCCCTGATAAAACAAACAGCACATCTGAGACGGTGACTCTTCCTTAAATTCGAGCACAAGAATCTATTGACAATGAAGTTTATCTCACCGCAGCTACAAGACTGTTCTCCGAAACAAAAATGACGTTGAGGAGAGGAAGGAACTCCGTCTTCAGTTGCGAGGGACTGAACACAAACACACAAATTAACTAGATTTAACAGGCACTAAATGATCAACACATTCAAAACTTGTGCTGTTACAGAAATCATAAGAATTTTATATGTAAAAAAAAAAAAAAAAAACATAAATAAATATATAAAGCACTCGGCTCTGAGTGCTGTCAAAAAGCAATCCATTACATGGAATAAAAAGGAAACATTCGAGAGGTGATTTCTAGGTAGACAACAGCTGAGCCACATCCAAGGCTAGACTTGGATAATGATGGGCTGTTGTCAATAATTTCCAGGTGGCGTCAGTTGAGGGGAGTAGTGCTTCAGCCTGAGCAAAGAACAAACAAGGTCGGACTGAAAACCTGTACACAGTGCTCTCTTACTGGTAATTTTTCAATGCGGTTCTTTTGTTTGGTTTTGTGGAACAACATTTTATCTCCTTTTCAGGTTTTAGTGGATTGTACGTCATATTTTTTCTCCTTCCTTACTTGTTGTTAGGAGCTACCCGACACTTCAGTTGGCTCTATCCAGCAACATCTCCTTCATTACAATACCAGTTTAATATATACACTGAGAATACTTAGTGTCAAAAACGATATAATTTACAGTGTTCTTAAATATATAGTTTCTGACCTCGTTTGTGTGGCTGGAAAAATACAAAGATAAATTTATCAGATTATTTCTGGAGTGAATTGTGATAAATAATCTGGGATTTAGCTGTGAGGAAAATATAAATGAGATCCCTCTATATGAAGAAATAAATATACCTGGCAGTCTTAGAGCTTTCCACCACAGTGACAGTGCTGTCATGGCTGACCCAGGCCAGGCGGTTACCAGAGGCTGAGAAAGACACAGAGTGGACCCAACCCCCTCCACCTAACAAACACAACGAGCACAAAAAGGGAGAGCTGGTTTAGTTTGAAGAGTCACTGCAAGTCATATACAGGAGCATTTTCACTGCTACACATAAAAACAGGAATACAGACCTGCACCTCCAAATTCTGCTAGCACAGCCCCAAATGGCATCTTGCTGCCCCAGGGTGTAGGGCCTGGTTTCTCTTCCACCTCTTTAATGTAGGCTGAGAACACCCTAGGGGTCAGAGAGGGAGGGGTGGAAATAGTAGATGCAAAAGGAGGAAGGGGGGGTTCAGCCATTTCATTTTCATGTCTAATTCTGTTTTTCAAATGTTTAATTCTTTGAAGACTTCCTCATGATTTTTACCTGCACTTAAAGTCACATGATCCAGCAGCCAGCAGGACATTGTTGGGATGCCAGTCAAGACTGAGGATAGTGGAGCGGATGGGCTTCTTGATGTGCTTGCTTACCCACCTAAAGCACAAGGAAAATCAGACATGTTTTTAATGTAAAATAAAAGGCACCAATTGTAAGTGTAGCACAGGGAAGCTGTTTAGTAAGTCGCTGTGAGGTTGTATGGGTGACGTATCGTTTCATGCAAAAGAAGCAGGCAGCCCCAACACAGACACACAGTGTGTACTGTTACACTCAGAAAACAACATCTGGACAAAAATGTAGCAATGAACACAGTGACCCAGAACAGACTGGCAGAGTATCGTGAAAAAAATATTAATATTATTATCAGTCAGTTGGATACATTGGACATAGGTTTTGAATCAACTATCACAAACTGTGTTCCAAGTAATACAGGAATAATCCACATGGCATATGTTTTTTTCATACGTAATACTGCACTGGCAAAAGTCAGGATATGCCATATTCAGGCGCAAAAATAATAATAATAATAATAATGATACAAAAAAAAATCAGTAATACCAATATGACCATAATCATTCAGCTTTACTTGTTTCTGCCATTGTTTTCCAGTTTCAACTAGTACATTTAGAAATTGGCACAGTTGATTATTTATTTATCCTGGACCTACCAGTCATTCTCGGACTCAAAGTAGCAGACGGAGATGAGTCGAGCCCCACTGCCGACTGCAAATTTATTCTCCAGTGGAGACCACTTAACGAAGGTGGCAGCTCGGTTGATCCTGAGGATGACAAGTGTGGGCTTCCATACTCCCTCTTTCTGGGACCACACGTAGGCATTACGGTCTGCTCCACATGTCACTATACGGTCACTTTTGGGAGCCCAGTCGATACCTACAGCCAAGACACAAAAATGCATTGTTACAAGTTAACATCAAACAAAGCTGGCTGTACTTTCTGAAATGTGAGAGTTTCTCTCTTTTCTTGACAGCATGCCTTTGAGCTGCTTTTGAATCGTTATGTTATCACAAGGTGCTGATAATATAAAGACAAACCAATGACTGAAATGAATGGCACGTATAATGGATTACCAGTGGATTATGATGGCACAGCCTTGAGTTGAGTCCTCTGTTGCACATTGAACGTTGTATATGTACATTAAATCTGTTTCAAATTGTGTTAGAGAAGATTGTTTTCTTTGTGACTTAGTCATGGAAACAGACAGCGACTGAAACATTTCACTGGTTCAATAAAACTTTATCTTTACCCGTTATGTGTCCATTGTGCTCCTTCAGCTCGTGAGTTTTGACCCACTGGTTGCCACTTTTCTTGTAGATATGAACTTCATGGTTATTGGGACTGATAGCAATTTCTGCAAAACAATGTGAGAGCAGCAGGTGAACACAACGCCCTTTAAGATAAGCAACAAGTTAGACCAGTTCCTCGTGTTGGATAAACACTAAAATGGACAACTTTATGGAAATACTTTGAACTGTGGTACACACACACACAAACCAAAACTGCCACAGTGTTAATTCTACCCTCATAATGGAATTAAATAATATACCCATGCAGTTATGATTAGGTGGTGTACAAACTCAGAGGAAGGAGGGACCAGGTGAGTCTTACGTGTCCTGTCGCGGTTCCACGCGTGGCAGGTGATGGGCTCCAGCAGGAACTGATGAAGGGACATCTTGTCAGGGTGCGGTCCTTCAGCTGATCTCTGCCACACAACAAAAACTTCACTTCAACAAACAAGCGACGTGACAAATCATGAATGTCTTCATCCGCCTGAAATCTCGGCGGACAATGAATATATATAAAAAAAAAATTAAATAAAAAAACACAGATTAAATGACCTCCAGTGGACTCGCTGGTGAACTGTTGTTAACTTTATTGCAGCTTTGGTCGATGCTGTGTTGGCAACTTTTCATCAGATAAACTCAGTCACAACACTGAGAGCCTGTTTCTATCAGCCCAATGTGAAGCTAGCTGGAATACAACCAAGCTATCATTAGCAAGATAACTTTAACCACACAGTCAGGTTAAATACACTTTTGATCGCCTAGGATTGACTCACTTAGCTAACTGCTTTAATGTTTCTGTTGCTGGGCTGGTATCAGATCACCAACTGATCACTTCATACATGACTGGCAGGTTAATGGAGATGCTAGCTAGCAGTTCGCCGGTGTCATATAAACAGGCCCGGCAGTCGGATGGATCAGTCGGATACATATTTCTCCGTCCTGCTGCCCACACGTTTACCCCAATAGGCCTCCGTCCTCCGTGTCGGACCTGGGTTTGTCCCCACGGAGGAGCTGCCTTTCACTGCCGACGGTAGCTACAGCGCTAGCCGTGCATTCCGCTAGCCCGCATGCTAACTCACCCCCTTCGGTCCGGTTCTCCGAGGGCGCAGTCTCGCTAGCCGGCGAGCTAAAGTTACGGTACCGGGGGCAGGTCGGATCCGGAGTGGACCTGAATTCGCGGACTCTGGTCAGTCGACACGAATTCGTCCAGGAATGTCTGAGGGAATGTCAAGACGGCCCGCAGGACACGACCGGAAACATCCGGCAGCGAAGTCGGCAGCGAAACCCGTGGACGCCTTGCTGACAGCTAGCTTAGCATCATCCCCGCTAGCTGGTACATTCAACTGAGTAACCTCGTTTCACGTCGAAGTCCAGAAAACCACGACGATCGTGAAAGAGCTCCTCTAGTGGTCCGAGTTGGACCCCACAAAAACCGGTCCAGCCGGTCCCTCCTTCCGTTACAAAACACCACCATCTAGCGCACCGACAGGACGGAGCTCCGGTAGGTCGATCCGGTTTAGGCGGACAAAGCACGGGGAGAGTCTGGAAGTACCGACCGGGCGAAGAGGCTCCCCAAAGATTTAATCATTTCACTGATTATTTCATACAATACCGAGGAAAAAAAAAATTGCCTCGGTTTGAAATCTTCCAACCAAACTCCTCAACTTTCATTTAAAATTTGATGAGAAACAAACACATGTACGTATAAAATTATACTGATATTCTTATGGAGCAGAAAGATCGGAGGTTTTTATTCTACCTCATATTGTCTGACAAATAATAGACTTTAAAATGTCTTCTTACCTCAGTCACTCCTCTGTCCTACGTGATTTGTGATCCTTTGATCACGTACTATTTCTTTAGAGGACATATTTTGCATCCTGATGTAAATTAAAATAGGACCAACCCATTATGTCACAGTGAGATGCAAATCAAACCACATTTCACTCACTACTAACCAGTGAAAACATGCAACACAGTTGCAGACATTTATTAAGAAACAGGCCACTGAAAGCTCCTGTACATTCGTGTTACTACAAGTCTACCAATCAAAATAGAAAATGAAAAAAGCCCTAATAATAGTTTAAGGTCCATTTAGATGCATCTGTGTGACAGCAAACCAATTAAATGATATACACCAAAGAACTATTTCATTACAGATCGCAGTTTTGTTTTTTGTCATATAAGTTAATGTTTTTGTTATTGAACATACACATAAAATATACACAAATACCAAAGAGGATAAATTCAGAATACACATTAGTCTAATTCAAAGAAAACTGCCAACAGGCTTATTTAGAAGTACAGTAGCGTCAAAATCTACATCAAAATACAATAAAAACTATTTTTTTGGCACTTTAAAATTATTTTCAATCAAAAGCCTGTTCACACTACTGATGCAGAAAATACTAAATATTATTCATTAATAACACCGTCAAAAAATTACAAATTAAAGATTCAGTACATTCTTGCCATTGGATAATTCTTTTCAAAGTCGGCTCCACTCGTGCTGTTGATGTTCAGATGTAGTTTTTGATGAGGTCCAGGTTACACACGCCTGGTCTACTGCTGCTGTCCTGGAGCTGTTGGCTCTTTGCTGTCCACGGAAGCAGGTGCCAGGATGGAGTTGGCTCTGGAGGTCTTTACTGTCAAAGTCAGTCTGGTCTCCAATAAAAAGGTAAATCAGAATATTCAAAATGTTCATGTCTTTGTAAATGAATGTGAAAGGCTATGCACATGGAGCTGCAGCTTCCCCTACTCCACTCATGGGTCATATGTTGAATATGCATTAATACACACAGAGTCTCTTGTTTAGATAGATAGATAGATAGATAGATAGATACTTTATTAATCCTCGAAGGGAAATTCAACTGTGTATTGGGTTAAAGTGAACCACACAGAAAGACCAAAATCTTATCTCTCTTCCTCTTCTAGGTCACCCATTTCTTCCAGTTCTTTTTTTGACAGATGCTCAACTACTGCCACGCCTATACAGTCTCCAAGGGTATTTACAGCAGAATTGAAGCAATCTCTGAAAGAAGCAAAAGCATATAAAACTCTACAACCAGATATTGTCTGCTTCTTTAAGTTGTTTGATAAGTTATGAAGTAATGATTGCCAAATCCGAAGTTAAACTTACAGCAGCCACTCTATAACCAACAAAAGGGAAGCATCCCTTACAGGAATCCCATTGACTGTCACAATGAAGAGAGTAGTGACTGTTCCTGTAGCTGGGATCCCTGCTTCTCCTATGCCGGATGCTATTACTGTCATACTGTAGAGAAACCACAGAGCACATCGGTGATCACTAGACTGGACAATAAAATTAAAGTGTATGGACAAAGCAGAAGTGCAATAAACCACAAAGAATACATGGTTAAGGTTAAAGAGTGACTGATAAAGGTTATAGAGGGAGACTACATTCAACTACTTCTTTGTTGAAGACACAATATTATGGACTAGCATAAATTTCACAATCAATTCAGTTTATGTCTTACAGATAATATTGGGCTTGTAAACTTTTTTTTATGTCTTACACAAATATCTGTTAACTTTCTGTCTCAAATTGATTCTGACACTAATTACCCCGAAGAAGAGACACTGGAATAATCCCCCCCCCCCCCCCCCCAAAAAAAAAACAAAACAGTAAAAACTCTTATAGCAACACCTAGTAAAAAATGAATTACAAGCATAATCAATGTTAATACCTTAACATTGATTATTATAGCAGAGACATTGAGAAAAATGGCCTTACCCCAACGTAAACAACTGGCTCCAATTCAGTTTCATGCCGTTAAGTTGGGCAATGAAAGTTGCTGCGGCCATTTCATAAAGGGTTGTTCCCGCCGTGTTAATATTGATCCCAATAGGGAGCATGAAGCGGGTGATTCTTTTGTCAATCATGGTTACGTTCTCCAAACAGTGGTAAGTCAGCATGACTGCATTGCTTGAAGACATGAGGCATCCTTTGTTGATTATGCTATATTTGCTCATATTTATTATACTCTGTTGAAGACAGAAATAAAGATTCTACCTGTGTGAGATGAGCACGGTCCTTCGTAGAGCAGGGAAAACCCTTTTTATGAATATAAAGGGGTTGCGTCTCACGAACACAACATAAATAAGTGGTAGAACTACAACTCCATGGATAATGAGCCTGGAAAAAAAGAACCAAATACTAACTATACTAGATAAAAGAAAATTACTCACCACAAGTGTTACATACCCACTGATGACCAAGGCTGTGAACATCCCAAGTTTGATGACAATGCCAAAGTTATCCCCAACCTCAACAACATAACTTGCAGTCAAGAACATCACTCCAATTGGAACAAAGCTGGAAATGAAACAACAGACTGACAAATTATTGGTATTTTTAAATAGAGCGAAAGCTCATTACAAAATGAGTCAAAATGAACCCAATAGTGTTTCTGATTATGGGAAATAAAACAAACCAAAGGAGAAAAGACTCAATATGAGTTTGTGTATATTGTGGGATAGCTTTTCTCTGTCTTTCAATCATACAGAAAATATTGAAGCAAGAAACATTCTCATTTGATATTCCACAATTTCTAAATATTACACTTGCATATACTATTTTTGTTTTTTATATATTTTTAAATCTCCTCTATCTCTTCTATGCTTGCAAGGAGCACCTGTAACAAAACAATTTCCCCTCGGGGATAAATAAAGTATTTTGATTCTGATTCTATGCAGTAGTTGAGAATTCCTCACAAAATATCACCATACCCTATTATCACTTGAACCACATATTTGGTGGCTTCTTTGAGAGCGTTGAGGATATCAACAACAGGTTTAGCTTTTGCTCCCATCCCTCTGAGGGCCAGTCCAAAAATAATAGACCAGATAATCAGGCCCAAAGTATTGCTTCCATCAACATGCTTGCTCACCAAACGCAATTGTGTGTCTTTCTGAAAAAAAAATTGAGAAAGTCACTAAGAACGAAACCCTGACAGAAACTCCAGGGAAAATTATGAGTGTCACCATCAACATTGACTTAATCAGGGCAAAGGGTCAAATCTTTACCACATCCATGCTAGAATTGTAATCAGCTCCTTTAATTTCAATCTCCACCCTCTGAGTGATAGCTTGTCTCTTTCAAGTATTATATTGCATATCACATGCCTGAGTAATAATACATACCTGTTTAAAGCTAGCTACAAGAAGATTACTTGGCACCATGTTTCTATTAGGAGTAAAGAAAAACAATGCACTATCATGAAACAGTAAAAATGTTAGTTGCATATGTTGACAAACTTAGGGAGAAATAACAGGATATTCTCAAATGTAGTGTGAATTCTAGCCAGATATTAATCATTTTCAGAGGTGACAGGTAACGAAGTACAAATACTTTGTTACTGTACTTAAGTAGATTTTTTAGTAGATTTTTTTTTACTTAAGTATTTATTTTTCTGACGACTTTTTACTTTTAGTCCCTACATTTATACACAAAAATATGTACTTTCTACTCCATACATTGTAAAAACAGGCTCGTTACTTTTTTTTTAAACCTCCACAGATGACGACACGACGTAAAAGCATACGTAAAAGACGTGACAAACTAGAGAGGGAAAGAGGGAGAAGAAGAGGGGGGGGACAGTTAACCGCAGGAAGAAGTCGAGTGAGTGAGGGGACGGCAGAGAGACAACCGAGATCTTGTACTGTAGCAGCGACATGGAGGCAAGGAATATTGCTTGCATGTAGGAAGAAAGCGAACCGGGGAGTTTTGCTGGCAGCGACGCTTCAGAATGCATGCTCATGCAGTACCTCTGGTCAGTTCAATCTTGATCATTCTGTCTGAACTTTTGCCGTTAATGAAACACAATACATCCTTTGATAATTTTGTTAAACGAAAAAAGTTCATTTTTACTTTTTACTTTTACTTTGAAAGTACATTTCAGAGCCTGTACTTTCTTACTTTTACTTGAGTAAAGGAGTTGAATCAGTACTTCTACTTTTACCAGAGTATTTTTTTACACATGTATCTGTACTTCTACTTAAGTACAGAATATGAGTACTTTTGCCACCTCTGATCATTTTAAAGCATCTCATATGTGCTATCACTGCTTCAGGAAAGCATTTATTGAGCCAAGTCGGCAGGAGTACAGCTGACTCGAATCCTCTGACCAAATTATCAGACAGGCAACAGAAACTGAAGCCTAAGTGTAGAGAGAAAATAGTTGCGGTGGGAATCAGGGTAGATTGCCAGAAGATTCCTCTCACCGTATTAGATCCAACAAGGCATCAATGGTGAAGAAGACTTCCTCATCGTCATCTGTCTCTTTAGAAGCATTTTGAGTGACCCCAGGCTTCACCAACAATACCAACATTAATCCTACAACAATCCACAGTTGAAAATAGGAAGCAAAGAAACAAGGTGGACTGCACAGAGAGTAACGAATACAACAATAATGAATCCGATTAATTACTTCAAACACTAAAAGCACATCTACCTACAAACACACACACATATATATATATATATCTATATATATAAAATTAGGTGCAATTCTGACTTATTCACTCTATTACCATATCACAACACTCTTAATGTAAAATAAGGGGAAAAAAGAATGACAAACAAAAAAAAAACAAAAAAACATTTTAACTTTGGTGAAAAATAACCACAACTATTGAAATGTATGTAATCAGGGATACCCAAGAAAATCTTTTTGTAATTTGGGTGAGTTGCTGCTTTTACATAAAAACTTAAATGATCAAATTTCTACTTGAAGCCTACAAAAATGCCGACTGATTCAAGTAATATCTTTTTACATACTCTATGTTTATATGAAGATAATTGCAAACAAAGTGCATTATTGTAATGTAAAATATTCTTCTTACCTATACTCACAGACAGAAGAGTGGTCATGACAAAATACACCAATGCACGTATGCTGATTTTTCTTGAGGCACAAGTCAGATTACAAACTCCTGTAAAAAATAACAAATAAAGCTGAGGGTTAAATGAGCAGTAAAATTACATCTCTGTGAAGTCATGGAAAGTTCTGGCAACATAGTTATTGTGCATTTCAACAATGAGAGTTCATATTTTTGATTTGATAAATGTTATGTGTCCAAAATGTATAGTTTAATGTAATAACTAACAGCTCAAAAGACACTAGTGGCATACCTGTTAACACACTCGTGACAATGAGAGGAAAGGTGACCAATCGTAGCTGCCGCCTCAGTAGCTCTCCCGGAAAGCCAATGTACGCTTTTTCAAGGGCTGACAATTGGACGAAGGTCTTCAGAAGAATGCCCAGGCCAATCCCTTTGACACAACAACACAAAAAAGGGTTTAAAGGTTCGAATAATATGGATTTTGAATTAATGAGCATATGTGAATTTTACACAAATGCATTTTGACCGGACCATATAAAATAATTTGAGAAAAGATGATGCTGTGTGAATCAGCTACCTTAGACACATCGTCTATTGTGAGGGACCACAACACACCTTAAGTGCAGGAAGTTGAAGACTTAGTTGTAAGGAGATGGAGAGACTGGACTCCATAAAATGGCTTGGAATTCAAATAACTGAGGACCTGAGCAGAGGCTCTTAAGGAAAGCTCAACTCCTCATCAACTTCTACAAAAGTGCAATAGAAAGCATCCTCTGCCGGAGCTGCACAGTGTGGTACAAAGTCTGCACAACATAAAGCAGGAGGGACCTTTCCTGGGTGGTTAAGACTGCCCAGAGGATTGTGGGAGCTGCTTTCCTGAACATGGACTCTGTATGTGATGACCGTCTGCAGAGGAAAGCAGGATCCATCGGCTCTGACAAAAACCATTCATGACATCCCCTGTTTGTTCCCCTGTCACTACAGAAAGAACAGCTTTTTTCTCAGAGCTGTTATTGTTTTTATTCTGCCGTTGTCTCGTGTTGATTTGTTTTTAAAATTTTAACTTTAAAATGTAGGAGCTGAGCTGTTTTAATTTAATTACAGAACATGGCCTCAGATCAGTTTCTCTCCGTTATGTGGACATCAGCCTAATATCATCTGAATTCAGTAAAATGTAGCATTAGATAGAAAATAATGGGACATTAACTGCCAGCTAGTTGGCCATCCATAAAAAAGTAATTACTATCAATTTGTAACCTAATACATTTACCCTGTGACAAATAAGACCTACCAGGTTCGGGGGGGGGGGGGGACTTAATCAAACTATATTTAATTAGCACAAGTAACTAAACTAACATTAGTTTAACTTGAGTCATTTCTTACCGAGGAACACGGCGAGCGGTCTGGAGAAAGTGAGGAGGTTCCACCTCCGTGTCGCTTCAGCATTTTCCATGTCCAAACTGTCCAAAACGTCCAAAAGAAAACTAGTTACCAGCTAATGTCACCGTTAGCATGCCGCTAACCTGTTTAGCATCGATTAAAGGGAAATATTTAATTAAGCGTGACATTTAAACAGTACGCACTTACACAAAAGGCTCATCAGTATACCTTGAATATTATTTTTACGTCAATACTCAAGAATATAGAAGAAGAAAGTTTATTAACTGAAGAAATTCGGTTTATTTTGAACGTTAAGTGCCGTTAACGATGTAACGGTACGTCACGTGACCGTCGACAGCAAATAGGGCGCCTGATCGTTGGCATGGCAACAAATAAACAATAATAAATAAAAAACAAACAAATAGTCCCTGTGTTTAGGGTGCAGGTCATTTGGAGGTACAAAAAAAAAATGTAAATCTGCTGATATCTACAGGTAGATATAAATGGATTCTGTTTGATAAACACAAATTTACACCGACCTCTTGCCACTGGCTTTATTAATCAACTATACTTTTCTCTATAACTCTATTGAAATTAACTTATGCCTTTTTTGGAAATAACAAAGGACATGTATGAGGGAGACATGTTGGGGCAAAAAAACAACAGAAAGTGTTGAACCAGCATGTGCTTCAGCATCAGCTTTAATGCTCCCTACCATTGATTCTTCTTTCTATCTGAACGGGCCCTATTTGCTTATTTATTTAAACTCCCTGAATCAAAACAGGAAAAAAAAACAAAAACACGTTTTTGGTCGTATAAAGGTTGTCTGATGAAACCTAAACTGCACTTTTGAAAAAGACCATCCTGCCATTGGCTCTTGGGTGATGAGTTCTTCAACCAATCAGAGAAGATTTCAATTAATGGCACCTGGCAGTCCTTCAGATTAGCTGCTGGTGGCTGCAAACATCAAAACACATTCAGGCTTTGACTCTGCTTTCTTCTGTGGAGTAGCACATAACCTGGTAAATGGAGCCACTCTCTACACCTCCACCTTATTTCTTGCCAGGTAAAACACGCCATCAGCATGTCTGTGTTACAGAGCCTAAAATAATCAAACAAAACAGAGCAGACAAAGGCTAAATCCTTGTCTGTTTTTAGATGAAAGTCAAACAGGACAAGCTGTGCGGATTTACTACATCAACTCACCTTTCAGCCCTCCACCACCTCGTCCTTCCTTCTTTTCTCCAGGAGAGAGCTGCTCCGCTCGAACCCCACCTCCCCCACCAGGTACATGCTCGCTTAAACTGTCTTCATTTTGAATGTGTGTTGGTGGCATGAGTGTCACATTACTTTCGTGCAATTCAATGATGAGCTGATGAGCGTCAGCCTTTCCACTTTGATTTAAATGCTTCTGATAGTTTTGCTTGTTATATTTCATGGAATATCATGATTTCAAACTGTGAGATTTTAGTTTTTTATTCTTCAGTAATGGAGCCTGAAATGTAACTTCAGTTTAAAGTAAAATAAGTCATTTTAATCATGTAGTGTCTCCTCTCTAGTGTCTGCTCCACCTTCAACGAACCCTAGGCCCAAATTTGTGAGCTATAAAACTGAACTCTATCGCTCTCCAGCCCTGACAATGTGCCCTTCCTGTCAGAGTCAGGTCACCACACAGGTCGACTACCAAATCGGAACGCACGTGTGGCTCATGTGTCTTGTTTTCGTATTATGTGGGTGAGGAAAGGCATATTCAAACCTGGTTGTGTAACTAGGCACAAAGATGGGGACTGATGTATGATTTCTCTCCCACAGGTTGGTGCTTGGATGTTGCCTGATTCCATTTTTTGTGAAGCACTTCAAAGATGCCTATCACACTTGTCCCCAGTGTCGGCAGGTTCTTCATGTCCACAGGAGGTCATGCTGTCAATGAACATACAGGCCTACCTACCATCAGTTTAAAGCTTTTCTTCACTTTAACAGAAGTTTAAACAGACTGCTAAAGTAATATATGCTTACTTCTATCAAGCTTGATCAGGATAACTTTACTGAAATGTATTTAAATGTATAATAGATGGCTATATAATGTCCTGAACATATTTTTTTAAAAACTATATTTAATGTTTTGTAACAAAATCCTATCAAATAAATTCTTTCTGTGCCAATCTTTTTTTCCCTTTTTTTTTTTTTTTTTTTTTTTTTAGTTCACTAGAAGAAGAAAAATTCTAAGTTTGTGTGCATTTATGTAAAACCATTAATTACTGGCTTTCTTTCTGTTGATGAAGCTCACCTTACTTCCTTTCTACTTGTCAATACATCCTGTTTGGGTTAAGCCTGCATGTGTACTTGCAATGTGTGTAGTGTGCAAACGTGCCATGACTGATGACACCAGTAAGGGCACCAGCAGATTACAAGTGAAGGTTTTTTTTAGCTCTCTGAGCCTAAGAGCAACAAGCATGTGAGCATTCCCGTCCTCCGAGGTCACACATGCCTCCAGTGCTGTGCCACACCCTCCCGCCTCTCAGGTATAAGACGCTGTTAGGATGTCGGCTCTTCCAGAGTAAGTGAGCACTACTGGATCTCTCGCAGTAACACTTTTGTGATGACTCCTGCATGGCCGAGGATGCATCGGAGTATCTCACCTCCATCAGAAAATCAATATCCTCCTTTGTGTCCTCTTTGCTTTTCTTCCATCCCTTCAGCTGCAAAACTGAACTCCTCTCCTTCTTGATCCTGTGTGTTGCCAAAATGCCATTCATCCCACCTGTGTCTATTGCTCACTCTGTGTCAGGTCTGACAATGAAGGAGAGACCCATCAGCAACAGTTCATCACCAGCCACTGGGACCAAGATAAGGGCCCCAAGAGAAGAGAAAGGGAACTCAGTAAAGGACCGACTGACTCTGAACCTCAAACATCTGGGGAAAAAGGGCCAACCTAGGAGTCATCTGCCGACGGCCAAAGGAGTGCCTGGGGCAGAGCTGCACGCAAAGAAAAGCGACAGATTGGTGCCCTCATCGCAAACGGACAGCTTCCCTGCCTCCAGCTCAGATGGGTCCCTGTTCAAGACACCGCAGCCAAAACAAGCCAGCCAGCGCTCTTTCAAGAGTCAAACAGAGGTGAAGGCAAAGACCAGGCATCAGGAGGAGGCCAGATTCACCCTGACACTCACACCTGAGGCTGTTCTGCTGCTGCAGCGCAGGAACAGTGAGAGACAACAAAGATCAGCAGCCAGAAATGCTGAGAGGAGAGCTGATGTTTGTGGAAGTGCCACAGATTCCAGGAAGCGGAGAGAAAGCTTTTCCAAAAGGCATCAGCCAGCAGCACAGAAGCAAAGTACTGCCAACAGCAGAGGTGCTTTAAAAACCAAAGCTGATGCTGAATTGGGAGACATAAGCTCCATTATGAAAATCTCCCTTCTAAATGAGCACCATAAGTATGATGATGTAGAGTATGAGGAGGAGGAGGACTATGGAGTAGATGAGCGTGTGGTGTTGAAATGTACTGAGTGGCTTCGTGGGCTGGAAAACACACCTGTGGCTGTGGGGAACAGTCTGAATAAGAGTACGAGCAGCCTGAAGAGTTTTTAGAGGGGACATGAGAAACACGACTCAACTGAGGTCCAACCTTCGGACGCCGGCTTCATTTTGGTTATATGGTCACTTGATGATAGTTTGTCACTGGATCCAGTGAGAAATATTAGCCACATTTTGCCTGCAGATCATTACCATCATTTTTACCATCACTTTCTAAACCACAGAATTTTCGAAACTTATCAGCTGGATATTTATTACAAACCAAGTTTGTGCAGTCTATCATTTCTCCTTTTCTCAAAAGTTTAGATGCACTTTCCCATTCAAATGAATAGGAAAGTGTGTCCAAATTTTTGCCCAGTACTGTATGTCAGGCTGAATTTTTAGAGGAATGTGTTTTAAATGATGTAGAAACTTGAATATTTTCATTTAATTTATTTAAATGATGCAGCCATAAAAACCACAAGTCTTGGATTTGAATAAAATAACAGAATATGTATGAATGAAGCATCTGTGCATTTAATATAAAGTCAATCAATCAAATTTTCAGTATAATTTTGTAACAAAAAAGGTATATTAGACTAAAATAAAATTGAAATAATTTATAGGTTCTATTTGAAATGAATAAAATTATTATTCTTTACTTGGCAAACTAAGAGGCATAATAGTTTTTTAACAGAGTGTCAATTAATTGTACATTTATTAAAGCTTTTCTTCACTGCAGCTAATGCCACGCACACAGTAAGTAGCTTTGTAAAGTTTTAGATTCTGGATTGGCTGTTGCTGTACATTTCCTCGTGCACAGACCAAGTATGCTTAGTGGCAGCTTATCTACCTGGGAGTCAAATGCTAAAACACGTGCGTTTGTTTATGTTTGTGAAATACAAACACACACACACACACACACACACACGGCGATTCTATGTGTACTGTTTGATATTTTAGCTAAATGTTATTTGAAATCAAAATAATATGATCAAAATAAAAACCTTATTTAACCCAGTACACACATGTACAATAATAGCTTTCTTTATTTCTTTTTTCTCCCAAACAAATGAAAGAAAGACAAAGTGCATCGGTGGCGTACATAAAGAGATGAACAGGCATCATTTCCAGCGGTTGATTCGTCGCAGCTGTACATAGGCCAGGAACATACAGACAACTACGATCCCCAGCAGAGCCACTGGGTTCTGCCAGAAGCCCCAAACAGAGTAGTCGATTTTCTGTAGTTCCAGGAACAACTCACCTGGTATGCTGCAGCAAAGACAAGAGAAGCTCAGTGTCTGTATGTGTGTGTGTGTTTTAAGGAGTGGCAGTGTTATCACACTCACGTGATGTTGTTATTAGAGAACAATTGTCCTTTCATTTCGTTGATGAATGCCGCCTGAGGGAGACAGTGAGACAGAGCTGACAAAAGACATATTAAACTTATCCCCACTGCTCCCCACTCACACTCATAACCACAACACTCCCCCAATTGCTTTGTATATTTTCCTTATCTTACATTCATTCCATATTTGAAAATGCTGATCCATTTCAGCCAGGACAGCCAGCTCAGCATGGAATTGAGATTGACAAGATAACCACTGAAAACCTAAAACAGGAGAATGAAGAGGGAGGGTGGGAGACAATTATAAATTACACTCATAAAAGCACACTTAGAATGCAATAAGTGCTGTATATGGTATGCGGGTGCCTTTGTGTCTTACCATCATGAAGACAAAAGGTAGAGCAATAAGGATGTTAGCCATGGCAAATGAAGAAACACTTGCTGAGACAAGGAAAGCCACACCGACTCCTGCCAGACTGACCAGAGACATGGTCAGAACAAAACACAGGAAGGCTTCGAAGGCAGGCTTCAGACCTGACAGAAAAAAGAAAGGTTGACACATGTAAACTCATGTCTCAGTAGCTTCCTCCCGGTGGGGTGTAAAAGGGAATAAAGTGAAATGAAAGGTTTGAGAAAAAAATACAGATCACAGATTATGGCAACAAAAACTAGATCCCTGTCATCTAGACCTTTCCTTTCTCAACACTGGAACCACCTCCGAATGAAGCTAAGCCAGTGCAAAAAGAAAATCTCACTGTTTCCTTATTTATTATGTAATGTGCTGCTTTCACACTCAAAGTCAAATGAATAAAATATCAAAGGCACTAAGCAGACAGGGAGCTTTCTGCCAGAGCCTTAAATAACTGCAGGTAAAAATGTCATTTCATGGCTGCGATCACAATAGTTTTTCATCATCCATCAGATATCCACAAATATGGTGTACATATGTGCTCTTATGCAGGTGAATTACCCATCATGTAGTAGGCAATGGCCGAAAACACTAAGATTGGGATGATGCGGTTGGGGATGAGATCAGCAAAGACCTTGGATAGGAAGTAAACCGAAGTACGATAATAGCCACTGGAGTTCTCGTGACTGCAAAAAACATGAACAGAAACTCTTATGAAATAGTTTATGATCAAAAAAGACATTTGGGTATCCATTTGGACATTGTGGAACCTTTAAAGATTCATATCTATGGTAGGAGCCTTAGGGTTGGGACTGTATGCCACAGATAGTCACAAATGATTGACATTTGTTTTTCTCTGTAGTTTTTAATAAGAAGAAAACTAAATTGAACGAGTGAATGTCTTCATTGGCGTAGTCTTCTGCATTGATGTGTACTTCTGACAAACAGGCGTGCACACACACACACGTGCTTACAACCTTTATCTTTCACTCACATGAATATTGCTCTTTCATTGATAAAGAGTTCAACAGCAGAGAGATTCCCAAATACCATGTTGATGATAAGGAAGAAGAACGCTCCACTCCTGTCATTGAGAGAGAGAGAGACTTATCTGATTATCATTTCATCTGATAGTTGTCAGCAAATGATACTCTGACCTATGTTTTCTCCCCATATTACAGCATCATAAAGGTTATTTTAGTGTCTTATCCCACTCATATGAATGATCTGATACAGAATTTAGCTATCATATCCCAGTACTTGTATCCTTGACTTTAATGTGAAGTCAATTTCTTTGATATTTTTGGCATTCTTGTCTTGACAACTTCCATTAATAGACCCTTTCTGGAAAGCCTTTTCAAATTTGCCACCTCAGCCCATTTTCCTGTCAATGATGCACATACATGTACAGGAAAACCTTCAAAACAGCAATGAAAAGAATTATATTATCTTCTTTCATTAATCAGTTCAGCTGTAATTGGGCCTTGAGACGGGGTGGGAAAAGGCTGTGGAGTAAAGTGCCGAGGCAAAAACAGAGCAGAGTTAAAACTGGGTTGGCAGGCTGGCCACACAGTACCTGTTCTGTAAGGCCTCAGGCAGCGTCAAGGGCATCTGGTAATAAATGAGTCCCACCAGAATTGCAAAAAAGATGTTGAGAGCCAACTGAGCATAAGAGGTCTGAGGATTCCTCAAGGTGTTCCGCACGGTCCTGGCACACACCACACGCATCTGTTTCACACACACACACATTAGGTTGTGCATGATTGAAATTACGAACTCGGTTCATTCAGTGGGCAGCACAGCTCACTGATGTAACAGCTGTCACTCAAGACTATGTCATAAAATTATGTAAATATGTTCAATATAAAACGATTATGGACTGAGATTTGAGTTGACTGACCTGATAGAAGAAAGAGGTAGCATAGTCGGCTACCTTCTCTTGACCTTTGACCCCTTCAGCAATGCTCTGTTTCACATGGTCCAACTCCTCAAGAAGAGTCTGGCACAGCTGGGACTGGCGATATCTTGTTGCCAATAGGTTTTTGGACACAACTGTAGAAAGACAAAGTAGCTATAAGGACAATGTTGTAGATAAGAACAGACAATATAATACATTTCTCAAGCCATTAACTCTTCCCAGTAAACAGGGTTTGGTTATTGGCAGGTAACGTGTGAGGTCATTTTGATTTAAAGATGATGAATTGATCTTTAGATGCATACATAAAAGCAACATTTTCAAAAGTCTTGTAATTTAAACAAGTTCCAGGTTATAATTTAAATCAGCCAACTACTGAAAAACACATATCAACATGCCTCTGAATCAAAGGTTATATGAAACCTTGAAACTTCAAAAGATGTCTTCTTTCTGGCCAAATTTAGCCGATTTTATGTGGCCACTTGCATGTACTCTCACCTGAATCACAAAAAACATATTTACATGGTCTGGGTTGTTGGTTTTACATAATTTGAGATGTGTGTGTGTGTGTCTGTGTTTTTATACCTGCATGGTCTGACTCATATCTTGATATTGCCTCTCCATTTGTGATATCCATAAAGAAATCAGCTGGGTTGTTGAAGGGTTCAATCTGGTAGCCTGTCCAAAAACACACATGCACAGGTGCAAATATATCATTAACACAACATATAACACTCTTGTAACACACTCTAGTCTCCGTTGGGCAATACAATGCCTTTCTATTTTTTATATAAAGATTATCAAGAAATATTCATAGTCAAAGTCCTACACTGTTCATGGTAACCAAACTCATTATGTACCGAGGTTTGTGAAGTATTCCAGTGCATGGTCTGCTGCTCCTGCATATACCACCTCCCCCTTATGCATCAGAGTCAGGTGATCAAATTGTCTGAAGATGGAGTAGCGAGGCTGGTGGATGGAGAAGATCACAGTCTTTCCTCTCCTGGACAACCTGAACACACATTAAAAGTGGGTTTATACCCATAAAGTTAAAAACACAAGTATGACAGTAAAAACTGAAGATGCTGGAGTTTCTTGGATCATAAATAATAACTGCCCTATTCAAAATCAACAGTACACAGTACACTGACTGCTGTTTGACCCCATGTTTCCAGCAGCACTGTATAGATTACTTGTAATTTATATCTTATGGGTGAGTATGTAGTTGCTCAGTGTGTGATTAATTCATAATTATGTTGTACTTTTGCAGTAGACCGATAATACAGTTGGCTGTGTTGGAATCCAATCCAGTGGTTGGTTCATCCAGAAACAGCAGAGAAGGAGAAACGATGAGCTCCATCCCAATGCTGCACCTCTTTCTTTCACCTCCTGATACACCACGTAGAAACTCTGTCCCTATCTGCATACAAACACACACACAAAGCACACGTAAATCCCTTGGCTACTAAGCCAATCAGCTAAGGTGGTAAATAAGTAAAAACTCCTATTATTGTAACTGAGGAGTTTGTTTTTGAACATACACACTTGGGCTAATTTTTATAACTAAAAATAAAATTATGTCTAACACCCAAAATCGTGGAACACGCGAAACTGCCACAGAGGAAATGTATAGTTTGTCAAACAATAAAGCTAATATATTTCCTTTTTCATTTGTGGTTTTAACACTGTTCACCCATAAGAAAGTGGTGAAGATCACATTTTCCTTTGACAGAAATACTTATGTGAACTACTTTCCATATTTGTTTGAGTAGAGTTCTCAAAGTCTTTCAACAACTTACTGATATGAAGTGACATAGATCAGCTTGTGTAAGTACCTTTGTGTCTGCACAGTCTGTAAGGCCCAGGTCTTGTATGATGGTATCTACTCTGCTGTGTTTATCTGTGGATGTGTGATGCTTAGGGTTGAGGCGCAGGTTGGCACTGAACAACAGATTCTCTTTCACAGTCAGAGTCCCCGTAAGGATATCATCCTGGAGACACGAGGATGAAACTCTTCAGATATATTCAGATATGTATGTAAAAACAAATTTGTATGTGTTTATATTTGTGTACCTGAACAACATATGCCGAGCTGAGCCTGAGTTCAGATGTGACAGCTTTTCCATCTACCAAGACATTTCCTTGGCGCAGTCCAGCAGGGTCCTTTCTTCCTGCTATTACATCCAGTAGACTGAAAAAAAAAAAAGACAGAACCTGATAAATCATTTGGCACAAGTGAGACAGTGGCTATGTTGGTGTGTTTACGTACATAAGAACATGTTTCTTACGATGTTTTACCACTTCCTGTTGCACCCATGATGGCATTCATCCCAGGTCTCATGATACCGCTGCAAAAAAATATGTTGATTAGTGAAGGTTCTCGTTAATCTTTATACTTTTTCTGAGCCTGTCTTTACTTTCATTTAAATAATGCACAAGGACATTTAAGGAGTTTGATGCAATTCGTCCCAAACTGTGGCCTTAAAATTTATTTTCAGATGTTAAAGAAAAGCATGACCATGATTCATAAAATACTACATAAAAAGAGGAAAAAGCAAAAAGGGAGCACCTTGAGTGTTGTCTTCCACATGGAATTACAGCATCATCCTTTCACTACCCAGTAATAATGCTTTTAGGTAGATATACGGATACACCAAAGTACATGCACATACCCACAGGCAAGTTTCCTATCCTACCTCACATCTTTGAGAATATATTTTTCCGGCCCTATCTTGCGACAGAATCTTGTCTCCTGAACACAGTAGTGCAAGTTGCTGAATGTGACAGTTGGCCCTCGTTCCTGAAAATAGCCATCAACGTCACAGACAATCTGTTCCCCCTTAGACATCCTTACGAACTGCGGTGTTGCCCACACAGAGGGCAGAAAACAGAATGAAAAGAGAGACGTGTACAATTTCACACAGAAACCTGTGCAGTCTGTCAAAGAGAGAGCATGCAATCAGAAAGCTTCTGTCATAACTCACCTGATCTTTGCCCGGTCTTGATCTTTAGCCAATTGATTTGTGGGTGGTGCCAAAACAATAGCATGACATTGAACTTTCCCCCCAAAATCTCTAACATATTAATAGGTATATGAGTGAATGATAAAGATGTTGTGATGGACCATACAAATAAAGTGAGGTCATGCAAACATATTACAGTATTAACATATCACCATGACATAAGAACTACTACTATACGTATAGTTCTGAAAAGGCCACAAGATTTTGCAATCCAGAAGACTTTTTCTCAGATTCAGCCAGATAAACTGTCAGTTAGGTTATTATTACCAGAGGAAATAGCACAGTGCTCCTCCTATATCTCATCTTTTATGATTTATTATAAATTATACTACATTATACTTTCTACTTTTATACTACCCTTCAAATTATGTTTTACTATACTGCTCAAAAAAAAAAAAAAGGAACACTTAAACACATCCTAGATCTGAATGAATGAAATATTCTTATTAAATACTTTGTTCTTTACATAGTTGAATGTGCTGACAACAACAACAACAACAAAAAAAAACACACACCACACAAAAATTATCAATAGAAATCATATTTATTAACCCATGGAGGTCTGGATTTGGATTCACACTCAAAATTAAAGTGGAAAAACACACTACAGGCTGATCCAACTTTGATGTAATGTCCTTAAAACAAGTCAAAATGAGGCTCAGTAGTGTGTGTGTGTGTGGCCTCCACGTGCCTGTATGACCTCCCTACAACACCTGGGCATGCTCCTGAGGGATCTCCTCTCAGACCTGGACTAAAGCATCCGCCAACTCCTGGACAGTCTGTGGTGCAACGTGGCATTGGTGGATGGAGCGAGACATGATGTCCCAGATGTACTGAATTACATTCAGGTCTGGAGAACGGGCGGGCCAGTCCACAGCATCAATGCCTTCATCTTGCAGGAACTGCTGAGTTAGTTTTAGTTAGTTTTTATTTACTAATGTCTTGACTCACTCTTCACCCCTTGAGATTCTTTGATAGTAAATAAAATGTATCATGTAAGTGCATTTAGATGTGTGCTTCTACACCAAGGAATAATGCTTTTTTATTTGATAGCCAATATTACTAGTTTGTGTCAAAATCAGAATTTATGTTGAAAACATTTGACTATGTTTTTGTGTGACCCCTCTACTAAAAAAGCAATGTCTTGTTGTATCTCCTTGAAAAGTTTGAGACATCTGTTTGAGATGTTGAAGGTTCCATTACATGGGAGATTTACTTCTGTACAGTTCTTTTCATGCCAAGAAAAACGTTCCTATAGGAAAAAAAAAAGATGATTTGAGTGCCAGAACCCCCCCCCCCCTTTTTTTTTTACTTTGCTCTCCCAATTCACCACTCCTAATATTTATCTGGTGAACATTTGAAGGGCGCCCAAATTAAAAGTATTTACAGTAAAATTATTCACACCAGAGTACAAGTAGTCTTCATATAATGCATAATAATATTTTACTTACAAGGGTACAAATACTTTTGACACTTTATGTCAAGTTTTTGTACTTTGAAGTTTACTGGCACTTACTCTCAAAGGGAGTTTGTTTACACTGTGGTGGTGATGCCATTCCTTCAGTAGAGGATCTCAGTACATCCTCCACCCCTGACTATACCTAGATGTTGGATTTCCTCTGGCAGACTGCCCCCTGTCGAGGAGAATGCTGCATGTCAGACTTCACTCTCCGTGCAGAAGATCAACGTTGTTTTTCGCTGACCTTTTCGCCTTTTTTGCCGCTGTCCAATCAGGCTTCGTGGTTGGCACCGAGTCCCGCCTAGAAAAAGCGACGCAGCCAATCACTATCCAGCAGAACGTCAAAACGGGCGTGGCCAATTCCAGACATTCTAAGGTGTTGTCATCGCGTTCTTTACTTTGGCGTGTTCTTCACTGGGCGTACGGACGTAGCGTTAAATCTCCACAATGTGGCTCTAGCACCAACCATAATTTTATTTTCTGTGTAGTGTTAGGCTTTTGCCACGCTTATTTCTCACAGCATATAGAAGAAAGACGGTTCAGCAGCTCCGGAAAACCAAACAATCTCGTTTTTCACACGAAGGGCTAGCTCGTGAGCTACTAGCTAACGCCTTACGTTAGCTATGGAGGAGAGGAAGGAGGAGGGAGAAGCGGAGATTCAAGAGCACGGCCCCGAACATTGGTTCTCCAAATGGGAACGGCAGTGCTTGGCAGAGGCCGAGCAGAGCAACCCAAACGAGGAGGAGACGGAACAAAGCCAGCAGAAGCTGTGGCACCTGTTTCAGAACTCGGCCACCGCAGTAGCACAGCTCTACAAAGGTCCGTACTGAACACACTGAAGTTCGAGTTAGCCTAACTGTCAGAGCTAATGCTAACGGAGGCTAACCCCGCTAGCTAACGATACCGCCGGGCGGAGAGCGACACAAAGGGCACCGGCTAGGCTAACCGTGTTCGCGGCTGCCCTTCTGCTCCTCTACCGGCTCGATTCAGTCGTTGTCTTGCACGGCATCAGACTGTCTGTTCTTTCAAAACTGTGAATTAAATCCGCGATTCTGGGAGTTTCATCGTGTATCGATATCATGACCCGGTTCCCCCGGCTGCTAGCTGAGTGAAGCTAACGTTACCAGCTGCCGAAGCTAGCAGCCGGTGACCGTGTCCGAGTGTGGGACAACAGGGCTGGGTCCGGCTCACAGTGGCCTGAGCTGCCCGAGCTGTCAGCCGGCCTGTGTGGCTGAACAGACTGATTAGCAGTTTAGCTAAGTGGCTCTCAAACACTGGCTAACTCGACTGGGTGCGTGTGTGTATATGCGCTCAGCGATGCCAACACATTTGCCCTCCTCATGGCTCACACCAAAATGTTTTTGTCCATCCGTTAAGAGATATCTAGCTCGTCAAAATGGCGATACACAGGGAGGAGTTTTCCGACTGAAAACAAGTCGTTTGTTGACGGTCAAATGCGGCGATAATTGTCGCAGTGGTGCGGTGGATGTTGACGAGTTAACGACACAAAGACGTTTTGTCTTAGCACTTAATTTAAAAGCCTTTTGGAGAGGACTGTTTTGTTTTCAATATCCAGCACAAAATGGCGAAATGATTAACGTAAACGTTATTTTGTGAGGCCTCATTGTGTTGATCATCTGCTGTTTTTAATCGATATTACACTAATGTTGTGTTTCTTGGAAATTGTATAGTTTTCTAACAGCCTCTTATTAGCTGATGTTGAAACGGGAGATAAACTTGACTCAATTTCATGTCTGTTGAAAATGGTGACATCATACTTGGTAAAGTTGACCTGCATGTGAACAACCCACCATTGCATTGTCCACCAGCTTCCATGCATACCTCATTAGACCATACAACTTCTTAAATTAGCAACAATTACAGCTGTTGTTAAAATGCAAACATTCTTTGTCACTTAAATTATGTTTTGTAAGATGGCTCTGATCTCCTACTGTAAGTTCAGACTGTAGCCTTCATCAAACTTTGTATCTCCCAATTATTTCTAGGAGAAACATTGTGGACATCTCCTGCGTATTAGATGCAAAATATCTCTGAAACTTTAAATTGTAGAATTAAGACTAGTAAAAGGTCCCTAACTTTGATCCCTGCCTTTCTGTGGTAAATTCAGTCCTTGGATATACTTCTCATACCCACCATTGCAGTTATCTTTGAATTAAGTGCTTATTACTTTTCATGTAATAACACATTGATATTGTTAAGCCTGTGAATAAATTTGAGACCGTCAGTAGTACTGGGATTTGTTTTGAGATGGAAAATATTTGCTTCTGAAAGCAACACCAATTCCAAGTTAGTTGTCTCTTTGGGCATATACAAGTGCCGTTCATATAAACACTTTTTAGTTCAGTCAAGATCAATCATCAGTAATGTAACCTGTTTTCATCAGGTCTTTCAAGATCATCTAATGTTCAGGCAACCCAGCCAAGGTTAATCATACCCCATTCTCATCTTCACGCCATCTCAGCAGCATCTGTGATCTTCCTGATGGTTCTAATTCCATCCAGTCCCCATAATTCCCTGCAGCTTGAGTGACCTAGAGAGGAACTTGCCTGGAAATCCTCTTCTCCAAATCTCTATGCAATTGCATCTGACCTCCAAATCCTGCTTCAGAATTTGCCTGAGACAGTGCAAGAATTTCTATATTGAATACATTTGAGCTTTGCAAAAGGAGTTGGTTTTTATGTAGCAGCAACGTTGTTTTGCAGTTGAGAAAATCTGACCAACATTTCGTAATCATTTTACAGATAGAGTATGTCAACAGCAAGGCCTCTCTCTATGGGTGCCCTTCCAGAATGCAGCCACAGCTGTCACTAACCTGTACAAAGGCAAGTAATTTTTACTCTTACTTACTGTGTCTAAGACATAATGTACATTGATGAGTTCATAGTAAATTAACTTTGATGTCCAGATTTGCTAAACACATTTGTTCTTGTGTTTCCAGAGAGCATGGAGGCCCGTCAGCGGAGCTATGACCTGGGCATCCACTTAGGCTATCAGCGCAGAAATAAAGAGGTGATTGCATGGGTTAAAAAACGCAGAAGAACTATCAGGCGAGAGGACCTCATCAGCTTCCTTTGTGGCAAAGTTCCACCTCCACGGACAACTCGTGCCCCACCTAGGGTTGCCATGGTGTCCTCAAGCCGACCCTCACCTCCTGAAACGGGCAGTTCTGTGGAGACCGACCTGCAACCCTTCAGAGAGGCCATCGCACTGCACGGTTAGCCAGTTTGAGTTTACAACCAATGCTTTTTAACAGTGCAATACAGGAGTTGATTGGCTTTTCTGTAACTTTATACATTCTTTTCTCTCTCTTTAAAAAAACAAAACAAAACCTTTTTAGGCCTTAGTGGTGCCATGGCAAGCATTTCTGTGCGCTCTGGCCCTCCTGGTTCCCCAACTCACCCTGCCCAGTCCCTCAGTCGTCGTAGGAATGGTCTTCATGACATGGACCTCAACACCTTCATTGCTGAAGAGATGGCACTCCATTTGGATTCCACAGCCAATCGTAAACGAGGTCCTGCCCCCTGTAGTGATGTCATCACAGACTCGCCCACTCATAAACGTAACAGGATGCTCTGAACTTTTCCTAGACCACTAATCCCTCTTCTGTCCTCTCCTTGGTGGCCGACTGGACAGCTGATGAGGACTGATGCCTTGGCCAACCACTGAAATCTTCCTTCTCTTCATCTTAGTTGCAATGCTACAAATAAAGAAAAACTTAGTTATTACCGGCCCATGTAGTTCTCCCCTTCTTTATTTTCTTTCACCTCCTCACACCTGATGTCTCATACAACTCCCCCATGTTAAAGTTTTGTTCTTTGTTAGATATTATTTTTCCTGCCAATATTTAGTTGCCCTCAGAAGAAACTGATACAGAAGTGAGCACCTCACACTTAAAATCCTTAAATTTCAGAATGTTGCTTTCAGACATCATGTATTAGCAGGGCTCCTTTGTGCTTCACATCTTACAAGCAGATGAACCAGGCTGTTGCCTACTGTTTGCTGTTCCCTTATTCCTCAGATGTACTTCCTCCCCTTCTGTGGACTGCTGGCCAAACCAGACAGGACTGAAACTTGGGCTCCTTGGGAGGTTAAATTGCCTCCCTGTTGTGTGGCTCCACTCAAAACGCTTGTCAGCGTGTGTATCTCATTCTGCTGCTGCTCTGTGTGTTTGCGTATCTGACAGCAGAACTGCCACTTACTGTGTTGTACTTGTCTTTGCCTTTGAGAAAGCTGCTACAGTATCTCTGGTTGTTGTGCAACTGTGTGTGTGTGTGTGTGTGTGTGTGTGTGTGTGTGTGTGTGTGTGTCTGCGTGCGTGTGTGTGCGTGCGCATGTGTGTGTCTGTCTGTCTGTGTGTTTGCTCGTGAATGCAGGGTTCTGGCATATCCAGCACCCACTTGACCCATTTATTTCCTGTTTTACTTAAATTTGTTCTATTTTGTCCTTAGTTGCTTTTTGCAGCCTGAACCAGGGTTTTATCACAAAGCAGGTCAATCCACTTTAAACAGATAATGGTGATGACTGTTACTGTCTCCAAGTGGTGGAATGACAGGAGGTGGCAAAGCAAGATGCATTTTCAACACAGGATTCTTTGCTGAGCACTATTGTCCTGAATGGCATCTAAGTTTTTGTATTGAGTTTACAAAAATTCAAATATTTAGTTTCCCCTATCAGAAATTTTTGCTTTCTTACATAAAAAGCAGTAATAGCATTCTGGAGTCTGTTTTACCAACTCTATGTTTACATTTGTCCCGTTGATAGCAATCTAAACTGGTGCATAATCATTTTGTTTCTTGTATGTGGGTTACATGTTCACACTTGTGATTTAAGCTTTAAACTTTCAAGGGAAAATTTCAGGGGACAGTTGCCTGTTAGCTAATGGGGCCAATGGCTATGATTATTTTACTGTGTCTAGCCAATTCATGGACTGTTTGGTGCGAAGGTTCAACAAGACTTGTTTTTGCTAGTTTCACACACTGCTTTGTGATACAATCTTGTGTGATGTGTGTAAATAACATGTAGGTGCTCTTATATGTGGTACATATTGTAAAAAGAAGTGCAAATCCATTGGGATGTCCATGTACAATAATAATTCTGAAATTAAAAGGAAAAAAAATCGTTTAAGCTGTCTTTGATTTTCCTACTAGCTGGATATGTTTTTATTATTTCAACTTCACTCATCTTCTACCACTTATCCATTTCCGGGTCATGGGGGGTGCTGGAGTCGATCCCAGCAGGGTGTACCCAGCAAGGGCGGGGTACACCCATCGCAGCGCCAACACACAGAGACAGACAAGGACAAACAACCACTCACACTCACACTCAGACCTACAGACAATTTAGAGTCACCAATTAACCTAAACATGATGCCTTTGGGAGGAAACCCATGCAGGCACAGGGAGAACATGCTAACTCCACACAGAAAGGCCCCAGGGAATCAAACTGAACCTGTGACCTTATTTTGGGGCGACAGCGCTACCCTACGCTGCTGTGCTGCCCTATTTCATGCTTGACAATTTCTGATTTAAGTGAAGTATAGATATTGAAAAAAGGATAAAGTGTTCAACCAAGCGGAAAACCCTCAGAGTTGTAGCCATTATCTATCACCGTGCCCGCCTGCTCAGTTAAGTGTATTGTTCCTTAGACGTCCTCTTCAGTTATGTCTGTCATCAGTCTCCAGGGTCAGCGGAACAAAGGGTCTACTAAAATCATAGTGGTTATGCATTTCAATATGCTACACTGGATAGTTTAACAAGCGTGCCAACAAACTTAAATTTAGAACAGTCCGTAGTTCAACATTTCCAACACTTGGGGGGGACACAGACTATATTCTACTTTCTGTTTTCCTTTTTGTGCTGCCTTATTCATAGACAAAAATACCACAATAATAGCAGGATAATAAAATATAATTCAAAGAACTTTTAGATCAGAACAGTTATATTTAAACTATTTGTAGCACAAAGTATGTATGTATTTTTTTAACTCCTTCCAAGATATGAGATGTTTGGAGGAGCTCCTCTTGTTCTCAGCTGAATGATTGTATTTGTTTAGTATGTGTTAAAATTAATGTCTTTTTTCAATTTTTAACTATTATCTGCCAGTACAGATATACTTATGAAAATTTTTATTTTATTTGAGTATCATTTCCACAGTATGAGTTTTGTTTCAAGGACAAATTATGCAACTATGAAACAATATATAATATAAGTAATATCAAAGAGTTAAACAAACAGTTACAACAAATCTGGTGAGTAATTACAGGACACTGGGGTTGCTACCTAAAACAAAAATATTAACATGATAACCACATTTTGTTTTGAAAACCCGTGACCTCTGCCAAGGACGTTGTGTCACCAGTTTTCAAGAAGTAATTAACAGCTTTCAGTGACATTTTCCGAGTTCATCCTTTGATTTAGAAATTGCTCTGGCTAATTTCATTTTCTTTTTATATATTTGCTCTTTTGTTGGCCATAGTACGGAAAAAAACAGTAAGCACAGCACGCAGTCATATTTAAAAATTCAATTACCGAGTAGTCATTTCAAGATAAATTACTAAAAGAGGCAAAACATTAAGAATTCAAAACATTATGTATAATATTCCAATAAATATATTCCAAACAAAGAGTGTCAAAAAAGACCCTTATCTGCACTCCTCAAAACTTTAAGGCTTAAACATTTTTCTACAGTATCTAGCCCTTCTCTGACCCCTTCTTGCCCCCAATTAATTTTTGCTCAGTCCCTAAGAATAAACCAAAAAAAGGCTTTTATCGTAGAAGTCTTTGCAGATATATTGTTTCATGCCCTCCTCTGATCTGACAGCAGGTTTGACCTAAGTGCCAGTGCGCGCACACACACACACACACACACAGCTCCTGGAAACTAAGCACTGCAGTCTATCTTCACTAAATCACTGACAAAGAACACCAGGACTACAGACGGCGATGCAGGAAGTGACAGTCTCTGATGTACTTGAAGAAAGCTACTAGGCTGACAGTTCACACTTGACCTCGTGCTTTTTTTGAGTGAGTGAATGCCACTGATTGATCCCCTGACTCTGTCAATCCATCACTGCAGAGGATGACAAAGAACTGCACTGTCTTGCACCACATCCAATGAGAATATCGGCTTTTTCTTCCTTCTTCTAACACTGCATAGTGGTTTTTGTTTCATCATGTATCTGTAGGCTCCAAAAGCTGCTACTTGATGGAACCATGGAAGAGGAGCAGAGCTGACCGCAAGCTGTTTCACACTTCAAAAGAAGCACAGTGCAACTGTGTGTGTGTGTGTGTGTGTGTGCGTGTGTATGTGTGTGAAGCAGAGAGAAACATGACGAGGAGCAACAAGTGTCTGAATGTTCCAGAAAACCCCTCGATGATGGCCATCTGGGCTGCACTGATATCAACTCACACATATAGGTGTCTCCTGTGCCTTCTGGTCTGAAAGAAAGTTGGTGCTGTAGTGTGAACCTTTATACACACAAACACACATACCAAAAGGCCATTAGCAACAGTGATTGTGGATCTGTGTGGGCTTGACCATTAGGGAGTCTTCAATGGCAGACAGCTGGCGATCAATGATGCAGTTAGTTATCCCCTGTGTGCATGTGCGAATGTGCACTGACATACACAGCGTAAACACAATAGTTAATGATAATTGCTGCACCAGCTTGCGCTAATTGATAGAGGACACCATATAAGCACGCATACACACAAACACATTAACGCACATGCACATAAACAGAAGCCAATCAGGCAGACTGAAAATGTGTCCCTGGAGAGAGAGAGCAGCCAGAGAGCAGTGGGAGATGGAGAGTTGTTGGAGGAGACTGTGAAGGAGGAGAAGAGGAGGAAGAGAGGTTAAACACTCCCCAGGGACAGCTGCTAGTCAGGGCTCTTAGTTTTGTGCACATCGGCTATGGTAGGTGAGCAGTGCGTGGCATGCATGAAAACACAAGGTCTGAGAGATTGTCTCCTATTTTTGGGTCTGCTGTGTTTTTTGTGAATGTTGTTCCTCTTCAAAAGGAGCCTTCACCCCTCTTCTTCCTAACCATCTCTCCCTCCGCCATCCTTTTCACCCAAACATAAACATACTTGTATAGACAAATATACACACACACACCAGATCTTCTGAGCTCCCTGCACACCAGCATGTCCCTGTCTTCTACAAATGCCATGAAAAAAAAAAACCCAAAAACCTAACCCACGAACTGATCACCATAGCAACACGTTATATATCTTCCAGCAGTATTTATCCACTCCAGAGAGGAGGGGTTGTGGTGATGGTGGGGTAGATGCAGCGGGGAGGTAGGGTTGTGGTTGTTGGACAGGGGAGGTAGATGTGGTGGTGGTGATGGTCGTGAGTGTATGTGTGTGAGTGAATGTTTGTGTATGTATATGTGTGCGTGTGTGCATGCATGCATGTGGGGTTGGGGGGGGGGGTCATTCAACTCCTCCAAAAATGAAACGGTCAGTACGGATTAGAGGTTGCAGTTCATGAATGTTACCACACGGCAGCAGCAGCATCCAGCACAGCAGGAATGTAACATCACCAAGCATCATCACTTCAAGTCGAGTGGCATTCAGTCATGTGCCACGTAGAGCTTACAGGCTGCAGGTTTCATCCCAGCCAAATACTACACCAGCTTATTTCAGCTTTTATTAGAAGGCATGCCAATGTGTGAAACTGACTTTTTATGGTTTGAAGGCCTGCCTGAGTGTATCTTTATGCCATATGAGCGGTAACCGCTGGACCAGACAAGAAAGGTTCCAAAGAAGAAGCAGTTCCCGTGCATCCTCAAAAACATCACCAACCAGTGGGATGCTGGGCACGTATTAAAGGATGGAAAAAATCATTGAAGAGTAGAAGAAAAGGGATGGTGGGGCAGAAAGAGAGCAGGAGTGATAGCAAGGTCCCCCTCCTCCCCAAGCATAAGGATTAGATGTTGTGCTGCTGGCTGCAGATGCGTTTGGGCTTGATTCTGTGTGTGTGTGTGCACACTGTGTAATGTGTCAGACTGTGTGTGTGTGTGTGTGTCTGCTGTTGTATGTGGGTTTATTTTTTGGGCTCAGGAAGCAGGTTAAGCAAAGAGGGGGGAGACAGATAGAAGAAAGGGAAGGAGAGGGGAGTGAGGAGGAGGAGGCTGAGAGGAGGGAACAGGATGAAAGGATGTAGGTGAGTCTAGGAGGAGAGGAGGCCTAAATCCTCAATGAGCTCCTGGGAGAAAACAAGGAGAGACACAGAAGAGACTAATGATGTGAGAAAGGGGAAATGTAGAAAGACAGAGGAAAACAAGAAGAGACTGACACCGAATGTGTGTGTGTGAGTAAGCAAGAGACATATAGACTGGATGGGGGCCGAAAAGTGTAAGAGCAGCACGAAACACTTTGCTCACAGGTTTATATGGAAAACCCAACAGGACCTGACAAGAGTCTGATAAGATCAGCTCCTCTACATGTTTGCTCACTCAAACACCTACACCTACACACAGCCCTCACACACACATACTCACAGTCCCACTTGCCCTCTCTTCAGCGCCGCTCTATTCTTCCAATATTCTGAGCTTAAAGTCATATTTCATTTTGGTACATTTTGAATTTTTCAGTAGGTTTTACCTGGTCTGACTTTGTGAGCCATTAGCCTTCAACAGTGTCCGACCTGTGCGGTACCCCTGTGGGTCGATGTCTCAAATTCAGAGCCTCGTGGACTCTCCTCTCCATTAACGTGGAAAAAGCAAACCTGCAAAACAGGAAATGTTGTTTTCAGCCCAGTGGTTTTCACCAACACCCTGTTGCGCTCTTCTCTTGGAGGTCAAAGTTATGAAATGTGTCAATGAGGTCAGTTGTTGGTGAGCAATTGTCTTCAGTGCTGAAACTATTAGTTAGTTAGCGAAACTTAAGGAAAATTGATAGAGAATTAATTATTGAAGTAATGTAATTATATATATATATTAAAAAAAACACAGTAGTGTTTGTGGTAGGCCAGAGAGGACTAAAAGCTGGATAAAGTTAAGAAATCAATGGAGAACAAAACAAAGCTAACAGGAGAGTGATTATTGGGAGAACTCCTACCATACTCCAAGGTGAAAATCATCCTGTTATAGTAGAGCAAGCAATTGTTGTTGATGAAGCGCCCCAAAAGGTTTTCATGTGTATACTTATCCTGATCAATTTGTGCTTTGGCGTTAAAAAGTTGCAAATATTTGAGATGCAGGGCTGCCAGTACAGGTGCTTTGAATATCCAACGAGCACCTCAGTTGAAGTGACACGTTTCTGTTTCCACTACTTTAAAAAAAGGATATATTAAGGTTTTTGGATGGTTGTCTTAGCCTGAAGTGACCAAAAAATGTTTTTGTTAATTATAGAGGCAACCAAAGCATCTGCTGGCGGACATGAATGTTAAATGAAACCGACAAGCTGAGATAGGAGATATTTTAAGCATGTTTGAGACTAAGAGAACTAAGAGAAGAAAAGGTGAGATGAAAAGGTTCAGTTCAGAAGGACCTTAGAGACAAGAATTGGGAAACATCAAAGAAGTATGAGAAAACCTTGTGGTGACTCAGGGTGAGGAGGAAGATCATTGACCTGGCTGTGACCAGCAAGTAAAGGGACACACTGATCTTCAGTGAGATTACTGTCTGAAGGTAGCGGGATCATTTCCTTAAGCTGCTAGACGTATAATTTGGCAGGCAGCAGTTGAAGATTATGGGTCTAGGACCATTTCCACAGTAGAGGTCAGAAAGACAGCATATTAGTGGAGAGGGCATAATTTTAATTTCAGCTTGGGCGGAGACATCCACTGAGAACAGCTCTAGTCACCACAATTATATTCTTCTTAATGGGCCAGAATTCATGTGCTTAATATACTTTATCTACTCTAAGTCTGGCACTCAATATGACATGCTGACATGAACATCTAACTGAGAAAAAGAGAGTTATTTCAGCTTTAGTTCAGATTTCAACAGTAGCTGTCAACATCTGGGGATAAAATACCGTTTTGAAGTTTGAATAACACATCTGTTTATAAAATACACAAATACGAGCAAACACTTCAAACCCACATAAGGGGCTCAAAAGGCTCAGTATAGCTGCATATCAATGAAGAAGTGAATGAAGGGAGTTTAAAATGTAAACAATACAAATTTGTAAACAAATTTTCTCATAAAAGTATGAATAATTTCTGTATAGCTCACAACACAAACATCGTGGTGGTGCATTGGCCATAAAAAGTAAGTAGTATATGAAACAATGGTTATTATAATAACAGTCATGGCTTGGTTAGGTTTTGGAAAATGTTTATAAATAATAAAAAACTAAATATGGAGATTTCCACTTTCAGATGGAAATCAAACATTTCCCTTTTGTGTAATATTCCTGTTTCTTGTTCAGCCATCCATCCACCCCAGTCTTCTAATGGTGACTTTCTTGCTCTACATACTGTTACCTCACTTTTCCCCACTGGCTCATGTCATAACTACTATTGCCACTAGATGTCACTGAACAACAAAATGTAACTATGGGTCATAATCAGCTGCTGCACAAATAATGTTCATGTTTTACAGGACTATCAAAACAGCTGGTTAACAGAGGTCTTCACAACGTAACAACAAGAAAAGTAATGTGACAGGCTGCAGCCTTTCTGCACAACATTGTTTACAATGATGAAAATCACCCCAATGAAAAAATTTCCTCTTTGGAGGCATCTAGAAAACAAACAACCACAGACCCATGTCTTCCATTCTACTGGATTATTTTCTTCAGAATATAATTATAGCTATCACCCCAAAGAACTTATTTGAAGACAGTGGAGTTCAGTGAAGGATAACTGGAGGGAGTGAACCCACTGGATACTCCAATTTATCAGGAGAGTGGGAATGCAGCCTCTCATCCTGTGACATTGTGGCCGAATTACTTTCGGGTAAATGGACTGCACTTATATAGCGCTTTTTTAGTCTTATCAACGACTCAAAGTGCTTTACAATGGAAGCCACATTTAGCCATTCACAGACATTCATAAAGTATTTTCAACTACTATCCATGAAGCCTATTTACTACTAATACTCATATAGCACATCAATGTAGCCGCAAGGGGGTACAAGCCAGTGCCTTATTGTGCCAGTCCCAAGCCTGGATAAATATAGAGGACTGTATCAGGAAGGGCATCAAACATGCGAATCAAATCTATGATTTCCATACCGGATCGGTCGAGGCCCGGGTTAACAACGACCGCCATCGGTGCTGTTCACGTACAGGGTGCTGGTGGAAATTGGACAACTGTTCGTCGAAGAAGGAGAGGAGGAAGGCGTGTTTGTAGGAAGAGAGAGAAAAGGAACGCCAAGAGTCTAGGACTGAGAGTAGGGACATGGATTGTTGGAACTATGACAGGAAAAGGTAGAGAGTCGGTTGACATGATGCAGAGGAGGAAGGTAGACATACTGTGTGTCCAGGAGACCAGGTGGAAAGGTAGCAAGGCTAGAAGTTTAGTAGCAGGGTTCAAGTTGTTCTATCATGGTGTAGATAGGAAGAGAAATGGAGTAGGAGTTGTTAGGAATGTTCTGGAGGTTAAAATAGTATCAGATAGCGTAATGAGTCTGAAGCTAGAAATCAAAGGTGTGATGTTCAATGTTTTTAGTGGGTATGCTCCACAGTTAGGATGTGAGCTGGAGGAGAAGGAGAAATTCTGGTTGGACCTTGATGAAGTGATGCAGAGCATCCCTAGAAGTGAAAGAGTTGTCATTGGTGCAGACTTCAATGGACACGTTGTTGCAGGAAACAGAGATGATGAGGAGGTGATGGGCAGGTTTGGTATCCAGGAGAGGAACGCAGAAGGACAGATGGTGGTTGACTTTGCAAAAAGGATGGAAATGGCTGTAGTGAATACTTTCTTCCAGAAGAGGCAGGAACATAGGGTGACCTATAAGAGTGGAGGTAGGAGTACACAGGTAGACTACATCTTGTGTAGACGGTGTAATCTGAAGGAGATCAGTGACTGCAAAGTAGTGGTAGGTGAGAGTGTAGCCAGACAGCATAGGATGGTGGTGAGGAAGATGAAGAGGGCAAAGACAGAGCAGAGGACTAAATGGTGGAAGCTGAAAAAGGAAGAGTGTTGTATGATTTTTAGGAGGGAGTTGAGACAGGCTCTGGATGGCCAGGAGGTGCTTCCTGTTGACTGGACTACTACAGCTAATGTGATCAGGGAGACAGGCAGGAGAGTATTTGGTGTGTCATCTGGAAGGAAAGTGGATAAGGAGACTTGGTGGTGGAATGAGGAGGTGCAGGAATGTATACAGAGAAAGAGGTTAGCTAAGAAGAAGTGGGACACTGAGAGGACTGAAGAGAGTAGACAGGAGTACAGGGAGATGCAGCGTAAGGTGAAAGTAGAGGTGGCAAAGACCAAACAAAGGGCTTACGATGACTTGTATGCTAGGTTGGAAAGTAAGGAGGGAGAGACTGATCTAGACAGGTTGGCAAGACAGAGAGACAGAGATGGGAAGGACGTGCAGGCGGTTAGGGTGATTAAGGATAGAGATGAAAGTGTATTGACAGATGCCAGTAGCGTGATGGGAAGATGGAAAGAGTACTTTGAAGAGTGATGAATGAGGAAAATGAGAGAAAACGAAGAGTAGAAGAAGTGACTGTTGTGGACCAGGAAGTAGCAAAGATTAGTAAGGATGAAGTGAGGAGGGCACTGAAGAGGATGAAGAGTGGAAAAGCACTCGGCCCTGATGATATACCTGTGGAGGTCTGGAAGTGTCTAGGAGAGGTAGCAGTAGAGTTTCTGACTGGGTTGTTCAACAGGATCTTAGATAGTGAGAAGATGCCTGAGGAATGGAGGAGAAGTGTGCTGGTCCCCATTTTAAGAACAAGGGAGATGTACAGAGTTGTAGCAACTACAGAGGATTAAAGCTGATGAGCCATACAATGAAGTTATGGGAAAGAGTAGTTGAAGCTAGACTAAGGGCAGAAGTGAGCATTTGTGAACAGCAGTATGGTTTCATGCCAAAAAAGAGTACTACAGATGCAGTATTTGCTTTGAGGATGTTGATAGAGAAGTACAGAGAAGGTCAGAGGGAGCTGCATTGTATCTTTGTAGATCTGGAGAAAGCTTATGACAGGGTGCCCAGAGAGGAACTGTGGCATTGTATGAGGAAGTCTGGAGTGGCAGAGAAGTATGTTAGAGCGGTGCAGGACATGTATGAGGACTGTAAGACAGTGGTGAGGTGTGCTGTAGGTGTGACAGAGGAGTTCAAGGTGGAGGTGGGACTGCATCAGGGATCAGTTCTGAGCCCCTTCTTGTTTGCTATGGTGATGGACAGGCTGACAGACGAGGTTAGACAGGAATCTCCATGGACTATGATGTTTGCAGATGACATTGTGATCTGTAGTGAGAGCAGGGAACAGGTGGAGGAGAAGCTAGAGTGGTGGAGGTTTGTCCTGGAAAGGAGAGGAATGAAGGTTAGCCGCAGCAAGACAGAGTATATGTGTGTGTGAATGAGAGGGACCCAAGTGGAAGAGTGAGTTTACAGGGAGAAGAGATAAAGAAGGTGGAGGATTTTAAGTACTTAGGGTCAACAGTCCAGAGCAATGGAGAGTGTGGAAAAGAGGTGAAGAAGCGTGTGCAGGCAGGCTGGAACGGGTGGAGAAAAGTGTCAGGTGTGATGTGTGATAGAAGAGTTTCAGCTAAGATGAAAGGAAAGGTGTACAAAACTGTGGTGAGACCAGCGATGTTGTTTGGTCTAGAGACAGTGTCACTGAGGAAAAGACAGGAGGCAGAGCTGGAGGTAGCAGAGATGAAGATGCTGAGGTTCTCTTTGGGAGTGTCCAGGTTGGATAGGGTCAGGAATGAGTACATCAGAGGGACAGCACATGTTAGAGGTTTTGGAAATAAAGTCAGAGAGGCCAGACTGAGATGGTTCGGACATGTCCAGAGGAGAGATAGTGAATATATTGGTAGAAGGATGCTGAGTTTTGAACTGCCAGGCAGGAGGCCTAGAGGAAGACCAAAGAGGAGGTTTATAGATGTAGTGAAAGAGGACATGAAGGTGGTTGGTGTGAGAGAAGAGGAAGCAGAAGACAGGCTTAGATGGAGGCAACTGATACGCTGTGGCGACCCCTGAAGGGAAAAGCCGAAAGGAGAAGAAGAAGAAGACTCATATAGCACATCTGCAATACATACCAACACTCATAACACCATAAGATGCTAAATTAAGGGTTTAATATCTTGCCCAAGGACACTTTGAGCACTGAACCAACCACTTTCAAATGAGTGGAAGACCTGCACTACCTCCTGAGTCACAGCTACCCGATAGCCAGGTCTGTCCAAAACCAGGACTATAGTGTAGGTTTCCTTCACATTGTTTCCACTCATTGCACTGAGAAGCCCGGGGTATTAGGCAATGCAAGTTTATTTATATAGCGCATTTCATACACAAAGGCGATTCAATGTGCTTTACATACACATAGAGAACATACAGAGAAAAGTAAGAGCAGTGACATGCATAAAATCATAAAATAATTCAATTAAATTGATTAAAAAATATGCAGCTGTTTGGATAAGTTAAGAGAAGTACAGTGCAGGTTTCATGCATAAGCCCCTCAACATCACTTTAAAGGATAATGATGTCAAGCCTCAGTCTCAGATGGATGTCTGAGACAGTACACTGCTTCACCGCTGTCTCTTCTTAAATACCTTTAGCTCTTGGAAACAGAGGGTCACCAAGAAAACCGCACCCACTGGTGGCACATCCAACAAAACCATCGCAAAACCACACAAGTAAACTGAATGTCAATATCCTTTAAAAAAATGCACTTGTGATGTTCAAAGTAGCATTATATAAGAAAAAATTAAGATAAAAGTTAGCTAGCACTGCAAAAATTCAATTTACTAATTTGAACAAAACAATCGCAACTTTGAGGTGCCATGGCAGCTTTGCAGCTGTCAGCACTCTCAATACATTGTGCACTCTGATGGCATGAATGACAAAGTTCATGGTGACTTTGAATCATTATGTCTCTGTCTGTTTCTCCTTCTCTCAAATGGTTGAGTAGGGTAGAGATTGTCGTGGACACTCTATGGAGTTAATTGAGGGGCATAAATGATTTATATGAAATATCAGGGATGACAAGTCTCCTTGTCACTACAGAAAATTACACCTGTGGTAAGTGGAAAGGCGCAGGGGAAGATGAGATTTATCCTGACGTGCTGTTGTGCTTAAAGGATAGGTTATGAATTTTTCAACTCCAGCTCATACTCTAATGGCCATATGTACATTGAAAGATACTGTAATCATTCTTCCTCTTGATGCATGCTAAGAAGCGATCCCTTCATAACACAGACAACCATTCAATGTGAGAATGTATTGTACAGTCAAACTGAATCTGATATGAGGCCTCATCCGTCTGCATTAGCTTTCGTCAGATGGGTACTTTATATCAAGTTAGTTTTTCAAGTATGATTTTCATTCTTTGTATTTTCCCAGACATGTATCTTTGTCAAGCAGCAGTGGAGAGGTAATGATGAAGAAAATCAATTTGTAATAAAAAAAAGTTGTAGAAGTCTTCCAGTTGGTTTAACTCCAAGAAATTAAGCCTTAGATTTTCATTCGGTGATCTACAATGTATAGGGACTGTGGATTAAGTCCCACATTCCTTAATTTGAGGTAACATTAGAGAAAGAATGGAAAGGATAGATCAGCGGTCCCCAACCTTTTTTGCGCCACGGACCGGTTTAATGTCAGACAATATTTTCATGGACTGGCCTTTAAGGTGTGGTGGATATATACAACAAAATAAAATTATACAACCATCATAAAAATTGTGCTATTTTCTAAATATAATAATAAACCTGAATCCACTGTGTACTTGTATGCAACTTTATTAGCAGCGTCCTCGTAACATTGCGCCAACAACATAACATGAGTAACATCCTCTCTGCCCCCTAACATTCTCTGGTCACTATGGCAACGTTTAACATCGTTCAGACTCAGATAACAAATAAAACAGAAATAATTTAAGTTATCTATTCTTTCTGTGATCCGGTACCAAATGACCTACAGACCAGCTGGGACAGCCACATCAAAGCTGTTATCAAGACAGCTTTTTCCAACTCAAAAACATCTGACCGAACTCCCCAAAAGGACCATTAAACAGCTGCAGCTCATCCAGAGCGCTGCTGCAAGAGTTTTAACCGGAACAAAGAGATTAGAGCACATTACACCAGTTTTAAAATCTTTACACAGGCACCAAGTCAGTCACAGAATAAATTTTAAAACCCTGCTACTAGTTTACAAATCACAGAACAGTTTGGGACCAGAATACATCTTTGATATGTTTAGAAAATATAAACCTGGCAGGAGTCTTACATCAATGGACTCAGATCAGCAATTAGCTTTTATGCTGCAAACAAGTAGAACAAACTGCCAGTCGAGGTTAAATCAGCACCAAATGTCATACTTTTAAATCCAGGTTAAAAACATTTCTTTTCTCATGTGTTTATGCACGAAACTTGCACTATACTTGTCTTAACTTATCCAAACAGCTGCATATTCTTTTAATCATTTTAATTGAATTATTTTATGACTTTGATTTTATGAATGTCACTGTATTACTTTTTTATGTATATATGTAAAGCACATTGAATTGCCTTTGTGTATGAAATGCGCTATATAAATAAACTTGCCTTGCCTTATGTTAAGAAAGCAGACATAATGTAGTATGTTCCTATCCTTTTACATATGACGAAATTTTGTGGATATTGGGAACACTGCTGTTAGTCTGACAGAGATGGACGGTGATCACTGTTTTCAGACAGGGTCCTGGACAGGTTTTCACTCTTAAGATTGACAAACTCAAAGAGCACACAGATCCGAAGCAATTTACCCATAACATCAAAAAAGCCAGTGTTCTTGATTGGTAACCTGGTCGTGCTTAGTTAAAAAACGTACATGTTTGGCAGAAAAAGTCTGTCCGTCAACTCTGACACTGAGTAGATCTGTCCGGCTACTGTGCAGTGCTGCATCCAAATTTGGGTCTGACTCCTGCCTTATCTTAAAGCACACCAGCACTCCATCTCTGCCAGCACAGAGCCAGCTAGAGCACTGCTCATTTTCACACCTGAGTTTACCCTGGGGCCATGTGGAGCATTTCAGTAAATTCACAACATGCAAGCTGGAATTTACACCAGTAGATAATTTCGTCTCATTGAAGGATTTTTTTAAAAGGCTAATCAAAGGGAACCTTATTTTTTATCCAAAGTAAAAGCATTCACCAGTTGTTCCTGTGGTTCCAGGGTACATGGTGAGCAACTGGACAGCAAACAAACAAGCTGCAGAACACTCCTTCTTTTGAATACATCTGGGCCTTTAGCCTACAAGGTAAAGGCTAGGATTCCTGTGAAGAAAACTAGACCCAACTGCTGATCTTGAGACTCTGATTCAGTCAGCATATGACTGACCACAGCGCAGTTGAACAACTCTTTCCTCACACAGATAACAGGAAGGCTCCAGGGAATTTGTTAATCCTGTGTAAATGTGTTTTGTGGATTTAGAAACATCTTATCCCCATTTTCCCTAAGGTATCCTGTCAGAGGTGCTGCAGGAGTCTTAGGTGCCAAGGTGACTGCTTTGAGCTTTCAGTCCTCTCACCCTCAGAGAGAGAAAGCTGTGTCCAATCTCCTGGCAATGAGTCAACTTCAGAACCCAGGAATCCCACGGGAGCATCTGGAAGAAGTTGGAAGAAGTTTTCAAGGGAAGTAGCTTGGAGTAAGTTTCCTGGTCTGTTCTGAACCAGATCACTGATTAGAAAGTGAATGGGTGGATGAACAGTGACATTGTTTTTTAAAAACAGAGTAAGTTCTTCGATTCACAGTAATTAAAAACAAGTTTCCCCATCGGTTTTAATTTAATGACCTTGTATGGATATGAAATACTTGCATGGATACAGTAACTCATTGTGTGTAAAGCCTTCAGAATAGCCCTAAAACAATGTCTGAACCCATGTTCAGTGTATTGTTGGCAGGAGTCCACTTCTAATTACTCAGTGGGGTATGCCTCTAATGGTTAAACAAAGGCTTTTGTGCTATGCTGCTGCTAGAATTATAAATTATGAATACATTAGTGAGTAGCACAACACAGTATTATAGTGACGATCTCCTCATCCAAAGCTCATTGTTCTGACCTTGAAGCCTGTGCACCTTTTAAAGACAAATCACGCAGCTGCTCTTTGACTACTATGATGAAAATGAGACGTAAATGAATGTAAAACTTTGATATAAATGTACATGACTTTCTGTAATTCATGGATTAATAAGTGCAGGACTTATGTATGAATAAATGCATGATGTGAACTCACTCACAACGCTAATGAAGGAGTTAAATGTGTTGACTTCAGGTTTTGCACCTAAAAATTGGAGTTAAGATAATTAACAAACATATGTAACTGATACTTTAATTAGCCCAGTGGGTTAAATGAGCCCTCAGTATTACCTCATGCCAGAAATAAGGACACTAGAGACAAGTTGTGTTTATTTTTTAGGCATTATATCTCTGACTTGAGTCTGATTTAAGTCTGACTTGACTATGTACCAACTGATCTGCATCCATTACAGCAGCTCCCTAAAATTACAGCTCTTCCTCTCAGGCATCTCTGACTACCATTACGGAATCAGCACCATTGCCAACCTATGGTCAGTCTTCTTCCGTCAAACATTCATAGAGCCCCTCTGAAATAATAATTGTGTCCACAATTCAAGTTTAAAAACTCACTGTTCTCAGACCCTAATCATTATTAAATATTTTCACCAAATGTCAGTTCAGATGTGTCCACGTGTCCACAGCCATATTCAATGTTACCCTTTTTTTTACTGTTGACAGTTGGTTCAGTGTAACAGCTATACTTGGCATTCAGAGGGTGTAAATATTTAATATCAAGTAATCACTACATAAGAACTAGTCAGAGATGTACAACTTGTTTTAAAGTTGTGATGCATAAATCTCCACTTGTAAACGCTTACCTTACAGCTTAGCTAGTGTTCAACTTGATCAGTTAAGCTCCAGCTGCATAAAATGACATGACTAGAACTATGTGTCTGCAAAAAAAAAAACATAAAATTGATCCTTTTGGTCATAATTATGAAAAGGGGTGCACATGCACAATTCGGCTTTGTGGATCACACTCATTGAAAAATTGGGCCCTTTTTCCACTCCCATAATGAAGCATAGATGAATGGATGGATGAGGTGGCGCACATGGTTTTTGGACGCAGGCATTTTTTAATATAATTGGGCCCAGATATATTATGGGATACAATTGTCTTTAGATTTCTAACTATAAAGTAAAATGTAGACACCAGTATATTTGTTGACGGATTGTATCATTAGTTTTTTTGTACTACTCACTGGAAAACAGTATTTAGGCAGAATGGATTGCCCAGGTTACATTAGTTTTTTAAACTTGTATTGTGCTTTTTTCCATTTGTGTCAACTTTGTGAAAAGCAATAAAACGTAAAATAGTGGCCTTTGAAAAAGTGAGCATGTCAACATGAACAAAGTGGGCTGCTGCTGCATTTGATGAGTTCTGTTAACGAGAGTTTTAAAAGTGTTGAACTTTAAAAGATCTGGTCGTTCTGTGTCAAAGCAAAACTGAATTGCAGTTTAGTCCACATAAATGGTTGTTGTTCTAACTGTGCAATTAGTATGAAAAAGTAACGTTAATTAGTTGTAAAGCAAAAACTGATTAATGCTGAGTCATGTATTGATTAAAGCAATGATAAGTTATACAAACCTATAATAAGTGTAAACAAAAATGACTGAGCTGCAAGTTTTTCTCTCCTTGGCTATGTTGCTTCTTGACAAACCATCTGCTTTCATGGTATAAAATGTGAGTGTGACTTTTTACAGTAATATCACCTAATGTTACTTTCAGAGTATGACAGTGTGTGTCTGAGTGTCAGCTTAAGTTAAAGCCTGAATATCAGGCCTGTCTGTGGGTGAATGTGTGTGTGTGTGTGTGTGTGTGTGTGTGTGTGTGTGTGTGTGTGTGTGTGTGTGTGTGTGTGTGTGTGTGTGTGTGATACCGAGTCCACAGGGGTACAGACTCTATTAGGCCTTTTCAAAAACTGTCATATGCACACAGACAGTATTCACACACATAGACACATACACAGATATGGAGACTGTGAGTACACTTCCAGCAGATACAGAACACTCTTAAACAGTGTCTCCTTCTCTGTCTCGCTGCTGTAGATCCCTAAGATGGCGGTCGTCACTGTCACTGACGTCAGCAGAGTGCCAGTGGGCTAATGTCAGTGTTTCTGCTCTTATAACAGGTATGTGACTGACTTCTCTGTGATGAAACAAAACCTGACATGATAAAAAAAGAGCTGTGGACAGCTGGGAGAGCCAAGAGGGCACTAATATCTTATAGAAGTCAAATATCTGTCTGTGGCATGACACCTCTTACTATTCTAATTTGATGGCGGCCATCACTCACTATTACTCTTATTCCCTACCTTGGTTTCACTCCCTCTGTTCAGCAGCTTCCCTATCCCTTTCTTTTGCTCTCTGTGTCTCTTTCTTTTTCTCTCCTCTTCCTACGCACGCCCCCTCACCTCTTTTCTCTCACCGTTTGATCAGCGGAGCAGTATCTCAGCAGGAGTATTTAAGGAAAAAGAAGGCTCCCCTGCTTTATACTCTCTTTTTAACCCCTGTCTTACATTTCTTTGAGCTCTTGCTTGTTCCTCTCTCCTGTTTTCTTCTCACTTTAATATTCCCTGCTCACTCCTCTTTCTCACAATTTCATCTTTTTCTTCCAACATTCTTCATAGTATATTATTTCACACTGTAACCAGCATTCATGTGTGTGCACCTGTGTGTGTCTTGAGTGTGTGAACAGAGAGGGTACAGTAATGGTTTTCAATTACATAGCAGGAGAGTTGCTTCTGACTCACTCAAACTAATCTGGCCTGAAGGCGCATCCCCAATGACCTACAGGACTGCGCATAAATACACACCTATGTGTCTGCAATGGGACTATTTGGATAAATTTTAACTGTGCGTGCTTACATTCATTCATTCATTCATCTTCAACCGCTTATCCGTTTCCAGGTCGCGGGAGTGTGGGAGCCAATCCCAGCTCACACCGGGCGTGTGAGTTTACAGGATTAGGTTAAAACTAATACATAATAATTATTGGTTATTACTGTTCAACTATTCCATATAATATTAAATAAATCAAACCCAGGTCTTTACTCATGTATGACTAGGGGCTGAAGCCTCACTGGCAGAGTAAAACAAGTTTGTTACTAGTGGGAAACTCACTATGCTTCATGAGCACTACCTACACGTTGTCAATGTGTAGGTAGTGCGTAGGTGAGTGTGCTTATCCTTCACACCCACGGCCCAAGAGAGGCCACACAGGCAAACAGAGGCTATTTCAAAGCTTTGAATGACTTGAATGTATTCTGTGCAGGTTTTCAATTTATAATGAAGGTCCCATGGTTTCTAAATATATAAAATATATTTCTAAAATTTGGAACAATGTGCACACAACTCTTAAACACAACCATTTCATTTTTTCTTCTTACAGGATAATGTGACATAACTTTAGTTGACCACACAGTATGATACTGTTACCAATATGGAATTAAAATGATTTTAATAACTTATGTTCTTATTTCAAGCAGCACATTTTGAAACCATCTGGACTGAGCCCCTTGTGGTAGGCTGTCATATGTGTATGTACAATATTGTATATGTATAAGCAAGTTGCAGAGAATCTGTTTCTCAGGGCTGAAGTTTCACATCAAGGCTTAGGAGACATGTCACAGGACAAAACTGTTCATTGGATAAGACAACTATTCTCACTGAGCTGCAGAACGACGACTGACAGCCTCACACACCTCATCAAGTATTTAATGCAAACTATGTTTCATGCATGGTTCACTGCATGTGCCATCTGAGTGTGTAGCTGTGTATGTGGTAGAGCAACGCTTGAGAGTAGTGTATCCTCTTCTGTCTCTTATACACTTACACACGCACACACACACACACACACACACACACACACACAGAAATGATGCCTCCAGAGTTCAACTGGCTCTGCCCATCACCAATGGCAGCAGGCCTTTATGTAGCAGTGCATTGTGGGTAGAATAGAGCATTGGAGTTAAAATTAAAGGATAAGAGGCCAAAATTGCATGAGAGTGACTGATGGCACAGATGCAAAGAGACAATAGAAAAGTGTTGACTGTAAACCAAAAGAAGATAAATAAATAAATAATTTTGAACCAAATGTGGTGTAAAGTTGTTGTTTTTTTGCCATTTGTTTTGTTTCAGGAGTGGATAATCTATGGGCATCTGTTAGGTTTTTCACTGACTAGCTGCTAGTGAAAATCTCTCATTCCACAGCAAATTCCTTCGCTGATTTTGCTCTGCCTCAGCGACAGCTCTGCTTGTTGGGTGCTGAAACTGAAGGACTGACAAGTGCAAGACCAGGAAGGTGACAAAGCTCCATTTTGACCTGCTCAGCAACGAATCCTGAGTCATCCTGTTGATGTATCAATTTTAAAATCATGTATCAAGCTAGTAAAAATAGAATAGACATATGATGACCTTGAGTTTTCCTTGTATATAGCATACTACAAGCAAGAATAATCTAAAATGAGGAGTGTTATTTCGCAGTACTGCACAAAACAAAAACCTGAGCACAGGCAATTTAAGCAACACAAAATACCTTAACAACTTTCAGATGATTTCCAATGGAAAAGTTGTTTTGAGTTGAACAAAAATCATTGTTTCCCAGAAGTTGCACCAAGGCTTTTTGTAATGATTCTTTAAGCCGTGGACTTACACAGCACAGATCAAATGTGAAGCCAAAGCTCAATTTTCTTAAACCTGCACTCTGTCTAATGGCCTCATAAGAGTGATAAGAATGAATGTAGGCATTGGTTTTGGTTCTTGGCCATGTTGTTTACTGCCATTTTAAACAGTCTATGGTTTCCACCTGTGAAGTTAGAAGTCGGTACTGGACCACCAGCATCTTAAACCAGCACTAACCCTCCTCGGCCAAATTTCTGACCCAGCCGTTATGAAGGTGTTATTGGGCACAGTGAAAGCTGACACAAAAGACTGCACAAAAAAAGTTAAGCACCCCCTCATGTGTCCGCGGGAGCCAGCGAGAAACAGTCCAGCCGCAACCATAAACAACCCCCCGGAAGTATGTTAGCTAGCCATAGCACCATTTGCTGATAAAACAAGTCAAAGCAAACTGTAGCCAATAACTCATAAAAACAGACATTAGCATCATGTAGCAGCATGTTACTCACAGGTGGAGGAGAATAAAGTCCAACTGTGGCCCCTCAGAGCTCCTGGGGCTCCCCATCACGGGTAATGGCTGCCGAGTCGGACGGGGAAGGGTCGACCGTTGCCCGGTCAAAGGGCTGGAGAAAACTTCCAGAGACTTCCTGGATGTTTGGGGTTTTTTCTGTTTGTTTGTTTGTTTGTTTTTTTGTTTTTTTTTTTACTTGTTTGTTTGTTTGTTTTGTTTTTATCTGAGCTCCGTATCCTCCGGTAACTACCCCCGGTCAGCTTCGGCCCCCTCTCTGAGTTTGCTGGAAGCCATTTTAGATGAAAATGTGAGCGAATGAGCCGGGCTGTGACGTCACGACGGATTCACACGCGCATCCATATGCACTCACGCGCTGCCGAGTCCAATGCGAATCTAATCAACGTCATTATTTTACCAGTTACAAGTTTTAACTCTATAAATGTTAATTTACCGAAATGATTCTGAGATACAGACTTACATCAAAACTTTAATTTCTTCTTCTTAAAAAAAACAACAACCATAATTTAAATCATTAAAACGACCTTTATTGAATACCTGTTTTTCAATGCCAGTATCTCCCTTTTCGGTTTGTTTTGCATTGGCCTTTCTGCTGGCCTGGGTTTCTCATTTTTCTGACGCCTACAGGTGTCCCACTGAGCCAGGTGTCAACGTAAATGACAAATATAATCAGCTCCTCTAGGTGGTCTTATTGCTCACATGCCACAACACCCTGCCTGCTTTAAACCAACCCCTGATTAAAGATCCTCACCAGGAGCTCAGAATTATAGCCACTATTCACTGCTGGGTTATTTAGTGCCTGTTGCTTGTTATTCTTGTCCTATAGCATGAAGTTCTGTAACAGTCTCTCATAAAGCCACCGGGCTTGCATTTTTCCTGTTTCCAAAGCAGGGCATTATCAGTTAACAAAGACAAGTCAATTATTGTTGTAGGTGAGAAGGATAACATGACACGCTGATCTCTGCATTTTCTGAGAATCAAAACACTAACCATGTGCAGAAATGCATCTTTGAGTGGGGCAGAATTGGCTCTAGCTGGTAGTGGAGAGAGAGATGGGTCAATTTCAATGGCTGACATTTTGACTGGTCATAGCACGAGACAATAGTTAAGTTACATCAAAGGTCTGACTGACTAACCAGTGAGTCAGCATGTACAGTACCAAAACCACTGGTAGCTCACTTCAGTGAAATTAAATTGTCTCCAGTATATTTGCCTTTAGATGTGCTGAGATATGTGTGGGGGTGTGTGAATTGAAGAATAAGAGGCAAAATGCTGAAGCACTTTGTTAATGTAGGAAACTTTATTGTCCCTGCTGTGCATCTAACTTTTCCTTTGTGACCTTGAGTCTAACCATCTCCTTATCTGGGATAGTCCACTGTCTTTAAACCCTGTAAACGGGACAACGACTGTATAGTTATAGCCATGTGAATGAGGCTGTAGCACAAGGGACTGTTGCCTTGTTTTCAGCCTTATTAAAAACAAAAATTCATCCACAAAGAATGGACTAAAAAGTGTTTTTGGCTACTCTAACTTAATCACCAAATGCCTGGATAATCATCCTATTATCTATTGTGGTGGCTGTAGTGTTACTGCTAAGGCCAGGGGCATATCATTAACCAGTCCCATTTTGTGCATCTCATGTATTAGCATACATTCAGGTCACAGCAGAACCTATTAGCTACATAAAAAGATAAAATGAAACCCAGAAAGTCATTTAATGCACTTATCACTGTTTTTGCGAATCTCCAAAGACTCTTCTAACCATCAGGATGAATAAATATTCTGGACTTCTGCTCAGTAATAAAAAAAGTTTTTTATCCTTTTTCCCAGGTTGTGACTGTTCAAGTAGCCGGGGGCAGCCACGTTTGTTTTGATTGGAAAGGGATTAAAACTTTTTTCTTTATTTCATCATTCACTGGACAGAAATTTTTTTAATCGGTTTGATTTGCAGAGTGTTTGGGGATTCTGCAGATGCTCTCAGAACAGCTGTTTGTGTTTTTCAAATATCAATGGTTAACCATCTTTCAAAGAACACATAGTTACATCTGTAACCCAAATGTATACTAATGCACAAAGATCACAAACTGAGCCTAAACAGGACCTAACGTAGGTTGCTGGTTTATAAAGACATGCACTGTGTAGTATTTTATCGTACATGGTCATGGATGCAGTTGGACTTAAGTAGCAGTGCTGTCCAAAAATTAATACTGAGAATTTCCAGTAGTAAATCTCCCCATGTCAGTAGTTAGACAAACCTTTCCTTTCCTGTCAAGAAAGTTGTATCTGAGGTACTTTGCAGCATGATTGGGAAATGAAGGAAACTATACCCACAGAAAAAAGCAAACTGTCTCGTGAACAGAACAAAACAGGTACACGTGAACACCATGATGAGGTAGATGCACAAACAACAACGACATTGTTGTCTATGTCTCAGCAACAACTGAAGCTCCCACAGTTTGCATATCACAGCAGAAAGCCACAAATAATGTCTCCATGATTATGTAGAAATGATCTGACAGAGGCTGAGCGCTCCACGCCAGCAGCAGACATTACAGTCAGCATGAAACACTTCAAACACCTTGGACAGCTCCACAATCAGCACCTTGGACAGAGACACGGCGCTGACTCGTGCTGTCGTCCGCAGAGAAGATGAAATCAGGAAATCTGATGATTATAAAGACATAAAGAATTGGATTTTCTGCTGCCCAGGTTTCCTGCTGTATAAACCGAAGAAGAATTGTGAAACATTTTTGGTTAGATCAAAAAGATTGTTCAAGTTGCCAACGATAGAGGGATAAAAGCAGAAATTCAGAAACAGTCACAGGTTTCCTTTTAAGAGAAGACACAGACTCAATTTAATTCAAGTTTGTACAAGTATTTCTCATGCAGAGTAGAAGTAGTTTTAGAAGCAGCCAGGCTCACCTCACCTGCACAGGCAACATTTTTAAACATGTTACATCAAGATCAATCATGGGCTTGGTGTTTGAAACTGATACACTACAGAACAAATTGCTAACTCAACCATGTCCATCAATATTGAAGGAGTAGCACTGCTTTTTCAATATCTCATGTTTAATTCTCCATGTGATTTTGGAAGGGGATACCTGAGATGGGTTAAATAGGCTCCATAAAATGAGCATGTGACTTATAAATAGCTCTAAATATAAGTTGTCTAAAATAACAGTGCAATAATCAACAGACCAATCTCATAACAAGCTTCATTAGAAGCCTTTCTGGTGTTTGTTCAGCTGTGAATTTTTATGAAATTGTCAATATTCCCTTTTCTGTTTTCCTCAGTATTTTAAGGATCCCCCACTCGTGCTGTCGTGAAAGTTGATTCCATCTACCAGTGCCAAAAAACCTCCAGAACTTGCAGTCTTGCAGAGATACTAATCCCAAAGTTACAATCAAATTTTATTTTTGTGACTGAATTTACCAAAAAACTATTTAAAAAAACAACATATTCTTGGGTGGATCCTAAAGTATCCCTCATTTCATTATTATTTGATTAATTCAGGTTTTATTTTCTCATATGTAGCATTGTGGTGTAACTAGAATAATTTTTGTGGTGTGATGACCTTGTTTGAACTTGACCTTAAACCTTTGACCCCAAATATCTAAAGGATGGACAACCTGAAAATATATTACCTGTCACTGGTGCAGATACTTGAAAATACGACCACTTCCCAAAAAGTGGAAGTATTTTACTTTAATAGTAAAATTGGTGTTCCTTTCTTTAAGTTGTTCGGAGCTGTGAATGGTTGTAAGTTAAATTTGCAAATAGTAATAAAAACCCCCAAATATATTTGATATAACCTGATATAAGGTTATCATTTATGTTTTAATGTATATTTTTATTATTCTGATTTATTTGCATTTTACTTCCATTTCAGGTGATCTCATTACTAATGATAGAGGAAATAATTGCGTTGTTTGGTTTTTTGGTAGCTGAAAGACTCTGACCTTGATATTTTTGCACTTCATTGTGATTTAATGTCAAGGAAGTGAAGTAAACTAAAGCATTTTGCCCTCATCCTCTCTCTCATTGGGCACAAATAAATGAAAAGTGACAAAATGATTTATCTTCTCAGGTCCTGCAAATTATTCCCGCAATTTTGTTTTCCTTCTGCAAACAGATGACAAGGACACAACATACCTTAGTTGATGGTCTTTCTGATCACTCACAAGGTTGTTAATGTTGTAAATAGAAGTCTTTGAAGAGAAGAAAACACTGGGAATTTATAGTCAGAGCTCTGACAAATTGCTGTTTCAAGGAAGTAATTACTATAAAAACTATATTTAAAATTAATGTCGTCTTGTACAACAATTAATGACCAATATATTAAACTTTATGGATGACAAATTCAATATTATCACTAAAAAATACACAGACCAAAATAAAGTCTCTGAACGTTAGGACATGGTTTCATGTGTAATTGCTCATTTCAGCTACTCACATGTACAGGCTGTCCTCATTTGTCTGTCATGGGGCTCTTTGGTTGGGGGAGGTGGGTGATGCCCAGGGGCGAGCACTCTCCCCCTGGGGAGTGCTGAGTGCCTCTGCCTCTCCTGCCTAAAACTTTGTCATTTTTACAAGAGACAAAATAAAACACACACAACAAAAAAGTCTGATAGCTGCAGCTGACATACCACCCCCACCCCCCCAACCCCTCTCCCCATGCGTCACACATGGAGGGGGGAGCTGGAGATCTGTGTCCCTGCCTCCCATCATCCCTCAGCAAGCAGCAGTCAGGTAGAAATCCACTATTAGAATAACAACAATGCTGCACCCTGTATGTGTGCGTCAGACGGGATGTTACATTAATGGTTTGATTAGCCAGGTTATTAAAGCTAAATTTACTCTAAATGTTCTGCCTCTATTTCTGCACCTAGAAGTGCCCTGATTAGCATACACCTATTAGCATAAACATAGCCTGGTAGAGCTATTTACGAGAGTGAGTCTGTGTGTGTGTGTGTGTGTGTGTGTGTGTGTGTGTGAGATAGACAGAAGAGGTAAGACACATACTAGTTGTCATTAGTCACGTGTGACACCTCTCCTCTCTGTGCTTATTTAAGATTTATGGCTTTCTACCAGGGAAGCCATGTTGTTTTTGTCGCTCCAACAGAGCTGACTGACAGAGGCTTTGGTGTCAATCAGACATCAGGATGTCCACCATCAAAGCTGTGAATGGAGCCAGATATTAGATGGGCACTACACTGATTTATTTCTGTACTTCCATAAAGTACAGGAGGACACGGATGAACAACAGAATGATCAAAGTCAAAGGCAGCAGAGACCAACTATGCAGATTTTAGCTGGTTTCAAAAGTCATGGTCCAAAATTGATAATGTCACAGCGTAAACAACCAGCTGCTTTCAAATTTGCCATCAAAACTTTGTATATATATATATATATATATATATATATATGTACATATATTAAGTCCTTCATTACAGAGAGAGCTTCTCATGCTTAGGAAAGACTGATGATTTGAAGCTCCAGTAAAATGAACTAAAGACTGTAAATTGTGGGAGATACGTTTAGTCAAGTCCAACATCGTATGGCATGTTTTCTGTTGGGCAGTACATCGGCACAGTGATTAGAGCTGTTGCTCCATGACAAGAAGGTCGTGGGTTCGATTCCCGGGCCTGGGTCCTTTCTGTGTGGAGTTCGCTACCACTTACCTGGAAATGGATAAGAGTTAGAAGGTGAATGGATGTTTTCTGTTAATTTATAGTTCTGCTCAACAACATAGGGGCAACTATTGTACTCTGCCACATTTATTTTATTTTGTTGCTACGAACTTTATATTAATAGATTGTAATGGGTGAGGTTTGGACCCAAAAGCAGCACCAACTAGACCAGATGGATGGGAAGTGACTTTTATTGTCAGCAGAAGCAGGTAAGAGCACAGTACAGTTCAAATGGGGATGGCAGTCTTTAAGGGGCTTGGGGGAAATCCGAGGGCCCAGAATGAAGCTGTTGATGAGGCAGCAGTAGAGGTGGAGGACTCAGAGCAGCCCCGTGAGCAGGCAAACAAAGACCAGGAAGTGGCAAGGCAGATTCGTGGTCAAAAACAGAAGGGCTGAAGTGTTTACCAGGGCAGAGACAAGGCGGGTAAGTCGGGAGCAGGCAGGGTCAGAACCGGGAGAGCAGATGAAGGGTGAACGCTGGAAAGTCTTGCATGGGTACAAAGAACAATCTGGCAGTGAGTGTGGAGGAGAGTGGAGCTTTTAACCTGGCTTGATTGCTGAAGAGCTGCAGCTGAGTGAACAGGTGAATGGAGTGACTGACGAGGTGGGTGTGGCTGGCAGATGGGGTGAGCAGGGGAGTGGTGAGTGGAAAACTACTGAAGGCAGGTACGTATGGAGGACAAACCATGACATAGATTAATGATACAAAATATATTAATTCATTCATCTTCTGCCTCTTATCCATTTCTGGGTCGTGGGGGGTGCTGGAGCCAATCCCAGCTCACACTGGGTGAGGGTGGGGTCACCCTGGACAGGTCACCAGTCCATTGCAGGGCCAACACACAGAGACAGACAGAGATCAACAACCACTCACACTCAGACCTATGGACAATTTAGTGAACAATTAACCCAAACGTGACATCTTTGGACGGTGGGAGGAAACTGGAGTACCTGGAGGAAACCCACGCAGGCACGGGGAGAACATGCACAGAAAGGCCTCAGGCCAGGAATCGATCCCACGACCTTCTTGTTGTGTGTTGTGCAGCAACGCTAACCACTCTGCCACCATGTTGCCCCAAAATATAATCAAGCCATAAATTATGATGTATTATTACAGATTAAGATAAATGTTCACCAAGCCCCGGAGGGAAATTCACCAGCTCAGCAGCAGAACAGAAAGCAATTAAATGATCTCCACCATCCTCCACTGCAGCAGAATATATAGTGTTCTGAAATGGGCCAATATGCATAATACATGCTTTTACTTTGGCACTTGAAGTACTTTTCAATGCTAATACTTGGTTTTTGTCACAGTGCAATGCAAATAAAATCAGTATATCAGCACATTTGAGGTTGGCACTCTATTTTAATACAACAAACAAAGTGTATGTAAACTAAAAGTTTGTGTGTTTATTACAGGTGGACTTCTTTAACTTTGTTTCCTCGTGTTTTCAGACTCTGAACAGTGCTGATTCTCTGGACCAACTCAGATGAGGTGTTTTATGATACAGTGACAGAAGGGTAGGCACACAACTAACCAACTAAAAAAACCACAAACTTATGTACACGAAGGCTGTGCTGTCAATCAAACATCATCTGTCAGTTTTGACTAAATCCTGCACAAAGTGCAGCATCAGAGCTGTGAAAGGAGCCGCGTCGCCCCGATTCAGAGGCCCAGAACAAAACGTTGTCTTTGACTACATATCAGCTCTGAAGGCAAAATCTGAATCCAAACTGCCCCCCACCCCGGATGGATGACTTTGATGGTAAAATGCTGTCAATGTCCATCAAATCAGTACAAGCATGGACTTCCGACCACACACACACACACACACACATACATGGAGGCTTCAATGTCAACATAAGGAAAAAATTTTACTGTATTTTTCTTTCTCCTCAAGCTCACGATATCCAGGGGAATGGGAAAACATTTTCAAGCTGAAACACACACACACACACACACACAAAGTGAGTGCTGACCGTTGGAGGCTGAGAATAGATGTTCTAAGTTGGACTCAGTTGATGTAACTATTATTTCTCCTCTTTTCTGCTCTACTCTCCCGGTTCATGTTACACCTATCTTGTCTTCTCTCCCTCCTCCTCCTCTGCTGCTCTCTCCTTTCTTTCTATTCATCTATTTTATCTCTCTAACTCTCTCTCTCTCTCTCTCCTCTTCCTACCCTTTCCTCTCCTCTGACTAGGCTCAACTCCCTCCAGTATTTTTAGTATTTGTGAGTAGGCGTTGCCAGGTCCTTATGAATTTTCATGGGTTTGTTTAGTGTGTAGGCTGACACGCTGCTCTCTCTCTCTCCCTCACACACACACACAGTCACACACAGTCACAACAGTTTTTGTACACAAAAGTACATGCAAATACACACACGTGTTAAGTGTGTAGGCTGAGTGCTGGTTAATGAGGATGTTTGGAGTCTTGGGAAGAGCCGGCAGCCTACAGCAGGCCCTGTCAAAGTCGGCGCTATCATTTTCATCACTCTCCATCATCATCCTCTCTCCTCCTTTCCTCTGACTTATGCCTCCTGTTTTCCCTCTGACTCCTCTCCAGCCGCAGGGCTGCTCAGATGGAGACGTTCTTAATTCAGGAAATTAATTATCTTCATTTATCTGCGTCATCTCACACCCCTACAGTCTGGCTATATGTGGTGTAATGTGTGTGAGGCCCTGACAATACACACATGCACTGTGCGTATGAGTGTGTTATGCGTAGCATGTTCCTGCAGGAGTACAAAGGACATGTACTCTGCTCCTGTGTGTTACAGTAATTGCATTACTGAGGCAGTTCAGTTGTATTAATGAAACGAGAGGCAGAGGTTTGTGTCTGAGTGTGTGCTGTCACCCGTCCATTAGTGAGGAGCATACGGATCAAGTCAGGAAGAGTTAGGCTGCTGAGGTCTTGGGGGGGGGGGGACACAGAGGAGCACACATGATCACACTCCTCACAAACAGGCGCATGAATCTATGCTCTGTGGTGTTTTAGGCCGTTTCAAAGAAAGTGTGGACGGCTGCAGTGGGATTCCTCCCATCTTTGTTCTCCTCTCTCCTGCTCCTTTGGCTACAGCCGGTCTGTGGCTTGCGACAGATCCTCCAGCCTCGGCATGTGCCGGTTTGCAGCATGCATAAGTATGTGTGTGTTTGTGTGTGTCTATGTGTTTCTCTGTACTCCCTTCTCTTGTCCCACTTCAGCCCTGATTAGAGCGTCCGTCTCCTCAGGGAGACAAAAATATAAAAATAAAGCTTTTTATTGGAACACTGATCTACACACACACGTAAGGGTGCATTATGAAAGCCTACAGATCCCCCCAAAACTCTAGATGGATGGATAGATATAGTTAGATTGACTGGTTGATTGATAGACTGATTGATTGATTATTGCAGCTCCTACTGTTTAACATATGTAGATAAATATCAAACTCTCAGTGGAGCCAGGAGAGACATTCGTAAATCATCAAAATCTTTCAGATTCATCTTCATGACCTCAAACAACCGTTAACATGATGGTTCATGTGCCTCAGAGTTGTTTTATAATACTCTTGTGATGAATATTAGTTTTAAAAACTGAACACTATGGACAACAATGGAAAACTGGGACTGAAAACACTGGAGCTGATTGTGACCAGGAGATGAAGCTGTATCAGGATGGTCCGGAGTTAACTGGATAAATTGTTTGTTGGCTTATAACTGGCAGTGGCTGACAAAGCATTAGTGGTTGTGCTAATTCAAACTCTTGATCGCCGTGCTGACGAGGCTCTAGGTTTATTTTTGCGGCCCCCTCATAAAACCCAGGGTCCCTTTGGTTTTATGATGTGCAGAGCCCTGTCTGAATCTGTTTTTATGAGTCTGCCACAGGTTCACTGCAGCTCCCACGAGGAAATACACAGTGATGGCTCTGATGGATGGATGTAGAATCACATAAGACATAGAGTCAATTTGGAAATACATCTCTGAAACAATATGTTGACTTACTTCTACGTTTGCGTCCATCCCAGTTTCATTGTCCTCCTCATCAGTGGATGGACCGTGAGATGTTGAAAACTCTGTAAAAAGCTTTTGAATGAGTCTATCAGATTATTATTTTTTTACAACAACCAAAAAAAAAAAATTCTTCTGAATGGACTACAAACGGTAATTATATTTATTTTACATGAATAAATAACACATTTAGAAGCACCATGTTTAGTGGAACAAGCCTTGTGTTTTTATCGGCCCACTTGAACAAGTGTTTACACAAACATCAGTAATACTGGTCAAATAATTGATAAATACTTGTAGGTAGATAATAAGAGATTAACAGCAACTTTGGTTCTTTATTCATCACCTTTCTATGAGGTTGTCGTAAAGTCTGCAGTTACAAATGTTACTAAATCATTAATGTTTAATGGTTCAGCTTGTTCAGCTCTTCTTCTTCTGACCATTAATAGGTTTGTTGTGACACAGTAGCCCTTTATAGACAGATAGAGAGATCAACAAGACCCAGACATGTAGAAAAATGTAACCTTTACTTATTTACAGATTGTACAGAGGTACTGAGTGACAAGGTATTTACAACACAACTAGTAGCTTAGAAACCCCTGAACTTATACACAAGTGAGATACACAGCAGGGAGACCCAGAAGACAACACACCAACGATCCACCTGCTATATCTGTGCGCACACCTGGAACGTCTTCCTCATGTTCCACGATGACAGTCGGGGGGGACGCAGGAGCCAGGAAGCCACCCCTCCCCCTCGGGCACTGGTTGGATGTGGTGCACCGACCCGGGTGGAGGGGACGTTGGGACGTGTGGCCCAGTAGGTATAACTCAGGGAGAACTCAGGTGTTGCAGCAAAATAGGTACCACCAGAAACACGAGCACATCATGCAATTTAAAAAATAAGAAAATAAAAAGGTTGGTGTAAAAATCTCTGTGATGGTGGACATACATATCTCAATCTACACACTCTCTTCACCACAACAGCATAAACCCAATGTGTGTGTGTGTGTTATATGAGTAAGAGCCAGGTCAAATGTTATGTGTGGGATGAAGGGAAGAGGGTTCAGAAAAGTACACACACACACACACACACACACACACACAAACCAAACTGAACTCTAAATACATTTAACATCCTCTGTCTTATATAAATGCCTGCACGGTGTAAAACACACACACACACTCTCACTCTGACGTGGAACAGCACAGACTCGTAGTGGAAGAGATCTATGTGGGTGGGAGGGGGTTTATATTAGCCACACAGGCTGGACTATCATTATTCATTCAGCGTGATTCAGATGAGAGACCCAGCTACGGGCTGCCAGTTAACCGGTGAGCCGACCAGGACACTTAACTAGTCTTTAACCAAACAGTGAGGTCCAAACCAACCAACAACACACCAGAGGAAAATAAATCAATAAATCAAATCTCACAAGAATCCAAAAACATGCCAGTCTTTTTTTTTTAAGAAGCAGAATAAAAAGCCACATTGTTATTGAAATTAATTCAACACTAAATATCATTCAAATCAAACAAATTAAATCAGTTCTTAACATTTAAAACAAAGATTTTTCTGTACAGAAGTATAATATTGCAACCTGATATTGTGCATATAACTCACACACCAAACCTGTTAAAGTCACCAAAAGAGGGGCAGCGTTCACTGTTCAAAGGTGCATTTTTTTGTTTCACACTGTCTTGCATTCTTTGCAGCCAAATGTATAGATATGTGTGTGTGTGTGTGTGTGTGTGCAAGAGAGAGAGAGAGAGAGAGAGCATGAATAGAAAATAGAAAGAGAACAGACAGATCCTCAGCTAATGGGATTTCAAGTCCTTTTCCCATCAAAATCCGTGTACTCAAAAATCAATGCCCTTACTCAGTAGATTATGGAATTTCTAGAACACTCATACACACATTGCCAGCTTGTCGAGTGTGTGTGTGTGTGTGTGTATGTCAGTGTGTGTTGCCTCTGTAACAAGTCACTTTGCAAACTCTCTGTGTTGCCACGTGACTCTCTCAGCTGAGACATAGTGCCCCATCCCCGCCAACAGAGAACCACACAAGAACCAGCTACTCTGGCACTCGTCCACAACTATTAATCTGATGAGTAAATCTGCAACAGTGAAGCAATCAGGCTTTAAATTCACTACGGAAACATTAAAATGGGCCTCGAGCTCTTTTGTTCAACATAGAAAGTTATTAGAAAAAAGTACTGTGTCCTACGAGAGCCGGCTGTTGAGTCCGATGAATTCTTACGACTACGGATATTAAGTCATTTCCAACAATATGTTGAGTTTTTAAACACCATGACTGAACTTTATTCTTCTGATACGAAATTTACTCTATAAAAAGAAGCAGGGAAGGAGAAAAAAAGACAAAGGAAAAATTGAGGAAGTAAACAAAAAATGATGAAGGGAGAAGGAGAGGCTAGAGAGCACGACAAAGGCTTGAAAAAGAAGAGAAAGATTAAGAGTTAGTGTTGTGTATACTGTATGATGCTGTACTCATTATCTAATACTGAAAAACTTCTGACCTCACAATGGAAACGAAATGAATCTGTGCCCTTAATGGTGCCCTAAAACCCGATGTCAAAGAGAAATAAGAGAAAAGAAAACATCTATCCAGCGAATGACTGAGAATATTCATATTTTTTTAGTATAAAAGTGTTTTTGGTCAAACGTCTGTGGTAGGTGGCAGGATATAAAATCTACAAAGTGCACAAAGAGAAGCTATCTCATAGCCTCGACACACACACCCACCCTAAACTACTGTCTTAGACTACTGTGTATGTGTGTGTGTCTGTGTATGTGCATATATATTTGTGTGTGTGTGTGCACATATGACCCTGTATAGGAGTTTAACTGTAACACAGGGCAGTAGGAAGCATGCAGTATGACCTGAAGGCTAGCTAAGAGAGGAAGCAAGGATGCTATACTGTACTGTCACCTGATCTAGAAACACGAGAACACACGCTCTCGTCCTTAGAGGTGTTTCACTGGCGGCCGTGTTTGGTCCACTTTTTGGAATGTTCAATTCGCTGACATCAACAGAAACCAGCCGTCGGTTTCTTGTTTATTTATTCGTTTTTTTTTCTTTTTAAAACTTCCCCCAAAAAACAAACATGTTGCATGTGTGTTCACGTGTTTGTACATCTGCGGGCTGGTTCCGCCGATACACTTCTCAGACCTGCGTCCTGACCAGCTGCCCGCCTCCCAGTCTAAACTATTACATAGATAGTAATTTCCATTCAAGTCAAGGTTTACTCTAGTGTAGGTTACTACTCTTTAAGCCATGCTGGCAGTGCAGTTTGGAGGCTCAGACAACATAAAGGTTGACTGTAGAAATCATAGTGCAACAGGAGAGTCCTAAGAGGAGGCGGCTGTGTTTGGGTGACCTATGACTGTGTGTGTGTGCGTGTATGTGTGTGTGTGAAATCTCAGAAAGAAAGGGGATTTCTGTGTCCCCATCATCTCCAAGAGGCTGGTGAGAGGGCAGGACAGGTGGGCTCTTCCTCCAAACGCTCCTTTGTTATCTTCCATCAGATCCCACCGTAAAGTGTCCCTCGTATTCCGCCAAGATTTCTATCCGTGTTGTCAGACATATTGTCCGTTTTTGCCTCATTGCCCACAGCTGGGGCAAGTACACACACTCACACTCACACAGACTCTTCATCTTGCATTGTGCCCCCAGGTGTCCCTGTGGCCCCAACCCTGCCCTACAGTGTGATAAAGAAACAATGATTGATTTACTCAGCGTCACCGTTCACCTTTTAGTCCGGAGCAAACCATTTGCGTCTTTCACCTGTGCGTGTCTGTGTGTGTGTTTTAGCATGTTGTTGTCGATGTGCTTAGAATCAGAGCTGCCTGGTTCGATCACACACACACACACACACACACCTCTTTCTTGCATGCGTGTGTGTTAGTGTCTTTCAATGAGAGTAAGTGTGTTGTGTGTGACTCTCAGACATCAGACTCGATGCTGGGCATGCGGCGGTAGAGCCGGGGCCGGTTGCTGCCTGCGCTCGAGGCTCGCGGTGCTGTCACGTAGCTCATTGGCTGAGAGGCGGCAGGAGGGACCATGTAGGCCACCATGGGGGGCTCCTGCTGAGGGTAGAACACTTGTTGGTCGATGTGGCCGCCGAGCTGGTTAACTTGGTGGTTGCCATGGTTACCGAGGGTCATCGACATCGGCATTCGCTGCTTGTAGAGCTCGTGGGCAGAGCTTCTCTGTGGCAAGCGGACGACAGCCTGGGAGGCAGGATCTCGTTGCGTTGTTCCGGGGGCTGATTGGAGGAAAGGGTTGTGCGATGGCCGATCGGGGAAGAGACTCTTTGAGCGCCGGGGGAGGGGCATGGGGGCATCCAGACTCTGTGGGTGTGATGGCGACGGAGAAGGGGGGCTGCGGCTGCTGAACGGACGGTCAGAGCACATTGTGAGAACATTAGCGTAAGCCCCCTCGTCCAGGGTCAGCTCCCTCTCCCTCTCTCTGTCGGGAAGGCTCAGCCCCCGCAGGTGAGCGTGTGGCTGTGACTGCCGCTCGGGAATGCTGTCTGGAATCATGTTCTCATAGGAGTGCTGACGACTCAGCTGGAGGTGCTGAGCCGATGAGGAGGTGGGAAGAGGAGACGGAGAGGAAGGGGATGGCTCAAAGTGGCTGACCAGGCCGTCCCCTTCGCCTACCAGGCCCAGCTCGCTCTGGGGAAGGTAGTGTGTAAACATGTCCCCACTGTGTGGGTGAGTGTGTGTGTGGGAGTAGTGTGAATGGAGGTGGTCTTCACTGATGTCATAGAGGTTTCCCAGGTGGGCGCAGGCGTCACAGCGGGCCTGTGGCGAGCGGACGGTGTAAAGGCCGGAGTAACCGGTCAGCTTGGTCAGACAGGACCGGCAGTGACCAGGCCTGATGCCTTGTGTCCCTGTCCCCGCACTGGGTGCTTCAAATGAACCTCCAGTCTTGTCTTTCGCACTGAAAAAAAAGGGTAAAAAGGATTTTACAAAAAAGACAATAAAAGTAGTTGAAAAAACTCTTGGGGGTAATTTGTGATGAATGTGTTACCTGCTGTGTGTGTAGGTGCTGTACTTCTTGTCCTTCAGGGAGTGCAGGTCAGCCTCGGCGCTGTGACTGTGATGCAGCAGGCTGGCGCTCAGCTGTAAAATAGGTGCATCCCCCTGGTGTGAATGTGTGTGAGTGTGTGAGTATGTGCTGTCAGGTGGAAAGAGGTCAGGAGGGTAACTGTGGTCGTCACCTCCCCCCTGGCTGTCTCGCTGGTAGGGGGGAGCTGATTGGAGACTGGCCTGGTCTGAGTCAATGGAGTAGATCTTGGTTCCTCCACCCCCACCTCCTCCTCCTCCTCCCCCACCCCTCTTCCTCAGTTGACTGATGGGTTTAAATCCACCCCTCGCCACCATGGAGTCAGAGTCTTTGTGTGACTGCGGCCGGCTGGAGCACTCTGAGATGTCGGAGTGCGGCGGCTCTTCGGGCAGGTAGCGTTGGCTCTTCATTTGTGGAGGGCCAGGTCCAGATGCTGGGGTGGGGCTTTGACCAGGGCCAGGAGATACGACGCTGGGCTGTGTCTTCAGTGTTTCCACACTTTTCTTCCACAGGGCTCGAGGTTTTGACGCAGAGAGGGCGAGCTCTGGGAGGCGGGCCTTACCGTTGTCGTTGGTGATTGACAGCTGAGGCTTGTTGGGGCTGGTCTGAAGGCCAGGGGGGTTTTGGTGCGCAGGAAATGGCGCAGCATTGTTAAGGAGGTTTTTGTGTCGCCCGGACAATGACAGGAAACCCTGTGGACCAGCAGCGTTGCTATAGAGACCAGGACCCTTTGCAGGCAGACTATGGAGTGAGTTACCTAGGAGACAAGGAGAGATGCACCTCAAACAGCAGATACAATAGATGGATCTTTGGATGGATGCTCAGGCAGTTGGGTGATAAATTATCTTTTGCTCTGGCATGCTGTGTATACCATCTAATGTCTTTCTAATCATGAGGCGAGCTCGTGCATGGCAGTCAATGTGATTAAAGCCCCGAAGTCCACAACAGGGTGAACGGAGTCACCTTTACTTAGACATTCACAGTCTGAACACAGGGAGCAGGGTTACCACTGCATGTGTGAGAAATATTATCCAAGGTGCCAATGTTATGAAAATACAGCACGGTACCTTTCCCTGACATCACATCTAGGATGCTAGGCTGCAAGAGGACCGTGTTGCGTTTGGGAGAAGACAATGCCATTGACTTGGCAGACTTGAGCAGGTGGAGCATGTTGGCTTGAGGACTAAAGTCCAGCTCAGGAGCCTTCTTCTTCATATCTATGTGAACGCCATGGATACAGCTCCATATACCCTGTGAGGAGAGCAGGGGAGGGGAGGGGAGAAAGGAGGAAATTAAAGTGGGATAAATAAGGAAAATGAGTGGGAAGATAAAATAGTTCAGACTTCATTGCCAATCCAATGACTTCACAGGAACAAAAGCTTAAATGTGCAGGAAATTAATTTCCATGTCTAGTAAATCAGAAGAGACCTCAGTATCCTCTCGCCCAGCGAGTTTATGGCAGACCTTAACCTCTTTTTGTTTTGTAAGATACTCTCCCCTTTCTTCGATGAACTGCTTTGAGAGGTGCCTGGAAAATTAAATTTAGGTGATGATGTCACTGGAGGGAGCCTCTGAGTGCAAGGAGATGTTCTTCCTACAGCAGAGCCACTTAACCTCCTCCATCACTGCTCTAACAGCAGACACACACTGAGAGACAGACACACACCACACTCACTCACTCTTTTTGTAAAACGCTTAATGTATGAAATGCTGCTCATCTGGAATAAAAGCCTAACACACAGACATGACGTATGAATAATGAAAATATGGTCTGTATGGGTGTGCCTATTTCGGTTTTCTGTGTGTACACATCGCGGTTTGTTTGTACATTTGTTTTGTGTGTGAATGTCTGGTCAAGTCTGCTCCTCACCTCACTCTACCTGAGAATGTGAAACCATTTGTGACTTTGTCAGCCCAGACTTGTGTGAATGTATGTGTGTTTGGGAGTGAGAAGAAAAGACTTGTGTCTGTGTGTGTGTGTGAGTATGTATATGCGAGTGTGTCGACATTCTCATCCTCTGAGCTGTTTGATTCCTGTCCTGTTGTCCATATGTGCAGCAGTAAACTCATCTCAGCCTGGCTCCATAATCACACTGTCACCCCTTTCCCTCCTCTTCACACACTCACACACATATACCCTCCTTCTCCTGTGTGTGTTTCACAAACAAATCCATATATAGATGTCCACAGAGTCTTAAGTCAGAGTCAGAGTTGTGTTTTCACACAACTAAACGCTCTCTCTCTGTGTTCGCATTTTCATTGCATCTGAGGCGCCGTTACGATTTGGCAAATTTGATGGATAAAGGATTAAAAAATCATCTGCTTTGTTCAAGATGCAATTTCCTCACACAATAACACAAGAAAGAGAGTGACTGTTTTTGTAATTGACTGTGTGTGAAGTTTGAATTGATGTTTAACACCACAAAGGCTCACCCCCTGTCTTCAAAGTCACAATAACACGGTGAAGTTTTTCTGTCATTCCTCCGCTGCAGTATTTAACCATATTAAAACAATTTGCAACACAATTTAGTTTTGTTCCCCCACACAGAGTCTGTGTATTTAACTCGCTCTCGCTTCATTTCATCTTTTTTTTGAGCAGTTTGCAAACTCAGCTTTAATGTTTCAACATTAATAACTAGACAAGAAATTCCCATCTAAAGTCTTGGATATTGATATTATAACAACCCAGATATTTCTTACAGTCAGAATCAATGCTGTACATTTGTTGAACTTTTGAGGAGGGTGTTTGATCAGTACATGAATTCTGGCACTCCAAACTCTAAGTACTACCTCTGAAGCAAAGAATGCAAAAACACCTGCCTGGAATTGAAACAGGACTTACTTCCTGCTGTGAAAATACAGCCAAAGGTCCCGGGAAAGAGCTCCTGTAGTGGAAAAGAGTTATTAAAAATGCCTCCTTTCCTCACCCTGCTGATAGTGAAGAGCAGGCCGGGCCTTCCAGAGCACACACCAGTGAAACAGTATCTCAGCCTCCAGTAAAAAAGGTGCTCAGAGATGAAGGTGAGGATGGATAGTCCCATGGCTGTGGCCAGCATGTAGAAGACCCCCGCCATGTTGTCCACATCCAGCTGGCTGGACATCACCTCGTTCTTCTCGTTATGGCAGATCCCAGTCAGCCACTGGGCCTCCAGCTCCTCCATCTCACCTGTTGAAATGGTGGAAAAAAGGCAAAAAAAGGACAGTTGAGTTGAGTTAAGATGGAAGCAGTAGAGGTGAGAAACAAGATAGAGGAGGGAGGAGATGGACAGTACAGGGAATACGGAAGGTATGGTGGAAAAAGGATGCCTCATTACAAGGGGAGATGGAGAGGAAAAGGGAGGAAGGAAGAGAGGTGAAGTGGTAAATAAATTGTAATGGAAAGGAGACAGGACTTGGGAGTGAAAAAGGTTTGCAGAAGGAGGGGGAAGAATTGATCGTGATGGAGTGATAAGGAAAGATGGAAAGAATTATCATCAGATTGAGCGTATATGTGTGTCTGAGTGTGTGCATGTGTGCTGAATGTGAAGCGAAGCTTTAGTGGTTTCAGCAGTTTGATTTCTGTCTGGCTCATTCTCTTTTTTCCATTCGCACCCTCTCACAGCTTATTATGCAGAACAATCCGGAGGAGTAAACATAACAGGACATGGTGAGCACACACACACACACACACACACACACACACACACAAACCCACACAGAGTAATAATGATGAAATGGTGTGTTAAGACTAGCCCCCAATAGCTTTCTGACAGAGGGAGAAAGGACAGAGAGCGAGTGCCGGGGGAGGGAGAGGAAGGAAGGAAAAGCTGAGCAACGGCACAGCTGTAGAGACACAGAAGGCCTGCAACAACCTAGAAACTAAAAACTTCAGAGCAACGTGACAGATGGAGCAGAATGAGGATGCGTCCAAGTGCCTCACCGTCTCCTATGATACCCAGAATGGCCAGATCAACCAGCCGTTTCCAGTAGGACCCTTTCTGAAGGGCGATGCCGTAACCGGTGGTAGCGAAGATGTAACCGCTGCCAATGGTCACCAGTTTACAGCCGTCGTCTCTGCCGGCCATGTAGTTCAACACCGCGGCGTCATAGATGAAAGCGTCCAGCTTTCTGTAAGAGGAGGGCACAATCTGGATTTATAGTCAAGAACAGCGGTTCCCAGGCCTGAAAGGAGAATATTGGCAATGAGAGAATAAACGCTTTCTGTCAGTTTTTGTTTTTAGTTGTTAAATTCTGGGTCGTTCTACCTGTTGAAGCTTCTAAAAGCTTCTCAGATGACTTATTGACAACTTATTGTTGTCAACATGTTGTTGCTGTTCAACACTGAGATTTGGACCAAATGTGGCAAAGATTTTTTTTCATCAATTTCTTCAGAACTAATTGAGAATTTTCCTGAAAAAATCTGACATGTTTATGGTTTTAATAAAAGTGGACATTCTATTTGGGTAATAAAAAAGTCCATATATTTTCTATCTTTAGCTATTTTTTTTTTTCATTTTTTCAGAATTTTTTTTTTTTTTTAATGGTGGACTGAAATGCTTTTAACTCTTTTAGTGTTATACTTAAAAAGTAAGTCAAAGAAAAAAAACTAAAGTTTTCATATATTAGGCACTGTTTAATTTTAGGGGTTACTAGACATTAAGGCTGGGAATATACTAACAGGCACCAATATTTATATGTTACAAAAAACTAAAATATGCTTGTATGATAACAAGCATCACTAATATTTATTAATTACCACATATTGCTTTGTCAGATCGTCATAAACACATAAAAGTTGCCTTTTTAAAATGTAAATGTCTTCATTAAACTAGTGTGTTACATGTGATTCTATTATAATTCACTGTATTTGTGATCTGTCTGATGGAAAGAGAGTGAAAGACGTGACATTTAAAGCACCAGACCGCAACACTCGAACTTCACTACTTCCAATAATGTAGTCACAATGTAATGACTGCAACACGGTTCCTCAGATCCATAAACTAGCCACAGTGCTCTGGTTTCTTGGAACTGGATTTTCTCATGCAAATCAGATTTGGACTCGGGCTATAACTGAGACTACTCTCCAGTGTGTGTGCTGGAAAAGTAAATATTCACACACAAGACGATGCCTTTGCTCAAAGAGAGCTTTGCTCACACTTCCAGGTTTTGTCATTACTCTGAAGTGACACTGTGCATTCAAATAAATCCCCCCATGTAGGCCTGAAACCTCTGAGCTCAGCAAAAATACAAGTTTGATGTATGACTCTTAACCAAACACATTGTAACCATGACCTGATGAAATCGCACCCTATAGAAACACAGCCCTGTTTTTAACTTCATTATGGAACAAAAAAGGTTTTATATAACTCATAGAATAAACCCTGGTGATAGTCACCCTGCCCCAGGCCCTTGAGATATATATGCAGAAATGTAAAATGCTTTGAATTAAACCGTTCACCACAGGGCATAAGTTAAATGAATATATCTGGTGTTGGAATAGCTTGAATTTTTTTTCCTGCACAGAGAATTCATGCCTATTATTCATCCATGTATGTTAACACTGCATTTGAAAATAATATAGATCCATTACAGCAGTACTTCTAAAACTTTTTCACATCAATGACCCCCAAACTTACATAAATTAGAACCTGGACTCCCCATCAACTAAACGGTTGATCATATATCATACTGTCATTGTGTTACTGTGGATGGAAATCAATTGCTGGGGACCGCTAGAAATAGAGTATGCGTCATTTTAAATATATAATACGCTCAAGCCTATTTTAAAACTTTATTGAAAATTTGACTGCTGCATTTACATGTTATTTTATCCAAACAACCATTCATTCATCTTCAACCGTTTATCCGTTACCAGGTTGTGGGGTTTGCTGGAGCCAATCCCAGCTCACACTGGGTCAGGGTGGAGTCACTCTGGACAGGTCACCAGGCCATCACAGGGCCAACATACAGAGACAGACAGAGACCAACAACCACTCACACTCACACTCAGACCTACGGACAATTTAGAGTCACCAGTTAATCCAAACATGATGTCTTTGGATGGTGGGAGGAAACTGGAGTACCTGGAGGAAACCCACACAGGCACGGGGAGAACATGCAAACTCTACACAGAAAGGGAACCGAACCCGCGACCTTCTTACTGTGGGGCAACAGCACTAACCTCTATGCCACTGTGCTGCCACAAACAACCATATTTGCTTCAAAATTCAATTAAACATTGATGAATCTGCTGAACAGGTTCATTATACAGTTTTGATCTGTAAACAAAGCCTCATAAAAGAAATATGAAAACAACAAACCCCAATCCTTTTGAGATGCAGTATCAATAAAATAATTGTCGTAAGGGAAAAGCAAAAAGTAAAATTAGGTTTGTGGAAAATACTTTATAGATGAAAGCACACAAAACTAATGAACAAATAAAAGCACTGCAGCCATCCCTGTATTAGGATATGTTTAGGACAGAGAATAAAGGTGGAAAACTCCAGAACAAATTACACTCTTTGTTTTGGCAGCTCCTTCTTTTCAGCAGCAACATGACTCCATAATGAGCACTTGCAGACCTCTGCATTTTACCAAGTGTTTCAGTGACAGAAACACACTTACTGCAGCATTTTAACATGAGCTGGTGCTGGCACCCATGGGGCCTGCTTTCTGTGATGTAATGTCTCTTCACATGTTCTTAAGCATGCTGTCTGCAAACAGAATTATCCTCTCAGGTATAATAAACCTCAACCTGATATGAGCTCGTGTGACACGTTAACAGTACCCGGTCTTGAGGCTGATCAGCGCATCCTGGACGCCGTTCTGATGGTATTTGGTCATGTACTGATGCATATCTGGATAGTTCTTTCTGATGTTGCGCTCAGTGCTGCCGTTAGGAACCGTCCCAAAGCGAAATGGGGGGGAGTAGGAGTATGGACTCTGAAACTGCAAGGAGAAAAAGAGGGAAAGCGAAAAAAACACAGATTGTTTCAATATGAAGGAGACTCAAAGATGAAGAAGGGGAATGAGAGACATCAAGTGAGTAATAGTTTGTAAGTGAAGGAGAGACACGGGGTGAGGAGAGAGGACGAAGAGTGGACAGTGACAAGGAGAGACAGAGGAGAAGAGGGAGGGGGAGACAGTGAAGTGGACTCATCAGTCATCATCATTGTGTCCAGTCTAGTGTAAGACTGGCTGAGGTTCTGCTGACACTGCCAACCTCTGCAAACTCCACACAAACCCAAACAGAAAAAGACACACACTGCTTTGATCTATGCAGCCTGTGTGTGCTTGTGTCTGTGTGTGTTGTCGTGGTGACAGATGCGGCCAGAGGGTTTTGGCTGCTGAAGCCTCAGGGCGCTCTCCAGAGAGTTCTGCCTGGCCGCAGGGCTGGCATCCATTACAAAAGCAACTCTGACTGTGAGTGCATTTAGTTTCTTCTGTTTGTGCGTATGAATGTGTGTTTCTGTGTGTCGATGTGTGTGCAATCCCACCTTTTTATCAGACAGTCCAGTGACTTGGTCCACGAACTCTTCCTGGATCATGAAAGCAGCCAGGTTGGCAGTGTAGGAGGCCAGAAAGATGACGGCAAAGAAGGCCCACACTGATACGATGAATTTACTGGTGGTGCCCTTTGGATTCTGCACGGGTACTGAGTTGTTGAACACCAGACCCCACAGCAGCCATATGGCCTTACCAATGGTGAATGATGGACCATGTGGGTCTGAGAGAGAGAAGGTGAGAAAGGCAGCAGAGCATGGGGAGTGATAAAAAAAAAAAGAAACGTCACAAAAACAACCAAGAAGGAAAAAGCCTATACAGTATTAGACCTGAAATTCACATTCCACCTCTTTGTTCTGGGCAGATATTGAGGTCAGTACTGGTAAAAATGCACCAATGTACATTACTACATACATTTTAGTTTTCAACCCTTAACAGCGGCATTCATACTGAAAAAAAAGGACCAATTCAGTGGTTTTGAAACTCATCACAAACCATCTTAAATAAATAATAAGGTACAATAAGGGCCTCATGTTTCCATTTGATGTATTTCATTTTACTCTGATGTTGTATAATATGGTTGTTTAGACAGAGGATGAAAAAGGCTTTTTGCTTTCATGTGAGGACTGGAGGGGAACTGTAACAGTACCTTTTTTACACATTCTGTGGTCATTATGGAGAACAGGCCTTTGGGTTAGCAACACGAAGGATAGGTCATTTGGTCTGTATATCTTACTTCACGTTAAGTGATTTAAAGTCACAAACAACTAGGGTGCTTTTGGCGAGTAGAAAGTAGAAAAGATTTTTATGTAGAAAAAAGAGATCAGTAGTGAGCTCTGTACTTCTGACGTCAGCATCTCCCACACAGGGTTGAAACTTTGAGTTTTCTCCAAGACAGATGTTCTCAAAAACACCTTTTTTCCCACAGCCTCTTTGTCTGCCCTCACCTCTGCTAAAATTTGTTCACAGATTTCATCCACACAGTCTCTCTTTGTTTCCAATTACAGATCTTTTTTACACATATACAAACTTTTTCTCTTCTTATGTAGATGTGTTTTTCTGGTTGCTTTTCAAAGGTTAATGCACAACTACAAAATCTGAAATTATTTGTGAACAAGCTCAAAAGCTTATTGACCTTTAAAATGCTAACTGATGCACTAAAACCTGCCAACTCAAGAGGGTCAGCCATCACCAAGTTTCACTAAAATTTGAAAAACAACAGACCCGTTTGCTTCAAAGTTGGCTGAAATTGCAGACTTACTGCTGCAATACAATTTGATTTTCAAGGAGAGAGAAGCATTGCAAAGCTGAAGTGACCTACAAACTGGATTCAATCTTTTTTTTTTTTTGATGTTCATGCATTTCAGCTAAAAATGTTTGCACCGGGTAAAGCCGTGAGCTAGCTATTGAAGGAAAGCTCTAACATTTTTGGAAATGTACTTTGCCTGCTGAAAATTACGTGAAAAAACTGACATCACTCTGATAAATCAGCCTGCATCACAAACATTCGGCAACAGGCAGCAGCTGATTAGCTGAAATTAGCACAAAGACTGAAGTCAAGGGAGAAACCGCCAGACCTGCTGATTGCCCAACAATCTGAGAGAGGAACCAGGACTGAAGAAGTACAGTTATGGCACATAACTTCATACAACCACAATATGCTCTTTCACAATGATTTATACCTGTTGACAATTATTGAGTTCAGCCATTTGCAGTCTTAGTGCCAGGCTTAGTAGCTGGTTGGACTTATTGTTTTTCTTTACAAAATGCAGAACTATTCCCTCAAAGATACAACTTTCTCAAGAAAGGTGAAACTACTGGTAAAGAAAACATTATATAAGAAATCTCATGATTGGCAATTCTTATTTAGTTAATGTTGAAGATGCATTGGTCAGATTTACTGAACTGTGTGCATGATTATTATACACATTCTACACCTGGATTGGTGTAGTTCATTTAAATGTTAAATTCATCTTAATTCTGCAAAAAGACAACGATATAATCTCCATTGCTCTGCCATTAGTGCAGCTCCAGGCTCAGATTTTTGATGATGCCTCAAATTATAGCTGAGCTATATACAGTTTTGGGAGAGAGAATTTTTCTTGCTCTGTATTATTAACCTAACAGTGTAAAGTTAGATAATAATAGGTCACAGCTTTTGCTTCCAGGGAAGCTTGGATTCATGCTGCTTGCTCTGGGGAGAAACGATTGGTGTGATACTCCTGTTCCTGCGTGTGTGTAAGACTACCTTTGCCTTGGGCCAAGTTGCGGTTGAAGCCCAGAGGACTGACAAACTCAAAGAGGAAAACAGCGATGGCTGTGACGATGAGCAGCATCACAAACATCATCACCCAAACTGATGCACTGAAGGGCTCTGAAAGGATAAAGAGGGAGAGAGAGTTCAAATGGAGCACACGAGACTGTGGAGAGGCAGGAGATGCATTAAAAGTGAAACATGGGGAGAGAAAGAGGAGACAGACTCACAGAAATAAAGGAGAGGAATCCACACACATAAAAAGAGAGAGAGAACAGGGATGAGGGAGAGATTCAGTGAGAAAAAGATGATAGGCAAGACATTGAGAAGGGGAGAAAGGGAGACAGAAAGAGTGAGGGAGAGGAGGGAGGAGAGAGAGAGTTAGTCACAGAGAGTTTGACAGAGCACATTTCCATATTTCTCATTATTCCTTTGGATGAGAGCTGAGAGAGGGAGAGGCCCGGGGTGGGGGAGATGGTTGAGAAAGAGGGGCGAGAGAAGGAAGGAGAGAGAGAGCAATCTGAGTGATCTGATGCGCCCTGGTGTGAGCATGTGTACGTGATCTGTGCATGTGAGTCTGCATGTTTTCGGTGTGTAGCGGGGCAGGAGTTCAGAGAGCAGGATGAGTACCAGAGACACTGAACCAGACAAATTGTATGTGTGTGTCACTGTATGTGTAAGTATGTGACTACCAGGGTTAGCGAACCCTGAGAGATTGTGCGCTGAGGTGCCTCTAATATGAGTGTGAGAAATACTGAACCGTCACTGATACCCTGGGCCAGGCTCAACACACAGTCCCTCACTTACACATACAGTATATTTCCATATGAACACACACACACGATGCATTCACCCCTTAACGTACATGCAGCCCAAGCACACTGATTCTCCACACACTCCTGATTTAATACACAAATGTCCTCATATATTTGTGCATGTTATTTTCTTTACACACATGAATACCGACACATGGCTTCATACATGGGGATCAACACATGCATGGTCCCATACATCCCCTCGCTCCCCGCCTCGCTCCAGTGACAAGACAAAACATTAGACAAGCACAAGGAACGTTACGGTTTCTAGTCATCTGAACAACTGGAGGAGAGAAAGAGCAGGAGATGGAGGAAGGAGATGAGAGGAGGGGAGTATCAAGACTGCTTTGTCTTAGCTGACTTTTCAAAAAAAACTGCTGGCACGCTCCACTTCCTCTGCTCGTGTAGAAATATTAATGTGCTTAGGGTGTTGAGGCCCAGATAGTCAGAGTACAAGTGGAATTTGGCCAGCATATACTGTCTGAATAAAATATTCAATTTTATGTGAGGGATTTTGCCAACATGTAAGCACCTCCCCTATTTGTGGCCCACAGCAGTCAGCCTGCTGGTGGACAGACAGAGGCGGAAAAAAAGAGGAGAATGGGAGAAAAAGAGGGAGACAAAAGGGAAGACAGATTACCAAGGAAAGCAGAAGGGGAGACGGTCCCATTGCTTCGAGACACCATGACACTGATGCCAGTCTCCACAAAGGGCACAGAGAAATCAATGACCTCTGACCTCTCCTCGTTGATGGTCAATGATCCGACGGCCATTACTGCCTTTTTATACACCACCTGGAAGACAGAGAGAACGATAGCTTTATCGAGTGCATGACTCACTGCCTACACTGACAGAAATGAATACACTGAGCTCAGTAAATATTTGGACAACGTCGTACGTCACTGATATGGACCTTGTTTCTATTTTCTGAGATATTGCAGTGACTGTGGGTACGAACGCAGAATGTCAGCTGTAGTTGGAGGGCATGTTCTGGTCAAATCAGATGAAAAGTAAATATACAGCTGTCTTTTTACTTTGCCACCATTTCTGGGTACTTGAATATATTTAGACAGGTGAAGTTCTGCTCCTTAAGCGGTTGTTTTTATTTTTTTTGTTTTTTACGGTTTAATTGTCTATAGGTTTCTAGCTATCTCTTCCCATAAAAATCACAACAATCTAAGGACATTATTGTCATGTGCCATTATCAGACGCTTTACATTTCAGTTTTACCCTTTAAGGATATCACTGTGACAGCACTTAGCATTAATTTTAATCTGTGATTGAATAAATCATTCCCAGTAAAAATAAACACTAGTGATCAAGTTAGTCAAAAGGAATCCTGCTCAGGTTGAAGAGCTCCTTAATCTTTACCTTAAAGTAGAAATAAGAGGTATTATTTAGTGTATAAATTACAGATATAAATCAAAAAGTGTGACTTAATGATGACAAATTAGCTTTTAGTGGCGATTCATGAGTGATAGTGTTTGAGAGAAGAAAGAGAAACAGACATAAATTACATTAAACAAACCTTTTAAAACAAATGATTGAATTACTGAAATTATTTAAAACCATCTTTGCTGATTTGGATTGCGAACGTCTTGTTTACACTTGAATCCCAGATTGTGGTTTTAAAAGATAAATCTGATTTCATATTTATAAGAATCGATTCTACCTCACTTAATTCTTTATTAAGTATGAAGCAACAGTCAGCAGCCACTTAGCATGAAGACTCGATGCTACAGCTGAAAGGCTCGATTTGTTGAAGTGCTAGTAGGTGGATTTTTACACAGTTGCAAAGACCTGGTCGAGTGGTTTCTCTTCATTTCCAGCATTTGTGCTGATCTATGCTAAATGGCACATAAAAAAAGGTAGGCAGTACCTCTCCAACCATGCCGTTCCAGACATTGTTGATCTTCTTGCCATGTTTTCCATTTGTGACCAGATAGAGGTCGTAAGTAAACTTGACGTTCCTCGCTATCTTCTTCAGGATGTCAATGCAGAAACCTTTGCAGCACTGCTTAATGTAGGAACCTCCTAATGTGCTGTTACTGCAACACACACAAGCACAAACAGTCAGGTGGTATGTATATATTTTTTGATAACAGAGGACATTTCAGTGTTATACAAGCGAATGTGTGGTGTGTGATTGTAACTGTACTCCTGCTGCCCTGCTCATTCCACATCTGCCGGTTCCATCAAACTGTAAAACTAGAATTATAACAGTGCAGTGTAACCATAAATACTGCTAAAGGGCAGACAGAGCTTGTACGTGTGTGTGAGTCTATGTATTTGTCTGTCTGTGTGTGTGTGTGTGTGTGTGTTTCCCGTAGTGCCAGATATCCAAACCAGATGAAAACACAGGGGTACAGAGCAGATGCTGCTGGGCTTTAAATAGAGCTGGGCTCTGCAGAACAACCAACTCACATGATTAAAATATCAGCTGTCCTTCCCCTTTTCTCTTTCCTCATTCCTCCATTCTGCCCTTTTCTCCTTCCCGCATCTGTGTTACTCTCCTGTCCACGAGGAGCTAGTTCTCCAAAACTCAGAGCATTCCTACATTTACCACAGCCACATGGGCAGGATGCGCAGAATGGAAACTGATGTTCAAGTAAACCCTCCTGACAGCCATCCCCGAGGACCACGGAGCAGTGAACTAAACCGAATTGTTGAATCAAATGATTCTCATAATCTATTAAACCCTACCAGCAATTTCAAACACATTTCCATGAAAACTTAATTCCATTCCCATGTCAGCCATCTTTGAAGTAGTATATATGTATTGGGAGTTACTGTGTGACCTTTTCACTTGCCATTTCAGCTGAGTCAAATTCAAGTGAAAGTTCATAAAGAACGGAGGGCTTCATGCTCAGAGAACACACAGAACGACTGTCAAAGAACTGAAGCATCAAAGCATTAAAGGATCTTTGAACAGCAGTTGACTCGCTCTGTGGCACGGCGTAATGCTTAAGAGAAAACGAGCACACTATAAATATATATACACATATACACACACGTGTGATTCTGCATATGTACAAATGAGCCCCAGGTGTCCTGATGCACACACTCTGTATACAGAAACTCTTCCCAGCTGAGCCCTCTCATTGCCCTTATGTCATTATGTAAACACACTAACATTGGCACATAAGAGCACACACAGTGACAATAATGGATCCCCTGAGGTACACGTACAGTACATCTGTTTGATTCCACGTCATAATTGCATCAACACAAAATAAAACGGAAGTAGTGGCTGAGTAAATGTGTCGCTTACGGATAGCTGGGTCTATCTACACATGTACGGACGCGCGGCTGGCGGGACGGAGAGGCAGCAAATGTAACGTGAACGAAGGCCTAGAAGAGACTTGTCATCCCGCCTTCTGACTACGCAAGACTTTCCACAGCGATCGCTCCGGAGAAAGGTTGAGAAATCTCGGGTCAGGTCACAAGTTAAACTTTCAATGCGCAGTGATTCATTCGTTTAATTGTTCGTGCCTAAAGTGTGCGTTGTCATGACTACATTGATCAGAAACTCGGTGGTTGTTGTGGTGCAACTCTTTCTTTCTGAGTCACCCTGACAGAAAAGCTTTTAATATGGTTGAATCCATTTATTAAAAAAAAAAAAAGAAAAAAAAAAAAGTCTTTAGATCTTCAAAGTGAGCAAAGAAAGAGATAAAGACTTCCCTGTCACACTCTATCCTCCTCTACCAATTTGTAATGATTATCCTGAACAAATTTAACTATGTTCTATTGTCAAGTTGAAATGTTGACATTCATTGAATTTACCACAATAATACTGTCAGTCATGAGTGGAATACTTTAAAAAAAGATGGATTTTAGTGCAGTGGCTACTGATCAACCAGAAAAACAAAACTGATTCAGATGCTGAGCTGGTGACAAATAAATCTGCAGCAATTATGGTTAATATTTATGTACTCTGGACTGGCTGCTTACAGATGAACAGCGATATCAATCGTAGAAATTAGCAGAGACGAGACAAAAAGCTGCCTTGTCCTGTCATACAGAAGCTCTTATTGAGGTGTCCACATAGAGCAGATAATTGGAGCAAAACTCAAGATGTCAAAGGAACAAATATAAGATACTTTAAGACATATTTTTCACTATGTTTGCACACTTGAGAAGGTTCCAACATAAACTGAAAAGCTTGTTCTATTGTTTGATATGTTGATGCTGAGAAGAAGTCTCTAAAGCTGTCTGTGGAACAGATTTTTAAAAGCTTTCGTCACACACGTCGAAACTAAAGTGATCCTTATCTTGACAGCAATGACGATCATCAGTCCCTTAATAAATCTATACAAGTGCTGCATCTGCAGCATAATGAATGAAATGTACGTATGATATTTAGTTTCACTGTGACATGACTGCTCAGCTGAATCCAGAGTAATTTCTAACAAACGATGATTCAAGGCATCCAGCCTGCTTCTATTGTTGCAGTGCAGAAAGTGATATATACACACAGAGATGGGAAAAAATTTCCTTATACATTAAAAGAAGTCACATTGATGAAGGATGAAGTAGAAAAATAAAATAAATGTGAATCTGGGAAACCTTACTGTTCCATTAGCAGAAACTTTATCAAGAGCAACTTGGTGCACAGATACCAGATAACAGAATATCACATCAGATAAAGACAAGCTAAAAATAAGAAAAGAAGAATCTTGGTAAACAGATATGAAAGCATTCTAAATAGCAGGTGCAGAATCAGGATATGGGAAACAGGGATATTCAGGCGATAAAGGCAGAGCAGATATAGAATATTGCTGCAGTCCCACCTGGAGTGGAAAGGACATTTCATTATTGAGCAGTAGAAAGTAGAGTGAAGGCCAGGTGAAACAATGTCACTGCCACCGTTATAGCACAACAACGACCGGTAAATATGGATGGACCATAGCCTGCAGATCTGGTATCACCTCCCCGAGGAGCCTTGAATGCCAGGACCAGAATTTAGAATTTGATGTGAACAGACACCGGCAGCCAGTCAAGAGGGAAGTGGGGGAGCATCGGGAGGCAAGGCAGGTGGCAGTGTCTGGGATCGTTTGTAACTGCTGAACAGAAAACTTTACGAGCCTGGCATGGTGGGAGTTCTAGTAGTCCAGATGGGAGATGATAAAAGGTATGGCAGTGTGTCAGGCTTAGCTAAAAGCACATTTTTATCATCATATGGATGTAAAAAAAAAAAAGGCATAAATATTCTAAGTGAATTTTAATCATCACTAAACACTTAAACAATTAATTCACAAGACACATTTTTCTTCAAAAACCATCTAAACTCATGTGGTTTGGATTTTACGCTTCAATTTTAATTTAAACTTAAAATTTTTAGTTTAAAATTGAGCTATTTGGGATTAATTTAATCTCCAGATTACCAATTTATTTGGTCATTTTTGGATAAAAAAATTCAAACGCATCTTTACATACCATACCAACCATGAGGTATCCTCATATAACCAACCCCCCGCCCCCCAAAAAAACATTGAAAATTCAAAAATCCATGAAAAATGGAAATTGCATTGCATACCTTAAAATATCCGATAATTGCTTTTAAATGTACAATTTTACATTATACAAATTCAGTGATGTTAAATTTCAGGATTTAGTCATTTTTAAAGGTAAAGTTATTCATGTTAAGTTTCTTATTGGACTTTTTTTGCCTCCAAACAAAGGCATATTTCAAAAATATTAGTACTCTACTGAACTGTAAAAAATTAAATGCAAAAACACAGAAAATTCAAATATCGTGATGAATAAGGCAACATGATGATTGTTACAGTATAAAGACTACATGCATCACAGGGTCAACGGATAAGCTGCATTATTCATTAGCATTCACAGTATTTCAAACCGGTAACACCATCAGAACATCTTAAACAACACATAATTCACACTGAATTAATGGCACCATGACAAATGAACAACACATGGAGTTACAGCAGTAGCAGACAAAAATCAAGTGCACTGACAGATGAGCACAAGCAAGTTGACAACAACACAACAATTAATTATTAATGCTGAGATACAGTTTTGCTGTTGTGTCTAAGAACACATCATAGTAAGTGATGAGATGGAAAACCACTAATACACACCTTGGTGTACCTTGGTATATCTGCAACCTTTGTTGTGATATTATTTCTTTGTCACGGTAAAGAACACACATACATTTTCAAACCAGTTCTAACAGGGATAATAGATTTGTGTTCAGTATTAACTGGTGTTTTCAGGGCTACTGTGTGCATATATTAGCCACATAAATTTGGTTTTCAGTCTGGAGGACAAACAGATGGTGAGTCATTATTATATAAAGTAAAAATGAGTGGGCCCAGTATAGCTCCTTCTAGAACAAAAGTGGACAAGCAAAGGGCATCTGATTGACGATTATGTTCTCAGACAGATTGAGACCAGCTTGAGAGGTGTGATTCAATTCATTAAAGAAAGACTGAAAAAGATAACCCCCCCCCCAAAAAAAAAACAAAACAAAACAATAAAACGACAATGTTGAGGCGGTAGATTACATCAGGAGTAATTCAGAATTCCTTTGTCAGATCATGAAACAACACCTTCTTATCCAACTGAGATTTAACTTGTCCTGGGGATCTGTCTCACCTCCTGTAACACCTCCAGTTACAGGAGGTTCGTGGTACCTTTAAACAAATGTGGCTTTCAAATGGCTCTTGATTTCATGTGAGTAGTGGGTAGGTAGCTGTATGTGGGTGTATTTGTTCACTAACACATCGAGTGTGTGGGTACCTACTTTTTGACGTGTTTGCGGCAGGGCACAGAGTTTCTCATGCAGGTGCCGGTCAGAATGTCCACGTTATCCACAATCACAAAAGGTTTCTCCTCCAGGGTGACGATGGAGAGGTGGTTATCATCTGCATCCTCGTCCCCGAAGGAGTTGTACCTCGGCCACACGGGGAACATCAACGACAGAGTGCCATTTTCCCATCTGCCCATCTATGTGTGCGTGCGCCAAAATACACACAAAATCAGGAACGGTCATCTTAATTGAAGCATTCTGGCTTTTAAATTTCCGTGTTTTGTAAAAAGACTGCATCTATTTGTTACCTTCTCCCACATCCTTTCACTATTCAGGACGATGACAACCAATTTGGGGTTGGCCTGGTAACCATCTGGAGTAAAGGATAAATCTCGCCCTTCGTTCCAAACATGCATCATGTGTCTGAAACACATGGGGGGGAAAAAAGAGTAGGTGGCTGTTACTTGCTCTGTTTTGCATCTTTTAAAGTGTTTGTGGGCAAGAGCAGATACATTTGAAATAACAAGTTAAGTACTCTGTAATCACTGCAGGACTATCCTCTTCAAATCAATTCTGTTTTCACCCACTGTGCGTGCATGCATGCCGAAGTGTGTGTATGTGTGTGTGAGTGTGTGTGTGTGTACACATTTATTTACGTGTAGGAGGGGGAAGAGTCAGAGGCCACATATCTCTCCCATCAGCATTCTGCATTGATTTCTGTACAGATATACGCCTGAAAGACAAGCCACTGGTGCAACTAGGCTGCCCTCACTCTCTTACTCACTACAGTTATCCTGCATAGACAAACAGATCCTTTGCTGAAACATTTACACACCTGCTGAAGTGATGCGATATCACACACAGTGATATGGGACTAAGAACACACTCGGGTAAAACAATTATCAGAAGGCGAAGATGTTCTGAATGTTAAGACTGAGATAATAGCATGAATTCCCAGTGGAGGGAAGTAAAGCTGTCTAAGGAACTTTACTAAAAAGATTAAATCACAAGAGGGACAGCAGCTACCCAAAACAGACAACAGTTTCTCCTCATTGCCTTGTGTTCTTTTGCATTAGACATGGTTTGATTTATTTTGACACTGTGTCAAACACGATTGGTCGGATGATGCTGTATGACTGAAATATCATCTGACTAAAACAGAATATTTCAAAAACCAAACATTTTTGGCCTCATGTATACGGAGAATTATTTTTTTACCTGCAAGTCTCATCATTTTATCCAAGCACACATTAAGTGGAGGCATACAGAAGATGTGTAGAATCATTGCTTAGTTTTTCTAGAACAAAGGAACATGTTTGTTTGTTTCTTTGTTTTTAAGCCAAATAGCACAAAAAAACACTGCTGCATTAACTCAAATATTGCAGCTGGACGTCAAGATACATAAAGAAAATAGTCTAAATGCTCCCCTGAAGGTGAAAACAATGATAATTACACTACAGGTGGGACTTTACATCATCTCAGCTGGAGGAGATGTATTAGAGTGAACACATAATATTGTTGTTGGACAGTGGATTACAGAGTGGTACATTAATCATCTGTTTTCACGGTGACTTGGATAGAGATTTCAATGCAGGCTGCACTAACACTGAGCACTGAGAGTAAATAAAAGGTCCCTGACTCCCTCGCACACAAGCACCACAAAAACACCTCTACAGTGTGCCCTCCTTCTCTCAGCAAATAATGAAATCATAAACAGAGTTAAATATGAGAGGCACCTCTGTGCTTTTTGACCGAACCATCCCATGTTACTACAGATTACAATGGTTTTGACTGTTATCGTCATGTCACAACAAGTATATAATTTTCTGTGCCAGAAATCTTCCTTAGTGCAGCAGGTGATGCTCTTGTCACAGAGGATTGCCACGGCTGAATACATAGAGCAGAAACAGTGTTGCAGTCTATTCTGGGAAACCTCTGTCTCCTCCTATTTCAGGTTTGTTAGCATTTCGTGGAGAAAGATTTGATATGAACAGATAAGGTTGGGAAGTGTGTTTTTTTTTTGTGGCATGTAAAACTGATTCAAAGGGGTTCAATGACTTCAAAATTTCTGTGCACAACACTATTTGCATTCACTAGAAATATATATATATATATATATATACACAAACACATTACCCCCTTTTGTGTAAATGCCATCTTTAAAAAGTGAGTCATTGTTTTTTATGCTTTTGAAGTTTGTTGTTAGCCATTGTGTCATTGTGTGAGCACTTATAATAAAGTATGAATGAAAAAATAAAGAAGGCTCTTCCCAGATCTTGTATTTTGGCAGGGAGCATCTTTGCAGACAAAATGTGACAGTTTATGGGTTTGGATGCATCAAATAGAATAATCTTTTGAAATTTACTACAAGGACAAACCCCCCAAAAAATCTGTACCATTGTGGTGTCCAAGAACTAGAGACTGGGATAATAATTCCTGTCAGGCAAGAATGACAGGGAACCCAGCGGGGCTGACGGTGTCTTTTAAGTGGCAGATTATGTTGTCCTATTCCTCTCCACCTCACGTTGTTTATATGCACACTGCGGCAAGATTGTATCTAGACTAATGTATGCAGAATTATGATCAGAGTCTCACCACTTCCAAATCCAACCTGACAGTTTATAACCACCAAAACTGGCTGCAGTTGTTTTGACAAATATGTAAATTCAATCTAATAAATTAGTGAAACAAATGACATACCTTTGACAGGAAGGAAGAAGATTACTCCAAAAAAGGTAAGGGCCGCTACCGATGTTCTGAGTTATGTTGGATAAACCCGTCAACAACCGCAGCATTGCATATGCTTTGATATATTCAGTTATAGGCTAATATGAGAGAAAAGATGGCATAATAAAGCCATAATAGAGAAAATCACACTGTGACTCTCAATTCAAATGATGCAACTCATAAGTCAGCATAGAAGTGCAGAGCCTAGCAGCCTGACCTTCATCTGTTAAGTCACTTCTATATAGACGTCTGATTCAATAATCATATTGAGCCAAAGTATGCATATTTAAAATGTAGTCAAGAACACCACTGACAGATGAGCGTACTTTAATTTTTGTCTTTGTGTACGTATTTGTCCTTCCCTCTTGTTAAAAGGATTCCTCATCACAGGGACCTCAGAGAAGAGTACAAACACACACTTACTGCTATCAAATGTGCAAACAAATATGCATACGTTGACCAACATATATGTGCCCACCCGCTGAGCCATGTACCAAGAAAAAAAGAAAAAGAGAAGAACGCTCGTAAAAGCTGCTGTAATCCTGACTTAATGAGTGAGTCCAGTCATATGACGCAAGGTGCACACAGAGAAATACACATGTAACACACACTAGGATCTACATAATACAGAGCAGTAAGAACATGCAAGTCTAGCCTACGTTCAATTCTTTATCTTGGGACTAAGGCCAAATGAGCCGAGCAAACTTGTAGACAACAGTGAATTGTGTTAAATGTCATCAGATATCAGAGTGTTTAACACCGGTGTCATCTCTGCTTCCTTCCACTCTTCTCATTAGTATATTAAAAAAGAGTTATGTAAGACTTCTCAATACTTATCTACAAAGACAAAAAGTTATGCAAGTCTCTAGACCTTAATCTCACTATCTCTCTTTCGCTCTCTTACACACACACATGGACACACACACCTGCGCAGGGCACTAGGTGGGAGCTTCCCTGGGCTCCTGTCTGACGGTGTGCTGTAGCAGCTGCTCTGGGCCTCTGGCAGCTCCCCCTTCTCCCGCAGCATGGAGGTGGCTGCAGATGAAATGATGCCCACTCCATCCCGCACCCGTGTCTCTAGCGGGTACTCCCAGTCATCATAGGACACGGAGATCATGCCCAGGGGAAACATCTGAGAGGATGGAAGAGGAGATCTGAGGAGCGGCCCGTATAGCGTGTAAAATTCAATTTTATTCCAACTTGACATTTCTATTCCAATTTTAAACGTGCTTATGTATCTCCCAAAGGTGTCAAACTGATGATTTATCAGTTTCATGTGGCTTGATGAAATAATTCATGGCCGGCTATTAAATTCTATTAAAAGTCTGAGCAGACTGTATGTGCTGAAAATTAATTGCTCATTCAGGTGTTTCCCAGAACTTGCAACTGTCAAAATAAAATGATTTTGATTAAATAGCTCCCTGACTTTATCTCGCTAAACCAGATTGCACCAACACCAAAAAAATTCTACAGCAGTCATCTTGCAGTCTATGGGACGAAATTGGTTTCAGTTTATGACTGAGTGCGAACTGTAGAGACTGATCAAAGTCTAAGAACAAAACCGAGACATAAAAAAAACCAACACAGTCAGAAATTATGAGTTGAGGAGAATGATGGGACCGGACAACAATATTGAGAGGCTTTTAAAAAAGATAAGCAGACAATGGATATGTTTCCATTTTTAATGTGAGGGTAACATTTGAGCTGATTATGATTTGAATTATTTATACACATATTTATAAACTTTTTGGATAATAGCTACCTTGCTGTCCTACATTTTGAGAGTGAATGTGTGTGCAACACTGTCAAACATCTTATTTAGGTGCCGAGCAAATGTTAAGTACAGAGAGGATGTAAACAAAGCATTGTGAGAAGTGACTGGTGCCAGACTCACCAAACTAAACAGATGATAGAATTTGTATATCGGTGTATCAGTCATCATGATTTATCTCGATCCTGCATTAGGCTTAAGGGAACAAAGTGTCATTTTGGGATATAAGTTTATCCGGCTCTGTCAAAGTGTTAAACGAGAATATTGATACCACTTGAACATCTGTTGTTTAAATTTGAATCTTTAGCCTGCAGCTGGTTAGCTTAGCTTAGCACCGAAGAAAGAGCTGGGGTGCTAAAAGACCAGATCAGAAGAGAACTCTGAGGCTATAGTTGGCAAAAACTTAGTCTAGTTTTCTGCTGAACCATGCAGATGGTACGGTCAGAATTTCGCTTAAAAACAAAGACCCAGTCTGCTGAGCCGACTCTGGTAAGACAGTGTGGGAATTCTTTAACTGGCTCACTTTGGGTCCTTTAATATCAATTAATCATTGTTTTAATGCCTCAGTGTGAGCTTTACTGACGGTGTGCATCCCTTCATGGTGACAATTTACCTCTTCTAATGGCTAATACTTCAATCAGGATAATGTACTATGACATAAAACAAAAGTAATCTCAACTGTCTCCATGAAAAATGAATGAGTTCAGTACCTCAGTACTGAACTCCCCTATCACCAGCTCTCCATCCATTAGAACAGTTGTGGTGAAACAGGAGACGGGCAGCGTGAATGTGCAACTGACAAAGAAATTATACTTCTGTATGCAGTTGTGTCGATGTGGAGCAGAATCTCAAAGGCACATTCAACATCTTGTAGAATCCATGTTATGAAGATCCAAAACTTTTCTGAGAATAAATGAATGCCCTAAACTGTATTGGTATGGTGTCCCCAGTAAAGTGCTCAGTGAGTGTATGAAATATTTCACAAAATGTTTAATTATTGCTTTAATTTGCATTTCGAAAAGGTAAACAGGAGAGACATCAGACGACCTGCAACAGCCGAGAATAAGAAAAAAATACTTGTCTTGTCAAACCACTCAAAAGTGGCCACATGTGACGAAGTATGGGGCATAACTACCTCAGGGGTAAAATCTGGGTTGCCAGTGGTAAGACTGGACACGATCCAGATGTAACCAGCTCCTATCAGGCCCAGGGAGCGAGCTTCCTCCAGTATGTACCTGTTGAGGAGTAGAGACAAGGAATTAAGGAAGATCCACTCTGGAAATTTGGTATGAAAGAGAGACAGCAAAAGCCAAATTAAAGGAAATGCACAAACACTCACACGGCCTCATCCTTGGAGCAGTACAGCAGTATAACAGGACTCTGAATCCTCTTGAGGGCAATGTGTGATTTAGAGTTTGGGTCACCATCTATGGCGTCGAGAGTCACCACACTCTGCAGGTCCCAGCGCACAAAACTGCAATGATACCCGTTCAATAATCCGCAGTGCTTCATAAGGTCAAGAATGAAAACAGAATGTGTATGTGTGTGTGTAAGAGCATATGAGGGGTGTATACATTACCTGTGATCCACAGTTACCCTCAGTGTGCTGATGAAGTCCTGGTACCCGGGGAACTTTGAAGTGACGATAGAAAAAACATGCCAGTCGTACTCCTCCATGATGGCGAGCATGAGCAGGGCCTCCTGCTGCAGAGCTGCGCCGAACTGGAAGAACGTGGACTTCTCATCCTGCAAACGGCACACAATCACACAGCAGCACGGACAGACAGTCAGCAGATTTGTCCAAGAAAATGAATTAATTGCAGACAAGACAAAGAGATGAGCTGGACTGAATGAATGCAACTCAGACTCAAAAAACCTGATACACTTGGAAGAACCGAATTCAGCTTTTGCAATTAGTGAGTCAGACCAGGAGATTGAGGGAGATAAGGGAGACTGTAAATGTTAAAGAGGCAATGGGAAAAGGAGGAAGAGATACTGAGAGTGCAATATTCAGTCAACAAGTGAGACTGCAGTGCAAAGGAGAGAGTGCTGGCAACTGGGGGGCCTAATGGTCAACGATAACTGCCTCATAACTCACAGCTTTGATTCACTTCTAACCTGAGTAGCCAATATAACAACAACCGTGCACTCTCTTGAAAGCTAATTACACCAAGTACAGACATATTGTAATATGCCATATTTATGAATTGTTACAATGCTTTAAGTGTTATGCAACACTGAAATGTAATGTTAAGTGCAAATAATATGCTTTCAGTTTATAGGCATCTTGTTTGAAGTCAGCCGATATCCTCCATAAACCCTGGCTCCAAATTTCACAGCATTAATTTACAATGCTACGTACAGTTCAATCATTTAGCCTTGGCACTGCAGGAAAACTCTGGGTTAGAGTGAGAGTAAGCAGCAGTGAACATTACCAAGACCAAAGCATCTATTAAACAGAATGAAACCCAAAGTGAGTGTGAAATAAGTTGCTAATGATTGCAGAATGTATGTTTGCATGAAGTGTAAACTGAGCTTCCCCCTTGGGACACAATAAATATACAGCAACACATCCACAGGAGAGAAGAGAGGAGAGAAGGAGGAGCAGCAGACGGGGAGGAAAAGAAAAGCTGAAGGGGAAGAATGAGAAAATGTGGAAAATGTCCCAATGTTGTGTTTGAGATTGAGATACCTACTGCAGAGAGAGGTGGAGAGAGGAGTGAGAGTCTCACTCTGTAATATCTTCACAAGGTCCCTCTCTCTCTTTCCTCTGCACGCACACACACACACACACACACACACAGAGCACATGCACACATACATGCTGTAATACCCATGCTGCAGAGGGCATCAAAGAATGTGACACATTAAACATCAAAGCCCTCATAAACACACATGGAGAATCAGCTGTCAGCTCCCGTCTCTCTGCCCCCCAACACCCCCGCATCCATGTGTGTGTGAAGTATGAGTGGAGACATGCATGTAAACTCGAGCCTCGTCCTTTAGTTTAACAAAAAGCTCTCAGCCTGGGTCGTCATAATCATAAAGAGGGCCTCACAGAGATTTACCTCCCCTCACCCTACAGAGCAATACAATGTTGAAGGAGACGGAGAAGGAAGGAGAAAAGATGAAATTCTACTTTAGAAACATCCATCATACAGCTTTCATCTATGTGTGTATAGGTCTGACCATAAATGTGAGGACTTTTTACAAGATTTTGAAATTAATGAAAAAAAACCCCCAAAAAAACCAACCAAAATAACTCACGCATACAAATCAAAATGTTTTACATACAAACACACACACACACACATATCTAGAAACATCACAACATTGCAACAAAGTCCAGCAAGACCATCTGAATAAGAAAGACAGTTGTTAAAGTGCACAGAAGAAGTTGGTGATAATTTTTCAATATACATGAAAACTGATACACATGGCAGCCAGACTGTTCCATCCACCTTTGTTTTCTCTTCCAGATATGTATGCAAAACACGAAGATTTCTTTAAAACCTGAGTAATAATGTGGCAGTAGCAATAATGAGTCCAAATTCCCCTTTAGGTCATTTATCAAGCAGAACTTCCAGCTCATTTTTGCTGGTTCTCATTTGTGATTTTGATCTTCTACCTCTTATCCGTTTGCAGGTCACGGGGGATGCTGCAGCCAATCCCAGCTCACACTGTGTGAGGGCGGGGTCACTCTGGACAGGTCACCAGTCCATCACAGGGCCAACACACAGAGACAGACAGAGACCAACAACCACTCACACTCACACTCACACTCAGACATACAGACAGTTTAGAGTCACCAATAAACCCAAACATGATGTCTTTGGACGGTGGGAGGAAACCAGAGTACCTGGAGGAAACCCACTCAGGCATGGGGAGAACATGTAAACTCTGCAAAGAAAGGCCCCAGGCCGGGAACTGAACCTGCAACCTTCTTATTGTGGGGCAACAGTGTTAACCACTATATTGCCTGACTTATTCACATTATGCGTATTGAATTTAATAAAATAAATTGTGCATTTTTACTTTTGTTTGAAAGGAATAAATTCTTGTAATACAAAAATATACATATATCATGTTTACTTAAAACCCAAGAACACTTCCTGAGGACACACAGAGAACAACACAGATGTTACAAAGTTTGCATGCAGCTACTAACCCAGAGACAAGTGAATCAACACAAACACAAAATTGCTGGAGGATAAAATGCACAAATGTTTACATTTTTCAAAGCTTTTTCATGAAGATTATAATACTTCTTAATTTTAAAATAACACACACAGGGAGACACACACAGACACACACAGATACACATACATACATATGAATTGGACCATGACAGAATGAAGATACTGTGGAGTTGATTCTACATAAAACACGTTCATAACATGCTTTTAACATATTTAATATTTACACCAGTCATCATGGTTTACAAGAGGGGAGGGGGGGGGGGGTTAGAATGAATGAGGGAAAGTCTTTTAGAAAATGGAGAGGTGAAAGGGGAAGATGATAGTTGCTGGTGGTTGCTGAATTATAAAGGATAAAAAGAGACGTTGACACAGACCTGCATCTTCTCATCAAATCACACAAGTCCACCAAGAAGCTCACATATGAATAATGCACAAATAGAACCAACACACACACACATAAATGTATTTCCACATTATAACCCACATACCTAGAGATTTTCTGATGACATTGGGCATCAATTATACAAACACAGTGAACTTCATGTCGAGTTTCACATCCACCCACACATGTATACACAGCACATACACATGTGGAGATGCACAAAGGCCCCTAAAAATACAGCTTTACTCATAAGACAGTATACCAATGAATAATACACCGTCAAAACCAAGACAGTATCTCTCTTCTCTGTCTACGCCCCCAATTCCCCCCTCTCACACACACACACACACACACAAAAAGACTTAGTACATCTATGAAATTTCATATATGTTAACAAAAATCAGATTAAGAAAATATGAATGTGTGGAGAAAGCTGTAGAGATCCAGGCTAATTAGGTACAAACTGACACATTTCTAGAAATCCCTGATAAAGGGAGTCATGTGGGCTACAAGAGAAGGAGCTAAATCCTGCAAGTCGTGGAGGTGGATGACGAGTGAAGTGAGCAACCAAAAGCTCAGGAACCATATTAGAAAGGTTGGTACACAATGAAAGAGTGGGGCTAGTATGCAGAATAAGGGGGGGGGTGATGAGGCCAGCAATGTGGTTTATTAATGTTTAATGCAGTAGGTCAGTTAGGATGGAGCAGCTACATTAAGTTGGCCTGACAAAGGCCATACTTTGTATGGCCAACTCCCAGTCCCACTTAAGCCTGCATAAAAAAAGTGCAAACTAACAAACTACTAGTGAAAAGTCTTTTCCTGTGTCAACAAAGTAAAGCTCCTGGTGGTTTTAAGGGTCACATGCAAAATGCAAAAATAAGTCAGTTGCCAAAAAAGAAAAGGAAAAATAGAAAGGTCAGTAGCAGCACTCCAAAAAAGATTTCCAGCATGAGATTCCACCATAGGTGGAGATGTACAAAGATTAAAATACATCCCCAAATCATTCTGGTAAACTGAACATTAATACTCATTGTCTAAGCTGTGCAGGAAAAGCGGCTCCCTGAGGTGCGAGGTGCAAAGTGGATGTACCTGACAAAATACCACACACTAATTTGGAGTTCATGTCATTAGGACTGAACAATAAATTAAAATCACTTTGTGACCAAATGTAATATCCAAACTGCAGGAGCTGAAATTGTTTCATTTTCTGTTCGATGTAAAATGAGTCATAACTTTGTGGCGATACAGAGCCATACAGACCTCAGCAAAAATGTCTGTATCATTGTTTTTCTATTTTTCAGTTTTCTAAATGAATACTTTCATTCAGGCACGTTGAAGATTTTTCCCAACCCACAGATTTTTTGTGAGTACAACTATTTGAGTTTAATTTCACAAAAAGCTATTTGAATAAATCCCAGAAATCCCTGTCAGTGATAGACTCCTACAAGAAAATATTTGTCAAATGCCTGGCAATGCACGGTGGTCAGTTAAGATCATGGTTGTTTGACATGTTAAAAATACGTCTGACAAATATCTAGAGAAGTGAAAATGTGAACAATGATCAATTTCAGACCATGTTTAACAGAAATCACCATTCTCACTGAGGTTATAGAAATATTGGTCAAAATATTTGCTTTTATTAATATTTTAGTTTCATATCATTCAGCCCAGCTGATGTGAATGCTTCCATTAAAAGTTCACATTAAATAATAAAATCCTACTTGAACTTTACGTCATGGCTGTCTCATTACCAATGCAGGAATTCATGTGAATATTTTCACCCCCTCAAATCTGACAGCTTAACATGTAAGTGTGTGACGGAAAATGTCAAAATAAGTACAATCAAAAAATATCTGAATTATTTTTTTTCCCCTCCCCCGTGACCCGGAAACGGATAAGCGGTTGGAGATGAATTAATTTTTCTTTTCCTCTTTTCCTCTTAAAGGTAATGACAACAAACTAAACATTTTATTTTATGTATTTACTGTATCTTTATTTAGATCACACATCAGCTGTACATTTTCAGTACAGAGCTTCTTATGAATGTCCCAGCTCTTACTTGAAAATTACTTTAGCAAAAATTGACCCCCTATTATAGTAATAACACACATAAAGGAAGCTAACCTGTGGTATTTGGATACCAGGGAGGGAGAGAGAGTCTCCCTCTAACGTTGGGCCTTATCAGTACAATTAATATTAATTCAACAGTGCAGGTTAGTATGTTAGGAGGATGAAAGTAGGTACACTAAACAGGGTCCCATAAAACATTCAAACCGAACTAAAGAGCTACACTGGTAGACAGGACATATTTTCTGTTGCAGTGTAATTCTCTGTCAGGGCTCAGCAGATGTTCTGCAAAGCCTAGTGCTAACAAATGCTGCCAGAAATCCATCCGCTAACAAAGAATTAGCCCAGAAAAGCTAATGGAGGAGTGGCTGTTTTTCACTTGACCAGCATCAAAGGGAACAAAGCCAAAGAACAAAGATTTACATTAAGCTGTTCTACTGTATTTACTGAAAAAATACACGTTGTTTTCAAAAATACACGTGTACATTGACTCATGCTAACTGTACTGGGCCTTCAGGAGATTGACATTACAGTTTTATGAGCAGACATACATCAAACACCATTCTTTGAACATTTCTGATAGCTGTGAACAGGGACTGCAGAGTCGACAACCTCCATTGCAGACCCAAAGCATTAAAAATTCTCTTGACACTAACAGAATGTAAAGGCAGGTTCTGCTAACAAGCAGAGGTCCCTTATGTGCTGAAAGCTCTTCAGTTTTAAAACACAGGGAGAGGTCCCAAAGCCCACAACCACTACCCGAACATAGACTTTCTGCATTCCCAAGATTGACAGGCAACTATAACATTTAGTTTGCCAACAGTGGCTCCCAATGCTAACAAAGACTACTTTAGTATTTAACAAGAGGTGAGTCCCAATGCTTAAGTCTTCTACAGTATTTAACAGCCTGGCACTCCCCATGCAAACAGAGAATAGCATTAAGCACACCACAGAGCCCCGCAGCTATCTTCAGCTAGCTCAGACTACTGAAGCATCAGGTCTCACTGCCGACTCAGACAAGGATGTAATGGACGGAGGCGCAGCCCTCGAGTGAAAAAGCACCGGGCATTACAGCCGAACCTCAGAATCTAATATGGGACAGGAAAAGGACATGTCGTCCAGCTTTTTCTCCTTTGATTCAGCGCTTACTTTCCTCACACAAAATTTCTGATGTTATTTATGATGATAAAATGGACCTACTGTAGAAGCCTGTTGTTTCGCAGGTTTGTAATTGTGTGATTGAGACATGTGGAGAAAAATAAAAGCTGTGTTTAGAATAATGTTTGGTTGTTTTTATGGTCATTACAGGTAATGAGAGAAAATCTTGAAATAGGACATTTCAAATGTAAACTGTCACTTTATGGACTGGAAGCAGAAAATAATTGAATGATTATGAATATAAGCACTAATAATTACTCTTCAAGTTTAAATACCATTGAAGTTATGAATCTAAAATACTGAATTTCTAATGCATCTATTTGAATTTTATGGCCTTTGGCTCAATATTTGAGCCTGAATTTTTTTAGATCTGGAAATGACCAACCTCTGCAACATACGCTGTTTTGGAACTGTGACGTTGACAAATTTGCAAACCCCTAAATAAAAGCTTTTCAAATTTAACTTAAAATTGTTACTTGAGGGCAGCATGGCGGCATAGTGGTTGGCTCTGTTGCCCCACAATAAGGAGGTCGCAAGTTTGATTCCCAGCCTGGGGCCTTTCTGTGTGGAGTGTGCATATTCTTCCCGTGCCTGTGTGGGTTTCCTCCCACCGTCCAAAGGCATCATGTTTGGGTTAACTGGTGACTCTAAATTGTCCGTAGGTCTGAGTGTAAGTGGTTGTTGGTCTCTGTCTGTCTCTGTGTGTTGGCCCTGTGACGGACTGGCAACCTGTCCAGGGTGTACCCCACCCTTACCCAATGTGAGCTGGGATTGGCTCCAGCACCCCCCACGACCCGGAAATGGAAAAGCGGTTGAAGATGAATGAATGAATGAATGAATTGTTACTTGGTAAGTAATCCCCCCATCTATTTCCTAATTGACTAACTCCTAACAGGATTTTTTGCTTCCATAGAGAAGTAGTTTACCTCTCATCCAGGTACTTGATTTGTATTTGGGATGTAGTGCCTTGAGCATTTTTAGGCAAAGTAGAAAAGTGTGATAGTAGTATAATTGAACTTTTTCCCATTGTCATTAATAGCCATTAAATGTGAATGTGTATTGCTGCAGTCAGAAACTAATTCACTCTCTTCTACCTCATGTTTACCTTAATAATCTCAGGAAAGTCATAAAGTCACATTTGTTTTCAAAAATCCAATAAAAAACTGGTTGCACACTTTGCCATGCCTTAAAGAACCTACAGTCATCCATCATACGCATGTAATATATTTCATTCCTGTCAACATGTCAGTTTAGGGCTTTTTTTACAGTTTTGTTGGGATTTTCGAGCTGCGAAAACAAATTATCAGTTACTAATGCACGATGTGATTTATTAATCCTGTGTCACACTCATGGTAATGTTCCAGATAAATGTATTCAGTGATTAAACTGGGCAAAATATCTCTTCACCAGAAACCATCGACACCAGCTTCTGTTTAATATGTTAGCGGGTTCACTTTTATCTAAAACTCAATACACCGTGGCTTCTAAGAATCTCAGTTTTTCAATGATATATCTTATGCTTCAGTTGAATTACTTTCTTAATTAGTACAGAGGAAACTATCCACAATCTATTATTGAATATTACTAAGTAACAATAATCCTTCAGTTGAAACAATATTCTTTTTGAAACTTTCAGTCTTCATCGACCTGGTTTATTAATGCTGAAAAGTATTTGTTTGATTTGTCTACCAAGTTGTATGCTGTGAAAATGGAAATGGTACATATACAAAAATTGCCGAAGAATAAAAAGAGAGCTGTTATCAGACACCAACAAATAAGAAGTAAAAATATGGAGCTGTAACAGCCTAATTTTTAGGTTGAGACTGTGAAACACAAACAGGCTCTTACAGCATTTCATTTTAATTACCAAAACTTTCGAATGCAAATGTTCTTAGGAAGCACATTATTTGTAATTGGGACTGCAAGCCAGCTGAGAAAGTGTTTTCTCTGTTCTCCAGATGAATAAATGTGAACATCATGATTGAATGGCTGCTCGGGGTAGAATCTGTATAATTTGATATTGAAATCTATTGATAAATAACCCATATACAAGATGCTGTGCATATGTCCATGTTCCTGGCTACAATTCATCAACTGTCCTCTATAGATCAAAAGCCACGCTCTGCAGTGCTAACTCTGTCACATATGGTGCTGCATCAGTGTGCAAACTAGAATATTGTAATGAAATAGTGTAATTATTTGGCAAGGGACAGGAAAATTTATTTCTAGCCGAACTTTGAAAAAAGCGCACTGTATTGAATGGAAGAAGCGTACTTGGTAAGCGGCGGCAATTAAACCTATGTCCTGAGTGGTGGCCGATGGTCGTGTGCACGGCTGCTCCTGCCTATTCAAGTGTCAGAATGCTACTCACGGCAGAAGCTAATCACAACACCTGTTTAGAAGAGATTACAGCAGGATCCGCCAGAGAGCTGAAAGGCCTCTGCTTTATTAAAACTGAAGTGTCTGTCCAGGGTCCACACACACACACACACACACACAAGCAGACACACAGAAAAAATACATATACAAGCACAGGAATAGGATGTCTGCCTATATATGGTGTGTGTGCAAGTGTGTGATGCCGCTGCTGCTTGAGTAATAATAACCGTCTGACTTATAGAGCGTCAGAGAGAAAGCGATGTTAATGTTATTTCATCCCCCAACACGGAAAACAAATGACACAGGCAACCCTATTCCTCCCTCAGCTTCTCTCTTCCCCCATCGGTGAATGAATTTAAAACAGCTCAAGAACTGAGCAAGACCCTGCATCCTCCTCCCTCCTCTGGCAGCCTTCATTGGCAAATCAGAGAATTGCCAGTTTGATATTTATAGCTGAAGTGCCTTTGGGTGAAAAGAAAAATCGCACTCTCTTACTCTCTTTCTATCTCCCTCTCCCAGCCCACTGATGGTGACTCTGTTGGACTTTAGAAACCTTAGGCCTGGTGTAAAAATGGCAGCAAGCTGTGAGTCAGCCCATCCCGGCTGACTACCTCAGAGTTGATTGCTGGACCATGCGAAGCAGGCCAAGTGCTGCAGGTATGAGGGCAGGACAGGCAGTTGGGGTTGGGGTCAGGGCACTTGTCCAGAGCCACTGCAACACAAAAGGATCTGGCTGGTGTAGGTATACCACAAGCCAGATGATTAATTAGACAGTCCACAGTGCGTGAGTCTTTCTGCTGTTACAGAAGAGCTGCAGGGCATGCTAAATGATAAAACATTGGTTCATCCCGTTTTGGTTAAAATTACATTAGCCGTGTGTTTTTTAAGTAAGTTGTTGACAGCCGAGGCATAATGTTCACAGAAAAACGCACAATTAGTTTATCAATGGCACAGGCATCCAGGGGGCTTGTCGGTTGGGTGCAGGGTGGATTCTGGGAGGAATGCTGGAAAGTGGTGAAGGAGTTTTGCCACGATTGTTTGTGGGTAAAGGAGGGGGGGATTAGACAAATCACTAATTCTGCAGAGGAAAGAAAAATGCTAGCTGAAGGGGGATTCATTCATTATATATAAGCCTAACTCAGGTCTTTTTAAGACTTTTTATACCAAAAACACTCCCCATACTATTGTGCACACTCTGTTTCTGAAAGACACACATAAAATCTTGTTGCTATATTTAGTTTAACCAGCTACAGGCTCACGCTTTCAAATCCTCCTTTCACAGGCCGGGCTGAGTTTGTCTGGATGTGAGTCCATTTCTTCCAGTTTCACTCTGCCACTGGTTTCCCCAGCTCTCTCCTCTCCTTCCATTGCCAATCGTGTCACTTGTTCTCATCGCTTTTGTTCACAAGACAGTCACCATCCACTGTTACCATGGCAAATCAATGGTCAGTCTACAGATGGGAGCAGTTTCATTTCTCCCTGGTGCACACGCAGACACACATACACACACACACACAATGTATTTGTTCCTCACTTTGGCATTCCACCACACTGGTAATGGATACCGTAGGTGTCTGTGTGCTGTGTGGTTGAGCGTACATGTGCATGTGCGTGGTCAATGTGTCAGAGATCAGATAAGTAATCTATTTCTTTTACTAATTAAAGGAAGCAAGGCATCCCCAGGGAAAAGAGAACATCCTGAATGTCAGGGCACCGTGTGCTAGATGTACTTAAACCCAAACCACACACACACACACACACAGACTTCTGCATGCACCCACACACGCACAGACAGGCACACTAAATGTGCACATTATCTTTGCTATGCGTCTGTGGGGATGGTCTGTACATGTGTGTGTATGTGCCAAGTTGGTGTCCACTGGGGGAGTTTGAGCAGCTACATGGCAGATGCTTAAAGCCAGTGGCTATTAGACAGCAGAGCAGAGATAATAGGCTACGGCTGCCATTACCTACTACGCCCTATTAGCCAGTACCCAACCTGGAGACAAACAGACAGACACACAAATGGGGTAAATTTGTACTTGCACATATGTATGCTTATGTCTGTATCTGTGGGTGTGCATGAGTGCGCTCTATTGGGCAGCGCATGCTTGGAGGGGTAGATGAGAGAGCGAGGGAGGAGACGGGAGCAAAAGAGAGGAAAGATTGAAGGGCTAATTTACCGGGCCTCATATTTGTGAGACAGATCTTTCCCATATGGGGAGGGAGGGGAGCAGAGGTAAGGCACGAATGAGAACAGGAGGAAGTGGAGGAAGTGCTAACACGTTCAGAAAACAAAAGTGTATTAGTCTCTGTAAGCAAGAAGACGAACTGAGAGTTGACAGGGAGAGCAGAGGGGAGGCGATGAGAGAGTGACAGAGAGAGACAATCAGAAGTAGGGAGAGAGAGAGAGAGAGATATGCAAGAGAACCCCTCTGTGTGACTTCCAATATAAAGAAACAAGAAAAAACTTCAGCTCCAATTTCTCACTGTCTGCAGTTGACGTTTCTTTGTGTGCATGTATGTGCTGAGGAGAGCGTGAGTGAGACAAATATCACATGCTGGCTCTCTATATCCATCTGCCTTTCCATCCAACCCTCCTTCCATCCTTCTGTCACCAGACAGTTTGATGCTGCAGCTCTCAGTGCAGCCAACAAGGCTGCTCCTACTCGAGCAACAAGCCGAGGAGCTCACAATGGGTGAGAGCTCCGGTGCTGGAGAGTTGGGCTTTTACTCCACAGAAGCAGCACAGTGGGTGAGTATTAAGGCTTAGTGATGACGACCATGATGATGATGGCAGTGACGATGATGATCAGACACTGTTGTCTCTTCACTTTCACATCCTCCTCTTTCTCTTTCTCCGTCCCTTCTGTCTCTGCCTCTCTCTTTCTCCTTTCCTGCTCAACACCCTTTACAGAAGTTTGAGCCACTGGGAGATCATTAGCACAGGATCAAACCTCCAACATTCACTGTCCCCACACACACACACACACACACACACACACACACCCTCACACACCCACACACAGAGGCTGCCAAAAACCCACAAAGCACGCACACGCACACATACACACACACACACACTACAAAGCGGGAATATAGACCACACACCCACATAGAAAAATAAAAAATGGGGGCACACAGAAGAGCACTGCAGTTTAAAATCCAAAAAACAGAGTGAGAGAGACAGTGTGTTACATTGTGTTACAGTGTGTGTGTTTGTGTGTTTAGAAAAGAACACTGATAAGGGTTCTGGTGAGACTGGGGGAGAAAGAGGATTTACTGAGCAATATTTCTTTGTTAGAAAAGAACAAAAAGTGCGGCAATGAGTTAATCTATGACAGAAAATACATGCTTACCTCAACATGTTTGACAGACGCATGTGCACGCTTCACCTCATGCACATAAACGGAGCGGCCACCCACACATCACATCACAGGCCCATTCAATGACTCCAAGCTGCCTCTCTCTCCTACACTCATTCTCACGCACATAAAGAAGAGTTGTATGAACACAGATGCACACAATACTTCCCCTCTTTCCTTCTCCAGACAAATGCATTCATGCACGCTCCTACTTGGACACATGCACAGCAGTGTCTAAACGTGCAGAAACGCACAGCCACGCACACACACAGTCACACACAGTCTTTCCATCAGGGGTATCTTCAATAATTCAGTCTAAGGAAAGTACACAAGACTGTTAAGAGTGTATTCAGTGCTGGCCTGAGGGCCGGCCACTGCTCTAAAAGCATGATGTCACTGTCAGCCTTCTCCTCCTGTCCCGTTCCTCATCCTTTTTATCCATTCCACTAGCTTCTTACATTCTCTCCTCCTCCGTCTCTTCCCACTGGTTAAACTCAGTTTTGACGGCACATTTGATGCTTAATTGGGTCCAAAATCATGATGTGTGTATCCAACTAAGCATGTGTGCACAAAAGCTAAAATAGAAAGAATTTTAAACAGTATTAGAAGTTGTCATGGTGTAAAAAGCTTATTTCAACAATCTGTTAAGAGTTAGACGAGCCGCTTTTTCTTTTCTTTCCCCACTTCTGTCTCCACTAATTTCTCCCCCATTCGTTCCATCTCATCCTTATTTCATTCCTCCCTCCTCTTCTGTCTGCAGGTTTGCCAGCTGTTCTGCTGATCCACCAAAGCCTCTCTCAGATGTAGGTCACTCTCTCAATTAAGGCAATTAGCAGCAGCAGGGTGAGACTGAGCTGCTCTCATTCCAGCAACAGGAGCCATAGGCCTGCATCACATGGCTAGCACCAATCTGCCAATATTTATTTGTACTAGGCCAGAATTGCCCCCCCCCCCCCCCCCCCCTCCTCAAGAAGAACAGAGCCTCACTGTTCAAAGTATACCCCTAATTCAAACTGGATTAGTTTAACTCTGTGTGTAATTTCATGGATCATTCATACAGGATGAAGAATCTCTGCTCAGTGCTCCAATGTAAAATCCCCGATCCTTTAAAGCACAACTTTAAAAAGAAAACCCAGGAAACTCAACACTGCACACTGACACTTCCACCTAAAGAGGCAATGCTGTCTTTGAGGTCAAAAATTTTACCGCATCCAGTACATGTGTAATGACAATCTGCTTGCTGCGAGATAGGAAACCCATTATTTCAATTATAGTGGTGTCACTTCAAACTGCATTGCTATTATCAGATGACATTTGAGCTGATTGTTCGATTTTTTTTTTTTCTCCACACTGGAAGACCACAACGTGTAGTTAATATTGTTTCAACTACTAATACGGGGTGTCCATAAAGTCTCTTTACAATTTAAAAAATTTATTACAAAAGCAAATGAACAGACAAATATGTGGAAATTATTACAAAAGCACATCTAGACGGTACTCAATTTCTTGCCATGTTCGCTGTAGCATCGCCTCATCAATGGTCGCAATGGCATCACTGATCTTTTGCTTTAGGTCAGTGATGTCCCGTATCTTTGTTCGATACATGATATCTTTAACATAACCCCACAGAAAGAAGTCCAGGGGAGTGATATCTCAGGGTTAGGGTTAGAGTTAGGGCATTTACCACTACCTATTTCATCAACAGGGTACCTGAAATACACAAACGCAATGTGATTAAAAACTTTGATAACCACTGAGTACATACAACAAATCTGATGAAGATAACTCATCAATTGCCTTTGTAATATTTTTTTAATTTGTAAAGAGACTTTATGGACATCCTGTACATTCAGGAATGGAAAAGACAGGATGCTAAAGATTTATGTAGGAGTTAACCAAGAGGATATCTTACACTTTTCCATGGTCTGAATCTTACAGTAAAACCAATCAAATGAGAACACAATCTCTATAAACAAGCCGGACACATGATGTAAGCATCTGCAGTGTGCTGATCTGTAATGCAATCTTTTAGGATGTGTCAGGCCTGTAGCACCTCTGGCCATAATTAACCAGCTCTTGTGATGTAGGCCTCTCTCTGACTACACCCGATCCGAATCCTCTGCTTGTGAGCCTCGCACCAATAACAGCTGATTAGTCCTGGTCTGCAGAACAATGTTCTAGGATGCATCACCATCAGCCAGCCCTGATAGACCTCTGGCCATCATTAAACTGCTGTAGTGAGGTAAGCCAATTTCTTCCATACTGCTCATTTCCTCTATACACACACACACTGCTGGGGCAATTAATAATGGTTTAATTTTCTGTTGTTCATGTGGTTAAAGAGATGTGCTTCCTTAAGCCAAACAAATGCACTTTTAATATTGAATATTAAAGTTTTCAGATTTTTTTTATGCATTTGGGGGATTTTTTTTGCCTTTATTTTGCAGAGAGGCCAACAGGAAAAAAAGAGAGACAGAAAGAGGAGCAATGACCTGCAGCACAGGTCTCTGGCTTGGATTTGAACCTGAGACACTGTGATTACATGGTGTGCTGACCACTTGACCACCCATCTCCCCGGAAATGAAAGGAATGGTGAGTGGATGATGGAGAATGATGGAGAATGTACATGAAACAGGTGGAAAATTGATTGCTTGAAGGCCCAGACAGAGACGGCTAACAGGATATTGAGGAAATTGTGAATGACAACTTATCTCACACCTGACAGACCGAACCTCATGTTCCCTTCAGTTCCAGAAAAACCTGAATAAATGAGTGGAGAACTATTACAAATGTAGACACCACCACGAATGTGCACAATTAACATCCCATGATAGTCTGGTGCATAAAATGCTGAGCAGGCGCAAAGCTGGTTCTAACTTTGTATGAACCTGGCAAAATTAAAAGGTTGAGGGGATTCATTGGTGTGGCACTAAAGGCTGTAGCATCAGTGATGAAACAGTGATGAAAGAGACCACGTTTATAATAATAGGAAAGATGTCAGCAAATGTGGCCAGATATAGTAGCAGTGTAACTGCAGACTTCATGACAGTGATGCTGGAGCTAATGTCGATGCAGGATGTGGAGATACTGTACAGCGTCTAACAGCGTGTCCACTGTTAGAGATATATTACAGGAGGGTCATAAACCCCTTCATTACGAGTTTGGTCTCACACTGGTCTACAGTAATGAGGAAAAAAGTGATATAGTCAGATGAGTGATGTTTTAATATATTCTTGACAAGCGGGCGACCTGGGGGCAATTTTGTGCCATGGTTTTGCTCAACTTGTGCCCTGGAGGTGGGGGAGCGGTCTCTTAATGGATTACACCACCTCTGTCGTCAGGGCACCGGGGGTCACTGAAGTTTGACAAGCATGATATGATCTTTCCTTTGAAAGTGGACATTTGGAACAGCATTAAACACCTTTGATTTCTGATGTGGTCTGACAGAATATACTCGACCAAACTCATTGTAAGTATATATATGTGTGTGTTCATCATGTTGAGGTTGGAATGAAAAAAAAAGTCTGTTAGAATGAGTCTTTGTACATGTAAGCAAAAATGATCTAAGATCTGCTGTTTGGCAATGATGAACTGCTGTATCTTTACACTATCAATCATCTTCCCTGTGACTAATGCTGATGGTGTCATACAAGTGCTGCCTAAGACAGACCATCTCATGACACACACACACTCTCTCTCTGAAGGGTTATACTGTACATCTTCACATCCATCCCTCTCACACTTGTTCTTTCTCTCGCTCATCCTCTCAGATAACTTCGTAGTTAATGTTACCATATATGGTTCAATTGCTCTGCAAGCCTTCTCAATATTCTCTCTCTCGACAGTTTTTTTTCTCCTCTTCCTCTAAAAGATCTAATATCACTCTGATCAACTGAGTTTCTCCATTCTTCTTCTTTCCGTCTCTCTCTCTCCCACTTTCCTTCCCCCATGCGTCCTCCATCCCTCACCCACTGTCTCTTCCTCTGCTGTTATTGCCTCCCTCATCCTCTCTCTGTCTCTTTCTCTCTTTCTCCCTCTCTGATCTGCTCTGAGAGTGTTATTTATACAGCGACAACCCACGCAGAGGAAAACAGAGCAGAACCGAGCAGTGAAGGGAGTGTGACTTGCCAAAGTGGGTATCACCTCAAAAACACAACTCTTCTCTCCTTTCCTCCATCCGTCCTTACACCGCTCGTTTTTTTTTTTTTTTTTTTTTCTGCCCCTGCAACTCATCACAACTTTGCCGGTCATACTTTCTGATTGAGGCTGTGCACAAGATATTCAAAAGTTCAAAGGCAGCAGTATAAATGGAGAGGGGAGAATCAGCAGCACATTCACAGTGGGGATGAGCAATGAAAACATAAAACACAAGATTTAACAAGGAACACTGAGCTTTCTGTACTTACACAGTGTGTAATATGGGACACAATAGGATAAAACCATGATTTTTATTATCATAAGGAATTCACACCATGGTTATCTTGGAAAGCAGCTGCCATCTCAGATAGAGAAAATGCTTCAGTTATTTCTGTCACACAGTTTTCTCATTTGGATATTGAAATACCTTATTATGTGAGGTGAGTCAGATATCTGTTAAGAGGTCAGAGAAGTCGGACTGTGACTCATAAGTTGCTGAAAAATACCAAACAGACTCACTCCACTTTACCTTGATAAAAATAGAAAAATAAATCCCACTACACATATTTCCACCCTCTCCTGTCATTTGTAATCTTATTCTGGGCTTATTTTCTTTGTCTTATTTCTCAGTAAAACTGCACTTAGTGGCCAATTCAATGTACCCCAAAAGATATAATATGCTGATAAGCCTCTAAGTTTTTTATATATATATAAATATGAGGCAAATAACAATTACCAGTTTATATTTCTTGTACTCCTGTTAATCAATTCATTCAAGTTGATAAAACATCAGAAAACAGTAAAAACCTTAAATGCCTTGCATTTTTAAGTGTTTGATTAAGTGAAGAACCTGAAGTTATTTAAACTGAAATGATATATTAAAAAGGAAAAAAGCAAATGTTAACCCTTTGTCGAAAAAGTGACTAATATGTTAACTTACGTGGAAGGTACCATATTAGTCACTTGCCCGTTAAAGGGTTAAAAAGGGGAAAACACTTTATTAGTTAAAATAATTATGATATAATAATGAATAATAAATGACTATTTAAGCTCAATTTTATTGCTTATGTTGTTCACTATTGTGACTTCTTTACCTACTTCCTACACATCTGGCAAAATAGAGAGATTTTTCCCAGATAATACCTCCACCCACTCAAGGACTTTCTGGGGTTGCCGGGCCAGCTAGAAAATATAATCAACTCGCCTTTTTTTTTGTTATATGGAGTCTCTCTCTTCCAAGGCGATACCTCCAATGGGAGGCACAAAGACACATTCTGCTAAGACACGTTAACCACGTTATGTGTGCGCAGAGCAAGGCCAGCAAAGCTGCAGAGAAGCAGCATTTCTGTAACATGTATTAACAGTTTCCTTGAAACAGCTTCTAGCTCGTGGACGTACAATAGGTGAATGCTGATGTGTATTTGTGGATGGATTAGCTCTGTCTTTACCACCGCATTCTGCTTCCACACCTACAGCACAGAAGCAACAGCACCTGCCAATCTTCCAGCTTCACTTGCACTGATACGTGACTGTGACCCCGAATGTGTTCTCTTCTTCACCTGATCCAGCTGCTCCCTTCAGCTCAAAAGCCACCTTATTTTGTGAAACAACCGCAACCTAAGATTTGAAGGTGTTAACCCCGTTTGAAAGCCGCTTCACAGTCAGCAGTCAAAGGCTCAACTGCACATTAGTGGTCACGAGCTGATGATGACAGAAGGACAGCACCTTCTGCAGTTTGCTGGAAGGACACGATAATCTCCCAGAGTTCGAGGTTTTTTTTTTCAGCCCACATCTGCAATTCACTGTCCTTTCTATATATTTCACTGCCCTGTCTCTTAGAAATTATGTTCATATGCTACTAAATTGTGGCCTTGGTCTCTGGATTATATTCATAGGTTCACACCAACTTGTCAGAGAATTAATGAATCACTACAGTTATTAACAGCAGTGTAGTCAACAGGAGGTGGTTGGTGGATGGCAGATGTACAAAGCACAAACCTGTCCCACCAGACACGAGGCTTTGCATCCCGAGGTTTAGAGCAACAAAAGCAGTTCGTTCTGGTTACATGTAAATAAATACTGATGCCTTACGGATCCTTTTATTTGCCAAATACATAAATAACATTCAACGAAATCTAAATGCAGTTACATTTCCTGCAAAATTGTAATCTCTGTTGAGAATTTGTTGTATAATTATGATTTCTAGGAGAGAGGATTGCATAAAGTCAAGAAGAGAAAAGGGGATGATGCAAAACTTTGAATAGTCTTGAACAGAGGAGACTAAAAGGCCACATATTTCACACCTTTCTGGTATCCACAAGGCGGTGTATTTGTGGTTTTAGGCACCAAAAAATACCTTTCAGTATAGTTTTACATCTCTTCTCTCACTCTTCTCTCTGTGGCTCTGAAAAGAACCAGGTGTTTTATGTCAATCTACTCTACTCCGATTGGCTGACTGTTTCCTGACGCACAGCCAAGGAACCACGGCCAAACAGATGGTCACATTTGGACTGCAAACCACCATTAGATCAGAAGAAATTGACTTGAGTAACTAGCTTCTAATATTATTGATTTGGAGTAAATTATATATTTGCTTCCTGACGTTAAATACTTCAGTAGTTCAGCAGTTCCTCAGCATTTTTCTGTCTGGTAGCTCAGTGATGGCATAACGACTTGGTGTTGTGCTGTTAATAAATTTACAATGACAACCAGAACAACAAAAAAAGATCTGGACAGATGGCTCATTTTAAGTCACAGTTGCTGAATACAAGGCTGTGTGCACCTCTCCGTGAACTGAGCATTTAATACTTTAATTCAGCTGCTATATAATTAAAACAAAAAAGAATAAAACAAAAGCAGACAGTCTGTGCAAAGAAAACCGATTTCTCCTCTCTTTACAAAGACCAAATGACTTGGATTTAAGTCTTCAATATGGTACAAATTATAAGATACTTAGTGTTACTTTGCACCTATGCTGGCTGCGCCTCTGTTCAATATCCCAGGTGGCGAGGCCACAAGACAGCACCAGCCTGCTGCTTCCTCAGGCTGTGCTCAGACGAGCTATGGGGGCTATTGAACAACAGGTGCCAGGAGTAGAGCTTGGCTATGAGCTCCACTCCCCATCCAGGATCCAAGAGTGAGAGCCAGCCCCCCCATTATCTGTTTGCCTCACTGCCATCGGTATTGAACAGAAAATACCACCAAAACAATTCGAGAAAGACTAATTTCATAAGTAAAGCTGAAGAGGCAGTGTGTTTCCGCAGCCCCACTCTGTGACATATAATCATTAGAGCTGTCAAATTCTATACACTGATTTTTTTATTTTATTATATTTACAGATGCAGTTGTTTCTTGCTTCTTAATAATATATCAGGTGATTTCACTAATTAGATGAACCCTCTCTGCTTCAAGGTAGCTCATTAGGGACATTATTTGCTGCAAAATCCCAGAATGCCAAGCTACTGCAGGAAAGCGTGATCTATAAATGTTCATTGAGTGCTCCTCTCCTGCATAAGTGGAGTAATACTTCTCTGCATTTTAAGAAGGGCTGTGAGCTCGATATTGTTCACGCTCAATGACATTTCAACTTTCTCTGCACTGTAAGCGACAGACTAGATAAAATGTCATAGGGGACACAGAGACAAATATTGAAAATGAGCTCAGTTGTTTGCTTGATTGGAAGTGCTGCAAGTACAGGAATCAGCTCTCCATGGTATACAATTGGACATCACTGCTGCATTTAGTGTAATGTTAACAAATCTACCACTCTGCTTTTATTTTCTATACATCTCCACTCATTCCTGGACTTTCCTCCCAATTATTTCAATCACTGTATGTCTACTTCCCCCTCTCTCAGGGCCAGTTAGTGTGTTTTCCCTCTAAAGTAGAGAAACAATTGTTAACATTGAGGAAGAGGAGTGGAACTGACACCAGCACAGTATGGCTCTGACACGAGCTCCACTCAAAACTCCTATTTATGGTCTTTATCTGTTTCCTGGCCCACTTTTTTCTGTTCCCTTTCTACCTCCCTCCCAATAGGGCATGTGAAGCACATAGATGGTGGATGCCTCGAAGTGAGCGCCTATGCTCGTAGCACATATGGCACAATGTCTAGATTAGATGGGGATGTAAAAAAACTTCTTTATGTGGAGTGGAATAACAGCATATCTGTGCAACTGCTTATCTCTTGTAAATTCACGTCATTGAGTTGACTGAACAGTCAAATAACTGGCTGCTGGCTGTTACATGCCCAGTTAACATTTTTATTGGGAACACCGATAATTTGATTGTGTGTGTGTGTGTATATATATATATATATATACATATAGTTTCCTGTTGCAATGAATATAGGAAATCAACCTTAACTAAAGTTTAAGAAAAAATATCTAAAAGTCATTCTTCTTTCACTATGCATTTTGCAATTGTTTGCACCTGGGAGATGATTGATGTGAGACTGTGAAGCAGCCATAGCTAATTCCCTCAAGTCCTGCAACTTTGTCAAACACTTCCCTAACTATGATTGATCAGATTGTATTCCTGTTGCAGTAATTGGCTTACTAGACAATTGAGAAGTTCTGCGGTAGTCCTGTACCTATGGGGAGTAAAGTCTGGAGATGGCACCTCTTTGTTTGCGTACCAATTAAAGTGAGAAAATGCATTTGGCAGTAGCTCTGGAAAAGTATCAAGAATTACAGAACTTTTCAGGCAGTAACGTATCCTTGTTTCAGATGATAGTCAGGTAGTATATAGTTATATATAGTGTCCGAGGACATTGCCTGGTGTAGAAAAGACTTGTAGCATTTTGATGTTGTTCTCATCAGACTGCATGGTCTGTCCTCGAGGCCAAACAAGTGGGTGGGTCACAATACGCAAAGGATTAAAAAATAAAAATAAAGACAGTTTTCTGTCCATCACAAAGTGTTTGGCAGCCTGTTACCTAAACTTATCAGTGAGCGGTTGCTTGGTTAATGAATCAAAATGACAGCTATAGCAATAACAGCTCTGTCAAAGAATTTATTATTTGTGTAGCGTTAAAGATCTCGAGGTGGCATATCATTGTGGCTCCGCTTGGCTGCCCTGCTGTTCGACCTTCATTTTATTCATGGTGAATATTCTGTGGTGTTTCAGTTTTCATTTGTTTGTAACATGTTCCAGTGTCTATGTAAACTCTGGATTTATATGTAATATATAAAAGATTTTACAAACATATGGCTAGATGTTTTTTAAATTGTTGGCGGTGACTGTTTGTGTTGATTTGAATTCCCATCACTGTCTACCAACGTACAGGGGAAATGTCATTTCCCAATGATGGCACCTTGGGTAATGCTGTTTTTCATCTGCTCTACTGAGAACATGTTAACACAAAAAAAATGTCCTGAGTTGAATCACAAAGAATTTATTCACACATTAACACTGAAATTAAAGTAAACTTTGCGATTAGTAACATTTGTGTGTAAATCAGACAATGTAGAGAAACACTGCAGTGCAAACACTGTTTTGATTTTCAGGGAAGAGCTCCTTTAATTATACAGCAGGTGTTTACATTATTAATGTAGATGTTATTTTTCTGTACCTGTCTTTACTGTTCATCAGTAGGTTTCCATATAACATCAATATTGCATATGGAAACTCTTATTAATAAAATATCTAATTACAGAGAATGACCCGAGTGTTCCTGTAATGACTTTCACGCCTTGTTTCTTTTCATCAGAGATAAAAGGAGCTCTATTACTCGTCATGGTGTGCATCATTGTCATCGCTATCATCACAACTGTCACCACAGTCCACATCATTATTGACACCACAATCATTATCGTCACAAGCAACAAACGAGCCTTTGAAATAAGAGATAATTCTTGTGTCGAGGAGTTGGACTATGACGTAAAAGCCCCACCAGCATCTCTGTGGTGTGTAATCAGCATCTCATTAGATGAAGCAAATAAACGAGAGGCTATTAAAGTTTGAGTTATCTGATGATTGATTATGTGAGGTGGTCAGAATATAACCTTATCTGGAAACACTGGCATTGACGCTGATATACTATATTGAGTGGTGTTAGCAGGAAAAACATTGTTGTTTGGCATCTTTGGACTACCAAAATTGAGGGAAGCGCTGTTTTGACGAGAAGACAAAATGCTGAAAATATTACAGACGAATCCTACATTTAAATGGATATTTGATATTTTGTGTAAAACACATCCTCTGCTTCTGTAGAGAGGGGCAGCTGACTACTTCACACACCGACTATGCATGAGAAGAAACACTCAAGATCAACAATGTTCCCAAATACAATAGGAGATGCCAATAATCTATGCAAATTTAGAGATAATGGTTCTCCTGGTCTGGGTGCTTAGCACCGTTACATCACAGCAAGACGGTTCTGGGTGTAAAATTCATTTGCGTGTACTTCCACAGTCGAAGGACGAGCATGTTAGGTTAAAAAATGAACCTCAGCCCTTGCATTAATAACAGGTATATATAAGAGATGGATGGAGTTCTCTTGGTAGACAGGATTGCTCCCACTAAAATATTTTTGGTAAATTGTGCCTGTATATTTAGGAACTAATGTTTGTGTTGACTCTGTTTATAAGCTGGATATCACTGTTCTATTTGTCTGAATTGTTTACATTTATTGTTGCAACAATGTTCTTCTATACAGCTATGCATTCCCTCAGATGTTAGAACCAAAATGTAATGAGGGGAAAATCAATCAAGACTCAATAACTAACAATGAAGTGTTACTTATTGTGTTGCAATAGCAGACGTTACACAGAACATTTGGAGAAAGATGAGGACAAGCCAACAGGGTAATAAGGGCTGCCTTCCTGGATGCATTTGTAAGCCTGGCAGCAATTTACTATTCTAGTTGCATGCAGAACACACCAATACATATGTGCAAGGAGTTACAGTAATCCAAGTAATCCGGAGTGGGGAAGATAAGAGGCAGTGGCCAGAAATGGAGATGTGTTTGAGATATGGCCCTGTAGCTGGCCAATGCTCCCAAAAAGGTTTGATGAGTTTTTTCTCAAGCATATCAGCAAAGTAAAAATCAAAGTCCCTTTCATATAAAAAAATGAGTTTTACTTATCGTCACTTCCCATGAATTTTTGTCCCTTAACATGCAGAATAATGTAAGTGTACAATTGTAGCAATCCACAATAACAGACTGTTTTGTCATAACCTTTAAAGTTGTAATACCAAACTCGTATGAAAACTTATTTACACCTCCAGCAGTTTCAGGCTCACAATATTTTGATTTTGGAGTCTTTATTTGTTCTCTTTTTGCTTTGGTTTTGGTGTCCACCAAATATCTGCGCCCTAATTAGTCACTATTTGTGTCTGGTTGTTTTGGCCTGAGGAGGTGGTATGAAAACTTTGCGGCCCTGTTCAGACCTGGTGTTAACATCTGTTGTGGTTGAACGCACACAAATCACATCTGAAACAAGGAACTAAACAATGAACTTACATGAACATTAACAAAGAGTTGTAACACTCAGTGGCTGCTTCATATTCTTTGGCCATTTTCACAGTAAGTTTAAAAAATATTGGTCATAGCGGCTTTGAAAGTGTTTAGTGTAAAAAAAAAATTATTATTATGTTTATCTGTATGTATTTACCACAGAGCAGTGGATTAGTTGTTACTAGGAAGAAGCCCTTTGGAGTTGGAGCTGCACTGAAGTGACCCAATCCTCCTTCATGGGTCAAATGGACAGACAAATTCAAGACAAATTCCTCCTCTGGGATCACTTTAGTTTAAACTAACTTTAATTAACTTACTTGGCCATTTTCTCCCAACTCTCATGTTAAATTGAGTATGGGGAACTAGACTGATTAAATAAAAATCCCTCCACAGAATCATCCTTAATAATTCAACCACCTTTGTTGTACAAATAGGATTTCAGTTAATTTTTTTTATAGCTTTATATGTAGAAAAATTATCCATAAATTTATTCTAACAAATGTAACGTTCAGCACAGCTGGTCCCATGGTCTGGTTTAGCGGCGGTATTTTCAGATGAATAAGGCAGACAGAGGACAGGATATTTAACAACTTAGTCTAAAAAACTGTTTTAAGGTCAGTGAACACATTTTCATAAATAAAGCTTTTAAGAATTGTTAGTCATGACTAAGCGAACCAGCAAAAGGAATGCATAAAAGAAATTTCTAATGAAATTAACTGAGAGGAACTCCACAAGAGATCTGTGACGTGACAGACAGAGAGTGCCTAGTTCTGCTCCTCCGTTATGACACCAGCTAAGCCAGGACAGAGCTGTCGACACCATCCCCATGCTAAAGTCAGTTAATTAAGACGGCATGATTTCCCATACTGATGGTAACACTGAAGTCTACAAGGGAGAGAACAGCACAGCCGGAACAGCACAGCCAGAACCGACAGTCGGGAAGAAAACGTTTCCAAATAGTCAACCCCCGAAACAATTCCAATTTCCATAAATGTTTTTTAGCAGTTGAAAAGAAAGAGGCATATAGCACTATATACAAAAATAGGAATATGGAACTGGCCTGAAGCTGCTGAAAAGTGTATCATTTTTTGAGAAGCAGGCCCATTGCATGTATAAAACTGGATGGGACAGCCCCAGTGGCCTCAGAGCTATTTACAGTGGAGATGACACTTGGGCCGACAGTATCAGGAAAGCCCTGAAGGAGGCTTATGGGGATAATGACAAGAGGCAGGTTGTAGATTTCATGTAGGAAACAGTCTCTATTAAGGAAGAAAGTGCTCAAAGAAGCTCAAGACAGCAGAATGTTCCAGAGGAATAAAACTGCAGCAGACAGTTGTAGGGCACACAACTAGTGCCAGTGTGAGGAAGGAGGGCACAACGCATTTATACTGTAGAACAAAAGTCCCAAGACTACCTGATCCAGAAGGCAACAGGACTGGTCATTTGTTTAAACAGCTTCAAACAGCCGGAGTTCAGTGGTACAACACAGCATTGGGGGACGGTAAAGGTTAGCAACCAGGTACTTTTACTCAAGTATTGTGTATTTTACCCAATTTCCAGCTAAATTATAAAATGTTACCACTACATTTCCATAAATTTAGAACATTTCTGTCTGATGGCCAAAGTTGCATGTTGCAGTTTACATTTATTTATTGTGGCTGCACCTAATTGGATTGGTCCACATGTTGTGGTCTCTAAGTGAGATTCTGAATTCCAGGTGTGTGTGTATATATATTTTTACTTTGTTGTGTTTTTTCTTGTCTTGTCGCTTGATAAAAGCTTCAGCCATCATTATTTTTATAATACAAGAGGTTTTGAGACGTCCTCCGACTAGCTCTGTCAACAATTGGAGGCTACAGTGAATCACTATTACACCTTGCTGAGACTAAAGAAGTGTTGGGAAAGAGAGTTAACATTGGCTTTGCTTTCCACTGATGAAGACAGCTCTTGGAGTTTACAGTTCGGTTCAGACAACTTCATCCATCCCAAATGGGCAATTCGTTTACAGCTTTCCCACATTCATACAAAGAACGACCCGTAAAGGAAACATTACGAGACGTGGGCACGCAGAATCAATAATAAAAATCCAATAAATAAATAACAATAATAAAACATAAATAAATTTCAACAAATAAAATAGCAGAGGGAATAAAAGACTTTGCATAGCGATTAGTTTTGCTGTTGGGCACATCATAGCGTCAGCTGGAAGGCTGCAGTAAGAACTCAGTCAACAGAATGTGGTTTGGTTGGCTGATAATTTTTTTTTCCTTTCTCGGACACTTGTTTCTCCCAGACTGTGCCAAAGTTCCTCTGCGGAACGCCAGTAATTTTATAACACACTTTAACCATAGTGTTTAAGCTGTTCTTCTCCTTCGCAGCCAACCCATTGAATCAGCAGGTAAAGGCAAAGGTTCAAAGACTTTAAATAAAAGACTAATAAAGTTGCACAAAATGGTATCACAGACATCAAAAATTCGTAGCTTTCCCGTAGTGAATTCGTAGTGAATTCCTTGTTGACCCCATTTGATAATCAGCTCCACTCAGAACAATTGCATCTACACAACTGCTCCTTTGTGCCAGTAACAGATTTATTTATTTATTTATTTATTTTATGTGAGATAAGACATAAGACATTTCAGGACTGGAAATATTATCTTGCTGAGTCAATAATGAGCTTGCAATATACTTTGAGCCAGGTTTACTGCCAGGTTTATTGTCGGCTTATAGTCTTGAGATCCACCCTGTTTTATTAACATGGCACCATCTGCGCTTCTAAATAATCAGCTTGACTTTTCCTCGAGATTCTCACATTTATGTGACCCTGGAGAAAGACAAATATGCAGATGGGCACTCAGATTGGCCTCGGAGAAAAATATCATATACAGCAAATAACCAGATAGATTAAAATTCAAATCAGTTAAGTCAGAAGGGGGGTATTGTTTTCCAGATATACAAATCTGCTATATCAAAATAAGCATTATGATTAAATTGTGTGTGTGCGAATAATTTCAACATGGCCCATACAACTACTAAAAGTTGTGATGTCAGCTGGTCTGACAGGAAAATAAACACATGCATGCAAACATACCTAAACACTTTCTCCTCCACAGACTTTCTTGCCAAAAACACAGACTCAGTACACAGTACATGGACAAGCTTTCCCCTTGAAGGTTCTTTGAAAAGATTTATAGATTCTTAAAATAGCAGTGTGGTCTGTGAGCACAGGGATTAAAAAAGAGAGAGCTACTATAGAGCTGCTGTAGTGTGACATCACACAGACAAACACACACACACACACACCATAGCCCCATTGTACTCCCCAACTGGGGCGTAAGAGAAGGAGGAGAGCAAGAGAACAGTAAAGGGGATAAGGTTCGCAAGAGGTGATGGGAAGAAAGGGAGTGACCAGAAGACTTGGAGGGTGACTGACAAATTAAAGTATGTAAGAGAAAGATGCAAAGGGAGAAATATAGGGAGCATGGCGTGTGTGTGAGAGATGACAGTGTGGCGAGGGGAGGAGCAAAAAATGAATAAAGACATAATAATATAGCAGGCAGGTTTGTGTGGAAACACTGTGGTCGGGTGGTGTGTTAGAGGTTGCGTAGAGATGACTGCTGACAGATCTGAGTGATTCATCAACACTTCTGCACACACACTTTTTCATAAACACATGTGCAAAGCCAACAGCTCCAGCCACGGTCGTTCTCTCAATGTGCGCAAGACTAAGGGACCTGTTGGCATAAAGCACCATCCTGCTGTTCCATCACACAGCACACACAGACTACAGGACAAACCAACACATACTCGGGATGTGTGCCGAGCAGCTGCAGCAGCTCTTCTGTAGAGAGATTGACATCTTCAGCAGCCGGTTCCAACAAGCAAACAACAATAACTGAGACTCACTGCCAACACAGACAGATAAACAGAACACAGACACACTTAAACAGCAGACAGTTACACAAGTGCCGTTAACACGTGGCAACGTTTTCCAGAGGAATTTAAGCAAGACACATGTTGTTTTACTTTACAATCGAACATCGATAAGTCAGAAAATATTGTTAGCCACAGATTCAAGTGATATTAACTGCTTTGGTGTTTGAACTGAGCTAGTGTTTTATTTAATTTGATTTTTGATACATCACGACAACTCAGATGAATCTACTACTTAATCAGGGCATCTCATGGTGAATGTGATAATCTATCTTATTCTAAGTCTGGAGATCTCTTACGGAGCCAGATGCTTTTATTTCCAAATCAAGGCTTCTAAGTGCCAGAATGGATACACTTCAAATAAATCAAGGATTCTCTATCTCTTGGCACAAGTGGGCACGTCATATTATTTATAATCAGTGTTCACCTTCCATGCTCTTCTCTTAGAGACTAGTCTGTCTCTAATTTAGAGCTCTGGTATAACTGAGTGATGACATTTAGCTCACAATAAAGAAGAATAAATGTCACCACATGTTAGTATACCTGTGATAAAGCATTAAGTGGTACTCAGAATTATGGTGGCAAAAAATATTAAAGAAGCAGTAACTGACACTGCCAGGAACATTTTTGCTAAATTTCCAGCTTTATTGCCCAGGATAAGTCAAGCAGGTGGCACTTCTTTTGCCCGTTTATCACAGTGGCCAGATGTGGCAGTGCAGTTCAAACCTAGTTTCACTTCAGTTGATGGTGAAAAAACCACAGGCGGAGTTGGGTTTTTTTTGTTTGTTTGTGTGTTTTAAAGATAGCATTGGTTTCCTTCCCTCCAACTCTGAAATGCCATTGTCAAGTCCAGTGTTCTGAGTTCATCAAACAGCCAAAATGACTTCCTGCTATAGACCCACAAATGACACTATGGATTATTTCACATTTAATAATAAATAGTTTGAAGTGTCTGGCTGAGGCAGTTTTCAGGGACATGGGCAAAAAATAAATAAAAGTCTTAATTCCTGCTGAAATGAATTTTCATAGGTCACGGCCTATGAAAGGGTCACGGCAAGGCCTTAAAACTTTTGATTGCCAGTTGAAAAGGGCAATTTGCATCCAAGAGTAAAAAGGGCAACCCAGTCCTGCCCCCATGAACGCCAGTGGTTGTCAGTGTCAAAGCTGGCTTGTATGAAGCAGACGCTCCACTGTGGGAATAAAATACAGGCTTAGGCTGTTGTGACTGAGCAGACGGGCGACGAGCCACAACCATAAAGACCGAGGTGTGGGATATGAGCTGTGACCGACGGTATTTTTGCTTCAGTTGTCTGGCTGGTGTCAACATAAACCAACTCACTATGATGATTGTAGCTTTACCATAGGCGGCTTTTGTTTATGGATTGTTAGTCCAACACCAGTGAAGAAAGGTAGCATTTTGTTCAACAATGGGTGGCTTAAAACTTTCTTCATGGATTATGCAAGGAAACAATAAAAAAACCATGAACCATAACGTTCCAGTAACACTATAAAATGACACAGCATGTCTTTTCATGGCTCTAGAAACTTAGCACTCGGTACAAGTCTGGCCTTAATACGTCCACATCTGAGCAGATCCTGGCTGTTTCCATCCAGTGCTGGCTGATAGCCTGGAGTATATTTTTTGTGCCCGCCAGAATTGGTCCAGATGTGGAAGCAGCATCTGAAAATCATGATGTACATGGGCCAGATTCAGGCTGTGGAAACGGCCGTATACTGGGCAGGAACAAACACAAACATGTGTCCCGTGGGCCAGATTTATTTTGCTATCTGGGTAACAACCTCATTGCATGGCTACTTGGTATACTGCTACTTTAGCTGGCAAGCTAGCAACAAACATACTAGCATGCTGCCAACATGCCACGGCTCATCAGCTGCAAAAGCCTCTTTTTATTTTCCATTCAGTCCCAGGAGAAATTTAGTTCTCAGCGTTGTAGACTACATCTAAATCTCTCTCTGAGCTAGCAACTAAGCTAACAAATACTCAGTTTATTTTAAGGATTTGTATTTGCACATTGAAAAACAAACAAACAAATAAATTCTTACATACGAGGTTAAGCAAAAGTGAACAATGAAATACAGCTAACAAGCTGCAGCAACGTTCTCCATTTTGTACTACTGGAATGGCCCCACTGTAAATGCTTGAGTGACTGAAGCAGATGATGACTAAGTACTGCAATGATGTGCATATTTTAGCAGCCTAACACTGATTGTATATGGCCAACAATGTAACTGATTTAATGTTGTAATTGTTAGAAATGGCTAATACACATTGTGACATATCATAGCCATTCTACAGTGCAAATATGGATTATTATGTGTGCTTACTTGCCAGGCATCTGAAAATGCACGTGGTCTATAGGTAGATTTGATTAAGATCTTACATGAATCACCTGAGTGCCCTAATTTTTCTAATTTACCTGGTCTTGATAACCACACATATAATACTGCTAGACGGACAGGCTCTTTGTGTAAGTAAACTGTGATTTCTCTGGGTGCCACCTTGATAACAACTGACCTTTCAGACTTCATATTCACATTATTAGATGCAAATGTTTCTCCCCTTTAAGCAATAATGTCCTACAGGGTATGTATAGAGTGGGAGAAGAGTGGTAGGATTTTATAGTCTGCAGCAGTTTAAAGGGAAAAAACAAAAAAAAAACCCAACAGCATTTTTGTTCTCTTATCCTTCAAGACAGTGATCCATGTACCAACATTCAGACATAACACAAAGCAATTTTTGTATTCTGTCTACATCTGCGATTTTACCACAAAAGAAAAATGGGATATCCTGCCACTGTCCTGGGTGGGCTGTCCAGTCACATGTAACTACCTCTTTTTTCCCCATTTATCAACAGGATGTTTCTCTTATTATCAACATTTCAGTTATAGCTACAGTACAATGAGAATCACTTCAGTGATAGCAGAAAAAAACAACTATTGCAGCAAATAAAAAGGCTGTAAAGTGCTATTTACTTGGCCACTTCCTTCAGAGCCATGAAGTCACAATGCAAACCGCCCTTAATGCAATAAGAGTGTTAGTTTTACCAGAGTTTTTTTGTAATGTTATTGCTGTGTTGTGTTTTTCTTGGCACTCAAAAGAGGTCCAGCCTTGTGAAATGTGATGGAATTAGTCGTTCACGTTACTTGAAATGCCAGATATTTAATCAACTCAACAGAGAGGCACAAAAGTGTGTTTACCATCAATGCGTTTAAATGTTATAAGACAAAATCAATCAATCAAGAACAATCATCTGTCTTTTGTATGATGACTTATTTAACTCATGCGCAATCCCCCAAACCAAGGCAAATATCCACTGAGCCTCTGTAAGCAAGTTAAATGATCTCTGATGTCAAAAACGCAACTGTAATTCCGCACCAGGATAGTTGGGAATACGAGTTGTTAAGGTTACAAAGGGCATTGATTGTGACCAAAGCTGATGGGAAAGACACAAGTCGAACCGACAGAAACCAACAACACAAAGTTTGGGAAAAAAGTAAAGTGTGCTGGAAAGCAAAGCATCTGTAATGGAACATTCTCTTCCAAAGATGAAAAGGACTCACATTTAAAAAGGGATGATGAGGAGTGGCTGTCTGAAATCCAAAAATGTAGCTAATGTTCCAATTGCCCCGCAAAGATGAAAACCACTCCAAGAAAAAACACGATGAGGTGTGATGCTTCAGCTCTTTTTCTTTCTACTTCCACACAACGCATAGTGTCAGTGCCAAGATATAAATACAAACATTACTATAACAAGAAAGATGACGATTCACTTCCGTTTCACATGTTTTTCTTCTTTCTTTTTTGTTCCATTTCAAGCTGTTTTGCCATTGTTTGCAATTTACTAATTAAAATGGAGCTGCAAATTAAAATTTGCTTGTCTAGGTGTGTTTAAGTTTTGAGAGTTTCTGTTTGACTAACAAAGACTTCATTTACTGTATGCTGTTTACTAAAAGTGACCTACTTTGACCTATTTTAAAATACATCTTCAGAAATATTTTTTTAAACTTGTTATTTTCTTTTTAATCATAGTACATGCAGTTCTTTCCATCAGATTTGGATCGGTAGGTAACAAGTGATACGGGAACAACTAAGATGTGAATTCGGCAGCATTAAACAAAGCGACGTGATCAGAGGATTTATAAGCAGCTGTGATTCAGCAGAGTAACCAAGCTGTCTGCATCCTGCTGTTTACCAGATGTTGACTGTGATTCACACTTTCGTTGTTTGTTGAGCGAAATTGATCATGACCTTTCCAAAAACAACCTGAAAACAGCAGTTTGGACAAATGCGTCATTTTCACACATTGACATTTCAAAATTACCCATTTTTGCGTGGAGGTAGTTGTACTTGTTAGTGCAGAGACAAGGACATGATCTCTCAGCTTCACAGCTTCCACTTGTGTACAGTGTGATGCCTAGCCAAGCTGCAAGGAAGTGGGCAAAAGATGTGCAGTGAAAACGCAGCCAGGGAACCTGAGCAGCCAGCAGAACAGAACTAAATGCTGCGGTCTGGTTTAGTCACCATAGCAACCATAGTAACCCCCCTGTCCTCTCCTCTCTTTCACACAAACGCACAAACCCATCATCCAATCTTGCTTCACAGGGGTTCAAGGCTAGCAAGATTTCCCAAAACCTCCTAATGCATCTGGTGGTTTTTCTCACAGCCCATGCCAACAGAGAATTAAAAACGGTGGATGCCAGAGCGGGAAGACATGAGAAGACAGAAAGACACGACAGAAACTAAGGACGGGGTGCCAGTGGAGAAAGGAGAAAGACGGAAGCAGGAAATGATGATCAGAGAGAGATAGATGGCTGAAGGAGACAGTGAGTCACAAAGAAAGTAGAAGCCAGAGAGCAAGAGAAAAAAAATTGAGGTGAAGGTAGAAAGTGTGTGAAAGACACAGCAGTGTATCTTCTGCAAGTGACAGCAGGTGAGGGGAGCAAGTGTTAAATATTAAAGCGACCCAGCACAGGACCTGGGCAAATAGCCCCAGCTGATATGGGACATCCCATGGTGGGACACACACAGTCCAAGACACACTCATGCTAACATGCATGCATCCACGCACACACACACACACACAGACACACACACACACACACACACACAAACACAGCAAGGGGCAGCATCCCACCACAGCGGCAGAGCAAAGCAGAAAGAACATACATGTTTAATTCACAACCTTCCACTTCAGCATGTTCATGTTCTTATGCTACACACATAATGTTACCCCCCTAACCTCTATCCCCCACACACCAAAAGAAGCAAGTCAAAAGAAGAAATGAACAACGTTTGGCAGCGAATGAGTGAGCACATATGGGGGTGAGGTAAAGCTGACAACATTTCTCATTTCCCATAGCGGTCCCTCAGTAATGGAAGTACAACATTCCAAACTAATATGGGTCCTCTCCTGGGCTCGCACATGCCCCTTCTCTCCATCTTTTCCATGTTCCTGAAACATGTCTCCCTTCTCAAAGCACACCATCTGACTTCCAATCGATTATTCCTGACTTTTCCACCCTGATATGCTTAACATGGGATGATGAGGAGACAGAGGCAGAGTGACAGGGACCTGTTGTAACAATGGTCCACTTGTTTTCTTTAAGGGGAAAAAAAATGAGTTTGGCAAACAAAAGAGGATGATGCCTTGATTTATTTCGACTGAACCAATCGGGGTGGAATTTATTTTGAACATTTGCGATCCTGGCAGCTGCACACAGAGTACACAAAAACAAACACTAGGAAGCTAAAACAACTGTAAGCAAGGCTTCCAAGGTTTATCCCAGGCCGGCAGATCAGATTGTTTTGATTGATGAATGATGAACAAAGCCTGTGTGTGCACTTATTCGCTTATTGAAGTCTTCCACACATAGAAATCTGTGGATGAGAAAATGTTTGTGGAAGTGTTAGGAGGACATTTGCACATTGGGATCAAAAGGAGGCTGGATTTTTGCCCTGAAAACTGCTCATGCTAAACGTCTGTGAAAGCTCTTTATATGGGGGTCGGGGGTCTACTTCTTGTGAGCAGCAGTTTGGTCTGCAGGAGGAAGTGGACTTAATCTCAGCCTGGGAGTTAAAATAATGATTGAGATGGACCATGTAGGGTTTTGGTTGGGTCTTGTATCTGGGGGCTACTGCTACATGATCCCTCCTCAGCTGCGAAGCCTGTAGTTTGTTTACTACTGTTTATTTATATAAATATAAATATTACGATTGTTACATTGCAATATTACAAAACTGCTGATACCTGTGTTTTTGCTAAAGTGGAGAAATGATTGGTTAGTTAATAAGCAGACCCTGGAGTAAAATCTCAACTATGGAAACAAAAAGGCAAAGTGCAGCTCTGGTAATTGGAACCAAACAACAAACCCTCTGTTTCACGCAACTTGAAATGAACAAATTTATCCCCCGTTGAAAAGTTGCAGAAAAATATTCTACTATCTAGAGAAGAACACTCAAATTGTAGCTGAGCTCAGAAGGACATTGTGAGTAAACTCAAGAAAATCCTTACAAGTAAAACTCCTTTTTTTAAAACCTGAGGAGTCGTTGCAATGAGTCCCTGCTCTCCTCAATCTTGTTTATCAGTTTTTAAGGGATGCCTTCAATGTTTTCTCCAGTTTATGTGATACTGTGCGATGGCTCCACAGCCAGCAACTGATAAAAATGACAACCAGAGAAAGCCTTTACTTGAGATGTGACATAATCATGACAGTTAAGTTTGTTTTTTGGCAGCTTTATGCCGCTTTAACACCAAGCATTTCACACATTGCACTGCCCACCTCCATGTATAGCCATTATTTTTGAGCACTTGCCTGCCTGCTCAAGTTTTTTTTTTTTCCCCTGTGTTTTCTTGGCACCATCTTACTGTGTTTTGTGCTCTTCATCTAAAACATGATATAGAGAATGCGATACTCAAGGCACCGCATGATGAGCTGCTCATTTTTCTCTCTGCTCTACTATACACTTGATTGTGACATTAACAGAGTAATTGTACGTGTGTGTGTGTGGAGACAGAAAGAGAGAGCGCACAGTGCTCTACCAGCTCCGGCTGTAGAAAGCAAAATATCGTTTGTTAGCAGACAGTAATCAGGCTGAATTGTTACCAACCCACTGAGATTTCTTTCAATCCTCCAGATTACCATTACGCTACTGACAGCAGGTTTGGAGGCAACAGCCAAGAGGTATTAGATTATTACATGGAGCCATTTTTCCCTCTTTTGGTTTCTTTCATAGAAAATTATGTTTGTGGAGTTTGCCTTTTTTACGTGTATAGTATGGCGAAATCATAGAGAGGAGTTAATATAGCAGAGAATATAGTGACAGAAAAACTGGATTATTGTGATGACCGTCGAGCGCAAAACATGTGTCAGCTTCACTGAGATTCCTCATCACATCCCTAACAGTTTTCTTTGCTTCTGTCATCAGGCAAGACAGAAACATGCTCCAATGCACCATCATGACTGGTGCTGAATTTATTCATTGAGTAATCAATTACTTAATCAACAGGAAATTAATTGCCAACAATTATGGTAATCAGATAATCCTTTCAATTATTTATTAAGCAAAAATAGGAAACTTTAACTGCTTGCGGCTTCTAAAATGTGGCAATGAGCTGTTTTTTTTTTCTGTTTTGTCTTTTATATATCATTGTGGCTTTAATATTGTTAACTGTTTTAAACTATGTCTCTTTGTCAGTACTGCTGCCAAGAAAAGTAGATGTGCTGTTGATTTTTATATCTTGGCTTCTGAATGATATGATTTCTGAATTTATATAAAATTTGTCAAACAGCATCACTTGATAATGAAAGTACTTCTTAGTTCCTGCCCTTGTCATGACATGGCAGAAATGATTGGGGGGTTAGTCACATCTGTGCTCAGAATGCAGATGAGGAGAATCATCAATATCTTTTCACACCTTTTGCTCACAACTGTTTCCTTCTGGCAGGTGCAGTTGACCTAAAACCCAACCACAATGATTTTTCAATGAGTTGCTGACTCACTGGAGTTTCATAGCTACCTACCAGTGGGCTGCTTTTACCCTTCATTTACAGCAGGCAAGACAAGCCTGCAGGAAACGTGGCAGGAGGGCTGGTTAGTTAAAGCATGCAAACACTCACACCTGGGAGCTGCCAGGAATGACCACACTCGTGTACTATTGGACACCAAATAGTTCCATTCGAGCAGCTGGGGGTTAAGTACCTAGTTTAATGGCACATTAACAGCAGTGATTGAGAAAAAGGAAAAACATTATTTATTTTGCCTATCATTATGTTCTCAGTGGACTGAGTTGGGTAACCTTCTTCTAACCTTTATCTAAGTCTCACCATTTCTTTTACTTTCATCCTCCCTCTCTCTCTTGGCCTCTTTTCTTGTCTTTTGTCTATCTTTCTCACACTCACACACACACACACACCCCGCATCCCCCATCAAGTAATACTTCAAAAGGCAGCTGTATTGCGGCAGTTATTGGTTTCTGTGTTTTGGCTGCTATGCCCTGAGAGATTTAAAAGCTAAAGAACCAGTTGTGTTTTCATCAAAGCTTTTTCAGTCTGTCTGTCTGTCAGGTCTACAGAGTCAGTACCAGAGAGAGTATTGTGCTAAGAGATGAACAGCCCTATCTTTGCACTGAGCATCACTCAGAAAAAAATCCCCCTAAAACCCCCAAACCCCCAGTCTTAAAGGATATATTCCCTTTTTTCTAAAAAAAAAAAAAAAAAAAAAAAGGACAAAAAAGAGAAATCCTTTTTGTCATCCCACTGAACAGCAGATATGATCCAACTACATACTGCATAAGATTTATTTATTTATTTTAGCTTTGTGTAGTTCAGTTTTTGACATAGAAGAAAACACATTATTGCATATTTAAACGATGCTTGATCATCTGTTAAAATAAGAAATAGCAAAGAATGCTCCATGGTCTATGCAAAAACTTCCGCTGACCTTTTGAATAATTTACTTATAAATGTGCACGATGAAGCCTTTTTCAAGGCCTATTAACATACAATTGCTAGGGGTCATATCAACCATCAATTCAAAGACTGAACTTTTGCCTTCCAACTTGCTGTTTTGGCAGCATTTCTCAAAGCTTAAAAAAACAAAAAACAAAAACCCAACCCATTTCTGAGAGCACAGATTTAACAAATACTTCCACTGTGGCACTGTCTCATCTAAAATGTGCTGACTGTAACAGTTTATAAATTACTTCAGTGAACCATGTCCATTTTTAAGCCAAAGAACCTCAATACATCCATTAGACGTTTGGATGAGCTTAAAGTTACTCAGTTGAAAGCAAGGATACCATTCATCAAAGGCTGTGGTTTGTCATTATTTTATATCCCTACCAGCTGAAGACGCTTCCCTTTATCTGTAGAGTGGACCAGTCAAATTTATATTTTTCTGCGGTTTGAGGAGTGAATCATTTTTCATGCTATAGCTGGGAGGATAATGTTAAATCGTTTGCGATGTCTCAGGTGGGTTGAAGTGTAAATACCAAAGCTGCCAGTGAAATAAGTGTGTGACCAAACATGCCAGGACATCTGGGAAAAAAAAAAGTAGGATAAAAAGTATTATCCTTCAACTTTTAGAGCTACCTGCGATGAGGGATTACAACTCCTTAATCTCACTTCCCAAACACAAGCGTGGTGTATACAAAGAGGCAGGACTATGTGTGTGTTTGAGTGAGCTCCTCTGTGCTTGTGTCACAATCACTCACCTTGTCAGCCATTATCATAGAGGAGCCTCCGTGGACTCCCAGGACTGGAAGCTGTGTCTGAACTGAGAGGAAGTCAAGGATCTGGGCAATGGCCTCCTGATCGGTGCCATCAGCAAACACAATACCATGGAGACGAGTGCGTGACAGAAGCTCACACACCTGGTGACACAGTGAAACACAATCAGGTCTAATACTGTCCGTCTCATAAACAGCATGGGTATGTGTAGTACTAATGAATGTTCGCAGCACTTTTTACCTGTGTAATCACAGACTTTGGGTCTGTCTGGTTGATCCTCAGTATTACCACAGAGATGTCAAGGGCATCATCAGGGCGCTTCGGAGGCCGGAGCTCCTGATCGGAAACAAGGCGCGTCTGGCCCATGATGACACCCACACTGAGCCCTGGAGGCTTCTGGGACATCACAGGCACCAACATCTGGGAGAGCAGGAGTAACATCCAGCTCACTACACCCATCATACCCTAAAGAAAAAAACAAAACAAAACAAAAAAAAATACCAGAAATAAACAAAATGAACTGTATCTTGTTAAAAAGATTGTGACAGTTTGCTTTACAAAATTAAACCTCTCAAACCCGCATTTATGTTACCAAGCAGCCTGTCACAGGCACAGATGAGACACACAGGACAGGTAAAAAAAGTACTGCCATCTTAACATTTTACTTTTTCTAACTTTTCAAATCTCATCAAATATGTATTATCCAAGTGTAAAAAAATTTAGCAAGAATTTACTAAACTTGTCTAATATTATGCCCTTCTGTTGTTTATTCTTTTATATAATGTTATATCATATATACATATTCTCATATTTATTACAAGTCAAACAAGACCTTCCTCATCCTGCCAACTTTGGGTTTGTTTGTTTGGTTTTTTTTAAGAAACTGAGTAAAACTTTTATAAACTGACTTACGAATCTACTTAATTTTTTCATGGACAGAATATATTTTGAACCAGCAAGATAACAAGTCACACATATTCTGTACATGTCTTAGGGTTAAAAAACAAAACAAAAAAAACAAAACTCACTAAGTGCTCTTATATGACCTGCCGGCTTTTTCAAAGATTGGCTTGTATTATTTTTGAGAAAAACAGTGTGACTCAGATATGTGACACGATTTTTAATCATTAGTGCAAATCTCAAGTGCAAAAGCAAAGATTATAGGAACAAAGAGATGTCGGGGCTCTGAGTGTACAGTCGTCTTTCTGTCTCCCACTCTCCAGAAAATCTGTTTCAAAGTGTGCCACAGTTATCGGACCGGGGTTAAACCTAATGTTATTTTTGCTACACCGCTAATCTGGCCTCAGAAAATGCCTCAAATCTCTCTTACACTGTCTTGCTTTATTTGAACATAATCTGTGCCCATAGGCAAAATTCCCAGTCAAGTGCCAGCTATTAATGGATAAAATAACCCTGAAATAAATGTAATCTGATTTTACCCCGTCCGTGGTGGTATAAAGGGAAACACTCCAAATCGCTAAAGGCACCCAAGTGTCTGCATCAATCAATAATTTTCACTGAGATAATAAAAATATCATTTCAACTCTGTTTCAGTACTCAACCAGGTTTCAGTCTAATACAGAGCAATCAAAACCCTAGTTCCCAGTTTCAGCTTACTCTGTGTTACCTTTTCCTGTAATGTGAGCAGATCATAGAGAAGCAGATGAGAAGAGGAAATGCAGTGTGAAATGCCTTGGGCTGAATGAGAGCTAATGAAACCATGATGTGAATGCTACGTTGCATCTCAGCCAATTTCTTACACCAATAGTCCAGCAGAGCTGAAAAACACCCCAGGAGGAAACATCACGTCCACAAAATTAACCTACTTTCTCTATATCTTCTCATCTTTCTTCCTCCTCATTTTCTAACTGCGAATCCCTGTCTGCTAATCATCTCTATTAATTTTCTCTTAATGCACTTCATAATTTTTACTCTAATTCTGCCTACTGTAAATCTGTCTTCCCGGCTTGGTTAGTGTTGTGTGTATCTGATCCATGTCATCTCACACCCGGTCTAATCAGGCCAGTTAGCTAAGTCAGTACTTTCCCAGCTTGCCCTCTGCCTTGGTGCCCACAGACTACCCTGCAGCTCCAGCAGCACTTAGCATACGCTGCTAAATCACACACCGCTATACTCCTGTCTGAGGGAATTAGTGTCAGCTCCAATCAATGGGGCAGGGTTAAACTAACTTTCCCTGAAGTTAGCATCAGCGCTAACATAACTAGGAGCCATAGTGTGCTGTGCCACAGCATCCAAAATGATCAACATAGCTGGAAAACTTTGGGTCACTGAGTGTTCCTGCAGTCTCACAGTATTTGCATTTGCCCTCAAAGTCACATCCGCTGACTCCTATGATCATCTTCCAAAGGAGATGTCATGAAGGGTACATATTTCCCTCTGTGTTAGCATTTATGGTAATGCTTCCACCCTAATGAAAAATGCAAAATATTAATAATGTAATAATATTAAGCAGGTTTAATTTTCTAGTATCCTGCCAACACTAAATGAGTTTTCACTCAATAAAAATGTGGTATACCGGTGAGATATTCTTTTTATTTGCCACTTCCCTGCAATAAAAGGAAGCTTTTGTCTGTCCTCATTTAAACATATTTCTTAAATTGCAGGAGTTGGCCTTTAAGTGCAAATTAGTCTTGTCAAAAAATGTTTTTATTTTCATGGATGAAGTTACATCTAGATTTGTTCAAATGATATCTCTGCTGAGGGGAAACAACACGCCCAGTGCTGAAATGGAAGCTGGCATTAAGAGGCTCCCAAGCTCCTTCAGTGACAATGAATCAGAGGACATCTTTGCACACTGTAACATAACCCAGGGTTATTTTCCTCCGATACAAGTGACTTTTTTGGTTCAACAATGATAGCCCTAATGCCTATTAAATAAAGCTCATGTGGGTGTAATTGCTTATATCCATCAGTCCACAATTTGAATTTTTCACTCATCGCCAGTGAAGCAGCTCTACATAGTGCCTCTGAGGACACCACAAATTAAGCTCTAGATATGCGGGCCTTGTTTCCACAGAATACATTAAAGTGATACTCCACCCAAAAATCTGTCTTTGCTGGCTCGTAATGGGGTTGTAGGTAGTTACCTTGCTCAGAGAGACACTTTAAATGGGTTCAGTAAGCTACAGAGCTGATGTTTTTTCATTTTGGAAAAAATTATCAAGACATTCCCAGAGATCTAACTCTAACTTCAGCAGCATATGACTGTCCATTGATTAATTTCACATGAACATGAAATCCACAAATGCATGCGTATTGTACTATATGAGATAACAGGTCACTTCAGTGTCGGGGTGAATAATGTAGTACGCCAGATTATTAGTGCGTTTGTGTGCAGTGGCACAGCCACTGGGGTAGCATAAGGTAACAGCTACCACTATGAAATAATGTCTTGCTACCTAATTTTTTCAAGTTTCCTCTAAAGTTAATGTCCATATTACCCAATTCCTAACTCAGAGTGTCAGGGACAGATTTATGTGCATGTTTGCACTGGCAATCTGCATGAAATTAGCGTCTGACTTACTGAAGCAAAAGCTAATTATCAGTAACCAAGACAGTCTTTTTGGTGCATTCCGCAAATAAACAAGATCTGAAAACATAGATATGGACCCAATGGGGAAATGAATCAAGAAAGAAATCGAGCCCAGAAAGAGAAATCAAAATGTCATGATGCTAAAATAAGAATCCTCATTAAATGAAAATTTAACTTTCCAAACCATTTACTAAAACCCTGATTAAGCGCTAACTCTAATTATTTGGGTGTTTATTGCGATAAAATAACTGCTCTGTTGGTAAAATTGGTGCGTAAATGTACAAATGTCATTGCCATTTTGCAATTGCCAGTATTCATTACCTCAGAGAGATAGACTCAAGTTCAAGTTTAGAAGTCATGACGACAAACCACAACGCTCCACCCTTGATTTGCATTTTGTAAAAAATATAGCTTTTTTTTTTTTTTTTTTACTATTACTGCATCATTTTTCTTTATGAAAAACTCTCAACTGTAATTTCTTCACCATTGAGTGTCCTTCAAACATCTGTTGTGGTAATACTCAGATTTATTAATTTCTTCCTTCCCCCCTACAAACTTCCTAAATATATAATTTACATCTGAAAATATTGCTCTGGTTGAGTAAGCCTTAATAAATGCACCTGAATGTGCAGACAACCAGATGTGTCAAATGTCCTGTTATCTGTGTTCCTCCTTTAAACCCTTAATGTATTTGCATGAGGAGGGGAACACCTCATTACCTCACCTGTTTGTAGAATCACACTCACAACAGTGAGTCGCCCTGTTTCCTGTCAGCCTCTCTAACAATTACTGCTTGAAATAAAATGAAGTCTTTCAGTCTTTTTGTCAAATTGGGTATTTGCTCATTCCTCTAGGACAAATAGAAAACCTTCCACAAAAAACTAACCACCCCCCCACCCCCCCAAAAAACTGAAAGATTAAAAAAACATAGATAAAAAAATATAGCTACATGCTATTTACAATTTTTTTCTTATCTAATGTTCATTATTCTGTTCACTTTATTTAATGACTATAACCATCCCAAATAAATGCTTTTCGGATACAGATGAAGTGAACCTGAGTTTATGGTAGAGAAACATTAAGAAAAGGACCAAAAGGTAGTTGGAGAAGAATGGTCAGTTTGTCTGTGTTCCCCACTTGTAGTGCCGACCCTTTTAAAGAAGAGCAGTTCATTGTAATGTTTACTGGGGAGAATTACACAGTGTACAGAAGGTGAAAGCAGAGTAGGCCACCCACCCTTATTGTTTCTTAGTTTTATTTGGCTGCTACAGTGCTGTGAGAAGCTACAGGAGCCAAGCCTGTCACATTACTGACCATTCGGTGCTAAGTTGTGTCTCAGTTTGATAAAAAAAAAGAAAAAAGAAAAAAAAGAATAAGTAAGTAAAAATTACAGCACATTACAGATGGTAGTGTGACGTGTTCAAGGACATATTTGAAAATGTTTAAAAGGTGCAGAAACCTTGGTTTAAGAAGAAAAGGATTTCTTTGTATTTTTCATTTTGCAATGAAAAATACAAAATGTCTTAATGTCTTGCAAACTCACTGTAATAAAGCGCTGCATTGTCACCATTAGTACAAAGTAGTACAAATAATACTTATAATAGTACATAATGTGGATTTTTCATGGCCTGCTGTGGGCACGTCAGGTACAGTCCAGAGTAGTTGAACAGGTAAACCACCAGTCAGCCTCAGATGACGACAGGCAGGCAGGTAAGATTTTAAATAATTTTCCAAAAGGAAGCAAACAAGACTATTAGTCACAGTCAGAAATCTGTGAGAAGGAGACTGGTCTTTTCTCCACTGGAGAAAAACCTGATTTATTAACATGTGGAGGATATTTAATCTATTTCTTCCCCACATATGCTTGTGATGATGATGTAGTTTTTATTGGCCTCCTATAGACGAAAGTGTAAGACCCTGAAAGCAAACTGAATTGAATGTCCTGCGCGAATACACTGTTTACTTTGGATATGCTTGTTTGTATGTCAAAGGTTTAAGTTATGAACATAAACATTGTTCCAATGTTTATGAAATGTGATGTCTGTGTGTGTGTGTGTGTGTGAGAGAGAGAGAGAGAGAGCGAAATGAGATGTTGGATAGAAAATCTAGTAGACAAGCAAATATTGAGAGAAAGCACCGACCTTCTCAGTCTCACACACACAGACACACATGCTCATGCTAAAGCTGCACGCTATATCTGGGTTAAATGGGTTTGAATAATGTCTCTGATACTGACAGCTTAGCATTCATCCATGTCATTTAGCATTTAATCAATTTGAACTGATAAAAATGATATGAAACATTACTCTTGAACCGTATCTGAATCCTTTGCAACCACAGGCCAAATTTTTTTGTATTTAACATATGTAATTATATAACAAGCCGCAGATTGGGGTGATTTATTGATCCAGAGTTATTTCAACTTATTAATAAACTAATCTATGCAGTGGGCCCTTATTAAAAAGGAAAACCTTGAAAACACTGGAAGGGAAAGTAACACAAAACAACCTGGTTCAGGCTGAAAGCTTGAAGTCGTGTTGGCAGGTGTCAGTTCTTACTGCTTCACTGGCTTCCAGTGGACGACCTAGGACATCATATTCAATGAAATACAGGATGTTACATGGATGGCCTCCAAGCTACAATTATTTTAGGAGGACAAGAGAAGACTTGTTAGTTTTCCATTAGTTTAGAAGTTGGCTTTCATATTCGGTGATTTACTTTCATTCTCAGATGTTTCAATCATGAACTAAATATAACAAATGTGGTCATTTCCGTTGTGATTTATTTTATGGGTGACTAGTATCTTTTCCGTCAGGTCTGTTTCCTGAAACAATGTATTGACTGTTAATTTGATTACATCTTAATGGTTTTGTCAATGTTTTCTGGTACCGTGACTGTGTTCATCCTAATGGAGGTTAGTGGACTGTGTAAACCTCAGTGACACTGATGAAAGTTATTCCAGGACTTCGTTTTATCCATAACACACTCACATATGTTGTATTTCATAAACCATTTGAGAAGATTGCCAGAAATCCAAACATAGTTGATATTGAAACAAATGACTTGCTGCATTTAGTTCACTGATTTTTGCAACAACAGACAGAAACAAGGTGTAAGGTACTTAGATATGGACGTTGGGAATGTTCTCATTCACTGAGAAACAAATACAAGTTGCCCTGTAATTATTCAAAAAATAAACATTAATCCTATTCTACTTCTGCTAAATGAATAATCTTATTACAGATGCACTTTCACACTAAATATTTAAATATACTTTTTCTGACCTGGGAGTGCCAGGTTTTGTATTCCCCGAAGATTGCTCTGCATTTAAAACAGCACACTGTGTATCATTATCCACCCACCCAGACACTGAACTGCAAAACACAGATTTTGGTTGTCTTGATTCGACAGCAGAATATGGTGAAAAGGTCTCGTTTGAAATATCGCATTTTTATTTGTTTAACATTTACGTAAACTCTGAGTGCCTTCCTGCTTGTCTTTGATAAAACCTGTCTGCCTGCTCCCTGCTCCTCAAAACACAGTCCTTTAAGAGCCCAACAACATTTTTCCACATCAAAGTTTCAGCAATGCAGAGAAATGGGTGTACAAGTGTTAGGGAGGCACACTTTTGGCCAATTCTTTTTTCTTTTTTGCTCGTGGTACGTTTTAAACCAGGGGAACAAAAAATGTCCGCGAGAGGTCTGTCATTCATATTTCATTGGTAATAATATAAATAAACAAAGACAATGCCAAACACCAGGAAGGACGCGCTGCCTGTTTCTTTGGGGGACTGCAATGTGTGTTCTTGTAACTGTGTTCTTGCTGGTCTATATCTGTGTGTCTATGCGTTTGACTTTGAGGTTATTTGTGTTTTTGTGTAGCATGATGTGACGGAAGAGAAAGACACAACCCCTGCAGAGGAAAATAGAAGGCAAAAGTTGAGGGTGGAGTGAAAAGAATGTGGAAAGAGCAAGAAAATAAAGTTATTGTAGAGCTATGCCGAGGTGCAAAAGTGCATAGTATTGAGCAGCATAGTTGGAAATGTGGCATGAGGTAGTATTATGAGCTTGTGTCACTATGTTTTGCATTAGAAGTACTTTTCAATGTATCATTTAATTATGAGGCTTAAGGTGCGGATATTTGTATCTATAGGTATGATATTACATGACCCCACAATGTATGAACAAAACCCTAACAAGATCATGGCACAGCATAAGACTAAGCCATCCATCTTTATGAATATACAATGTGATTTTTCCTATTTTCAATTATTGAAGGAAGCTAAAACATTAAAATGACAGAGGACGGTTGTAAGACAATCATTGGTAAGCCTTGTTAGACAGTCTGATGTAATGATGAAATAAATTGTCCTTTTAATGTTTAACCAAAAACTGAATTTGTACCCATTTTCATGCATGACAAGCGCACCAATCTCTTGAACAATCTATTATGGATGAAAGTGAAGACATTTATTAATCCACCGTTTTTTCCTATAGATTATATTCTGATGTAATAAGTAAAGGGAACGAAAGAACTGATACGCCATTCAGGAAAGATTCAAGCATTTGCAAGAACAAACAGCTGATCACTATCAGTGATTTCTGTTTGACAGAGCGGGTCTTGTCCTTATTTGCTGTCACATATGGAAGATTTGGGATGAGTTTCTTTTTTTTTTTCTTCATGATGAAACATGGTCAGTGTAGCATTTTCTTTCCCCACTTCCACATCCTCCTGCTCAAGCTCCTTTCAAACATGCACATAATCACGTAAATGTGCTGCCAGCTTTACATGTTAAGCTCACATTTGAACAGCCAGCATCACTTCCTGGTCCAAGTCACGAGAGCGAGCTAAATGGCTCCAGCAGCACAAGGTTAAATACATACATTGTATTTAAAAGTCAATGTCCATTCCAGGGTTAAGAGTGAAACCAATGCTGGAGAGCCTTAAACCTCTAAAGAACATCAGGGTGCGACTACACTGGTTGCAAGTCGCAGTCTATTTGTATTGATTCCTGTGAGAAAATGTCCCTTGTTTTCTCTTGATTTATTACTTCAAGCAAATGTCTTTCTAATGGGTTTATAATCCCAGTATCTAGTTTCAAGTCTTCATCAATACGACATGATGTCCATTTATTAATAATGGCAGCTATAACCTAATGCACACCCTGCTTTATGGTCTATTTTCATCTGAATGGGGCCGTGTGATTGTGACAATTGGGGTTGAATACAAACTAGTTTGGATCATCCTGGTAGAGCCTCTTCAGGCTTCAAAACAGCAGCTCAAAAACCAGCTGGCAACGTCATGAAGGGCTCCCACTTAGTTATGTTTAGTCTCTCTTATGTAAATGCAATACCATATGGATATTAAAAGAAGAAAAAAAGATCAATCAATATCAAATAATGTGAACCCGACAATTTTAAGATCATGTCTGATCAGTAATTATTTATCAATTCATTCAATGTATAAGCAAATTCATCTATAGAGCGTGACGATCTAAAAACTCAAGCCATGTGTCTCCCTAAATCCCAGTTTCACAAATAAAATGTTGCTGCATAGACGTAATTATCAGAATAGCAAAATGTTGAAGCATGCAGCATGTACGCAAATAAAAAGTAAAATGACAGTCTGGACTTGTAAGCCGTGCTTGGACACTATCAGACACTTTATCTAATACATTCTGGTCAATCGATGATCATTTTATTTAGACTTCAATGGCAAAACCTGTTTTAAATCCCATCACTGATGAAGCCTGTGAGACCTGAAAACAGTCATTATTTTTCATCTCATCAATGTTTTACCACGTCGTGGCTCTTTTCATAATGGTCCTGTCATATTTAAATAGAAAGACCTGCGCTGTGTTTGAAGGCAAAAAAAGCCAACACTTGAAGCCTGAAGTATTTCAGCTACAACTTGCATTATCCTTTTTTTTTTCTCTTGAAAAAGATTAAGATAGAAAATTTCCCTTGATTTTAAAGCCCCATAATATATATTTTACAGAATATATGGCTTTGAAATTTTGGTTTATGGTCAAGCCATACATTTAATGGCAGCTTTTCAACAGTCTCCAACATGCAATCTATCCTCGATCATTCATGTCTAGTAAACATATGTTTTTTGATGTGTTGCTACTGACGTTAAAAACTGCACTTGGCAGGAGGAGACAGAAGCTTCAAATGTTCCCACATCACCGGATGACCCATGTGGCTAAGACAGCATCTGTCGCCGCAAAGGGGAGCATTATATCTGAAGTAATATATTTTGGATGATCTGCTGTTATGGGAATATTTCTGGCCTCTGCATCTTCTCTCCTCTGCCTAGCTGAGTTCTCAACAAGAGCATGTCAACTAAAAAACAATTGGCTAGACACTGACACAGTAAATTATGTAGGTACTGGGGCCCTATTCATGTGGAGAACTGGTAAAAACTGGCCACATGTTGAATCCTGGCTGACACAAGATTACTTCACTGGACAATTTCTTAAAACCTTCACTGCATTAAGTGCCATTTGTTTTCAATATTCCAGATAATCAGAAACAAATTTTGTGTTTTGTCTTCAAATTTGTCATATATATGCTGTCACTAATGTAACAAGTCACAGATGTACAGCAGCAAATCTTACCTTGCTAGCTACAGTACGCTATGTACCAGTATAAGCACAGCAGCCAACAAGAAAAGGGAAGAATTGTACACTACAACGTTATCAGGACATCTACATATGGATATGTTGGTAGCTAATTAGTCTTAGGCCTCTTTTACTCTTAGTCAGGAGTAAAAGAGGCCTTTGCATTTGGAGTTATTACGCTTTACCTCAGTTAGTTATCTGAACAACAGTTGGAGAGATTGTGCGTCTTTTTCAGTGTTCTTGTCATCATGCCTGATAACACAAGCAATGATTTTTCCTGGAAGATTTTGTCTTCATCCATTAAAAGCTGATTGTCAGAGTGAAAATGAGACTTGTGTGCCCAATTTCCAAACTAGTGGCATTTATAAATGCAATCATGCACACAAATGCCTTTGTAAGTCTAATGTAAAGAATGCATTTTCTGTGTCTGGTTCCTGGAGGGGAACATGGTGTAAATTCACAGATATTGCTTTTTGGTTGAACACATTCTTACATTGTTAATCTTTGTTTTCAAGAAACACAGTGCCTCTGCAAAAAAAAAAAAAAAAAAAGGCTGCAGATGACTCAGTGCAAGTCCTCAGTGCAAGAAAGCAGAACTTCCCTTGACCTGGAGCATGTCATTTGTTGACAAGCCTGCTTGCTCTACCAACCTAATTCGCAAAATCACTGTATCGACACAACATGAAATGCAAAGACATTTAACAAGACACACACCAGCTCAAGAAGGCATTTTTCCAACGCACAACAATTAAGAAAGGCAGATTTGATCCATTTGGTCTGACTGCATTTAGAACGGCTAGAGAAGCCACATCATCGAATAATTTTCTGTCATCCGTGTATGGAGGGAGCCAAAAGGAAGTCAGTCAGCTTAGATAGAGTCTCTAACGTGCATACTTATAATGGGTCAGTGTGAGAACAGCTCTGGTGCAAAGGAGCATCTTCCATCAGAATGAGTAGTGGGCCATGTTGGGATATGGTGTGCAATTTCTATAGCTTAGTTTACATTTTGTCTCTGTCTTGCAGGAAATAATCCTAGATATGGCTTCAAAACAAAATACACTTTATTCCTTTAGGCTATGTTATCTCTGTCGCCATATATATAGTTTCATGCTAGATGCAGTTAGAGGTCATTGCCTCTTCACAAAGCTTCTGCCATTGTTTTCTTTATCATAGTTTATAATCTGCCCTGTGAGCAAGAAAATTTGGAAATTGCTGTGAGTTACATTATAAAGTAACTCTGAGACAGTGGCTTGCTGCTCAGTATGCTAATATATATATATCTATATATATTGCTGGAGACAGCTCTTGGTGAGTAAAGGTATGCATTTTTATCCTGAACTCTGGACTGGTAGGTAGACAGCTGTTAAGAAGCAAATAGCTCCTAAATCGCTTCAAATAACTTCCCAAAATGTCATTTTTAGAAGTTCCTTATATTTACATTGAATATAATGTGGGTTTTTTTTTTTTCCTTTTTGGCCATTTATTCCTTTATTATTTGGTAGAACAGTGTAAAGAGACAGGAAATGGGGCAGAGAAAAGGAAAGAAGTATATACAGTGAATACAGAAGAATATAATTTTCAGTTCCACAGCCCCCCAATGTCTAATAAGTTGATGTAAAATATATTAATCATCCCAGTAAGATATTTGTGTTAATTGTGATGTAACATACAGTATGTAAAACATGATATAATGAGGTAAGCAACCTTCCTTCGTCAAATCAGTGCATGTTAGTCACTTTTTATTTAGTGTTGTTTTTATTTGTTCCTTGTAGCCATTGGAAACTTAACCAAATTGGATTTAAAAAGCTCAAGAATGTCTGAAATAGGACAGTGTTATATCAGTGTGAACTGAATTCTGCTGTTTGTAAAAGACCAAAATTGGAATATGGGTTTCGGATATTGAGTTGGCCAAACAGACGGCGCCAGGATGGCCCCACTTTGGCACCTCAAGCCTCTTTTTGGAGCTTGGATAACCCTCAGACTGACAAAGTGTAAAAGACATCATTTAAGGTGAAAACTAAGCCTTCTCTGATACTGGCAATGTGCTCACTCTCAAAGCCACATATTGTGCTTAATACTAATCAAGCTAATTCAAGTATGGTACTCAAATATACTCAGTGGGGGGTTACAATCCAAAATGAAACATCCACCATCTTGAAAAGCCTTAAGCCTTTAAATGAAAGTGGAACACTGACATCAAAGGAAAGTATATCTGTGTGCTTCTTATTTTTAACAATGACCACTAACTAGCAATACTAAGGTAGTATTTTTCCTTCTTTCAAAAAGGTATGTAGAGTTTTTAAAGCTGAAGTAGTTAAAATCTTCTATTAATTATTGATCAAAATGCAAAGTGAACTGTTAAAGGTGTCTTCTTGTGACAAACTCGCTGAGAATTATCAACCAAAGCCACAGGTCCACTTAGCTCCACGGAGATCTGTCATTGTTTTCATCTTCCAGCCAGAAAATTTTAAGTAAAAAAGCTCTGATAATGTGCTCCAGGACTATATGACAGTGAGATACCAGGGAATAAACATAGAGCATTTAGCAGCTAAACTGAATTTTTTCACTCAGAAATGTTGTTGACCATGACTGGATGAATATGAATGAGTATTTGGACCATCAATTCTGAGTTAACTACAGACAGATCTCTAAATAAATGCCAATGTTTGTTACATTTTTGGATGTGTAAATAACTTTTTGCTGACAAATTCATCAACTTTACAGGGTGGTAATTTGTCAGTGTTGTTTAGCTTGTTTTGTTCCCACCAATTAGCCAGTAAAATATCAACATATTAAGCTTTAAGAATCATTTATTTCTCCTGATGCCTGACCCCGACTAATCAGTCTTCTTGAAGTTTGTGGTTATATAGTGTCAGGTGTTTTATACCTGTAGATAACATTGATTTAAAATGGAAGCCAATAAATACTGCCTCCACAACACATTTGCTTTAAAGCTAATAAGGTGAATTACAATATAGGCATTTCTGTTTGCTCTTTTGCCCTGTTTAGATAGCTTTCTACCGTTGATATATAACTGACACTTTCTGGTGAATCATAAGCTTCTTTGAGCTGAGCCAGAGACCCTATAGACATTAGACCTATAGTCTGAATAGTTGTCACTCCTGTTCAATGAAACTCATAGATTATTAATAAACTGTTTAACCTTTACCCCATCTTTGACTAGCAATGTTATTGTGAGGGAGTTTTCTCCTCTCCACCTGATGAGTAACTGACTCCGGGTGAGAGCCACAGCTACTGCACAAATCTTACAGGTCTTGAACCACACAGATGGCTCCTCTGGAAACAGCTGCGGTTTTCTGCTGATACTACTGGAGCCAGGGCAGATAAATTCAGACCTTGAATGAAGGAACAAGTGGCTCAGTGTTATTAGCATCTGCACTTGGGCAGATAAAATCATGTTCCTTTGTCTATGGTTAATGAACCAAGAGCGTAGTCACACATCCCTCTCTGGCATCTTCTCCCTCTTCTTGGGGTATTCAACCAATTTTGGAGGGTAAATTATCTATAGTTATCTCTGTAAAGTACATAACAAAATCCTCAGGGTTTGCTGCTTCAGATTTGAAGTGACATCAACATATTGATGAGTTCTCCTTTCTCCCTGATTAATCAAGCTTGAACAAACATCCTCAGCATAAGACAACCTGGACTCAAAGGCTCCTTCTTCACCACTGATGATAAGAGATTCCCTAAAAGTTATCAGTGACTGCATTCTGCATGGCCAAAAAAAGAACAGCGTGAGCAAAATTATATTTGGGTCTACTTTGAGTAAGATCGAAAGAAATTGTTCAATGTTTAACTGAATGAGCGACATAATCAAAAACAAAAGCTTTCTGCTAAATGTTATATTAACAAAAACTAATGTAGTATAACTAGAATAAAAACATAAAGGTTCAAAAAGACATTTCATTGATCATACAGCTGGTCCCATTATCTGTACCAGTGGTGTTTTGGCAGATTGGCTGATTAAAATAGCCTCATGAAATTCTCTTATTAATTCATACTTAAGATGTATTGGTAGCAATTTCTTGGTTACCGATCTATTATGCTCGTTGCGTCTCTAAACCTGCCCTCCAACCACCACTCAAGTAGGATCAAGATTATTCTGATCCCCAGGATCAAATTTATCTGCCTCTGAGTCATCTTAGCCTGAGCAATGAGAATTATTATTTGTCGGGTTTGAAAAACGCTTCCCATCCCATCACTGAAGTTTTAAAATACTGGACTGGAATTGGATAAGATTTATCTGGAATCTGAAGCAGGTTGAAACACTTTAAAACCATCGTAGATGCAATGGAGGCGTCTACTATTATCTATAGACATTAAGTTATACGCACATGTGGTCAAACCAGATGCTACTGATAGCTGCAATGTGCACACTGCAACCACTACACACTATAATGGTAATTACTTCTATGATGCAGTTCTGGAAATCTTGTTTATGAATCTAAAACCAGCATCTTTTGATATATTTTTTACCTAATATAAATTCTATGGGGGTTCATTGTGGATTGAGGAGCATCTACTTTAGAAGATTTCCAGTCTTCAGATCTTGTAAAAACACTGCATACTTGTGTTTTATGGAATGAAATGGTCAGAATTACAAATGCAAAGATCATCATGAAACATCAACTTCATTCTGAAAATACCAGATCAAGAACCTGTATTAGCCAACTAAATACCACTATTGGTGACTAACTTGTTAAATGAGACCACCAACTGTTTTTTGATTAAATGATTAAATAGTGCACATTCATAAGAGGCTTGTGGGTTATTAACTTGTGCACAAGAGTGGACTGTTACACATTAATATACAGAAGATCAGTGGGGGTCAAATGACTCATTATCATACGTCACTCAGTCCTTTTCATTGGTAATTGCTGGGAACGGGAAAATGAAAACACAAATTTTCATCATCTCAAGACTCATGTGAGCATCGTTTGACATGTGATTGTACGTACAAAGACAGCAACTGTGAGGACAGGGAACATTTTTTTCCTTCCTTCTAACAGTGAGCAAGAAATTGAGTTCAATTTGTTGGCAACAGAGTTGAATCTAATCAAATTTTAGTCGTGAATGCTTTCAGGACAAGATTATCGATGCAACGCAGCACAGGCACAGTAGCAGGTTTAATTGACTTTAAAGTAAGCACTCACTCAGCAGATGACAGCTAGGGGCCATGCCAGAGGCTTGGTGGCTGCACACAGTTAGGCGTGACGCTTTAGAAAGAAACCCACCAAAGCCCTTTATTTTTTTTAAACATGCAGTTTGTGAACTTCAGTGGATAGGGAGCTCCAGCTAAAAATACTTTACAGATAAGGGGATTATTTGCTGTAGCTCTTATAACAGGATATGTCAATACCTCCTTCAGGACAAATACAGCTACAATGCAGGGCACGAAGGTGCATATTCCACCCACAGGTTCTTTGGTTTCTCTCTTTTTTTAAGCATCTTTATAATTATTCCTCATAAGCTCTAGGTTGCAATCGTGATCATGTACTCCTACCTAAAATCCTCTATTTGTTCAAGAAAGAAAAAAAAGGAGAGGATGAGGATTCTTAGTTGGTTTTATCCTGATATGTGTCACTAAAATAACTTAATCTCAGCCACACAAAACAATGTGTCTAGTTCTAAAAAAAAAATGACCTGAAAGATGACAGAGCACTAGTGACCTGGTAATTATGGGTTATGATTAAAGAGCAGATTTTAAGGTTAAGTTAATCTTGATATGCTGCTCTTTAAGACTATGCCACAGTGGACGGCCAATAATAATTGTGATACTTTTTGATCCCTTCAGTAAAACTAACAGTTCAACAGAGGTAAAAACTCTCTATGTATCTTTAATGACAAGAAAAAGACTTTTGCATGATTTCTCTCTTCCCCCACCTGCAGACATAGAGATTTTAGGCCAATTTTGGGCTCTAGTTCTAAAATAGTTTTTCAAACTACATAAAAAAAAAAAAAAAAAAAAAACCACCACTGAAAAAGAGTCATCAGACACTTACCTCCCAGAATAAGCTCTTTTAAAATATAAATTTACGAGAAAACTATGTTTAGCAGAGCCATAAGAGAGAATGACCCCTTTTATAAATCTGTTCCCAGCAAAGGCACAAAACTTAATGATTATGTGACCATTACAAGGCTCACTTGGGTGAAATGAAAATAAGCTGAAGTGGGCTGCTCAGGTTACGGGCTGCACATCATGTTGGGAACGGTACGCTTAATAGTAAGGATTAAATGAGTTTAACTGCAATGAAGCACAATTCTGTCTCATTTCTGACATCACTGACAAGATGCTTCCACACAATGAGTTCTGAATTACAGTGCCTGCTTTTCCAACAATAGAAACAGTTCAGCAAGCAGCTTGGGAGATGTCTTTCAACACATAATTTTAACACTAAGTCACACTGGTACCAAAATGGGACTCTGAACATGTTATGCATCACATTAGTGAGATTTTACATTTCTCTGTTTATCCTTTTTAACTTTCTGTCTGTTGTAGCTTATGAGCAGACTCGAGAGATGAAAATGTGTGGCACAAGTGTGGAGGAGAATACTCTCTAAGGTGGTCACAACATAAAAACTTAAAAGTGAATAAGTATGCCTACTATACAGTACATTGAAGGTTTAAAGGTGTTATGACATCACACACATTTATATTAATGAAGACAGCAACAGCTCTCTCATGCTACTGCCTTTATGCCCTACAGAGTTGATCTCCTTTTGTGTCATCCCACTATTCAAGAAAATAGGCTACTGCCGAGCACATCATCAGTCTCTCCTCCTAGTTCTCTGCAACATCAGAGAGTCTGGTATCTTATGAGTAGTTTTTTGCCCAAAATGATGATGATGAATGTCGGCTACACACACTTGCACACAATATTTCACGTTGGAAATTATAGGCGTTCCTTTGCAAACAAGAATAATTAGTCTGATGGCGAATTGTGGTATTAAGGGCTACGTATTTTTTCATGTCAGGTTCTTATAGTTACCCCCCATTTAACATCCGTGTGTGTGTGTGTGTGTGTGGTGTGTGAGGGAGAGATGGCTTCCATGTCCCTGAGAGGAGGAGAAGGCACTTCGTGTGTCAGACTTGGCACGGGAAGCGGGAGGAAAACGGAAGAAAATGTATTTCTACAACGTGACTGCATTCAAAGCCTGAAAACTGTAATTTGAGATATGAATTCATTACAGGGCCTCTCACCAGCAGCCGGGGATAATGTGATGCAACAGCGCCGCTCAGCGTCTCCCGGCTCTGCGGCGGCGCTGCCCCCCCCCCCCCCCCCACGATCACCGCCAGCCTTCCAGTTGCGGTCCTTACCTTCAGTGTCACAAAGCCTGGCTGCGGCTGCTGCGGCTGCTGCGGTTGGTTTGCGGTCGCGGAGGTTTTGCGCCTTCTTCTTCGGAGTCCGTGCGTTGAATGTTGGCTCTTGCCGCCTTGGTGTGCGGGCCCGTGCAGGCAAACACCGCGACCTGTCCGTTCATCACTGTCATCTTGGTTCCTTCTCACAGCGTCAATGAAACCGGAAGAAAAGTGTTCAAACTTAATCTGAAAAAAATAAATAATAATAATAATAAAAATAAAGACAAAAAAATCAGTGGCTCATTGCGTCCCTGCTGTCAAAAGCGCAGACTTGTTGAATTTGATTCTGTTCTATTAAGAGGACGCGCGCCCACAAACAGGTACCTATATATGATCTGTATGCACTACACTGTTATCCAGCATGGTTTTATTCATCATGAGTCATTTGCATTTTAACAGTTTGAATCACATTGAGCAACAGCTATAAAGTCCCTTTATGTGTGTGTGTGCGTTTGGAGATGCTGGAGCAAAGGCTTACTGGATGGAAACGTTGAGAAAAAACAAAAGTTGAATTGAAAGGCAAGAAGGAGTCAAGTGTGAGCGAAATTAGTAGGTACTCTTTCTCTCTTACTGTGGGTGCGTCAGAGAGAGAAAGAGAGATGGGGGAGGGAGAGAGAAAGAGAGAGAGAGAGAGGGAGAGAGGTAAAGGGAGCCTGTGGCTCTCAGCGGATATTCCCCTCACGCTCCTCTCTCCGGTGCCGGGCTTGGTTATGTAGGGCATGCAGCAGGTTGTGTGTCGGGGACTCGGACGAATGAAGGAGCCGGGGAGAGGAGCACAGAACGACCCTCCCCTCCGCTGCTCCACTTTGAGAGGAGAGTGAGTGTGCGGCAGATAGACTATTAGTGAACCACTGAACCCCCCAACTGGTGCTCAATTTTCCCCATCTTCAAGACTCAAGAGGAGAGAGTTAATAGCAACCAAAACAAAACACCACCAATCCAGCCTAATTCAGATGACTTACCCCATTCCCGTGACACATCTCTCCAGGCGGCCAGGTGGAGATGACATTGCAGCCTGTTACTCCATTCGGGTGCCCTCGGCAGGAGTGGGAGTCACAAACGACTCTCCTCCGTCAGATTAATCCATCAATTTCACCTCCATCCAAAACCTCCGACCACCCCCCCCCCCCCCCCAAAAAAAACAAAACAAAAACAAAACACACGCGCGCGCGCACACACGCACGCACGCACACTACCACAAGGATAAATCCACCTGTCTGCCTCTGAAGACCTTCCCCACCACCACCACCTCTCCCCCCGGTGAATAGGTAGTATTCCTCTCGGTAAAGATGTCAAAAACACCGTCCGCTGAACAGCTGGGGAAGGGGGTGGGGGGGAGAGGCGGAGGTGATGCGGGGGCCGAGCAGTTGATTTGCGGGGATGAGTTGGTTTCTACAATCCAAAATAATCGTTGGTTTGGGATCTCCAGCGGCAGCCCCGCGCGTTCCGCAGTGAGGGCTCGTGGACAGGTCCGCGCGCCTCCTCCTCCTCCTCCTCCACCTCCTTCCTCCTCTCCTCCTCCTCCTCCTCCTCCTCGCGCAGATTCTTGGGAGACTGAAGGGGGGATTCCGTCACAAACAACAAAACACACACATATATGAACACAGTCTCTCTCTCTCCCCTCTCCTCCCACTTTCTTGTCTCCCTCACGCGCTCTCCGAACGAGCTCCGCACTTCAAAAAGCAGCCAAAACAACCGAGAACAAGTTTAACAGGGTCCAGTTGTTTCTGTGGCTTTCCGCGCCGCTCCACAGAGGTGATGCTCCGGAGAGAGGAGGAAATGATCTCCGGCAGCCTCCTCACCCCGCAGCCCGCCTGCCCGCCCACGCTTCGCTGGCTGAAGGTACTTACACATCAGCCTAGTTAATTAAACATATGGGCACCGGGCCTGAATGGGAGAAGGATGGTGGTGACTGTGGAGGAGGAGGGGGAGGGGGAGGGGGGCAGACTTGGGTGACTTCATCTCTCCATTAGAAAATATCAAAAAGATATTCATGTGACGAGTTAGAAAAAAGGGTGCACGTTAAAGGAAATAGCGTCTTGCCTACCCCCCCCCCCCCCCCCCCCCCCCCCAAAAAAAAACGACTCCAACTTCCCAGCTCGTTAAAACTGATATATCTCTGCCTCGCCTGTCCCTGTCGGGGCTTTCTGTGTCTGTGTCTCTCTTTTCCCGGCGTGTCGTCTCCAGACACCGACCTATGGAGTTCGCCGTCAGCCGCCGTTTGAGGATTCACCTGGTGCCATCTCGCCAAACGAAGCCGCCGCGCGTGCGTCTCTTTACCTGTCCGTATGTGTGTGCGTTTCTCCCTCCCTCTCTCTCTCTCTCTCTCTCTCTCTCTCTGTTTGTGTGTGTGTGTGTGTGTGCCCGCGCTTTGTGACGACTGTCTCGTCGTTAAACAAGTCACCGCGTCGCGCCTCCGCTCCTCGGAGCTTCCACTGCGCACAGTTAAAGCATTTCAATATCCGGTGAACTGGTGTAACCCGATTATCTGGTCGTCCCCAACGTAGATACCACACTTTCCCCGAAATTAAAAATACACATCAGTCAAAAATGACTGCACCGAGACGTTCAGTGTCGATGATGTGCCGTGTTCCCTCGTCTGCGCCGGAGTTTGTTAGAAGCTACGCAGGAGAGATAAGAGGAACCAGACAACGCCAGTGAATTACACAGCCTCAATTAAACATAATTAGCAGATCAGAACTGCAGCACAGGGGGTCCTCGGGGAGCGCTGACAAAACTCACCCCCCACCCAGCTCATCCCCCCCCCTCTGAGTGTTGACTTGGAGTCCCACTGGAGATACTGCATGGGGTCAGACCGAGTCTCCACCAGGACTGCTGTCATAAACTGAGTTACACTTTGAGGCAAAAAAAAAAAAAAAAAAGGCAGCGCATTGTAAGCTGACCAGAGGGCTTACTGTTAAAGAACACTTCACTGCCCTCCTCCTCCTCCTCCTATATCCTTAGAATAAAAATCTCCACCTGTTGAGGTCCTTTGTCCTCCTCCGTCAGAGCCTGAGCCTCCAAGGCTTGGAATAAAAGAAAGAGAGGATTGCATAACACGGACATAAAAGAGAGGGAGAAAGACCACAGTAAGAGTGGATGACGGTTTACTTTTCTTTTGAGAAAAAAAAATTCCTGAGGTTGCAAATATACTAACATTCTTTCATGACATCCCACCCACCACCATCTCCTCCTGCTATTTACTCTCGTGTTGGGACAAACTGGATCCACCCCCCCACCCCCTGGTAAACTTGAGAGGATGCTGTGTGATGCGTGTGAACAGAGATTCTCACTGTGTCTCTTCACCAAATATTAACCCCAACGGAGTATTGCTATAGCTAAAGCTTTTCTTTCTATATTTAAACATTAAGCTGTTGCCAAGGAAATAAAATCATACCTTCTTCCGGGCCACCATAAATAAGCTTTTACAAACTGCCCTTTTCTTTTTGTATAATCTCATTCAAAATTATGCAAACCAGAAGACCTCAATATAGTAATTTTTGGGACATGACCTTTTTCAGGTTTCTGCATGCACATTGACTTGAGAATCTCTCTCTCCCTTATTTAATATGCATTCATTTGGTGCTCAGCTGCACAACACTTGCACTGTACAGTAGTCAGCCCTGCCCTGTCCGTAGACAGCCTTAGGTATTTAGGCAGTCAGCGGTACTGTGTGTGTGTGTCGGGGGGGGCGTGTGACTGATTTAAAACTGCTGGGCTCAGTTGTCATGCATCTTTCATGTGTCAGCAGCACACTTAAATGAAGTTTCCCAGACGACCCTGAACACACACACACATGCAGACTCTCAATTCAGGTTCATATCCAGGCTTGTAACAAACACCCTAAATGTACCAGCTGCCTTCTCCTCTTCATTTCTGCTGTCTGATTAAATATCAAAAGGCTGTTGGTATTAGACACTATAAAATGTCTCCAAACACCTCCGCTCCCCCCCAAAAAAAAACAAACAAAAAAAAAAAAAACCGAAGGGAGACCCATTAACACTGTGTAATGTGTCAATAGTGTGCTAATGATTTTGTTATTACTTTGTGTAATTATTGAAGACAAAAGCTCATTCCACTAACGTTGTTTGGCTAATAGTCAAAGCCAAGTATTCCAATATTCGTAAAGTGAATCAGAGGAGAGGAAAAGAAGTCCAATTAAATGAAACTTCACAGATTATACCAGCAGGCAGGCTCTCAAACAAACTGATAAATAAAGAAATAAATGAATGTGTAAATAGATAAATAAATTACAGGGAGGATAAAACAATTACACAAGGCCTCTGACAAAAAAAATTAAATAAAGCAAAAATCATGTGGCCAATTTTTGTATCCATGGTAACTGACTTTTTCGGACTATCATCACTTTTGTCATGGCAGAAGCTCAACCCAGATACATATAGTTTATGTTTGGCAATCGGTGCTGGACTACAAATGTCCCCATTCATAAATTACTGCCCGCACGACCTGCAACAGGATGCCAGCCGCTCATTCACGGACTGATGTACACCGGCCCCCACCGATCACACCCCGATGTAGCCAGCTAACTGCGGATGCATAGGAGTCATTCATAGCAGACAATTAGCTGCACCGCTCACTTAAAGCCAGTCCATGAAAGCCTGTAACCGTCAACTTTGCTTAAAATTCCTTTTAGTAAAAAATGCATTGTTTCCATGACAACAAGACCTGATGGCACACTTTGGATTGTGCTCTTATAATCAAATTGCACGTGATTTTAAGAATATCTTTGTGGATTTTATGCTTTCTACGTTTTCAACCAGGTAAACTTCGATTAACCAATCCTAGTCATACTGTCAGGTGGCTATCATGTTGCTTCCAGCAGTTTGTCCAGTTAAAACCAGAACATGCCAGGGCTTCTCCGACATTCATCGGCACTCTGACTGACAGGCAAACACAAAAGTATGATTCACTTCTAATGTTTCTATACAACTGGAAATAAGCTGTTTGGTGAAGAAAGTCGGTGGGCTGCGTTCAACGTAATAACTGTATGATGAGTTCAGAGCAGAAGCAAGCCCACAAAACAAATTTCTGTCTTTTTATACAATGTTTTTGACACTACTTCTTCTTCTTCTTCTTTCTTTATCCTCCGACCAATGCACTGGCATGGCAAAGATGTTGCATTGTAGCTACAGTATATGGCTTTATATAGACTCAGGAAATGAATCACTGCGTCAATAAATGGCAACAAAATAAACAGAAATGTATTCAAGCTCTCTATGTAGAACAGAATGATGTGATAGCTGGCATTTACTGAGATATAGATATTCTCTCTCTCACTCTCTCACTTTCTCTCAGCAATCTGTCTTTTTACTTTGTCCCCAGCCACCCCCCACCCATTTCGCATCCTCCTGTACCCACACAAGCTCTCTCGCCCACAAAGAGTGGGTGACCTGGAATAAGCTCTCCCTCAGACAGCACTGTTTCCCACAGCCAGACAGGGGCAGTATGTAGTACTTGGATCTCATGCAAGCTGTAGCTTTGCAATTCTCAACAGTCAACCGCGGTGGTGTCATTAACCCATTAAAATTTATACTGTAGGCAGCTTTGAAAATCACTCATCTCAAAAATTGATGGGCGATCACTTCTTGTCACAGTGCTGATCACAGTGAAAAGTTCACGAGAACGGCAGCCAAATCAATTAGTTGGGAGTGATGCACTGTTGTGTCTTTTTCACTTGGCTACATCAGCAATTATCCTTAGCTTGAAAGGTCAATCAATTGCGAATTATTAATTGCAAGTAAGAATTTACAAGGCTCTGCAGCATTTGTGGAACCTTTCTCCGTGAAAATTGTCCACCCTCATTTCCTCTACAAAAAGAATAATTCTTGGCTAAAATAATTGAATTACATAAATATGCATAAATATGAAAATGTTTACATTATTTCGGAAGAGAATTGGGCATTATTTTTTATAAATTAAGCATAGTTTAAGTTAATCGGGACAGGTAATCACAGGGGTTTGAATAATTCATAGTCTGAACACATTTAGGAATGAATTAAATAGCATGTAAGTAATAGTATCTGAATTTATTTCACTTGACTTTCCAAAATTCTAACTAACATGCAAAATACCTGTGCATTCAAAGGTCTCAGCTGGGGTAAGTTGGTAAAAAACACAAATAAAAAGTGTGAACGAAAGGCAGTTGCTTTATACACAGCTATTATACAAAAATGAGGGGAATAGTTTGTTTTCTCCATTAAATAATTAAGTTAAATCATTGATACTGCTATATTATGTTTGATAAATATACATGTAAATTTATAAGTATTAATTCATGAATTAATATAAAGCTAGAGCCAGGTGTCACAAAGTTTAGCACAAAGACTGGAATTGGGGGAAGAAAGCTAGCCTAGCGTTATATCAAGTGCTGACAAAATTGTCCTGTAAAGCTCACAATAAACCATGTCATATTTTATAAATTTAATCCATGGAAAAATACAATGGTTGCCTGGCAACTTTGAAGAGACAAGAAGACTCCATAGAGAAATAGTGTGGGTCATAATCCCTGTAAACCTGCAACATGTTGTGTTTTGGTTTAGGTTTTTGCACAGCTTAAAAAAAGACTTGCTATGTTAAATTTTGAGCTTTAAAATTGCTGATGGGCAGGCTGAGTTACATTTGGATGGGGCCCGGTCTGCTGTTTCCCCGTAGTTCCTCTTTTTGTGCTTAAGGTGGAAACTTCATTTTGAAGAGCTGAAATGAGACTGGTCTCAATATTCTTATCCAACTCTCAGCCACATTCTGAAGTGGTCCTTTACCACTTAAAAAGTAACCTGCAGGAGTCTCAACTCTCATTTAGACATCCAAGCATGAACGAGTTGATGAGACACAGAATTGGTATGAAGGTCAAAGCCATTCTGTGCTGCTGCAGTACAGCATGGGGATTGCACATGTAGAGAAGCAGTGAGTACAATGGCTCCTCAAAACACCCACCTCAAGCACTAACCTGGAACACACACATAAATATGCAGAAATTATATCACACAGTTGGTCTGGGGAGGCACACAGCAAGATTGCATTTGTTCATTTGCACCGAAGACACCAGGGCACACACTGGTACCCTATTTGGCAGCACAGAAATTCACAGTGCTTTGAGAAATCTCGTTTGCATATTCAGTGTTAAAATCTTGGGGTGCTTAAGTTTACATTGGGTACTTAGGCCGCAGTGGCCAAGGAGGTGGTGCAACAGAGCGTTTCAGTGTTTGAAGGAGTAACCAAATCAAACTAATTGACCCAGCCCACAGAACAATTTAAATTAGCTGATATCAAGATAGTAACTTTTTATGCCCTCTGTATTATCAGCGTAGCTGGGGGGTGCATTAAATATTCCTACTGCCAATGGAAGAAGCCCGACTGTGACATTGAAGTGTTATTCCTTTTCAGATCAACTGATAGGGCGGACTGAATGACCTCTAAATAAAAGATTTGAAAGTTTAAAGGATTTTCTTTTATTAGCTGCTGAGGTGGGGAAACTGGAGACTTGGCCATGTCAATATTTCAGTGGTGGTAAAGTGTTGCTGAGGATCACAAGTTTTGTTTCAGTGAGATGGAATAGGGTATGAATATGTGAACTTGCAAATATTTACAGCTGAACTGAATGATGTATTTTTAGGTAGCAACAAGCACACTTGTTTCCCTTTTTTCCCCATTATCCAAAGCAACTTGAAAACTGGGAAAAAAAAAATACATGTAATGATTTTAATCAGAAGAGTAATTTGAGAATGTAGTGTTGTTCATTCAACCTTTGACGTTGAACGAACGACACATTATTTGATCGGAATAGACTTTATTGGGGGATAACATCGGATAATGGGAATGAATCATACAATCAAACACAAGTTCCCACTGTGGCTGTCTGCCCATTGCCGATGGAGTCTTTATGTTGGTGGTGGTGGGGAATATTGTGATTGGATGCTGGCCTCAGCATATTGGGCTAATAAAGATAATATTTGGTAAGTTATTGGCTCCCCTGGGGGCAAGAAAAGGTGGTGGGCTTATTTGTTTGGCTGCTGGACGTCAGAAAGACTAGCCTCTTGAATTTTCAATGTCCTAGAGGGAAATATTCTTGAAAGAGTATAGAAGAAAGATTTGCGTATAAGTTCTCATTGTACTCAACGCAAGTGAAGGACGTTTTAGATTGTTCAATTTAAAAAGGCTGCTCCTAAACTTTAATTAACATTATTATTATATTACATCAACAGTACATGCATGCCCTCTGGAGTATATGTGCCATTCAATAATCAATTGACAAATTGATAAATAACTGATCAATTTGTTGATGAAGTAACTGGTCATGTGATAAATTGAAAAATCAATAAGCAATTCCCTGTCAGGAATCAATTCTATTGCCCATTGATTGGCATGCTGATTGTTTTTTTTTTCTTCTTCTTTTCACTAAATAGGTTTTGATTTGACAATGAATCTCTTAGTTAAATGTGGAAACCCATACTGAATGGTCTGTTTGTGTACTTGTATGTTTTTGCCTGAGTGCCTCTGTCTGGTCATTTTTCATTCTCTTGCAGGCTGGTTTTGGGATATTTTTCTCCATAATGGAAAACTTTATCTCTGCTAGGATATTGTCCATCTGCTCTCTCTCCTAAAGGACCACTTAGGGAGAGAGCTGGGTAGCTCCATTGTGCGAATTACACACACAGATACATCTCAGTAAGGTGACACTCTAGTATTTTCTTGGCACATATGGTCTGGTCAATGTGAAGAGTAAAGGCCACATTAACATGGTTGCAGTGGGACAATTTGTCTCTCATAGAAAGCATCGTGTTTTCCACCTGCAGCAAAATTTTCTGTGACACCTGTACTTCAGAGCCCAATGGCCAACATTATCATGGTTACACTGCACCCACGAGTACAGAGCCAATAGGCCATTATAGACTGTCACACCGTTAGTGTCATTATGTCTCCAGCATCTTTGACAATGATGTCAGTAGTTATGGTCATGACCAAAGAAAAATAAAATCTGATTAATTAATTCATCTCTGCGTTTGAGCACATAGCAGCAGAGGTCCTTGTTAAATATCTAATATTGACATTTGTAGATTTTTAAATAGCATATTAGAACTATTATATTTTAATTCATAAAATGAGTGTGATCTTTATTGCTGTGTCCATCATTGATTCTCAAAAGAACCCTTTCAGCAAATTTTTTAAATCCATTATCTAAAGTTGCAGGTTTAAAGTGGGGAATACACCAAAGAAGAGTAAATTGGGATATTTTACACACTACTACTAACTTTTGTTCTTTAAGACACCAAACTGTAAATGTAGCCTATATGTTAGAGAATTGTTTGGAGTTCAATCTGCGATTTTCATTGTGACCATCATACATCCTGTCACGGGATTCCTGCCCTCACAGCTGATGAGCTCTGCTGTTAAACATCCTGATATAAACACACCAATCATTGGCAGCAATTAAGCAGTTAGTTTCAATTCACTTGATACAGGAACATATGCAGAAACATGTGTGCATGTGAATAATGAGTGAGTAAGTGAACGTGTCTACACCTAAATGAGGTGAACTCACTCCAGCTGTGTCTTGACTTTATCTCTGACTTTCTCCAGCTGCTCCTGGCCACACCTCATCATTTACTCTTCCCACAGAGGCTAAAGAAAAGAGACAAAAAAATGAAAACAGCTTTTGCTAAATGTTTATGCTAATCAATCACATACAGTATTCAGGGAATAAGAAGAAATGTTAAAGAAATACCATTGGTGGCTCCCGCCCTTCTGTATCTTGATCATGATTATTGTTGCCTGTGCATTTCTGCCCCTCGCAACAACAATCAGAGGCGTAGGTGGACTGACCATCATGAGTAGCCAACTGGGACCTGAAGGGCAAAAGAGAGGTGAGAGAGACCCATGCCTTCTCCATGGAGAGAGATAGAGCGTGGGATGCGGGGGGTGGTAGGCATTGCATGCATCACTGGTCCATGGTTCTCCTTTTAAAGTATTCTTTAGTTTCTGTAAATAGAGAAGAATACATTAAGAATGCATAAGAAACAATGTAGAATCAAGAAATTCAAAGACATGGTGAAAAGAACAGCAGGAAAAGGTCATTTGTCATTTTAAACACCTCAGAAACAGTGCAACAGGTGTCAGTTATGCAAATCTGCAACAGCATTATATGAATATTATGGGGTTGTCATGGCAGCATCTGTTTATCTATGAGCCTCTTTCACAGTAGATGATTGGACTTAGTAGAAAAGCAATAGTAGGAGTCATAATGGCTCACTTATATTTCTCTGCTCCAGTGAGCCATGACTGTGTAACACCGAGGCAGCATGCACAATACCAAGACCCTGAGATTAAAGCAGCTAAACGGAACTCAGCCATTAGTAATTTTATTATTTACACCTCTGATTTTTTTTCCCACTGTAAGCTCTACTATGAAAAACACCCACAGTATTTACTAACCTTTGCTGTTGTCAAATTCATAATATGATTAGAATGGCTGTCTTCTACATCCTTTTGTATTATATTTATTTATTTATTAGTTTCAGAGCTATTTATATTATTTGTGCTGGTTTATTTCTTTGTATTTATTTTCTGTTTTTGGCCATTTTCCCCACTAAATGCCTGAGGTGTTGTTTGTCTTACAGAGATATTAAGATACAAAATCCCTCTAGTATCATTTCATACCCCACCTCTTCCATTAATATTCCCTCCAGCATGTTCCCACCTTTTCCAGATGTCCCCAACATAAACAGCACTTTTGCTATAACTTGCTAATCCCTGTAAATGTTCCTCTATCCCTTTGGACACCTTCACCTCATCACCCTTTCAGCCACACACTATAGTTCTATCTGTCCAGTAACTCTAGTCATTTCCTGATGATCTACAGACCTGTTTCAGAGCAGATCAGAGCTTGTCGTTGATAAAAAATGACTGCATTTTATTTTGATGAGCTACTTTCAGCTTCCTAATGACTACCATAACTTACTCAGACACTGAATGAAACTGAGACATCATTCAAGACATTTATTTCCCCTGAGCATTTCATGCAATGACAACTCAAAATGTCAACCATGAAAAAGTTCTTCTTCCGCCTTGTTTCCTTCCTTGTACCTACCTGTCAGCTTTAGTAAATCTGATCCCAGCAAGTTTTTGGACTTTTGCCTGATCTCTTTTGGTCTTGTTTGCATTCCCTGACTGCCTGTTTCTGACCTACATCTAGGCTTTCGACTACTGAAGTCCTCTTTTCTCATACTACTCCTTCCTGCTGATTCAGCTTCTAGGTCTTAATCCAGAGTTATTACACCGAAATCAAATTTTTGAAGCTGCAAAATATAATAAGTAAAAGGTAAGTGGTAGCAGGGAGTATGGAAAGCTTCCCAACAATGGACAGAGTAATGTAACTTATTGTAACTTATGTACTCTACTATGATATTTGGTGATTTTAGACACTGCCATCCTTCTTCCATTCTAAACTTTATATCCCCTTAGCCCTATAGCAAATATTTTTTCCTATTTTTTGTGTATATACATATATATATATAGATATATATATGTGTGTGTGTGCATGTGTGTGTGCGTGCGTGCATAGACACATACATATATAGACAGAGTGAGAGCGAGTCAGAGAAAGAGAGAGAGAGAAAAGTACTTAAAAGTAATTTCGTTAGTTATTTATCAGCCTTCCTGTATCCATCTTCCTGCCTGTTTTAGTGACTTTGAACCCAGCTAGTTTTTGGCCTTTTGTTGGCTGCCTGCCTGATCCCTTCTGGTTTTGTTTGCCTCCGCTGACTGCCTACCTTTTTCCGACCTATATCATGCCTTTTGACTAGTCAAGTGTTCTCCCTTACTACTCCTACCTGCCTGTTGTGCTTCAGGGTATCCATTGTTACAGTATTATTTTACAACTTCAGGTTTGAACAGAGCACAAACTGTTAGAGTAATGTAGTATTGTCTAAGAAATGTACAGGCATATTGATTTTCATTTAACCATCTATTCATACTAATCCAAGTCCAGGTCACGACAACAGCATGCTAAATAAGGTAGCCAAAGCCTCCATGTGCCCAGCCATATCCTTAGATTATATTTTCAATCTTTATCTCTAGTTTTCATAAACTGCCTTTACATTATTGCATCTTTAGGCTAATGAATTAAAATACAATTAATATAAAAAAGATGACACCAAAAAACAAATGCTGGCAAAGGATAAAGTTTTTCATTGAGGTACGTTTCCAACCAAAACTGTTTTGGTGATGTGTGGTATTTGGAACTTCTACATAGTCAAGTGGGAGCTTATAAAGAGCACTGGAGGATACTGTTATATCCTTCCTGTTTCACTGCAAGCTGTTATGGTGAAGTAAAAAATAATCCAAACTCATCCAAATGTTAAATGACACATTAAAATTTGAAACCAATTGAGGGTATTCAAATGTCAAGTTTATTATAAACTATATCTATCTATAGCTCTATCTATAGCTAGATAAACAGATAGGTAGATAAATATATAGGAACTTTCCCACTCACAATGCATCAGTATGCAGAGAGGGAGAGAAAGTCATTTGATGAATTAGATCTGTATATCCTCCACATATTATGAGTAAATATTCAAAATTGCAGTACAATTAGTCAAATCATCAAGTCTGCCAAGTCTGAGGCCACAGGTGTCGCCTCTGCTACATCTTTTTCTGCTTTGTGTCGCAACAAGAAAATATCAGCTATGGGTGGACTGCCCATTTTTCTCTATTTAAAAAGATCTGAAATTGTAATTCGGCTTCATCTAACAGGTTAATTAGATGCATCGGCTTTCATAAAATTTCCTTTTCTGTGTTTCTGAGTGCCAAGACAGGTGTTATCTCTGCTCCATAGCACCATCAAACATGAAAGCATGATCTCAGAACCGAGTGGTTCCCAGTCTTTTTATATAAAGTCTACGTTACTGATGATCGAATAATCACCTGCTGTGAGGACAACAACAAGATCATTTCATCCCTGTTGTCCCTTTGGCTCTCATATACTCGAGAGCAGAGTAGATCTAAAGCTGAACTCAGCGAAATCCTCAGACTGGTGTGCTTTCAAAACACCCAGAGGGAGGAGAAGTTAAACTCTTTAAGATGTATCATTATGTTTAATAGCCATTTAACGAAATACTCCTGGCCTAATGAATGTTTTGAATGTAGATAAACACCACTGAATTTTTATAAATGAAGGCTCATTAATGAAACCTAGAGAGAATACAAACATTGCCACTTTGCATTACTTGCATATTTGTCTGTGTACTTTAATCAAATTTACTACAATGATTATTAGTTATTTATTTCCAATATGTTTACTGTAGTCGAAATCCTTTAAGCGTCTTCATTCAGACTTCTGCATCCAGTGACAGGAGTTTTCCATTCATTAAAAAGTCAAACAAAGCAAAATGACACAGAAATATAACATTGATGTTACTGGATGGGAGCTACCGGATATCCCCTACATTTACTTTAGGTACACACACCCCACCTCTGAAGGTTACTGACACTCAATGTCAAGACAAAATGACTCATAATCTTGTTTATTCTCTGGAGCTGATAGCGATTTAATAAAATATTGGTGCGGATCAAAGGCACTGCACAGTTTGCATAGATTATTTAAATATATTTATACATATTTTGTTATGCTTTAGACTGCCTGGCTCATATGTTATTTTTCTTAGTGTTTGAGCATTTGTTGATCAAAACTATAGTGTAGATGCAGTAGGAAAAACAGATAAAGGTGTGAGATGAAATAAGAGATCCACAGCAGAAATTGGACCAGAGATGTTGTGGTTACATATATCCTAATAGTTTTAACTTCATGTTCCTCTTTTCTCCATCTGGTACAAATCTCCTATGGAATCCAATTGTAATTTATGATTATATTATTTGTGGTAAATCATACCAACATCTGTCTCATAATCAAATGTTAGTGGTAATTCTGGAAATAATAAATTTTTTGTGTGTAGAAATTCAGCCAACAAAACAAGCTGTAATCATTTTAGTGACAATGTTGAGTCTATATTTCATTATATTTTGGTCAATAACATATTCAGAGGTCTAAACCAGCACCAGCACCCAAAAGCCTTTACTGACATTACATAAATGGCGTACAGAAGCAGCTCTGTGACTTCAATTATTTTGGCAGACCTAGTCCTAGTGTATTTCTCTGCATTTCATAGTAAAATGACAAATAATGGTAACCACCTGTGTTCAGTTCAAACAAGTATATATTTTACACTATTAATATAAATGTCTTATTTCAACGTGAAAACAGCAGTTTTTGCCAAAAGGTGACAAGTTTGCACCCTTGCATATTGAATAGATAAATGTCATTAGAATTCATCACATTTTGTCATATTCACTGCTATTCCTTAATGTATGGCAGTTTTATTACATGTGATTATGCCTTCATACTTGTGTGTACTATATACGCTCATTACCATATATCTATATGGTCTCTAACATATGCTAATCTTTTATCCTGGTGTGTCATATTAAAAGTACATCCCTTTCCCCTGAAATCCAGTCCGGACTTCATACAATTGTACTTTAATGTGTTGTATGTGCAAGAAGAGAACTATGTATTTTATGTTTTCTACATGCTACTGTAGTGCTCCATGTGTACATTGTACTGTACACTGATCTGCATATTTACTAAATATATAGTGCAAGTACATGTTACAAGGCTACTGAAGCAGAGATTTGAATAAAAATATTCTCCATGGGTGAATACAGGGTATTTTTTTTTTCATTTAGGAGGACATACAATAACAGCCAGACCTGTTTTGCTGTCTTCTTTCAATATTTGGATTAATGTCCTGTGTTGGTCTTTACAGCACTTTGAGGCTTTGGGCAACTTCCCCTGATACAAAGATTTTACATTTCTGTGTTGTAAAGCTCCTGTAATTCATTATGTGAGTACATAAATACAATTTTCGGTCACATATTCCTCTGATACTCTATATAGCATTCCACAACTGCAGCCTCTAATCATCTTTAAGCCTATCTATCATTGTCAACTAACCGTTACACCCTTTAGACATATAGAAAAATAAAGGAGCGTACATAATTACTAATGCCCATCATGGAGTGGAAGCGATGGCAGTGGATTCTAGGTCCAAGCTTGGACTATAGTTCAGCTCTCTTCTGACATGGTCTGGCCTGTAGATAAAAGACACACATAACATTTTTATGATGACAGGAAGAAACTCACTGCAGTTTCAAGTGCAACAGCAGTCAGGTGTGTCTCAGAATGAGAAGGGGTTGAAAATGTTGACTCAAGGACACTTCGGGAGCAGCAGGCGTCATTTGAAACTGATGGACACACAGCAGGGCTCTCGCTTCTCCTGCAGCTTCAGTTCCTCCACTATCCAGCCTATCAGAGTGTAGCCAGAATTAAGTGGATGTGGATGGATACACCCTGCTGATTTTCTGAATTTGAATCCACCTATCTACATTTCTTTCCCTCACTCTCTTACACAAACTGACAAAAACACACAAGCACAGGTTTCCCTCCCCCAGTGGGAGCTGTCTACAGCCACCCTCTGACCTACTGCAGAGACTGGGTATCTCGGAGCAGCTGTTCCAGCTCCAGACCCAGCTGACTCCTTCAGTAGAAAAACTAATGTTGGTGATCCGCTCACTGATCTCGCCTGCTGTCTGAGTAGCAGATCCTACTGCTGGGAAGGCTCACAACTGCATCCATTTCAAATTCAAAGGCAGTAAAAGGAGGTTACAATGCCTGTACTCCCCTCAATCCCCACACCTGTATTTGCATTTGTGTTTTTCATTTGGCACTTATGAGTTTTAGGTTACTTTAATTCTATCTCTTCATTCCAATTATCTCTGACATTCCTCTGAATTTTTTTTTCTAATAACAATGCACCTCATGCTTAACAACTGTTGCACCATTTTTCCTGCAGAAATATCACCACCTTCCTGGAGGAAGGTTTGACTGTTTTCAGTGTGTTATTTAACAAAACAACTCCTACCTGCAGGATGAAACCATTACTTTCCTTGAATGATTTACAGAGCATTAAACAGGACAGGGGCCCTGGAACATGCCAAATATTATAGATATTTACTGTTTCAGGGCCTTAAGCAAGAGGACCACAATTTCTAACAGCACCTCCAGGTTGCAACACTGCCATCAAAAGTCCAAATAATTCAGGAAAGGGTTTGCTTCCAGACAGAATAAAATAACCCTGGTGCCTACAGGTGCTGCTACTCTGTAAATCTATGAAATCACAACAGAAACATAGAAAAATACAGAGAAAGAGAGGTACCCACTAGCATCATCCACCCAACCTTTATTCCTGCTTCATTAGCATTGGAATGATTTTCTTAAATTATCCAATAATTCAAGAGAGGGGAAAAAAATCAGACATCAGAGAATATTCAGAAGGAATTAGCTGAATTTTATGTGGCAGAATTTTTTATTTATTTATTTTTTACTTTGCTATCATGATAAATTGGTTTCCTGTGGGGTTCAATTTAAACTTTTTAAGACCTTTTTAACTCCACATACAACACAGCTTGATACTAGTTTCAGTACCATACCAACCACAGTATGAAAGATATCAATGAAAACCAGTAGGGATATGGCTTAGTCCTCAAATCTAAATTTTCCCTCCTTTCCAGATGTATATAATATAATATAATATAATATAATATATATCATGACATTCCAAATGATATGATCAATTAATCAGTAAAACCTAACAGTGTTCATATGGTGTATACTAAATATAATCCAAGACACTTCATGGGCTAAATAACCAGTTAAACCATTACCAAGTATTTACACATTGGAACTGCAGTGAACCAACGAGTCAGACATCCAGAAATTCATATTTCACAGATCTAAAAAAGACGTCAATTTGGCTGGGGGGTAAACATTTGCTAGAGACAGGAAGAGTTTGTGCAACTTTCTTGTAAGATTTAGTAACTTTTCAGACCTCTTCACAACTTGTGTTTTTTTAAGTCAACCCTATATTGACTGTATAGAGTCATCAGCCCACAGTCTGTGCACCCTTTAAAAGAAGATGGTAAGACAGGTATTCAGCTTCAAGCATTCTTTCTGTTTAACCATTTTACAAGTAAACACAGCTGAAATCACAGCACAGTCTGTGTACTTAACTCCGGCGTTTACAGATTTCCTCAGATGATTTTTCACAGCACAGCTTGGACATGTCTTAAAGGTGAACGCTGGTTTACATGCCTGTTTCAGTCACTCTTTTGTTTTTCTTACGTTTTCAGAAAACAGGGACAGAAAGGGGTGTGAAAGAGGACGGGACTGTACTAAAATATGTGCAAACAGTGAGAAGACCGGAAGTAAACAGACCAACGGCTGGCACCGGCTAACAGGAAGCTAAACGCTAAAACAAACACAATGGCGCCATTTATGTACTAATTAGCTAATTACTTTCTCTAACGACATTTAGTATCGTTTTAAATAATTGTTGTGTACTTTCTGTTTAAACCGGTAAAACTTCAAGGTCGCAGAAACACTGACACTACTTCAGTTTCTAACAGTTTTAAGCTAACAAGTAAGCTAACAACGTAAACCAACCGAAGACGCTAATACTTACCGTTGTGTTACTTTTGTTAGTCGGTGCAGGACAAACTCTTCATCTGAGTCTGGATCTAACTGGATTCAAACATTTGGCTGAATGTCGGTAATGTTTTATTTTATTTTTTTATGCTAATCATCTTGATAAGATGCTGTCATGTTGGCGTCCACACAGCACATTGGCGCAAGACGGACCTCCTCGACGAGGAAGTGTTTATCCGTTTTTGTTGTTGTTTATTTTGTTTTACTTTATTTTAATGATGGAAAATGGTGATAAACCAAATATGAACATAGCAGAATACCTGTTTTTTTGTGTCTCGGGACTTGGAGCAGTTGTAGAATTTAATGGATCCATTGCGGGATTAACCATTTCAAAAAAGTTACCTTTTAATTTTTCCTAATATGATAACACTTGATATTTTCTAGCCTGATTTTTTTTTTTTTTTTTTTTTTTTTTTTGCTTAAAACACAAGCAAAGACAATTTAACATTTTTAAAGACCTGCAGATCCTCCTGGATAACCTCACAGATTTCCACTGTTTTACAGGCCCACAGGTTAGGAACCACTAACCTGAGTCATATTATGACTAACCTAAATGTAGATGGGATTAAATGATTACAATAATTTAAGATCAGCTGTGTTTTGGGGGGCAACCAGTTCAGAAGCATGAGAGCAGATTGCTAAATAAGATACAATAATAATAATAATAATAATAATTTTGTCTTAAAAGCATTTTAAGATGGGAGGCTGAATGGCTGACTGCAGTGTTTGGCCACATAGCTGCAGATTGACAACAGTATACTCAAATGTGCCCCCCCCCCCCCTTTCCCCAAACACTGCAAATTTGCCTATTGGTTGAAGTCTATGTAAGTCACTCTTTCAAGAGCAGTGCTAAAAATAGCTCGATCGCAGCCAAAGGCATGTATAAAAAAAATACATGGGGGGTCTGGCATGGTTGCTCTCCACAGTGGGTCCAGAATCAAAGCCAGAACCTGTTCAGATTCAGGCGGACCAGCCGGACATGTTGTTGGGGGGGGGGGGGGGGGGAGACGGCAAGGTCGTCTGGGTTATGGATGGATCCAGGGGAGATGCAGCAGTTTGAGGCGCTGCGCACTTTGTTTGTTGTCGGGCGGGTCCATCTGCTGGGCGTCGGAAGGATTGCTCATGTGGAGACGTTAATGGCATATTTTCGTGTTAGAGCTCTCACCTTCATCTTTTATGCTTAATTTACCCCCTTGAGCCATTTCATGACACACTTTCCCATTGCGTGCATGTTTAGTATCCAAAGCCCCATAAATGACAAAAAAGGGAGAAAAACGCATCTATCAACTTAAATACCACGAAACGCATCTCCTTTCCCTTCTTTTGCTGTAGAATTAAGGCTGTAATAATTGAACTTCCCTAATGAGTACCCGCCTTGTTTATTTACATGCAGCAGTGTATGCATGACACCTGCCCACCCGCAGAGCTCAGCGGTTCACACCGGAGTGTGCGGAACTCAAGCCCCGGCTCGTTCACCAAAGAATAGCGGTCTTTAAAAATTCATCCTCCGGTCCCAGTGGCACACTTTCCCTCCCCACTGACCGACCCCTGCTGCTCCGAGCCCCGCCAGAGGAGCAGCTGAGGTGGGGAGCTGTGTGGAGTTCGGATTAAGGAGATATAAACGGGATTGGTGTCACTTTGGGGAGTTTTTTTTCCCACTAAGTCTTTTCCCTTGTCTTTTAATATTATCCAGGAGAGGATGGGGAGACTTGACTACGGTGCTCCAGTAACGTGACGACTCCAGAGGTTGGGTGTGAACACACACACACACACACACACACACACATACACACACACATACACACACACAGACATCCCCTTCTATTCCACGTACAGTTTCATTTAGAGATTAGTTTTCTTCTCCTCTGTGGGATAAATGTTCCTTCTGGAATTCAACCAGCTGATGATCCATCTTTTTGCCTCAGGATTGCATGAAACCATTAAAAGTAATGGTGAGGTAACTGCTCTGAGTTGCAAGACCTTCTGTTTGGCACAGGCCTTTGCACTTCACTGATCAACCATCTCCAAACTGTTAGGAGCACTGCAGGTGTGTTACTGCTCCACTAGATAGCAGCAGATTGCTTAGTGTGTGTGTGTGTGTGTGTGTGTGTGCGCGAGTGCGTGTGCGTGTGTGCATGACAAAGATGGTCTACTGCTCTACCACAGGACCTGACTGCCTCTGATGAGCCTCATCAAGTCTGTCTCTGTCAAGTCTGCTTTTCTCTCCCAGGCATGTTCCCCAGTGTCTCTCTGTTGTCTCTTCCCTACAAATTCTATCAAAAAATTGGAGGACCACCTGCCAGCAGCGACTGGCTGCAACTCAGAGATTTTCATGTTTGATAGGGTCTTTTAATTCTGCTTCAAAGGAAGATGTACGGTTAGAGACAAACCGTGGGAAATTCAGGGAAAAATACTCTTTCATCAGACTGTCTTTTTCATGCACTCTGTCAAAGGCAATGGCACACTTTGCACAGAAGCACACACATGCTCGACTTGTCCTCTCTGGTCTTCGGTAATGATCAGATAGACTTACACGACAAGACCAAAAGATCAGGATCTGGCAACCCAACACCTATACCCTGAAACACAACAGACCTGGCAATCCGATCCCTTCCCTCAGGAAGAGGAATAATTTGGTTGATGGCACTAATAATCACAGCCCTGTTACAGATCCTTCACTGGCAGTGTGTGTGTTTGTGTGTAGTCATGTGTGCATGCATGTTCTTGAGTCATTCCCCTGTAGTTGATACCTAGAGGGAAGACGTCATATATTGAACAAGTGGGTGTTCCTCCTGCCTCTTCTTCTTTTTCTGCTGTTACGTTTGTGGAAGTGGGTTGGTGACTGCCTGTATTGGTCACATTGATGCTGTTTTGATATAATATCTCCAAGAACGATGCATCACTCAACCTCACACATACACATGGAGCAGAATATATATCAATCTAAAAAATGAGAAGGAACTGATATTTGGTCAGATAGCATGAAGGACATATGTGATTTCTCTCATGTACAACTATACAAACAATATAAACATGATATAGAAATTTGAGGCTGTTAATTATTGGGCATCCTTTGGATTTGATTGTGTCTTATGGCCAATTGGGCTCATCTCCTACATCCTCTGTCTATCTTTCCCTCCCTCTCTTTCTCTACCTTTTGTATTATTTATGCCCCGCCCCCTCAGCTGCCCAGGCCTCTCAAGTTTCACCTGTAGAGCCAGATGATAAATTAAGACTCCTTATACGACCTGCCACAAGGATTTTCTCTGATGCACATATACGCTTACATATAGACATATATATGCCTATTTACTCACACACACCAGCAGCCCATCTGCCCCTTCCCTTTATCACCCTCTCACAGACACACACATTCACACACTCTTAGACACACACTAGCTGTCACACAGTCTGAGGAGGGCAGTGTGAACAGAATGCTGTGTTGAGTGAGGGAATGTGTTGTTGTGAGCAACAGAAGACGGAGTAGGACAGAGGAGGAAGCTGAGTTTGACTTACAGACTTTGCTCTGGAGTTTGTTTGTTTTTTTTTTTGTTGTTGTTGTTTTTTGGGGGGGATTCTAACAGATGAAGAGGAGACATCCAGCAAGGAAGCAACATATTTGAAGACCACAGAGATCCTGGCATCCATCAGACTTGCTCTCTTGCGCTGTGTGTCCCTGAAAGTGGAGGTGACTATTATTGGAAAATTGTCTTGATGAATGACTGTCTGTTTAACTACAACTCTACAGGAGAAAGATTGGCTCAGCTTGAACTGGATTTTAGTTTGTGTGTTGTTGTGTGTATCCAGCATTACAGAGAGCAAATGCCGTAGGGATCGAACTGTGTGGAAATTAGTAAAAACCAACACTGTTAAAATCTCTTTTGTTATAGTTCACAGTGAGGTTAAGCTTTTCAATAGTGTTAATGCAATTCATATATGAGCAGAATTAGATTTAAAGAAGATTTTTATAGTTCCGACACATGAATCCGTTGACCTTACACTGCCCTTTGACATCTTTAGGTAGACAAAGAAGGGTTGCTGGATGGGGGGGGTTGTATATCTCTATATCTACATAAGAGTCAGAACTTTCTCAGATTGAAGAGGCCTAGCTCGTGTGCACAAAGAAAGATGAAGCTCCAGGTAGGTCTGAGAACTGAGGGTGGGATTTAAACATTTTTGAACAGGTTTACGATTTCCTTAGGGCAGAGTTTGGAGCTCCTTGTAAACTGATTGGGAGAGAGCTTTGTGGTGCTAAAACATCAACAATGAGTTACGGTTAGACAAACTTTATCTCAGTTTTTGAATGGAGAAGTGATATTGAGATCAGAGTTTATTCAGTGATTTTACCCACTTAAAGCTAAAAGTGTTGAAGTGCTGATATTTAGCTGTGTACATCTGAATAGGAGCCTTCATGGGGACCAGATTTGGACAGTATAGAATTGCTTTGGCCAGGTGGACCTGTCCTCATACAGATACTGAACCTGCAGGTAGTGCTGGCACAAAGTCAACCAGACTTATCTAAACCAAGGACTATTTTAAAGGTCAGTGAGGTCATACTTTCTAAACAAATCACATCATATTTTCTTGAAAAAAAATTGAAACAATCCTTTGCCTTCCAACCAGAGTGAAATAACAATTGTGTGTTTGTGTTTTTGAAGGTTTAAAGCATTGCATTTTGAAGAAAGGGCATGGTGTGCTCTTAGCCACTTGTCAGAATGCCCGGCAAGAAAGACACCAAAAAGGACACAAAGAAGGGTGGAAAACCTGAACCAGAAAAAAAGAAAGAGGAGGAAAAGAAAGGAAAGGATGACAAGAAAGCCAAGGATGATAAGAAAGGGGGGAAGGGTGATAAGAAAGGGGGGAAAGATGATAAGAAAGGAGGAAAAAAGGGAAAAGAGGAGCCACCTAAGGGGAAAGATGATGGAAAGAAAGGAAAAGACAAAGGAAAAGATAAAGGAAAAGGCAAGAAAGTTGAGTCTGAGGAGGAAGACGAGGAGCTCCTCAGTGATGAAGAAAATGATGAAGAGTTAAGTGAAGAGCTGGATGAGGAGGAGGAGGACGACTCAGAGGATGACAGGAGAGGGAGGGGCCGAGGAGGCAAAGGGGCTAAGGGTAAGAAAGCGGGGAGATCTAGACGAGGGGAAGACTCAGAGGAGGAAGACGAGGAAGAGTATGATGATGAAGAAGATGAGGAGTATGAAGATGAAGAGGACTATGGTAAATCAAAAAAGAAATCCAAAGATGACCACCACCATAAGGGTGGGAAATCTGATGCTGATGCAAAGAAAAAGAAACACAAAAAGAAAGAGGAAGCCCCACCACTTCCAATAAAAGAAATCCCAAAGAGAGGTCTTAAGAACATGTCCAGGATGTTCATGAAGTTTTCCGGTTTCAAGCGACGCAGGAACAGCAGAAAGAAGTTGAAAAGTACCTCACGTTTGTTCCTGGGCTTGGGGAAGAGAAAGAACCGGCTTGCGAGAAAAAAACGCCGGAAATCAATTCTGAAGAACACCTCTCGATTCATGATGAGGTTCAAGATCAGCAAAAAGAAGAAAAAAGAAAAAGGGGCCAAGGAGAAAGAAGCAGCGAATGGTGGGAAGAAGCCAACTTATATGCTGCTTCGTCTCGGGGGAGGGGGACAATCAACTAAGAAGAAGGGGGGTTTCTTTAAAGGCTTATTTGGAAAAAAAGATGGTGATGGGCCCACTGATGACTTCAAGAACAGAAGTCTCTTGCTTGGTAAGGTTGCAGCAGCAACTAACTGGCTAACCAAACGCTTCCTCTCAAATAAGATGAGAGGAAATTCGGGACATCATGGCTGGCGGGGGCGTAGAGCACATAATCGCCAAGCCAGCTCCAGAGGTTATCTGCGTGGTTACCATAATGCTGGTTATGAGCATGGGGAGGGTGCTTATGGATACGACCAGCGACATTCAATCCGCCAGAAAAGTTTTGGAAACTATGACGATGGTTATGGTGGTTATGGAGATACAGCATATGGAAGCCAGGGTCAATATGGTTACTATGACAACGGAACTGGCGGGGCAGACTATCAAGACTTGGGTTACTATGAAGAAGACGACATTTATGACCCAAATGCAGAATATTATGAAGTTGGTTTTTACGATGAGGTCACAGGGGACTATTATGACCCATACACCTCTGCCCGAGGGTACTATAACAACCAGGGAGCTGATTACTATGGTTACCAGCAACAGCAGGGAGTGGCAATGTATGGTGGCGAGGGTGCGGACTATTATGCACAAATGGGTGAGGACCATATGTATGATGGAGTGGTAAATGGTTTTCTTGACCCTCAGGCTCATAGTTATTATGATGAAAATGGGCAAAGAGTTTACTACGCAGATGGAGAAGGGGGTTACCATGACAGCGGACAGGCCGGTTATTATGAAAACCCATATGCAGCAACCATGGGAATGCAAGGGGGATTTCCTCCAGACTATCAACTTGGCTATACTGATGTTGGTATGCCATACCAAAATTACAGCTCCCAGCAGGCCATTGAATTCCCACCAGGAGGTCAGCAGGCTTTTGGCTTTGCAGGGCAGGGGTTGGATCATGCACAGGGCCTGTATACTGAACAGATGGATCAATATGGAGATGATGCAGGCGGATTGCAGGGAGGGGAGATGACTTTCAGAGTTCCTAGACCTCAAGTGCGCCTATTTGGGAAAGAGCGTATGGATGTGCCCCTGCCCCCTCCACCTACTTTGCCCCCTGATCCAGAATTTGAAGACATGTCGGAAATCCAATATGAAGACCAGATTCCTCTGGGACCAGGTCAACCTGGAGACATAATGTCATTACAGCCGCAAATGTCACTGCAACAGCAAATGATGATGGCTCCTCAAGAACAAATGATGGCAGCCCCACAGATAATGTCACCACAGCAACAGATGATGATGATGCAACAACAACAGAGTATGCCCCACCAAATGTTATTACCACAGCAACAAATGACGCTCCCACACCAACAGATGACGTCCGAACAAATGATGTCACAGCAAATGATGTTGCCCCAGCAACAGATGACGTCTGAACAAATGATGTTACAGCAAATGATGTTGCCCCAGCAACAGACGACGTCCGAACAAATGATGTCACCACAAGAGCAAATGATGTCACAGCAAATGATGTTGCCCCAGCAACAGACGACGTCCGAACAAATGATGTCACCACAAGAGCAAATGATGTCACAGCAAATGATGTTGCCCCAGCAACAGATGATGCCCGAACAAATGATGTCACCACAGGAGCAAATGATGTTGCCCTCACAAATAAGTGCACAGCAGGTAATTGTCTCTCTGATTTGTCATTGACTCTAAATATTCCATTATTTAAAGCCAGGCCCGCGTTTTCTATAGTTATGTGTGGTAAACAAATGAAAATATGGAGGGAATTTTTGTCTTTCCAGAGCACACGCCCCCAGCTTTTTAAGTAACCTCGCCCTATAGAAGACCCTAAACATCTCTAACAACTAAGAAGCTGTTTCACCATATTCATAGCTTTCAAATAGTTAGATTTAATGAGTGATAAAACTAGATTCAACAAAGAAAAATTCTATGACATAATTAAGTCAGTTCAATCGTGGTTACTTAACAACCAATTAATGGATATTGTTCCCATCAAAAGGAAATTAAATCTGCTCTTTTCCCAAACTACACATCTATAACAATTGATATATTATGACATTGCTTGTCATAAAAAAGGATTTGAGAAACACAGTAGTCTAATTCCATAAATCCTGTGACCAATTGCCTGGCAGAGGGCTGGGGGGTAGCATCACTATTTGTAAACTGTGTTTTGTGGAAACACATCTTTACTATGTCAGTTTGCATAATACGTGCATTTTAAAGTGCATTCTTCCACTTTTAATTATGGCATCACAGTCACTTTTATATGCACTATTTTAATTCATTATTATTTTTATATTAAGTGTGTGGTAGTATTCATTCTGTACTACTGTATCTTAGCAGTGCTTTCTCCAGATGTATAAGGTCCCTAACATCTGCCATTTTTTTGTGTATTTCCAACAGCACATGATGACAGATTCAATGATGATGCCTCAACAACAGGGTTATGGCCCACCGTCTATCCCTACTCCAACTGCTATGATTATTAAGCAAGCAGGTATGTCCCCACTTGCTGCGCGCCATCTACAAACCTCTCCAACTCCATCACGCCGCTCTGTTATTATGACATCCCCACAGATGCAACGCCATCCTTCTGCTTTGGCATCCCCAATACCTTCTCCTATGCTTCCACAGAGACGAAGCCCCTCCCCTCAACCATCCATGAGGGGCGGGTTTGTTGGTGCCCAAAGACCCCCGTCTGTTCTGTCGAGACAGATTTCACCTCCTTCCTCCCCAATGGCATCCCCCTTCACCCGGCGTAGAATGCAGCCTCAGAGATTACCATCTCCTCCAGCCCGAGGACCCTCACCCCCTCAATCTCCCCATGCTGTCATGATGCAACGGAGTCCTCCACCTTCACCAAGAGCATCAATGAGGCAACGTTCGCCACCATCCTCACCCCGTGCTTCCATGAGAAGGCAAACTGCCTTATCGTCACCAACTCCAGCAAGCAGCCCATTTCTAGGGAGGCAGATGCGTGGACCACCCCCACCTCCCCTTTCCCCTGGTCATGCATCTCCCCCTCACTCCCCACAGCTCAGTAGAAGACCTTCTCCTTCTCCCTCTCCATCTCATCGCAGTTTATCCCCTGCCGGGCCTCGTCCTGCCCTATCATCTCCTACCCTCTCTCGTCGCTCTACTAGGCTGCTAAGAGACCCTACTCCCATAGCCAGGACCAGAATGGGAGGAAATGTTCCTTTAGGTACAGTCAGACCCTCCCCTATGGGTCTAAGAGGGCGTCCAGTGCCCCCACCCACCCAGAATGTACGTCCATTTCGTGCCTCCTCTCTAAGAAGCAATGCCTCTTCTGTTCTCACAGTGGACTCATCTCTCCCTTCCCCTTTCCACTCCCCTCACATGGTTCACCGTGTTCCACTTGGGAGGAGAGAATCTGGAAGATTTCCTCCTCGCCCAATAGCTCGAGGACGTCCCCTCATGGCCCAGCAATCTATTAGAAGGATGCCTCCAGCTTCTCCACAGCCCTCCCTGAAACACATGCCACATCCGGCGTCACCACGCCTCTCCCCTCGACTCTCTCGTCAGTCCTCCCCTCTTCTGCCTCCTCGAGTTGCCCATCCACCCAATTATGCACCAGAAATGTATGTGTCCGGAACCTATGCTGATCCCAATAGTGAGCATTTTCTTGCACCCTCTTCTCCCATGTTATCTGGTGCTTTGCAGAACCAAGCTATCCGTCATGCCTCTTTCTCTTCACCCCTTGGCCCAGCAGCATCCCAGGTGGGAGGCTTGAGTGAGATGACTACTGAATATGTAGAACCTTATGTTCCTTCATCCCCCACACTTTCTGGTGCAATGCAAAACCAAGCTATTCGGGAGGCATCCTACGCTCCCCCACTGCAGAGACCAATGTCACCTTATGAGCAGCCTATGCCCCCTTCCTCCCCGATGCTGTCTGGAGCTCTTCAAAATCAGGCAGTGAGGGAAGCATCCTATGTGTCCCCTCTTCAGAGACCTCACTCCCCATACACTCCATCTGTACCTTCATCCCCAATGCTCTCTGGAGCAATGAGACATGGTCAGGTACTAAGAGGTGTGGCTTCTTATCAGCTTCCACAACTCCATTCACCTTACGGATCAACTGTCGTCACCCCATATGATTATATTTCAGAGCCTGGCCCACCACCACTGCTTCATGACGCCCTGCAGAACCGGTCCGATTTGTACAATGTCTCATCTTTAAGATCACCAATGATGTCACGACAGAACCCTTATGCACCAGCTAGACCTTACCTACACAATGCATTAAAGCAGAACCCAAACCTGCGCCAAGCATCTTATCAGACACCTATGCAACTCAGACGGTCTCCATACAGTCCCCTTCCACCCTCTACACCAGTGTTAGGAAAAGCGCTGCAAAACCCACAGTTGATGCAGGCATCATACCGGATGCCAGACGGCACATTTGTGTCACCATATGCAGATCCACGCTCCTCCCCCTTGCTTGACCATGCTTTGCAGAATCAACAAATCCGTGGCGCCTCATACACCTTGCATGACGGATCTGTTATTAGGGTAAGTACAAATAAAACATCTCAAAATAATGCAATTTACAATTATATGTTTATTTTATATTCATTATTACAGTTGTACTCCCTTATATAACTCCTTACCCACCCAGGACCCAAGGGTACCCCAGAAGCCCATGTCTCCTAACCTCTCTAGAGCTCTTCAGAATCAGGATCTCAAGACTGCTTCATATACTCTCCCTGATGGCACCATTGTAGACCCTAGACAGCAAGTAACCCATGACTCTTGATCCATAACTCTAACTGAATTTGCCTTTTACTGCCTGTCAAATTGTATTAATTAAAGTAATAGTTAAAGCTGCTAATTGATTTTGTATCGGTTTTCTCTGCTTATACAGCAACCCATTTCCCCAAGCCTGGCTAAGGCCCTGAACAACCCAGCTCTGCGTGAAGCCTCCTATTCTCTCCCTGATGGTACAATTGTGATTGACCCAAAACAACAAAAGTCCCCAAACCTGTCTGCAGCACTTCAGAACCCTTACCTGAAAAGTGCTTCGTACACCCTGCCAGATGGCACAATCATCATTGATCCACGAAAACCTGTCTCTCCAAGCTTACACAGTGCCCTTCAAAAATCCTCCCTGCTCAACACCTCCTTCTCATTACCGGAAGGGTTTCAAGATCCCAATACGCCCATATCACCAGACCTGGCTAAGGTTAACTATGGATACAAATGCATTGTTTTTTTACTTTATGTGTGTTGCTCTTTTATTATTGTCTTCCTCCTGATTTATACTTTAATACTTGTAGAAGGCCACAGGTAAATGGACCTTAAATAGTTTTCACAAACAGGTTTTTGTATTTTGCTAATAATGATACCAATAACATTGCAGATTGAATCCAAATCGTACTCCTTCTGCTATATTTAGGCTCTCAGCAACCCCGCTTTGAGAGGTGCTTCTTACACGCTGCCAGATGGATCTATTATTATAGATCCCAGGAAACCAAAGAGCCCTACCCTGATGGCCGCCCTGCAGAACCCCCATCTAAAGGATGTGTCATACACCCTGCCTGATGGAACCGTCATCATTGACCCCCGGAAACCTGTTCCCCCTGATGTGTCAAAAGTGTGTGCCTGTTAAATTATTTGTATACAGATAGATAACACTAATTTGACCATTTAGGTGAATTGTGACTATGACCTTGAATGACCTGCAGGCTCTTTTGAATGAGAACCTTCGTAACGCAGCGTACCGGCTCCCAGACGGCTCTCTGGTTGTTCCTGGCCAGAGGCCCTCCACTCCGAACCTCACAGCTGCTCTTAGGCAAAACCAGGCGCTTCGTTCTGCAGGTCGATTTCAACTGTCAGAAAACTCAGCGCTGTCGGGCATACCCAAACCGACCCCTCCCAACCTCACATCTGCTCTGCAGAATGAGGAACTCCATGGTGTCATTTACAGGTAGGGAACTACACTATAAATGGAAACTAGGACAGAGACTGACTTCATAGGCTTGTCGAGATGTTGCCCTGAATTATCTGAGAAGATTCCAAGCTGGAACAATGATGTTTACTTTTTACCGATGCAAAATAAAAAACTAAACTAAACTAAATAAGTTGGAATTAAAAGTTTCCATTTCCATTTCCGTTTCCATTTCCACCGTAGGCAAATATAAACAACATTAGCACAACATTTTCACTTACAAGAAGCATTAACACAAAAGAGTCCAATTGTTATTTAATGTTTCATGACTCTGAAGCATGAATTGGATGTAATGAATGAAAAAAGAGACACAAGGAGGAGAAAATGTAGATGGAAAACTCCCATTGAATTGCCATTAACCTGCAAAAAGATTCTTGTTCACTCATCTGTTCTCTCATTCACTCCCTATCTGGCTAATTAGCCTGGGGGGTAATAATGAAAGCTGACTTTGTTTTTGATGTTAATTGAATGTGGTATCCACGTATGTCTTTCACTATTCAGCAGCAATCAGCCTTGAAAACCTTTGTTCATGCTCCTGAACTATCATTTTGTATTTCGCCTGAGGCAGGTCATTCTTTTACCTTGAACTATCCGACAGGCTCTACGTTTAATCCCTGATCTCCTTGGGTAAAACACAGCTTAAGTTCCTGACTTCCTCAAAAGTTTCTTGGACCCTGGCCAGCTTCCCCTGGTGGAAAAAACCTCATTTGTTGAAAAGCCACATGAATTGGCATGAATATCAAAATTACACAAAAACTATATCAGTGTCATATTTTTGTCAGTGTTGCCTAATCCTATTTTTACTGACAAGAACCATTGCTTGTCCCACAGACTGCCGGATGGCTCTCTTCTCACACGTCGGTTCCACAACCCCAGTCTATCTGATGCCATCCAAAACCAGCAGCTTCGCTATGCCTCATACAGGGTGCCAACAGGCCTACAGGGTGACGATCATCGCTATGCTGTGGTCCCTCCCTACGGGCCACGTTCAGGCCACTGGGCAAGAAACGCCCAGGGAGGAGGGGAGGGTGGGGAGGATGTTTGGGCAGCTGAGAGGGTTTTACCACATGGAACTGTCCAGAATCTGTCAAAGTGGTCTATGTACAGAGAAGATGGGGTGTTGGAAGGATATTCACCCATACCTCAATTTGTGGATGGGCAGCATCAGGATCCAGACTGGACTCCTGACAGGGAGAGAGCTCCTGGTCAAAGCTGGTATGACAAGGTAATGAAATTCATGAAATAATGAGAGCTTGGCTGAGAAATAAATGTGATACAGACATTGTTCAACCAATAAGTATAAAACCACAGACACTGGATGGGCCTGAAAAAGTTTCTGCATAGTTCACAAACAAGAATATTCACATGTCTGACTATTTCACATTAGCTTTGAATCAAGTGATGACAATCTCCCTCAAGCGTTAACAATGTTGCAAGAGATTGTTGGACTAATTACACGCCATTATGTGTCTGCTTGTCCAGATCTTTTCTATCCTAAGCATGCCCACAGCAGGTCACAGGGTGAAGCGCTGGGCGGAGGGAATGGAGGACATGACACAACTGCCGTAAGCACCATCCAGTATTAACAAACAGCCTCTCGGCCCTTCCACTTATGTCAGTCTCTCAGAGCATTTTGTTGAGCATGTCATTTCAGTGCAGATCCATTCAGTTTTTGAAAACAAACTTTACCCTGTGTGTGTGTGTGTGTCCTAGTGTGCCTCCAGGCTTTGAAAAACCTTGAATGATCATCACTTCACATCCAGAGTAAACTCTGCATTAGTTTGTTGTATCACTTCAACAACAGTTTGAAAGAATTGTTCCATAAAACATTTTTTTTGACACGCTCCCAAGTAAAACTTTTTCTGATGTTTGCATTTTGACATCATCATCAACATTACTTTACCAGTGTTCACAGAGAAATATCCTGAATGTCACTGAAGGGTAATTAATTTTGAATGTCCTGTTCCAGTCTGACACTATGTGCTGTGAGTGTTTAATTTCCCTGTGTGATTTCAGTGAGCTGAATGAGACCACAGTTCTGATGAACCTGAAAAAGCGCTACGACCAAGAACTTGTCTATGTGTGTATAATATATAACATGCAAATTAAATAGCTAATATCATCAAATGTCATGGATATTGTCAACTGCATACGTTCATCAACTCTCCCTTCTTTGTTTTTATTTTTTCTACCACACAGACCTACATAGGCAGCATACTTGTGTCTGTGAATCCCTATAAGTTGCTCAACATTTATGGCACAGACATGGTTCTTCAGTATGAAGGCCACGGCCTGAGTGACAACCCTCCGTAAGCCCCACGAGCTTGTTTATGTGTGATTGTATGTGTTAGACCTGTCAGCCGCTGAACTTTACCTCCGTAGAGGACGTCATGTTTTCAGTCTGGTGTGTTTCTTTTTCATGTCATTGGGGAGCAGGAATCTAAATATCTTAATTTAAATCAGAGAAAATTATTCCCCTGATTTAAAGAAAGAAGGACTGTATAGCCCTGCTTGAATTATGAGCTCTCTGGGGACCTTTAAGTTCTGAAGTGAGAAGATTAAACTCCACTCTAACCTTTAACTGAAACTAAATATTTCTACTTGCTATAATACTGTTGTACTACATCTGTGTATATGTGATGTAAGCTGTGCTCTGAGATGTAGTATAGTGATAAATGGAGGTGTAAATGCCAGCACTCTCAGGTGTTAGTAAGAGGCTCCTGTTACACTGTTGTTGGTTGGTTGCCAGGGGAGAGTGTGGTTATGGATTGCACTACCATTTCAAATCTACACTCACACATATGCCTTTATTTATACTTTTTTCCCTCTCTGTTCCAGTCATCTTTTTGCCATTGCTAATCTCTCATATACCACCATGATGGATGCCAAAAAGGACCAGTGTATTGTGATCAGGTATAAATTATTATTTTGCCTTTTTTTTTAATCCTTCTCTGGCTAAGGAATGAACCATCAATGAAAAACAAAATGCTGTTTGTTTGTTCAGAACAACACACAATGACGGACCTCTATGTAATTTTAACAAATGGCAATGATGAATATTGTTATTACAGCGGAGAAAGTGGATCAGGAAAGACTGAGGCCACTAAATTGATCTTGCGTTACCTGACAGCCATACATCACAAACGCAATGTCACACAACAGGTAGATAAACATACATACAGATACCCATTTTTTTGGAGGTACATCAAAATGAATAAACTCGATATTGTTGTCATTTCAACTAACTTCCTTCTCATCTCTTCCTCCTTACCATCTGCCATCAGATAGAGGTAAAGTGTCCCCGCTCTTGTTTCATTCTTGTGACGAGCAGCATCTCTATTTGAGGTAACCGTGGTAATGCTTTTTTGTCTGTGGTGATTGGTCAGATCCTGGAGGCCACGCCCCTGCTCGAGTCTTTTGGGAATGCCAAAACAGTGCGAAATGACAACTCCTCACGTTTTGGCAAATACACGCAGATCTTCATGGAGGAGTAAGTAACTACAACTTAACAAGTGCTCAGCAAACAAACGTCCACAAACAGTTGTCAAGCTGTTGTCAAGGTCTCTGACCGCCAGAATCTGATCACAAAGTTACATCACTGAACAGCATGCCTATAGAAGATTATTAAGACGAAAAATGACTGTTGTTTAATATATTGTACTCTTCCTTAAGAAGTGTATTTCATCTGATGCCCCAGTGCATGACCAATTTCATCTTGTGGGCAGCAATTAAAACTTTTTCCAAAGTCATTACATCTGTGAAGTCAACAAGAATTCAGTGAACAAGTTTTTTTTTTAGTCCAGAGGATATGCAATGGGATTGATTGTTTTTGGGGGATACAACACAACAAATTATGAAATTGAGTTGATTTTATTGTGTGCCATGGCTTACGTATTAAAGCATCATTAGCTTTGAAACATAATCGGGGAGTGCAGATTTTCTTTATCTCTGAATTAAAGACGAGCATTCTTCAGGCTGACAGCCACTCTGTACGTTAGATTAGAGGCACACACATATAACATGCGAACATCTTCCAGTAACACATCTGACTACCTGTTCAAAAAATGAGAAGATCCAAGCACATTATACATGAATGAGCTGTTACATAACTCACACTTACTGCGTGTCTCTGCATGGATGTCTGAATGTGTGCGTGTGTACATGCCTGTCATTTATCAGGGGTGTAATCAGCGGTGCCATAACGTCTCAGTACCTGTTGGAGAAGTCCCGCATTGTCTTTCAGGTAAAAAACACCAGAACACACACACACGCACACACACACAGCTGATGAGGTGGAGTCCTCTTACACCTGAGTCAGTATGAGAGAGGAGATTGTAAGAGCAGACAACATGAGAGGAGAGATGTTGCTCTTTATCTAACTGCCTTTGGCTCTTTGGTAGGAGGCTTTATCACAGTCTTTTCATCAGTCATTATTCTTCATTTATTCACTACTCTGTCTTTCTACAGTTCTTTTTCTATTTCACTGAATTGGCCATCACACATGAAATCATAACGATCTTCTAAATGTATATGTAAATCTATGTGGATATGTTTGCTGGTGTGTGTGTTAATTTGTCTATATGTGTGTGTGTCTGTTCATCCACAGGCCAAATCAGAGAGAAACTATCACATCTTCTATGAGATGCTGGCTGGTCTTGCTCCTCATGAGAAGCATTCGCTGTATCTGCAGGAGGCTGAGACTTACTATTATCTGAATCAGGTGCTCACACAAATAGGAATCATGCTGTATAATACACTCACACAGAGGACGGATAAGGAGTGGCCACTGTAATCTATTTCAGTCACATTAACAAATGAGATGTAATTTCTTTGAAAATGTGACATTAGTTCTACAGAGCGATTATTGGCAAAAACATACAACTCATTGCTCAACCTAATTCAGTGTGCTGAACCACTGCAGCCAAGGTTATAGTTGTATTATATTGTGTATATCATTTATATGTAGCAAGGAATTTTTGTGTTGTTCTTCAGCAGCGCTGTCAATTATTTTATCTTATGGGCGCCTTACCTATCCGTTTAATGTGCACAACTTTTGAGACCCAAAAGCTAAAGCATAAAAAAATCAAAGAGGAGGGAAAAAGCAGAAAAATACAATATAGTCTGTCAGTCAGACTCTCCTGATCCAGATTTCTGATTTCAACTAGTGGATGCATTACCATGAAATGTTTGTACAGATACTCATGATCCCCAGAGGATACATCTTACGAATGTGCTGATCCTCTGACTTCTCCATTGCCTCAATGAATTAAACATTTTTGGTTTTTACTGGAATTTCTCTGCAGCTACTGGATGGGTTGCCGTTACAGTTACTAATAATACACTTTGATGTGTTTTGATGAGAATGAGGACACTTTGATCCAGAAGTTCATGTTGATGAATTGTAATAACTTTGGTAATTTCGACAGTCATAATAAATTTCAGCGCACATTCACAGCTGCCTGTTCAGTGCTGGTTGGCAAATGTAAATGCAAAAGCAAATTATATACGGGAACATTATTACAGGTAGCATGGCTGTAGGTTCTTGGTCTTCTTTATGTACAGATCTCCCAACAGATCCAATTTGTATGTTCATTTGTATTGAGACTCTCAATTTTTTTTTGATCAATGCCAGAAAGTTTATTTTATTTAATACCTGAATATGAATGTTCAGAGATTTGGCAGTGGATGGGGCACTGAATGGAACTGTTTTGGTCAGTGTGGGAATGAATTGAGTAGGCAGGAGGGAAACGAGGCTGATGATTTGGCCGGTCGGGAATGAGCAGGGGAGTGAGCTGATGGGATGGTGGCTCTGGAAGGCTGGAGACTGGCAAGGTGGAGCTGGCTAGTTTGGAGCATAGCATAGAGCAGTTAGGCAGGACACAAGGGAGCAATTGTTAGCATGGGGAATGTATTCCAAGCAGACTGAGTGTGGGCAACAAGACTGATTGAAACGGTCATCTGGTGAGAAGTGGATGAAGGGTATTTATAATTCTAAATGAGAGGGAGAGAGGGAGGGAGATACATGGGGGAGGCCTGAAAACACAGGGCAGGGAAAATCACCACCAGGAGGAAAACACTGACGTCACAGCCCAAACAGCCACAGAGATTATTTCCTATGTGGTGACTAACTCGTGAATGTTTAACCAATGTTTTGGTCTTTGTTTTCTAACTCTATTCGTTTCTTTAACTATTGTCCATTGTTAGTTTTTTCAGGTTGTGGTGAAGAGTAGTTTGGACATGTATCGCTGCCGTCTGCTTGAACACATGGTCAGAAGTGTGCAACATTTATGCACACAGCCAAGCCATGTTATGATGGTTACTATCATGGTGCACAGACACACCTTAAAGTACAGGTCCCTATCTCTGCAGCCGCAGGGTAAAGAGAAGCGATATCACGGGGTTATGTGGGTTATCTAGCAACAGTCAGCTCAGATGCATTAACGCAGCATGGTCAAACTTTAAACCCTTGAATCTTGGCAAAAATAAGACTTTCAACTGTGTGTGTGTGTGTGTGCATATGTCTGTGTCCAGGGCGGGGACTGTACCATAGAGGGGAAGGATGATGGGGAGGACTTCAGGCGTCTGCTGAGTGCCATGGATATCCTGTGTTTCACCCCAGAGGAGCTGAATGGCATCTACAGATTGTTGTCCTCAGTCCTTCATCTGGGAAACGTCTACTTCCAGCCACACCAGGTCTCACACACACACACACACACATACACGCTGCAGCATAAATCCATTTTGTTTCACGGCTGAATGATAATGATAATGATGTTGATCGATGATGGTAATAATGAACCTCTCTGTCCCCGCAGTCTGAAGGTCGGGAGGTCATGTCTGTGGTCAGCGCTCAGGAGATCAGAGTGGTCGCAGAGCTGCTGCAGGTCTCACCCGACAGCCTGCAGAAATCTGTCACCTTCAAACTGACAGTGAGAAAAACACACATCCACATAAAAATGCACACACTTTCAAAACCTGAGGAATTAGGCAGCAATTAGGGATGCTGTTTGATCACAGCTGTGTTTGACCCTCAGGACACAGTGCGGGAGAAGATCTACACCCCGCTCACAGTGGAGAGTGCTGTGGATGCCAGGTGAGTGTAGTATCTGTTAAATAGCATTTCACCCACCTCCGCTAAGACTGATTTGAAATTGAACCTCACATCAGTGTCTTCTTTGAGGCTTTTCAATGTCTTCACAATTTTTACTCCTGAGGACAGAAAGTGAAGAGTCTCTGATATCGTCTTCCAATCTTTGGATCTTTGGTAGGAGGCATGTGAGGACATAGGACGTCAGGGCTGGGGGAAAAAAGATTTGTCAGATGTCCTCTGTTTCCATAGGAACCGGGATTCCTGTTTCCATAGAAACCTTATTGTGTGTTCTTCACAGAGATGCTGTTGCCAAGATCCTGTACTCGCTGCTGTTTAGCTGGCTGACAGAACGCATCAACGGACGGGTCTACCCTCACAACGAAGCCTTCTCCATCTCCATATTGGACATATATGGATTTGAGGTCACACTGAAGCACAACCTCTGTCAATCGTGTGGCAAGTGTTGATGAGCTGACCTAACCTGCGCAACCCCTTTCCCCTCTTCCAATATCTTTTCTCTTTACCTTCCAGGAGCTACAGGTGAACAGTTTTGAGCAGCTGTGCATCAACTACGCCAATGAGACTTTGCAGTTCTACTTTAACAGGGTCATCTTCCAGGAGGAGCAGGTCAAGGAACCACAAGTTCATATTCTCATACACTTATTTATGTTTTCACAGTAAGGCCGTATTTGGTCTTTTGTGAATTACATCATGGTGGCTCTAATGAATTTGAATGAAAAAGTATAGGGGAGAAATCTTGTATGTGTAAATCTCTGTGTGTAAATGTGCAGTCTGACTTGTCGGCAAGTCTGGTGTCTCTGAATAACATATTTTATTGTTTGTATGTTGAGTAGACATATTTATTTAAAAGACAATCTGTAAAAACATTTTTCACCCCAATTTTGTCAAATTGTCTCAACCTGAAAAACTACAAGTCAGTGCTGACTGGGTGAGTTCCCTTTTAGAGGCCTTAGAGACATTTTTTCATAAAGGAGCACTAAACTGACACAGACCCCATTTCATACATGGGAGAAGGTTTTTTTAAAGATGTTTTATAACAGACAGTTGGGCTGGGAGCATTTCTGTGTGGAGTTACCATTTTCCCCTGTGCCTGCGTGAGTTCCCTCCAGGTACTCCATCTTCCTCCCACGGTCCAGACACATTGCGTTAATTGATGACCTGTAGGTGTGAGTGTGAATAGTTACTATATGTCAGCTGCATGATAGATTGCTGACCTGTCTATGTACCCAGTATGGATAAGCTGTTAGATAATAGATGGATGGATGAATAGATTAAATAAAAAAAGTACAACCCCCCCCCCCCCCCCCACCACACACACACACACCTACCCACACACTTTTTAAAACCACTTCTATAGAGGAGTCTGACCCTACTATAGTGATAGTGTAATCTGAAAAAGTTTTTGTGTTGTGTTTTTGTGTAGGAGGAGTATATGCGGGAACAGATCGAGTGGCGGCAGCAGTCTTTCATCCACAATCAGGCCTGTCTGGACCTCATCGCTGCAAAGCCTCACGGGATACTGCGCATACTGGACGACCAGTGCAGTTTCCCTCAGGTATATCCACCCCTGCTGAAATGAGCTCCTCATTTCCAAATCTACTGACACAGATAGAAATTTCTCAATTGAAGAAAAAGACATAAATTATTCCATCCAAAAAATGACCCAATCAGCTGAGACAGGCAGGATAGATTGGAATGCAAATAAACTATTAAAATCTCTCATTATTTATTATGAAAAAAGCAATAACCATCACTAATTTCTGCTCCAAGTAATTCATATCTCAGTTCTCAAAAGAAATTGTCTTGGGTGAAAGAAAAACATAACACATATTGAATTTCTCATAAACTAGGAGACTGAGGCAATTTAAAGCCTGCGCCAATCAATACACAACTATCCCACATGTTCACTTAATTGCCTACCTGCTGCTTCCATTATCCCTGCAGCTCCTAATATAAGAAGCTGGCTGGGCTCATATTGGGATAAACGCATTATGGAGCGTCTGCGATGCTCAAAGTGAAATATGAACATGGTGTTACACGACGAACTGACTGAGGCAATCTGCTGAACACACACGAGCAACATGCTTTTGAGCTGTCGAGGGTATAGTTTCTGCAGCTCACCAGCCATTAACTGTCTCCAATCATCGCCAGGCAACAGACCACACCTTCCTTCAGAAGTGCCACTATCACCATGGAAACAACCCACTGTATGCCAGGCCAAAGATGCCGCTGCCAGAGTTCACCCTCAAACACTACGCTGGGAAGGTCAATTATCAGGTACATCTCTTTCTTTCTTTCTTTTAACCTTTCAATAGCTTTTCTTATGTCAAACACTCAATAATGTTCTGTTTCTACATTTCTTTTCCTTTTTCTTTGCTCATTTCCTTTTTTTTTTCCTTCTTCTTATAAAACATCTCACCCAACCTTCACCCTTACAATACCTTCTATAAATCACTTACTAACTTTCCATTTGGAAGGTCAAATAAATATTATCAAACAATTGTCAATCTTTGCACATTAAGCAATCATGTGGGAATGATGAGCTCATGTGCCCACATTATAATAAAAAAGAAAGAAAAAACTCAACCAGTAAATTGAATCCAGGTCCTGAAAACCAAACCTCTGATATCTCTACATTTACTTCCGATTGGTCTCCGTTTGTTTTTCATTAAAACTCACTGCCCTGTCAATATGACAGGTATCTGGTTTGATTTATTTTCTGACACTTTTTTGATTACACTTGTGATGCAGGTGAACAAATTCTTGGACAAGAACTTTGATATGGTCCGTCAGGATGTCTTAGACCTCTTCATCCAGAGCAAGAACAGAGTGAGACCAGCAATTTTTTTTCTCTTTCCTGTTGTATTAAGATTCCCCAGTCTTAATATTCTCAGTACATAATTTTCTTATTGTTACTCATCACCTGTCCTATCTGTGCTACACTGGCTCTATGTGTGTGTTGGCTTGTGGTGTTTTTCTGCCACTAAGTGTACAAGAATATTACAGGTTTGAGTTAGCTGAATACCTTATGTGTGCAGATGGTATCCAGTCTCTTCATGAAGCACTCAGAGTCTGTGTCTCAGCAACGCTCTAACGTTCGCCACAGCAGCACAGTACGTCGCTATCAGGCCAACACAGTCAGCGCAAAGTTTCAGAGCAGCCTGCAGGAGCTGCTGGAGAAGATGGAAAGGTTTGTATAAAATACCATTCACCTCATCCTTAGGAAGGCTTCTCTGACACACAGCTCTAACATCAGTAGAACAGTAAAGTTGTGTTTGAAGGAGCTCCATATAGGAGTATTAAAATGACCTCTCTCCAACTCATTTCAGCCAAATCTAGAGTGTAAAATTCCTCCACAATGTAACTGTATACTTTGAGCTTGGAATATATATTTACTGTGAGAAACTGCAGTGTGTCTGTTTGTAAAGATGATAATCACTAATTAATAACTGATGGATTTCTTTCACAGCCCAAATCAATGTCATTTAACATATTATAGGCTTGTTTATCAAACAGACAATGAGATCGGGTCAATTTGTTTTGCCTTGGTATTCCATTAGATTGAATGGTTAGGGATCAGCTTAGACAACATCAGGAGCCTCCTGTGGCACTGTCTGCAAGAGCCATTTCTCTTGGGGTGATGTATTTCGCTTGCTAATTTTGAGCTGAATTACATAAGAATCTCTAAATCTTTTCGTCTTTAACAGTTTATGTGTATTTTAAATTATAAAACCACAGCATGCACTCCTGATATCGACTCACAAAAGTAGTTTTACTCGGTCCGAAAGCTAACGCTGTTGCACAGCACAAATATACTCAGCCTTGATCAAACAGTCCTTTCATTCATTCATTTATACATGCGTTTGCTCTCATCTATCTGTGACAGGTGTAACCCTTACTTTGTGCGATGCATCAAACCAAACCATCATAAGGTACATTTGCACATCGGATGGTGTGGTTTGCTGTGGTGATTTGCATATTGATTTACAGGAAACATTCACTTCGTGATTTTTTTTGTGCGTGCATGTGTATTTGTGTGTGTGTAGGAGCCGGGAGTGTTTGACAACGAGCTAGTCAGCACTCAACTGCATTACTCTGGCATCATGGAGACCATCCATATCAGGAGGGAGGGTTATCCAATCAGACTGCCCTTTCACAGCTTCCTATCACGGTTGGTAGATTTAATAATGTACATATTAAGTATAATGGAGGAGAAATCTGAGCACTAATCAAACCGTGTAAGATTAAATGTCCCACTCGGCCTTCTTTCCCCATTACCACTCACTACACTCCGCTTTGCCAAATGGCTTGAATTATTGGCTTTTTCTCTGGCCAGAGTACAGTTCACACACCAGTTTCTTCATGCTGAAATAGCCATCTGGCACTTGATATCTCCTGTAGCTGAAGAAAACAGCTGAAACCAATTGATCTCACTGCACCGCTGACCACTGGCTGTCAAAGTTGTCTGACTTATGACAGCAATTAATAACAAAGTCTGAAATTCACACTCACACATTACATTCACGGTAAAAAAACCTAAACAAGAACAGCAAACTACCAAATACCAGAACAGCATGCGTCTCAATTAACCTTACACCACATGAAACCTTTGATTTCATGTCTTTGGTCTGATTTACATAATAATTCAAACTGACTCAATGTTTCAAATGTGTGTGTGTGGGTGTGTTATTGGGCTTGTGTAGGTATAAATCCCTGCTCTGCCTGAAGAATATTCCGCCTGCAGATGGGGAGAACTGTGTTGTCATGCTCCACAAACTGGGCCCAGTAAAGATTGGCTCATATCAGCTGGGAGTCAGTAAGGTGAGAGCCCTCAGTTTACAGAGTCACACACACACAGTCATAAATGTGCACAAAACACATGCGCAAAATGCTTGAAGTGAAATAAAATTATGTATTAGAAATAAATGGTACTGAGTATGGATTAATATGTTTGGGTTTTTCATTTTATTATATTCTTTGGGTGTGAAACTGGCAGTACACTATAATTGTGCGGTCTGTTTAGTTTCATGAGAGCTAAACCACTGGACCCCACAATTTTAAATGACTGTTTGAGGGTTAAGTTTTGATTTAAGGGTTAGGGAATGCATTGTGGCAGTGATGGGTCCCAACTAAGATAAATGTATGTGTGTGTTAGATTTTCCTGAAGGAGGAGTTATATCAGCTGTTGGAGGGGAAGCGGGACCGCGTGCTGCACATCGCCGCCATGACACTGCAGAGATATACTCGCATGTTCTTTGTCCGAAAGAACTTTGTGAAGTTCAGGCGTTGCGTGATCCTGTTTGAAGCTCGCTGCAAAGGCTTCGTGGCCAGGTAACGTTCACCCGAGAGGGTTGGATGCCAGCATACATTTATGGCTTGTAACTTCTGTGAATAAAAGCCAACATAAAAAAGTAATGTGTCTTTAAAGGTAAAGAAAGAGGTTTTATTTGATCATGTAGCAATATACCCAGCTGATACGAGCCAGTCTTTACCGTGTATCCTGGAAATGAAATACATCTTCCCAAGAAAAAATTGAAATATAAAAACACAGATGTGTTTTCCTGCTCTTTTTTGCCTCCAGGTAAAAATGAGCAGGCACATTGTCCTGCTCAAGGTTTCAGTTCGTAGTTGTTATGTTTTGTGTTTTAATGTTTGGTTTCACTGACTGAAATGGGTCAAACCTTTGCACAGGCAGCCTAATAATTTTTGTCCTTGAGGTCATGCTCACACATCATAAGTGACGGATTTTTCTCTTGCTGCCAGACTCAGATTTGCATTTTATTAAGATCTATTAAAAAAAAAATCACTTACTGGTTTAATGAGGGCAGTATAATGGCTCTAAACTGAAGGTTAAACATTTTGCATTTTGATGATATTTAATAGATCACTAGTCACAGTTTAAAGATTCTGGGAAAGGACATGTCATCAAAAATATGTGCTGAAAGTGTAACTCGCCATGATGGTCATTATCACAAATAGCGCTGCAACTCTTCTGCCAGCCAATTGAATGACAATGATTGACACTCTCTCACTGACAATAAGTGACTTTCATGGAGGATAGGTATAAGTTTTTAGCAAACTGTCCCTCACACTTATTTCCAGTTTGTTCTCCTACTATCTGCCTTCCATCTGTCTGATCTGTATGAATAATGCATCTTGCATTGTTAACATCTTTCCTGAACAGGAAAAAGTTTGCTCTGAGGAGGAAGTATCTCATCAGGTTCCGCTCTATTGTGCTGCTCATCCTCAACCGCCAACACTACATGAGGGTATGTGCTCAGTGCCGTTGTCTGTGACTCTGTGTACTTGTAGGGATATTTCCACTATTTTTCCTGGGAAAAAAAGGATAATTAAAATGAACAAATGAGTGAAGTGTGATACTGTTGTCTTTCTGTCAGACAGTGGTGGAGCCTGCAAGGAGAGCAGAGGAGGTGAGTAGGGGAAGAAATGACCTGAAAGAGTCTGAAAGAGCCTGAAAGGACGAAGTGACACATTCTGACGAATGATGGAGATGTGTGTTCGTGCGTGATACAAGTGTTTGTGTGTGTAGGATCGCATCAATAGAGAAGTGGTGAATGTGACAACACTGCCTATCCCTGCTGAGCTGGCAGCCCTGCTGCAGGCAGCTGCAGGTACACAGACACACACACACACACACACACACAGTCAGTACCATAAATAAACTTCAATCAACAGATGTGTTCCACCTTGTTTTTAGGTAGGTTACAGTATTTACTGTCGTATTACTGTGATGACACATTTCCTGCTCTGCATGTGTTTTGTGTGTGTGTGTGTGTGTGTGTGTGTGTGTGACTACAGGAGGCGAAGAGCTCCACTCTGACTGCTTGGCTGTGGTTCAGGCTCCAAAGGTTCAGGTTGACCCTCAGCTGACCCTGCCCCTAGATATCAACAACTACCTCATGACACACTACATCCGGGCCATATTTTGGGTAAACACACACGCACACAAAGGAAGTACAGTATCTACCTGTAAAAATGCACCAATGCCTGATTAAAATTACTCAATTCATCAGATCCAGCACAGTAATTTTATCATGAATGTGTGTGTGGACGTGTGTGTGTTGTAGGAGCCATTGTTCGGGATGCTGACAGCCCCACTGGAGAGTTCTCTGATCAGACTGGACGAGGAGTTGAAACAAGGAGCCCTGAATGTTTTCACTCTGGTACACGTTATATTCATATTGTATGTGTGTATTAAAAGTTCATTTTGTACAACGCTTGCTTTAAAGGATCTAAAGTTGATAGACCCTCGTATGAAATATTCCAAGAGAAGCTTCTCTTGATATCTAAGGTGTAAAAGTGCACGGTGCTTATGTTCAAACATCACATCTAACTCACAGTGAGATAGATCAACGTATTGTTCAGACATTTTATCTCAGACTAAAGAGCCTGTCGGAGGGCTGTCGGCCTTCAGTATGTGTTGTAAACCATGTACTTTTGACAGATACTCAGGTTCATGGGTGATCCAAACCTGAATGGGGCTCAGGAGAATCTGTTTGGCAACTACATCATCCAAAGAGGACTGTCCAACCCCAGCCTCCGAGATGAGATCCTAGCTCAGTTAGCCAATCAGGTGAGACTGTTTTCTGTCCCTTCAACCAGTGGAATCCAAGTGATAGTTTAAAGAAGACAATTTATTTCACTTAACTTAATCACGATTTTTTTTTAGTTTAGTTTTTTTTTTTTTTTCATCTTCATCCCCTCTTCTGTATCAGGTGTGGAGGAATCCTAACATATTGAATTCAGAGCGTGGTTGGCTCCTCCTCTCCTCCTGTCTCTCTGCCTTCTTGCCATCTCAAAGACTAGCCAAGTATCTGCTGAAGTAAGAAACTCAAAAGCAATGAAACTAATCAAGAAGTCAATATAAAATGCTAATATAAAATCCCATACTTCTTCCTCTGCATGACCTGTGTCCATTTACATATGTCTCCAGTAGCTACGGTACAAACATGTCTGTGTGTGTACCACTGTTGGTTGTTGTTGTTGCTGCAGGTTTGTTTCTGACTACGGGCCGGACAGCTACGACTGTGTATGTCAGCACCGTCTGCTTCAGGCTCTGCAGAGGCTGAATGTTGGGCCAGAGCACGTCCGAACGTATCCACCCTGTCTGCTGGAGTGGACCGCCAATCGAAAGAGAGCTCACACTGTCCTGCACATACACTGTTTCGATGGTAAGACGTCACAGCCTGTCATAATGAAAGGTTTCACTGATTTAAATCCCTCAGCCACCTCTCTTTTGAACATTTTCTGCTACTGTAAGAAAATTTAAGAAACTTTGTGGTTAAATAAAAAAGCTATAAATTCACAGAGGAATAAACCCACTTGTGTGTAACTTTTCCTGCACTTGAGAGTAAACTGCATTTATTTTGCATGAGTCTTTCTGCTGAATTTATCTCAGTACGATAACCGCTGTGACTGGTCCAAATCATAGCCCTACACTCCAGGACTGACTGCTTCAGAGATTTGAGCCCCATTAATATTGATCCTTCTTGTGGACGCAGCCTCACCTCTTTAGCTCTGTCAGCAGAGTTTCTGCCTCTCTCTTATTTCTTGCTTAGGTGCAGCTAATCTGTCTTCTGCATCCAAAGAGGATTAGACAACATCTGATACTTGCTCTGGTTCAAGAGCTGTGTCTGTGTGTGTTGCTTTTGCTGTCTATGAGAATCCTCATAAACTGATGGGGAAAGGTGCTGCCACTTTCGTTTTAGAGAAATAGTTAAATCTGAATTTATTAGCTTTGATTGTTTTTCAAGGTGAGAAATCACATAATTTAAAGGTTAAAAGGGGACTTTTGTAGTTGCTGTTTGTCAGTAGGTGTTTTAATGTGTTATCTCTCTTTCAGGTGTGTCGCTCCTGTGTCCTATACACTCCTGGACAACAGGAGAAGAGATGGCTAAAGACATCTTACAACACAGGTAAAGTCCTCATCCTAAAACAAAATGATACATGGATGACATGTGAAAAAAGGAGACAGAGCATGTTTGTAGGTGGGTGTGGAAATTTGTCTGCACTAATTTAGGCTGTATGTATATGTGTGTGTGTGTGTTTAGGGGTGTGGTAGAGAGCCGTCAAGGCTGGTCGGTGCTGCTGAAGGAGCCAGCTCAGTGGGTGGAGCTGGAGGGCTCAGACTATGTTTTGGATTTGATGTCGGACCTGGAGCTTCCCGCCGACTTCCCCAAACACAGCAGCTACTTCATCATCTCTGCACAGGAACCAACTAGAGTGCGCCCTAATGCAAGCATGTGAGACACACGCACACACACAAACACACAAATGTCTTTCAGAGGTGGATCATTTAACTGTATTTTTCTTTCAAAATCTAAACATTGTGCTTTGACAGATACTATGAAAATAATCATGTGCTGTTAAACAGGTTTAACACTATCTCGTTCATTACTCCATTAATATTGCACACCTCAAACATGCTCAGTTAATGAGCTGTTTTCTATCATGAGTCCTTTAGACAGAACTAATATTTCTTGAATATTGGAGTCTTAAGGTGCTGAACCTTGGAATTTATTAATCCTAACAAGTGACCAGTGACATCAAAGCTTTTGCTTTCTCCTCCAACATTCATTCATCTTTTACCGCTTATCCGTTTCTGGGTCACGGAGGGTGCTGGAGCCAATCCCAGCTCACAAGGGCAGGGTACACCCTGGACAGGTCGCCAGTCCATCACAGGGCCAACAGACAGAGACAGACGCACAACCACTCACACTCACACGCAGACCTACGGACAATTTAGTCACCAATTAACCTAAACATGATGTCTTTGGACGGTACCTGGAAGAAACTCCACACAGAAAGGCCCAAGGCGCAGCAACCGAACTCGCAACCTTCTTATTGTTGAGCAACAGCACTAACCACTATGCTGCCGTGCAGCCCTCCCCTCAAACACTTTAGCAAAAATAACACTGACCATGAACAAGTCAGCTAAATAAATGATCATATCTTAACTGCTGCTGGTCACATCCCACACCTGTTCATAACAGATGAGTGTACACTATAGTCCTAAGGGTTGATCATAAATAAATATTGTGTTTCCGCTGCCATCCAGTGGCCAAAAAGTCTGTCATTACAGTTTTTCCCCAATTACTAAAACACATTTCTTGAAACCTCCACCCATTTTCTCAAAACTCTCAAATACAAATCCAAAATTTCAAACTACATTCACAAAACCCCAAACTTTTCTATCACAAACTCTCACTTCAAAACCATGTATCCTGTGTTCATAACCAATCAATGTGTTCAGCTCATACACACAGCAAGTAAAAATCCATTAGACACTACATAAAATAATTTAGGACGCAGCATCCAGGGCATGTAGTTAACAGAAAATGTTTATTGTAAATGCATTCAGCAAAAAATTGTCTTAGTCAAAGTGATATGTACATTCAGCACTTTCATAAAAATAAATAAATAAAGGAAAAGCATATTACTGCACAATCAAAGTCACTGAGATTCATTTGCCATCAGCCAGAGGACTTCACCCACGTCACAGGCAATATTTTCCCTTTCCACACAACGGTGTGCCAAACCCAGCCTTGACAAGACTAAGATTTGGCCAAAAGAGTGTTTGATTTTGCCACTGAGGTTCAGAAAATGGGGTTTACTGTTTTAGTAATTTTGAAAAGCTTTAAAATATTTCTTACCCCCACTGCTTAGTTTACTGGTTTCTTTTTTATTGTCTTATTGTTTTACAGTAGCCTGTTGGGTGGTGGGTTTGATATAAATGATGATGTGATGTCTTCAGCCAGAACTGATTCAGATGGACAAGGTACACAAAGCAAACATGAATCTTCATGTGTTATTGTTGATCACTGTAGATCATGAAGTTCTGGTCTCTCCTCTCCTCTCAGATTTGGAGCCTCACAGAGGGATGGATCGTTATCTCGACAGCCTGTTTGATCCTGTACTGTCTGACGGAACTGGAGTAAGTTACATAACATGCTGACGCTGACACAGTCAACCATAGGAGAGGGAAAGAACTACCAGATACAGTAGTTTCTACAGATCCAGGTCATTTTTCCAGACTCCTTCAGCCTGGAAATCAGTATATGAGGAGTCATAAGGATTTGTCCTTCAGAGCCAAAGCAAAACCTTGCAACAACTACATCAGCCCATGTTAGGACACATTACTGCCACCTTAAGCACAACGCCTCACTGTTGTAAAAAGTGCAATTGTGGGGGCAGTAGATGATTCTTGGTGGAGTTGGATACTCGCCATGAACGTTGGCCATGTTGGCACTATCATTCCTCAACTGAGACAGCGATGTGGTGAATGTTAGCCGTGCTATCGGATGCGGCTGACAGGAATTAGCATGTATCAGGTGTGTTCTACAGACCTCTGCCACCCAGCAACCTATTACGTTACCCAGTTACTGTAACTGTCACAGCGACGAGATCGCCACGGTGATTTCCCACCCAGGCAACGCAAGGATCTGCTTACCAAGAACTGACACTCTGGCAAATGAAGGGCTTACTATTTAATGAGACATGGCCTACAAACACACACTCCAGTGGATTTATAGGTCAGTGGCTGATTTCTGATGGAGCGGCTGCAGGCTCCAGACCTGGGAGTCAAAAGTCCTCTAATTACAAAAATATTATTAAAAATTTTTATCTCTCTCCAACAAACCATGAAGCACAAATGCTGTCAATTAATAAATAATGCACCTAAAATCCTTTTAGTATAAATATTTATGGGTTAAAAAGAAACAAAAAACTATCTTCAAACGCCCAGAGACACTTCTCAAACCACTGCTGCAGCATAATCCTCTTCTGTGCCAATGATTGTTCATTATGCTCAAAACATTATTACAGTAAATTCCAAGTTGCAGCAGAAATTTAAAAGTAAGAGTCAAATTAATAGATGATGCTGCAGAAGGGATTTGGGCATTTCAAAACAGGACTTGGGGTTCATTTTTGTCCACTGAAACTGGTAAATCCAAGCTTAATGAATAAAATCAATAAATACAAACAAATGTGAACAGTTGTATAATGTTTTCTATGCTCATAATGCCCTGGGCTCACATTCCATCCCCCTGCTCCACCCGAGGGTGAATATTTCTGATTAATTCCTTTAGCTGCCTTCTTCCTTGCATATGCATTCATCAGATTTGCAGCATGGAAAATTTTATCTTTCCTCACAGGAAGTAGAATTGGCTGCAGGACTTTCGGGCAGGATGAAGGGAGCTGGTGGTGTTGGAGGAGGGTGGCAGCAGCAAGGGCAGTCCACTGGTCCCCCACCGCCACCTGGAGGTCAGTCACAACACTTTGTAGTTTTCAGTGTAGTGACTATAGTAAAGAACATTATTTATCCCTGGATGTTGTGCATTTCATAGTCAATACATAGTCACTTTTGATAGAAGCAGAGACACAGACTCTGGAACTGTAAGAAATGAGCAGCAAATGCAGTAAAACAATAACACTTCTACTAATCTACTTATGTGTGTGTATTTTTTGTCTGCAGCTGTTAGGGTCCTTCCTGTGGGAGGTGTGATGTCGCCTCCTGTGGCTGCAGTTGCACCTGTAACACCTGGTTCGTATTAAGTGTGAAAAGAAATATGACCTCATCAAACATTATTCCCGGTCCTTGTGTCTTATTAACTGTTTTTCTCCTCCAGATGCTCAGCAGGCTGTTTTGGCCGAGCAGCAGCAGGCAATCGTGAACCAGCAGGCCATTATCATGGTAAACCTTTCTGTGTCAACCTTCTTCTTTTTATCTGCTCCGCTGCTCTTGTTTTGGATTTAATAAGTAATTTTCTTGTCTCTCAGGCCCAGCAGATGACCATGCAGGCCATGGCTATGGTTAGCAGCCCGGTGTCAAGCCCTCCCACTTCCCCAATCACAAGCCCTCCCATGAGTCCTCTTCCCCACCACCCTCCCAGCCCTTATGCCCCGGCTAGCCCCTATGCAGTCATACCTCTAAGTCCTTATGCTAACATACCACCCAGTCCCTACGCCAACTTCACTCCTACTCCCTATGTGACAGCAGACATCCCACCAAGCCCTTATCCCCGCACCACTCAACTGGAACAAACTCCATCACAGCCACAGACTCAGCCTAAAGCACAGCCTCAGCCTCAGGGCACCAACACCAACCCCGGACCTCAGCCAAGCTCTGCCAGAACTAGCAAAACTAAACCAGTCCAGCCAACGGCTAGCCCTGCTGCACAGGTCAGTAAATCTGAGACATGAGAGTTAACAGCTCAAACGGACATGGTGCATCATGATTCAGCCCTGCTGAGTTCATAAAAAAAATTATGGTTGTTGTTGTAAACTTCAGCCAACAGGCACTGCCTACCAAGAAATTTTCATTTTTTGTGCAAAGAATAAAAGGTTTATTTGAAACACAAATAACAACTGTGTGGTTAAGATAACCAGGAGCTGGTTGAACAAAAATGTTGAAAAAATTCTACATGAAATGCATCAACAGAAAATTAGAAATACATTCATTTCTCTGCCAGAAGCAAATGTACTTGAAAGTAACTCAATCATTTTCAAATGGATGTGTGACTGAGGACATTCCAGCTGGTACAGAATGTGGTCAACCTTCTCGTCCATAATTCTTTGTTTAAAATTTTTATTTTATAACGCATTATGATGTTTTCAATATGTGCATTATGTTGTTTTAAATGTTTCAGTCGAAGCCATTTTAACTAACATTAAAAGAAGCCGACAGCATCAAAATTGTGCTGAACTGCACATTATCACTTCCACACATTTCCTTTCCATATTTCTACTTTTTAAAAAATGTGCTGAGTGTTCTCCCCCTTTTCCTTGCTCTAATGTTAACCTTGCCCAAAGAGACACAATTAAATATCTAAAAAACCTTGAGTTCAAATACTGTCCTACTACTTTTTCAGATTCAGTCATGTAAGGACAGCGTCCCTCAGAGGAAGGCTCCAGGCATCCCTGTCAACAAGGACAAACCAGCCAAGAAGTTTGGTAAAAGAGAGAGAAAAGATGAGAGAGTACTAGAGAAAAAAACAGAAAGTCTCCTGTTGGATAAATCCTGACACATGAAAGCACAACATCTTACAGTCTGTCTTTTGTGTTCAAGCCCCAGTGGTGACATCTCCTCCACCTCCTGCTGCAGAGGTGGTGAAGTACTCTGCTCGGACTTCAGATCACATCACACCCAGCCAAGACATCCAAGGTAAGTGAATCTAAAAGCTCCACACAACATGACAAAACAATGGTTACGGTTGATCATTTATTTTTAAAGGCCACATTAGTTTGTATTTACGGACTTAAACCAATTAATGAAAAGATGGTGCTCATGTAGTCAATGTTTAATTTCAAAGAAATCATCAAGAGATACAATTCACCACCTCCACCACCAGAGCCACTGCCACCTGGCAAGAGGTGAGATCTGACACACACACTCACACACACACACACACACAGTGGATTTTAGCTTGTAAATACAGCACAGCAGTTGAAGCTATCTTGAGTCATAGATTTAACTGTACACACAACGATAACAAACCACCTTCAGATACTGACTCTGTATTGCTCACAGTGAGCACACAGCACCAGAATGATTGTATTTACATGCAAACAACACAAGCGCACAGGTTCTACATTTGTAGTTGGAAAATCCTGCAACCTGTCCTGTGCACTGTTGACACTGACTGCATGTGTTTAGGAGACCAGAGGGGAAGTTTAAGAAGAAGCAAACCCCTCGTGATGAAGCTTTACAGATCCTCAAACCCCAGATGGACAACCCTCCTGCCCCACAGGTAACACACGCAGGAATATACTAAAACACATAGTCAAAGTCTTATATGAATGTAAGCAGCACTATGGACACATGCAAGTTCTGAATGTGGTATTAGTCACAGTTGAGCAACAACTGTTGTGTCTGTCCAGCCCAAACGGCCTGTTGCCCCCTCACCTTCTGCATCTGCAGTGAAAGAGGTGGGAATCAAACCCACCCAGAGTCCAAAGACAAAAGCGCCAGCTCGTCCTCTCCCCATACCTCCTCCAGGTACTCACACACACCCTAACCCTACAGCTGACTCATCCACATCCACTTCATCACCCTGCAGTATTAAAAGTAGAGTAGGGCTGGGCGTAATGTTCATGCAGTGGTTAGCACTACTGCCACACAGCGAGAAAGTTCAGTGTGGAGTTTGCATGTTCTTCCTGTGCCAGTGTGGGTTCCCCCTCGGTACTTCAGCTTCTTCCTGCAGTATAGTGTATAGTGCCAAATTAAAATATACATAATCTCAAGGCAGGGTAAGGTCAAGATCTTTAAAAGGAAGAAACAGAATCAGAGTCAGTTCCATCTGCCTCAAAAGGTTGTGTTTGTTAGGAGAGAACGGGGGTGGGGGTGAAGTTAGAAATAAATAAAACTAAGCATATATAATAATGAGGCATGCGTGACAGCTGCTGCTGCTGATTAAACTCATGATCTTTTTACCAAACTACTAAAACTAGCTTCCCATTTTTTCTGAGAACATCTGTATCCTCCTGTGTCTTTTACCTATTACCTATTGTAATTCCTCTTCAACCACCTCTCCCCAGAGGGATGCAGTAGTGGAGAAAAGCAGTGAAACATCCTCAGTTAATAGAGTTTTCTTTTAATGAGCTTTTTGGGTAGAGTAACATTGAAACGACATTGTACTCTGATGGGTTTGATGCAGTTTCTCGAGAGCTCCCGGTGGAGACAGAGACCATCCAGACGCAGCTTCATCAGAGCACCAATGAAGAACACTACACCTACACCAATGTCTCCTGGAGACTGTACCTCAGAAAGGAGGTGTGTACACACAGCAACACACATCCTCCAAAAACACAACCATCTGCTCAGATAGTTTTCTATTATGGGTGTCCCCCCTCCCCTTTTTTTCAGGTTTTCTATCCCAAAGACAGCTTCAACAATCCTGTGGTGCTGGACCTCATTTTCAAACAGGTAACTTCAAAGATAGTTGAACTACTTTAGGATTTATTTATGGATATAAACATGGATGTATAGATGGATATATACGGCTTTAACAAATAAATATATTTGTTTTAATATTCATGCTTATTCAAAGATTTTTTTACGCAAGACAAATCATGGAAAGATCAAATAAAAATATTTGTAACGTTACCTCTGCTCCTCCCGATTCTCTCTTACAGATCGTGAATGACACTCTGTCAGAGTCGTGTGTTCGTATCACCCGTGATGAAAGGCAGAAAATGAAAGCTCTTTTCGGTAGTCTGTCTGTTCTTCCCTGAGACACCTTTCTTTTCTCTTCTTTTGCACTGCATGGTCTAATACAAACACTCCTTGATATTCATGAACTTGCGTGTCTGTTTTGCGAATGACAGCTAAACATGGGGTTGAACAGAATATGGATCCAGTGGAGGAGCATGTGAAGAAAACCGTTGTGACCGCCGCCAGGGAAACCTGGGAAATCTACTTCTCCCGGCTCTTCCCTGCCTCGGTGAGGGAGAGAAACCTTTAGAGAGAAGTAATTACTGAATGTGTTACATTTATTTCCACTCTATGTTTACTTGTTTTTGTGTGTGTGTGTGCAGGGTAGTGTAGGAACAGGTGTGCAGGTGCTCTCTGTGTCACACAGTGGGATTAAGCTGTTGAAGACGGTGAAAAGCAGCGCTGCAGCTCCAGACTACTTCAGAGTCCTTCGACCGTACACGTATGTGCTGCTTTGTTCTGCCTTTGTCTGCAAGTGTGTATTTACATTTCTTTTATGTTGTTTGGATTATCATATATAGAGTGTGTTTCATTGGTTTGTGACAAATCAATAACAGGAAGTTATCCCAAATTGACTCCTGAATTTTCTCTACAAGATTTTTTTTATCATTTAAATGGATTGATGACTTTATTAATCCCTGGAAGGTGATCAAAGCAGATGAATAAAAAAAAAAACAAAGCATGATCTAAAGACAAGAATACCTTTGTAGAATACATTTGTTATATTAAATTCCAAAACCTGACAATACATATAACACAGAAGGTAACAAAAGTCTCATACAGCTGTCCAAGGATAAGAAAACATTTTTTAAATGGCAAGTTAGTCATTAAAACATGTATAAGCTTATATTATAATATGCATACTGTTTCAATATCCACACATTAACATTTATAATTGAAATTTGTGGGGCTGCATCTCTCTTGACGGAGGCACACATATCTCACAAGTTACACCTCACCATCATTCTTACAAACATTAACACATTTTTCAAACTCTTCATTAGGAAAATCAATGTAATCCAAATGAAATAAATTTAACAGGTGGCAAGCGTCATACCATGCAATAATGATGAGCAGTAATTAGCTGTTAAATTAAAAAATTATTCATTCTCCCTTCAGTTTAACTGTCTCATAATTTCTTTTTAGATGTCAGACACACTTAGAAATGTATACGTATTCTTGTAGTGGCTTGTAGTAAAATTTCAACAGCCATTTTGATTGTTATAAATTACATTGGTATTACCTAAACTAACCTTCTGAGACGAGCATCTGTGTAACATTTGTTTATGTTTGTGTGGTGGCGTGTGTGTTTGTGTGTCCCACACACTTTTTCAGCTATGCCGACATCTTGTTTGTCACCATCCCGTCTGAAAACATGCTGGAGTTCAACCTGACCAATGAGAAGCTGATCCTTTTCTCAGCCAAGGCACAACAAGTCAAACACCTCGTGGACACCTTCATCAGCGAGATCAAACAGGTAAAGCACACACACACACAAACACACACTTTGAATGTTCACAACTATGAAAACTTACAATTTAGAAGCAAAAAAGAAAATTAACCACCCAATTTTAATTTGCACCCTTACATACAGCCACGGTGATTTAAAAGGAAACCAGCTCCTTAATGTCACCAACCTTTTATAATTAGATTGTTAATACTGATGCATCACTGGGTTAGTAGCATTTTACCGTTTAATTTTTTCAGCTTTAATGATGAAATCAAATGGGGAAGGGCTACAATATTAAAGCTAATATCAAAATGTTGACGAAGAAATATTGTTAGTTTTTTCTTTTCTTTTTTTCATTAAGTAAAATACAAAAGTTTACTTTACTTTTAGTCTTTGATCTGTTAGTGTGTTTTATTTAAAACTGTAATGTGCTCTATCTTATTGTAAAGAAAATACAAATCCATTTGGTTGACAGCTGTAAAGTGGTGGCATCTGAGACCAAGCCTACTCCCTTTAGCTGCACACATCACTTTCTGTCCAATTTGAGGAAAACCAGCTGAAACCTCTGTCATTCTTTTTCTAGAGAATGTCAGAGGGTATTTTTATGATAATGCAGGAGATCAGATGGCTTTAGAGACAATGGGACCATGCAGAACACTGCAGATAAAACCTCATGGAACTGTGACACAATTTATGGTTATTTTTCTGTTTCTTTCTTCCTCATAGGACTCAGACTATGTGATTGCTGAGCGTAACTTTGTGACGGACAACCGATCAATGCTCAATTTCCATAAAGGCGACATCATTAGGCTGCAGGTTATGGATGGGCTGGAGAAAGGTGAGACATTATATATGTAGTACTGGAAATCTTTTTATCCCATGAGTGAATCTTCAATCTAAGTTTGTGTGTTTGTGTATGTTTTGTACTGTGTCTCACGTCCAGGTTACAGCTACGGTTGTGTGGTCAGGAAAAAGGTGGTGTTTTTGGAGGAGCAGAAGAGAGAAACTCAAGACTTTGGTGAGTGTTCACAACGTTCATTTATTTTTAGCTGATTTAAAATCAGAGCAGTCACCATCATATTTTTTAAATGTGGTAAGCAGGTGTTCATTATCACAGCAAACACAATAAAATAAACAAGATGACTATTTGAGCAGACAACTTGAGAGATTTACTAACCAGGACTGTGTCTGTATAGCCTGGAGATATGATAATATTTTTTGTCAACGAAAAATTGGTGCAGTGTTGATGACATTGCCTGCAGCAGTCTTTAAATACAGTGTTGTATCAGAATATTATTTTCTAGATGGAAGATGGCAATGCATTTTGAAAAATATTGATTCATGTTGCTACTTCAGGACATAAAAGGTGAAAAAGTATGAGGAGAATTCACCTCACACAGCTCTAGAGTCACAGATTTATGTTGTGTTACAATCTTTCTTTCAATGTTAAAATTTGGGAATAATACCTGTAGATGAACCTCACAGAGCACACAATACTCAGCATGTCTGAATTTTGAACCACCCTGTATCATACAAGCTGATGAGCTCTGTTATCATTTTTAATGGATAAAAAGTCAAAATTTATTCCTGCATGACTATGAAACAATTAGAGGCTGTCCAGACGTTGAAATGACTACAGCAAATCAAATTTTAAAATGTCACTCCCCATTTGGCCCAGATAGCTCCCATTATTAAAAGACTTTAAGCCACTGATACAGCACACCAAGATATGAACTGTTTGTTTTGCAAACAAGTAGGCAAACCAACACACATCTGACACAAACACCAGAAATTATTATTATTTATTTGTAATTTCTCAAAAGCTTATCACTAACTATGTCCCCTGTTTGACAGGTAAATCAGAGCAGATCATCAGTAACTGTTTGCAGAAAGCTAGAAATGAGGGGAATCAGAGCAGATTAAGGCTCTTTTGGTGATTTTAGCAAAAATAACAGTTATGACAGAAGGAGGGGAAGGATTTGGCATCTAGATGTTAAAGCTAATTAGGGTTTCCCTTGAGGGAAATTAGGTGAGTCAATATGACGTGCTCATGAATGACAGAAATAGCCAAGGGTGTATCACCTGTGATTAAACCACACGCTGTATTATGCAGCAGATTATCACCAAAGCTGTGAAGGCGACTAGGGTCTCATTAATGAGAAAGAAAAATGTTACGATAATGATCTGACTTTAAATGAAAAACGGACTCGATCTGAGAAACAGGGCTGAGAGTGATCTGGATTTAAAGCTGCCGTTTTTAAACCCTCATTAATTCAGGGAGTCAGCCTTCCTTTGCCAGGAAAGACCTGCTCATGCACTCACACACACAAACACACCTCTTCACCTGGAGACTGACTGGTATAGCCACAGTCTGACCTGCTGGCCACTGAGCTGCTCCACTTGCAATTAGTTGAGGTTCAAGGCCTTGCTTAAGGGCACCACAGTGGTGTTGATGAGGTTTGGATAAGTGCTGCCTTCTGGCTTTTTTTCACCCAGCTTTAATCCTGCCAGCCCGGATATTGAACCACTGACCACCCAGTCACAGGTTTCCTGTTCCTGCCCTAAAGGTCGCAACACAACCTGGTGTGTTGGAATAACTGCATCTTGTATTCCCTTCTGCCTTCTGTGTGAATGTGTGTGTCAGGCTGGAAGTTTGGCGCCATGTTCGGCCGCTCCGGTGCATTTCCAGCTGAGTGCGTCCATCCTGTTGCTCCTCCTGACTTCCTGTCGCTGCCACTGGAGCGTAAGACAGAACCTCGAGGAGGAGCGGGGCAGTTTGCTGTCTCATCAGCCATCGCTGTTGCCGTGGCGTCCACCATGGCTGCACATGAGATAGATCAAACCATTGAGGTACACACACAATCACACATAAACACACACACACTACAGTCTGCCAGTCCATCGAAGTGTCAGGTTGTATTCTGCTGTCAACATTCGCCTCTCAGAAAGTCTCTCTTGATGGGTTTGCTGATGGAGATTTGGACGAGAGGATCCTGCAGGACAGTAGATATGACATGTTGGAGTTTGCCAAGAAATACTTCAGGCAGGGGCCCAGTGGGAAGGGGTGAGGCAATGAAAACATAATACAACAGAGTAATGACAAACATTTATGAAGCACAAATTTTAGAAACTTGCTCACAGTTTAAATGTTTTACTCCTTATTCCAGATTAAGATTTTACATAGATTATCAAATAAAATGTACCTTCACAGTACAGATTAAACTATATTAAATGGTTAAAATCAACTCATCCTAACAAGCTACAGTTTAATCAGAATAGTGAGTTCATTAGAGTGCAGTTTGTGATAATACCTCTGTTGCTTTATTGAGATAAAATTTGAATACAGGATGACTTAGTTATATTAATTATACTATTATTACTATGAGGCATCAATACATTTAGATAACTTCATAATTTGAGTTCTTTTTCCAACGCTGTTGTAATTTAAAAGTTTATCTTTGTGCTTTTTGTCATCAGAGATTCTCTGAAGAGTAAAAACAAGAACAGGGACTCCAAGGAGCCTACTGAAATGATCAAGTTCTCTAAGGTGCCTTTCATTTTCCTCTGATTTTAAGTATCTTAACATGCTGCCACAATCTCCTGTGGGTCTGTTGAGTTATTGATATTGTAATTTTCTCCTCCTCAGACTCCTCTGACCGAGTCTCTGATAGAATTCACTGATCCTGCCATGAACAGGGTAGCAACTGATCTCTTCCTGTGTAAGTCCTCATCTTCTCCCTTCGTTGTGTTACACTACATCAGGGCTCTGAGTATGATGTTTTTTGTATGCTGTGTTTTATATGATGTGTATTATATTTTTATTTTTTGTATTGTTTGCTTTTTTGTTTTGCTGTATTTTATTCTTGGTGTAAGGCGACCTAACAAATAAAATTTATTATTATTATTATCATCCTTTAAAATCAGATGATCAGTATCAGGAATATCAACAAAACCAGCTATTTCCAAAAAAGAATCCAGTCATGTTGACTACTGTGTGTGCTCCTGGTTGTGTATTTTGTGTAGCTGTGATACGTTTCATGGGCGATTCACCATTGCGGGGACTGACAGAACAAGAGGTGGTCAGCACTTTCCTCAAGGTAAGTACACACACGGTTAATTTACAGGCTATTTTCTCATTGACAGTTTGCTAATACTGTATGTGTGTGCGTGTGTGGGTGTGTGTGTCTTTGCCCTCTCCTCAGCTCATAGGAGAGTTCACCTTGATGAGGGATGAAGCTTACTGCCAACTCCTCAAACAGCTTACAGCAAATACCAGCTCCAAACCGTAAGTCTATTTGCAGCAAACAGACTCACTAGGATCACGCAACACACCCTACTGTATGCTCCTCTCTCTGCACTGACACTGAGAACACGTCTGTTTTCTCACTTGTTTTGTACAGTGATAGCTGCCAACGAGGCTGGAGGCTGATGTACATCCTCACTGCGTATCATCGCTGCTCTGAAGTCCTCAAGCCCTTTCTACTCAAATACCTTCAGCAGGCCTCTCGCAGCGCGGGGGCACAGTATCATGGTAAAACACACTATTACCAAGTATAAAATGACTGTGCATGTTAATAAGGCACCATCATGGCATGTGATATTTTCTCTAAATGTCAGGTATCGCTAAAGCGTGTGAGCAGAACCTGAAGAAGACGTTCCAGTATGGTGGCCGCCTTGTTCCACCCAACAGCATGGAGCTAAAGGCCATGATGGTCAGTAGTGGAGGAATTCAGATCTTGTACTTTAATCAAACTAGTAATATCCACAGTGTGAAGACAAAAGTCCTGCCTTCACTTGAGGTAAAGCAGAAGTATCACAGCAAAGTGATCCTAAGTATCAATTTAAATCATTATGCAGGATTGCCACATTCAGCTTAGTGTCTACTATGTATACTAAATGATGTCATAATAACATTAAATGTTGTAGAGCTCCTTTTCAAGAACAAGGCTGATTATATTCCATTTCTTTTCTGATTGCCAACAAATTCCATAAAAATGCCAGAGCAACCGTAAATTAATTCTACTAACACGTATTGTCTGTGCATCCAAAGCCTGATGGAATTTATTCCACTGTACCATGGAGCTCCATTGTTGTCACAAAACCATTAGAAATGAGGATAATGAGTCACATTGTTGCGGAGAATATGCACTGGGTGACGCGTTGTTTCCCTTGTGATGGGCAGAATCGCTGCAGGTTGGAAACTGCAAACATGCGTTGTGTGTCTTTGGTGCCCACCTGTTTTAGGAAACAGAAAAAAAAAATAAGCAGGAGACTGAGAAACACAGAGCAGATGCAAGCATTGTTGATTTTGTTTAGAATTTGTCGAGAGCAAGAAAACCAAAGTATATATCATTCTAATCCGAGAAAATCTTGACATATTTTTGTGTAGTTTAATCAGTGACAATGTAATGTAATGTAATATCTTATATCTCCTAGTCAAAACATTTTTCCACAGCTGTGTATGTAAAGTTTTTGTGTCAAGATGCTGGAAGTTCCACAGTATATGTACAGTGTGTAACTGATATTATATGTGTGTATGTTCCTCATCAGGCCGGAAGAAGTTCAAAACGTCAGCTGTTTCTCTTTCCCGGAGGTCTCGAACGTCACGTGAAAATCAAAACGTGCACTGTAGGTGTTCAGCTACTTTCCATCAGTGAAGCTTAGTTTATGAGGAGCTGGGTCGTCACACAGCTGTTTTCTGATGCTTCTGATGTGTTTTTCAGGTTGCCTTAGAGGTGATTGAGGAGCTGTGCTATGAGATGGGCTTACACAGACTGGAGGCCACCGAAGAGTATGCCATATTTTTAGTCACCAACAGAGGTGAGCTGACGGACAGACATCTACTTCTCCATCTTTGTCTCACACGTATGATAAATGGTGTCTTAGTGCACTCAGTAAATCTGCTTGTCATTGCAGCAGAACTCATCTCTGGTGGGCCAAAGTCACTCAAGTTCATAAGTCCTGATAGTGCTGACAAAATAACCAGAGATTTCTGATACAGATACCACAATACTGGGTCTCTACCAACAACAATCTAATACACATTTACATCTTGATTATCTACTAATGTGTAGTAGTAAATCTCAATAATGATGTATATAAAACATGATGAACACATTTTCAAATATTTCTACAGAGTAAGTGAATAAATTGAGGAACCTTCTTGTGCTTCCTCAGATTTGTTGCTCCAGCTTTTAATTGGTGCTTTGTGATAATCCTCTGCATGACACTTCTGCTCCTACGGCTTTATCAAGCTTTCAGTGTTGAAAGCTCCAGTGCTGGTGCTCACTTTACATTCTGTTGTTGTGTTTTTTTCTGCATTGGCATAAAATATCCCTGCATGACAACAGCTGACAGCTGTTCTTGTGTCTACGCTTTTCAGAAACACAGCAGGTCATGCAACATGCAGTTAGACAAATATTGTTTTTGTTATTGTAGCGTGTTCAGGGTTTGTACGTCAGTAATTTATATTTTTATCACTTCCTGGCTCATATAGCTCAAATACTGACCTGACAAATATGAATGAAATGAAATTGATCTGAGTATGTTCATTTTTATACAACTTAACTCTTCCGTGTGCATTTGTGTCTGCTCAGGTCAGAATGTGCGTCCTCTGAACAAACACGAGTATATCCTGGATGTTGCCACAGAGGCCGAGTTAGTCGACACCAACCACAGCTTTTGGTTCAGACGGGTCGTATGGACTCAACTGCTCAAGTTTGAAAATGAGCTATGTGTCGCGATGCATTACAACCAGGTAAGACAGGCACCATTTCACACACATACACTCTATCTGTTGTGCACTTCTATTCTTCGTATGTATATGTAAGTACATATGTACATGCAGATCCTGCCGGACTACCGTAAAGGCCTACTCAACGTCCTTCCACATGGAAAAGTGAGCGATCAGCAGTTCCACCAGATCACCAAACTTGCAGCTTTGCAGCACAGAGCAAAAGATGTCATCTTCATCCCCAGCATGTGAGAAATGGTTCAGGTCTTCCGTCTGTTCAGCCCCACGGCAGATTGATTGAAAATTTTGTGTCCAATTTCAGTGATTAAATAAAATGAACTAGTCTGAAAATTTTGAAAAAATATTGATACCATTTACAGAACACAGTGAAGTCACTTTTTCACTTTCTCAGTTGTTAAAACTCTCATGTTGATGTTTTTTTTTACTGCTGTTATCAGTGTGTCTGTCCACCCACACACAGATCTAGCAGCAGAACAGAGCAGCTCACACAGTTGTGGAAAATTATTTTGAGAAATACTGGAAATCACTGAGTGAAGCCGACTTCTGTTTATCTTTGATTCTCTGTCCCATTGCCCCCCCAGACATGAATTATCTGAGTACATCGCCACGCCTCTGTTCAAAAAGCAGCCACCCCAGCAGTGGGTTGCCATGGTGACGCAGCACATGCAGCAAGTGCAGACGCTGAATCCACATCAGGCCAGATCACAGTTTATGGGTAAGATCCCACCGCAGGTTAAAAAAGGATTTTGTCTGAACTCTTTAGTGACACACATGAAAAGGTCAAATTTACTTCATTCTTAGTGATTTTTATTACTCAGATCCACTGGATCCTGAAATTTAGATCTTGTTTTAGGAGAGCCTCCATGTCAAGTAAATGTCTTCTGTTAAAGCTGAGATAAGTCTTTTTATTTTGGAAAGCTCCCCCTGAACAAGGAGACAATGTGTGACTGTACAGTCTGAGTGTGACTGCTCAGACTAAACTCAACTTCACGTGTAAAATTGTTGGCTTGTCCTTTTAATAGAATCTGTTTTTTTTCTTGTCCTATTCATGTGGCGCCTCCTGTCGCACAATATGAAAAAGTGACAGTCTGTCATATTCTGTCTGGGTGCACGCAGGTTTGGTCAGTGCTTTCCCCATGTTTGGTTCCTCGTTTTTCTACGTCCACAGCAGCAGCTCCACCACTTTCTATGCCCCGTGTATTGTTGCTGTCAATCAACATGGTCTCCATTTCCTGCACAAAAATACACATGTAAGGAACTGTACACACACACACACACTCAGACACATGGACACGATCAACAAGCACTGGTATGACTCAGCTCATCGTGACTGAAATATGAGCACAGAGTCACATTGCTGCAGTACGCAGACGTGTGTTGTAATGTGTGGACTCTGCGGGCCAGGAGCCGATGGCGGTCGTCCCCCTGGTGGAAGTCCAGTCCAGCCGAACCCAGAGGCCCACCGCTGGAAGCAGTTACCCGTATGTAGACCTCACCCTGGGGGACATTAACACACAGCGGGTCATTCAGCTGCAGCTGGAGCAGGTATGACACAAACAGCACAGACACACTTCAGAGGCCATATTTAACTCTTTCAGCAGAGTTGCCATGTGTCAGTCTGTGCTGATGTCGGTTGTGTTTGTCCTCAGGGCCTGGAGTTGTGTCGAGTCATTGCCATGCAGGTGGAAAACATGATGTCAGTGCGGGAGAAGAGGCTTACCCTGCCACCCAGCGAAATCACCATGTTATAACACGTGCTACTTCTTAGCTGTCACATACTATGAACATATATACACATTCATGTAAATGAAACTTTTAAAAATCGTCTACCTCTTCTTGGTTCAGATGTTTGATGAGCATAGCTCGCACACTTATACACTTACAGAAATCAAAATATGCATTTAATTATTGCTATGCATTTACTGAACAAAGTGCTACCTAAAAACTGTGAATGTTTTTCTTTTCAGGTAGACACTTTGATAGTTGCACTTACTCCTGTATTTTTTGTTTTTTCACATTAAATAACTTTTGAATCTGTATAGAAACTGTTAATGTACCATGAGGAGGCTCTCAGGCCTGTGCCTTGTCATTGCAATATTTTATAACTGATATGTTTTTTTAGTTTTTTGTTACTACTATTGACTGTAAAACTTTATGTCGGTGTAAACCGTTGTTGTATTTAACAAATTTGTTGATGTATTAACTTTCTTATTTCATACAAAATGTTTTATCAAAAAAAAAAAAGCAATTTTAAAGAGCGATATGAACTTTGGTGCTCTTTTATTACCACATTACTACGGCTCTATATTTATATATGTCTTAGGACGACAACAATTATCCTAATTTTTACCAGCTTCAATATTGAGTTATACACTTTATTATATTCATAATTATAACTCAATAATATAATTCAGCATAATGAGTACCCAAACCCTTTTGATGTTTTCAGTATATTTTCACACTAACAGTTGCAGTTAAATGTGGGAGATATTTCTACACTGCAGTATAGTCAAATTTATAAAAGTTAAAGATCTGAGAATTTTGTCCAAAGTCTTGGATCAGAATATTCACTCAGTGTAGACGCCAAAGAGCTTTAAGTTAAGGATACATGGCTTCGTCCTCATAGATAGCCACAGCACAAATATTCAGGTAGAAATGTAACTTGCCTGAATTACATTTGTAAATATTATAAAATATGTGTATGTATCATTTGCTGGATTTTTTCTACACTGATATGAAGTGTATAAATAAAGTGCAAATACAAATATGTACACAAACCGACACAAAAACCCTCATGCACTTAAAAGCTCAATTCTTTGATAAAAACACTGTCTCTTAAATGAGAAAGAATTGACCCAATTCTCAGCTCAGGCGTTTATTTGTAGGCCTGGGTTCATGAAATTGTGATTATCACACATACACTCACAACAAACTCTGCTTATCATGTCATGTGAGGTATTTATTGTACTGTATTGGTTTGTTATCATGTTTTTAATTAGTGTGGCAACATTTTTAACCGTCCTCCACTTTCATCCCAGAGAAACGTCTTATGTCGGTGACAATGCATGGTTGAATTTTTCCAGTATTATTATTATTAGTATTCTCATTACTATCACACATCCATTGGAGTGCAGATACCCTGGATATGTCAGCAGTCTCTCACAGGGCTGACATACATACAACAATGACTGTGACTCTCACACTTACAGGCCATCCAGTTTAAAAGGGACCAGTCAACCCAAACCTGCCTGTCTTTGGACTGTGGGAGGAGAATGGACCCGGGCCGGAATCTAACCCACAACCCTCCAGTAAAGTGTTATCCACCGCTCCACTTTTCCCCATTTTCCTTTACTGTTATTTTTGTTGTTGTTGTACACAACCTGTAGTTGCATTGGCGCCTCGGCGTGACCCGTCTGGAGGTAAATGAGAGGTTAGTGGGACAAATTTAGCAGCAGACCTGAGTGTCCCTGCAGGACTCCGGGACCGGGTCCTTCTTCAGTCCTAATGGACGCTCAGGACACGTGATAGCCCCGCCCATCCCGCGTAGGTTACTATTGAGCATGCGCAGATCTTTGGCAGGTTACACGAGTTTATTTTCAGTGATTTTCTTGGAGACGGGTCATGGTGGTGTAAACTAACCGCGGTCGATTCCTTCACCCAGTCTAACGATGTTTTTCCCGGTTTCCTAAAGCTCCAGCGGACACACCAGCCGGTGCTCCGAAGGTTTTTTTGGGGGGGATTATTCAGCGGATGTGAAATGTCGCTGCGCGGTTCGTCGGTATTTCCAGGCGGCGACGGACGCACCAAGCCAGGCTAGTGAAGCTAACTAGCAGCTAACGGCTAGCCCTCGTTAGCCTCTCCGCTGGCCGAACTGGTCGTAGTGTTGACGCAGTGATTATCAAAACTCTGCCTGTCTTGTCATCTGTAATTCATCCACAGCCTCCGGACTTTAGCCGCAGACCGATATTTCAGTGCTCCAGACCGGGCAGCAGCGAAGCAGCTTGGCTAATGTTAGCTACTTTAGTGCGCTGGGCGCTTCTGTGAATGAGCGAGTTGTCCCTTTAAAAACAGTAATATCCATCACCAAATACTCATTTGGTAACCCAGCCCGTTCCTTTCAACCACAGCCGCGGGAATCGGCGCCGAAATGCGGCGCTGATCGGTGCTAGCTGTCGGCTCGGAGCACACGTCGCACCGCAGCGGTCCGTACTGTTTTGGCTGACATGGCAGCCAGCGGATACTCCGACCTGAGGGAGAAGCTGAAGTCCATGACGCCTCACAGAGACGAGTATAAAAATAAATACGTGGACGGGACGAGCAACGGCAGCGGGAAGGGTCGAAAGCGAAAGCACCGGGAGTCCGACGACGACGAGTGCGAGTACAGCGACGACAGCTCGGAGCTCCGGGAGCAGGAGGCCCGCCGGGTGAGGAGCAGCATCCTGCAGAGGAGCATCTTCACGCCGGAGGAGTGCGCCCTCATCGAGGGGAAGATCGAAGAAGTGGTGGCCAAGGGGGAGGCTGGGCTGTACCGGGAGCACACCGTGGACAGGGCGCCCCTCCGGAACAAGTACTTCTTCGGGGAAGGGTACACGTACGGAGCCCAGCTGGAGAAGCGTGGACCGGGCCAGGAGAGGCTGTACCGCAAAGGAGAGGTGGATGAGATCCCCAGCTGGGTGCACGAGCTTGTGATCAAGCGGCTGGTGTCTAATGGGGTGATCCCGGAAGGGTTTGTCAACAGTGCCGTGATCAATGATTATCAGCCAGGCGGCTGCATCGTGTCACACGTGGATCCCCTGCACATTTTTGCGCGGCCCATCGTGTCGGTGTCCTTCTTCAGTGACAGTGCCCTCTGCTTCGGCTGCCGCTTCCAGTTCAAACCCATCCGGGTGTCAGAGCCGGTGTTTGTGCTGCCTGTGAGGAGAGGCAGTGTGACAGTGCTCAGGTGATTCAGACTGACTGTACTGATTGAACTGTTGCTTGTCCTCCAGCTGCTTTGACTTGAAGCTGTTTACAATAAAACCTGTTTCTCTCTCTCTCTCTCTCTCTCTCTCTCTCAGTGGCTATGCTGCAGATGACATCACTCATTGTATCAGGCCCCAAGACATCAAGGAACGGCGTGCGGTCATCATCCTTAGAAAGTGAGTGAGCACAGCACACTGTAGTCCTGAAAATGTTGCTGTGTCCTGTGAAATTCTAGACTAATCCACGTGTTACTACTCATGTTTCCTCCCGTTTGGCAGGACCAGACCTGATGCTCCTCGACTCGACTCTGACAGCCCTTTAAGTTCTTCCCCTGCAGAGAGACCCGCTCCTCTGAAAGCCAAACGCTCTCATCGCAAAGCAGACCCCGATGCCGCTCACAGGTAGGAAACACCAGCCTGTCTGTGTTCTTTGGTCCAGTACAGATATAAAGGCAAGATTCACAAATGGTTGACGCATTACTGACAGATCCCAGGCGCGTCCAGATCCTTGGTCTAATTCCTGCCTGTAGCTTTATATTTGATCCGGGGCCTGTCTAAAGTGTTTTGGATGTGCAATTAAATTAAAACATTGTTGTGGTCTGAAGGGAAAAGGGAGACCCAGTCCAGAATAGACATGAATATAATTAGTCTTAATTTGAAATGGATAGATATCCAACAAACAGGGAGGACATCAAGTTTGGCAGCTGCGATGGTACACCTCGAATCAGTGATGCTCTTGACACTTCACACATGTACACACTCTGAAAGCAAATTTTCTATTCAGATCAATCTGACATGTCACATGGATACACATGCCAGCTCAAAATGAAAGAAGTAGAGTAACAGATTGATAAAGTAGGTTTATAGACCTGATTAACCTGAGTTTAATTGAATTCAGCGAGTGAGGCGTTTGTTTCCAGTGACCCCAATCCAAGTTTATACGCCACAAATCATAGTCCAGTGTGATTCTTTCTTAAAGCTTGATGTTTCAGACACACATCTGCCTGTTAAATTTGTCACAGAAGCATGTAAATACTACAAAGTCACTAAATAGTTGGGAAAAAAAAAACATCTTAGCAACCTGGAGGCTGGAAAAACATGACCATAAAGCAGCTGCAGTCTTTTCTGTTTTCCAAATGACCAAGACTGACTTAGTCCATTTAAAATTCATTGTGACATGAAATAAATCTTCAAAATAAATCTTCATAAATCCAATTTAAACTTTTTCTTTGAATAAATGAATCTAGTTAACATGATCTACCCCTCCTCCTCATCTCTACCTGGTCAAAAAACTTTGAACCAGCAACCATTAATCAAAATAATGAGGCAGTGCAAAGTCGACACGTGATAATTGATGATTCAAACCTGAATGGATGTCTCTGTCTTTTCCAGGCCAAGGGTTCTGGAGATGGATAAAGAGGAGAACAGACATCCTTCACTCTCCCATCATCGGCGTCACAGCAGCAGCTCAGAAAACTACTGGAGGCGTGGTCAGGACTACGACAAACACCGCGAGAGTTCAGGACGCAAAGTTAAAATGAGACGTCATTGAGCACTACTCAGTCACACACACACACACACATAAAACCTGACGATATACCCGTTCTTTTATATGTTTCGATATTGTAACATTCTTTGGTCAGACATAATTTTCTTGCTCCAGTTTCTATGCGGCACAAGGGGTGACGTCATCATGCCGTCTGCATTTTGATTTGAGTCTTGATCAGTTTGAGTGTATATTTGTTTTTGGCAGACGAAGCTGGTGTCTCTGCTGCACATTATAGAAACTCAATTTAGTTACTACAGTTAGGATCTGTTGTTAAACTGTTCAGTTATCTTAAATTAAACACATTTTTCTTTGTTCATAGATACTTCAGAATGGCATGTATTTTTTGTAACCAAGATGTACAGACCTTAAGAGCTAAAAGGAAAATGTACGTATGGACTTGTACAAAAGAAAAACCTGAGCTGTAATCTAACTTGTTATAATGTACAATACATTTGTATAGTCTTTGATTGGGGGAACTTTTATGCAGAATGAAACTATTTTTTTGTTGCACCTAGATTTCTGATCCCTATTTTGACTGTGCCAACCCAGATCTTGATGTTTGTTCTCTTCGGCCTCTCTCTTGCAATTTAAGTTGCATCGACTGTCAGATGTCCAATCAAACTTTCTGTGTTATGATTTGATTTAGCCACGTAGCTCCTATGGCTGGCGGTCCCAATATGGTGTATCCGCTTAACTAATGCTGTACGGAGTGATAAAATACTCAGGCTTTGTTTTACACTCTTGTTTCGGTCTGAAGTTGCTTGACCTTATATAGTGACAGGCCATGTTATTGCTTTTCTCTATTAAATCTAAATTTTCTTCTTCAAATTGGGTAATATTTGGGTCAGCCAGAACTTAATTTGAGCACAAGCAACCCTATTATGGCTTGTTTAACTTTGATCTAAATATGTGACTTGGAAAAGACTCCATTTCCACGTGTGTTTGTCTGTGTGGTTTGCTGTGTCAACATGGACAAATTTGTTTCATACTCCCAGTCAGAGGTACTCATTAGCTGAATGCTAGGTCAGTCTGGAGTTGCACATGAACAAAAACACCCCTTCTCCCAGCTCAAAGGAGAAACTACGGTTTAAACCAGGACAAGGTTGAACACTCAGACATGTTAGAAAAAGTTCAAAGTAAACCTCAATACTGGAACTTCAATGACTGAAATTGTGCTGTCTGATTGGATAAAGACAGAAGTGTCCCAACAACACGTCAGGGATTTTTCTTACCTAGGGGTAACATTTGTTCTCACATTGATGAAGGAAAACTTAAGATATATATTATTTGGACACATGTTATAACTTGTTTTACAAGCTTAAGCAGTGTCAAGTATGTTTTTATGTTATGCTTTTGGGTTGCAATGGCATTACATTTTCCCTTAAATAAACTTCAGTGCTCTGGATCTTTACATCACAAATTTCACAAATCGATGGCCTCAGATCAGACCTACCCCCCTGAGTGAACTGTTGAACTTTGAAATCAAATGTTCTTTTATTCCCTCAGTGGTGTGTTACTGTGTTTTCTCCTTTAAATATCATAATTAGAAGTTTAAAAACCCTGCCTGAAAAACTGTAAATCTCAGTTCAATTACAAATTCCACACATTTTATAATAAATGGTAAATAGATTTTGATAAATAAACAAAAGAGTTAACTGTTCATATTACAAAACCTTTTTCAAATTTAAGGTACTTTGTTGAATATAAAAAGACAAAAATATATATAAAAATAGATTTTGCTTTACCTACAGAACTATTTTAACTTCCTGGACCCTGAGTCTGTGAGAAGAATGATTATATAAAGCCTGAAAATCTTAGTCAGCAAGCAGAGCAACTTCTGCACAATAAGCTGCTGGTGTTAATGGAGACACCAGTTGTTATTTTTAGATCACTTTTACTGTGGTCACCTGACATGATCAAAAGAACCTTAACAGAAAGTGGACCTTTCTGTAACAAGTTTAATGAAAAAAGTTATATCAGGGGTCCATAAATGTCAGTTTATTTACAAAGGCATAGTTTTTATATGTAAGATGGAGAGAAATCAGTTTTTTTCCTAAATGGAAAGTTAGCACAACCTTGAAATAATAATATTATGAATAAATAAATAAATCAGAGTATGAAATGTTTGACTATGGTTTAAATTGAGCTATTTCTGTAATGGAAATTCATCTTGCAACAAATAACAAACTCAAAATTAAAGCCTAAGAGCCTCGTTTCTATTTTTATGTTTTTATTCATTTAGTTTGTAACTGACCCAAACCTCATTTTTATTTCTTTGAATCTTTGATCTGAAAATAAAATGTATGTCTTAGTTCCGGGGGTAGTCGGTGGGGGCGCTGCTGCACTTTAGCACTACTGACCGGAATTAGGAAGAAGAAGAAGAAGGCGACCGCAGCTGTTAGCTAGCAGGTTGAGCTATATTTAGCCAATGGCAGTGAGCGACAGATAGTACACTTTGATGGAAAAAGGATCAAAATACGTTTACGAACACACGCCAATGGTTTGGAGGTAGACTGTCGTGTTCCTCTGCGGACTGAGAGGTGGGTGTTTTCAAAGCTACAGTGGAGAGTTAGCTCGATTAGCACTGAACGCTAACGTCGCTAACTAACTAGCTAGCCAACGTCTCCAGCTGACGTTAGCTGCTCGCAGGTGTCGGCAGTCTGTTGTCTGTTCTGCAGCTGCTCTTTGTGCTTAAAATACCTGACATTAAATTAGCAGGTGGGCCACGTTAGCTGGCTGAGTGCAAACCTGTCGTGTTATGTTGCTAACTGCAATGTTACATATCTCTTTGGACTGTAGCCTCCGAGGTAATACAGCTGAGGAGGCGCCAGCATCACTGCAGGTTCATGTTGACATTGACCTGTGAAGCTGGACAAGACATCAGTCCAGCCAGGAGGGTGACAAGTGTCCCAAATTCAAGATACACTGTAGAGCTGCAGCTACAGACTGCTCTTCAAATGAATCATATTATCATAACATAGTTAAAAAAACAAAAAGACCAAAACAGTAGTAGTAGTAGTAGTTACAAAAATAACTCCTAGCCCAAGATGAGGCCTTCACAGGTCTTATTTTGTTCAAGCTAAAGTCAACCTTAAACGAAATGTTGTTATCACGATGAAAAGCCTCTTAGTTGAGAGGCTAAAATCGTTTATATAAAAAACTATTGTTACTTTAGAAATCTATGAAACACTCGGAACTGACTACAGCTCACATTGTTGTACACTCAATCTAACTGTACCATGTGTGCATGCACTGTGTATTCACAGACTGCGTTTTGTTCTTGTCATCATGCAGCTAAATTTCTATAGATTTATTTTGCTTTGCATGATGTTTGGACCCAAGACTTTCACTTGCATATTGAAATATGATTCCTGTATTACTATCTCACTACCCTCCCTGACAGTAACAACCGACAGTGTAAGATTCTGACAACACAGTAAATCTGAGGTACTGAAATATTTTGCTTGCCTTAAGATGAAACAGGATCTCAAATCTCATTTTGGAAATAGAAATAATAAAAAGCACTTTGGGTAATAGCATTATAGACTGATTGATCTATATGTTCATCAGTTGCTCCATTTGTTTGCAGTTACAATCAGCTCAGCTCAGTGTTGAGTAACATCGGTCAACATCAGGTGTCCTTTGCCTTTTCCCTGATGGTAATGTAGTTAGTATGAAATGAGAAGGTGAACTCTGCTCTGATGTTGAATGTGCCACCTCAGTGCTGTACATGCAGCAAGCATTTGTTGTGCTGAAACTTGATGAGGAAGGTTGTTATATATTTGACCCAACCAGTGTGACTCTGGGTCCATAAATAGAGCATGTCTCCGTTCTTGGGACCCTGTACCTCTGGCAAGGAGAGAAGACATTCACTGTGCTGAAATGGCTTTGAGAAATGCTCTGTGGTTATTTCTGGGTCTCAGGTGCCAGAAGCTAAATATGATGAGCACAGAGCACATGGTCAGTTTTGTACAAAACAAGACGAACTGGTGTTGCACGCTCGGTGTCTGTTGCGGATCTTATAAAGAATTAATTCAGAGTTTTCAACTGTGATCGAGTTAAAATGTTGTTTCGTAGCACTGATAACCTTATACATGAGTATAAGTATGAGAAATGTACTCCACAGCTTCACTTTCACATTGCCCTTTATCACAGGCCCTCGAGCCAGAGAGGCAGCTGTTCAAACAATAGGCCTTTGTCACCATAGACATTTTGACATGGCTTTGAAACAAATCCTGGGTGTGATTAATAACATTAAAGATGGCTGTGTTACATTTAGCTGAATGTTTAATGAGACACAGTGAAACAGTGCCATTGTTGTAGCTGTTAATTGCTCCTCCTCCGATGTCAAAACATCTGCTGTTGCAAAGATCTCTTCATACACTTCAACTGTGATTTCAATTTGAACATTTTCCTTTTTCTCACACAGAAGCAGCCAGAGAAAAAAAGCCAATAGCACTGTGCCAACCCTATTTTTATTAGTGGAATACATTATGCTGTGAGCTTCAAAGTAGGTTCATCAGTCAAATCTCCTAGAGAGCTGGTGTCAGTGAAGACCATAATAGAGGACTCACTTCATTTACCCAGAAATAAACCCATTCAATGACTTCCTCAGTGTTTCTCGATTTATTAACCAGATATGTCACAATCTGTACTTTTTTTCAAATGCTGAGAATATTGTATTCAATTTAGAATTTTATGTCAGTTCCTCTGACATAATAACATTGATGCTGAAGGGCAGCAGCCCACTTTGATTTCCAAATATCAAGTATGCAGGTAAAGTTCATTCCACCTCTACTGTCTGTCATGTCTTGTGTTATTTTCAGCTCCTTCGAATTTATGCATCCTCTCTTCCCAGGGCTAACTACAAAGAATAGGAAGCGATGAACTTCCAGGGTAGTCGGAGGCGAGGAGAGGATGGCATTGCCATGGTGCTTGACTTCCTCTTGTCTAATGCCCGGCTGGTTCTGGGAGTTGGTGGGGCCGCCCTGCTTGGAATTGCCACATTGGCAGTGAAACGGGTGAGTGTTTTTGAGGTTGTTAGTACCACATCAGTGAGTCGTTCATATGCATTTTGCCTCTCAATATGGGGCATTCATCTGTACTTTAGAGAAATGACTCACTGCAAAAATTCTGACTCAAAAGAAAAAGTTTCTCTACATTTTCTTTAGACAGATAGTTTCCAATTTTATAGATAATGAGTATTGGTTATGATTTTGCCAACCATACATTACACTTCATTCCTGCACACACTTTTAAAGCAGCTATGTTTCATCTGTAAGATTTTATTGTGATCATTCACCATTCGTGTTTTGAAAAGATATTCACACTGAATCAAAGTGTAATCTGTGTGCACCATGGATCATCTCTCCTGTGGTGGCTCCTGCCAGCAGTGTCAGATGAACTGTCAATAATTCTGGACAGCTGCAGAAGAGATGGTTCCAGTTTGTGGTTCAAAATAATTTAAGCCACCCTCAAAAGCATTTAGTGCAATATCTGAGACTGATAGAAACAACCAATGTATTACAGCCACAAAATCAATTGCCTTCATCTGTTTGTGTTGTGGGCAGGATAATACAGTTTCAATGCTCTGTGTTAAAATAATGGCAGTTTGGCTGCTGACTCTGAAATCTAATTAAGATAAACTACTATCAATCTAAATGTGGCAGAAAAATGCAAATGAAGTGCCATCTCCACAAACTGTAATTGACTATAAATGAACATTAGTGTTGGCTGATGTCTATGTTAAAATGGCTTTAAAAATACTCAGAAGTAACGTGAAATATGTCTTTTGTAGTTATTACAATCTGAAGCTTCTTGAGGCCGAGTTGTTTTTTTTTAAGCCTAAATCTGTTTGCCTGCAGGTTAAGGCTGTCCATATGTACTGTGTATTTGCACAGTGCCTTATCAGTTCTGCAGTGCATGTATGACTGTGACGATGAGTGTCTGTGTGTAGTTGATAGAGCGCGCAGGCCGTGCCGCCGACGATGAAAAAGTGGAGCAAAAGATGGCTGAGAGCTGGGAGGAGTTGAGTTTGGTGTCAGCCTCCCCCACACTGCTCAAAAAGGGCATTGAGGGTGTGGTGATGAAACATGTAGCCAAGGCAACCAGACAGCAAAAAGGTATTGAATACATCTCATCCAGCTGAAGTGTTTAGAAAAATGACCCACAAAAAAATCACTCGTAAAAAAAAATTTAAAAACGTGTATAATCAGTGTGAACCTGTGATATTACCTCTGTTTCATTCAGCTGACCTGTGCCAACAACCCCAGATGTCCTCCCTGGAGGTGTCAAAACCGGAGATAAAGTCCAAAGGGCACCAGCTCTGCATCCTTAGTTTGCAGGTATACTTTGACCATTCAGCTCTGATCTCTTGAAAACACAGATTATACATTCGATCTTCCCAGCCGCTGTGAGTCTTCTACTTGGTGTTGGCTCATTCATTTATGCATGTGTAAAAAATTTCTAAAGCACACTGCTTGGAGGCTAAGCATTGTTATTCACTGGTTAGGCTGCAGAGAGCCCCAAGAGCTCAGAATAATCAAAATACAGTGTATTGTGTGGAAGAAGTCAAACAAGCATGAAACAGCTTTGTGCTGGTGTGCAGAACATTCACACGAGCAGAAAGGTTGATGATTGTTCTGTAGTAACTACATGAAATAATTTGTTCAGTAAATGTTAGAGCGGTCGCAAACACATGACTGGACATGATGGGCTTTTCCTTGAGGCAAATTGTATGTTCTATGAACAGAGGAAAGAGGCCAGACTTTACAGACAAAGCAAAAAATTTGATATTTCTGTTTATGCAGTGATTCTGATGTCAGCATTTTGGCTTTGAAAGCACAGACTCCCTCTGGTCATGTGAAAACCGCTCAGCTCCTCACACTTGTTTTATGATTGATTGATCACCTTTGTAAATTCTTCTTTAACAGCAGTTCAGAGAAACATTGTTCCTCTGCTGAGGACACATTGTGTCATCACTGTGGAGGCAGCTGAGTGTATGCTCAGTCGAGTCTTTTGGTTTTCCTTGTGATTAGAATTGTTACTTTGGCAGCACTGTTTTTGAGGCTCTTTGAATGATGCACATCAAACGGTGTGGTATCATACAGGTCTTCCTGAACAGTGACTAACTTGGTCTGGAAAGACTTTTCTTGCTCTGTTTCACTGGAAAACTGTATCTCTTGTGTAGGAACGTCTGCAGCAGTACTATAACACAAGGGCAGCACTAGCTGCACAGGAGGTTCAGAGGTCTCAGTCTCTTGCTCTGGACATCTGCACTGAGATCCAGGGCTTTCTGCACAGCCGTCACCCCGACATGCCACTGGGAGAAATGAACCTCGGAGGTTCACTACTGGATGACCTGCAGGTGCAATCAGATTCACAAACACACTCCAAAAAAAAAATTTTTTTCTGACTGATAAAACATTTCTAAGTAATATTTCTTTGGTCCTCTGTGATGTAGTTGCTAAGGAAACCATCTGGGTTTGTCCATCGATGTGTGTGTTTAGGTGGTCAGTGCGGATCACGCGTGCCTGCTGGTGCCTCTAAAGCTGGAAACTTCTCTGTGGAGTCTCATCCCAGGAGAACAAACACTGCTCACACACCCGCTGCACTGGATGGTCCGACGGGTCAATCTGGAATATTTTCCCAGAGGACGGAGCTACTGGGACAGGTGATCAAACACAGATGAGATTTTGATGCCTCTAAGTGGAGCAAAACAGGCAATGAATCATATATTATATGTGCCATTTAAAAAGTATCCTTAACATTTTTGCAGAGCAAGTTAATGTGTTCAGATGTCTTGTTTTCTTTGAGCAAGACTTCAGAAATCCAAAAATATTCTTTTAACAATTATGTATGACAGAGAACAGCAGCAGGAAATCTTATTTGAGAGGCTAGTAACAGAGTGTGGGGTTTTTTTTTTGTTTTTTGATTAATGATTGATTATCAAAACTCTATCACTCATTTACAGAATTATTGAATTAAGTAAAAAGAGAGGTTAAAAAAAACCTCATCCCTCTGCTGCTACAGTTTTAAATCATCATGGAGCAAGAAAATTAACCAATAAAAGTCTCTTTTTATTTCCCTCTCAATCTGAGATTTCAAGAAACCTGGTTGTCACGTATCAAACACGACATCTTTTTTTGCATTTTTGCTGCTCTGAACCATACAAGTAAGAAAAATCAGGTCTTACCTAATTCAGTATGCCGTCCAGCCTCTTGGGGCAGGCCGTATTTATTTCTCACCTCAACTACTGCAATGCCCTTTTAACAGGTCTCCCTTCACGCACAGTGAAACTCTTACGCAAGACTGAGAATGCAGCAGTGCGTCTGGTTTTCGATCACCCTGAAAGGGCACATGTCACTCAGCTGCTCATTGACCTACTCATGGCCACCCAAATCAAATTCAGGTCACTTATGCTGGTCCTCAGAGTGACTTCTGGGTCCGTCTTGTTGGAATTACTCAGTCTTATCCTCCTCCTCAGCCATCCATTTGCTCCGAGGAATGTCATCTGCACTCAAGGCAGTCTGAGTCCAGACTGAGCGTTTCTCCTATTGTGGATTCACATTCACATCACTGCACCCTTTCTTATTCAACACTTTGTGCTCACTTCAAAGTCTGAGTGTTATTAATCACTTGGAAGTTGCTGTAGATAGAAGCATCTGCAAAATGAGTAAATGTAAAGGGTCATACTGCTAATGAGAGCTCTACTGTTGTTTCTGTCCTTTCTGTTTTGATGTTTTAGTGCATCATAACTGAAGGTATGGAACAGAAACAGGGTTGGAAAACAAACTCACTCTCTAAAGTCAGTCTGCCTTTGTCCTGTAGGCACCTGGTGGGAAGTTACCTCTCTGCAGAAGCTGTCGTGAACATGTTTAATAAAGCCATCATGGAAACTGTCAACTGGCCATCAATCAGCAGCACTTTGGACTGTGTCGTCAGACCTGTGTTAGGAGGACCGGACCTGAGACTGGAGATTCGGTGAGTGCATGTGTGAGTGCATGTATGTGCATATGTGCGTGTGTGTGTGTGTGTGTGTCGCTTAAATAAGTAATTTAATAAGCTGTTTTCAGAAATGAGCTATAACTAGTTTTCTTGTTTACACAACAGCTGTTGTCACTTTTTGTCCTGTAAAATAATATTACCTCAGTTTAAGTGTAAACACTAGTTTCCCTGTAGAAAGTACAGATCTGAAAAGTCATTAGTACTTCTAAAATAATAAGGGGCCAAGTTCTGCTGCTAAGACACTTCAGTTAGAAAGAAGCAGTAGTTGTCTTTACAGCCAAATACACTTTCTAAATGTAAGACAATGTGAAACATGATTTATAACAATATAAAGACATGAATAACACAATTTTCCCACAATTTAGATGTCATAAAATGGAAAATGTGTTCAAATTCCCATAAAAATATCAATTCATAAAAAGAACAAATGATAAATAACACGCTTCCTTTCATTTATTTGAACCAATTAATTTGGGCAAGACTCAATTGCCATATCATTATTTTCTGATTCCACTATTAGCCAGCACAAGTTGAAAACCATATGATGTTTCTTTGTGTTACACTCGCTGTGTTTCTCCTTTTTAATCAGCTGTTCTGTTTTAATCCTTCAGGCCTACAAGTGAAAAAGTGGGAGCAGAAGGCGATGAACCCCTGTTCATCTCCATGTTGCCTGTGCTGAGGGAGGGGGACGTGGCCCTGACTGCCCAGCCTGAGCTCACCACTCCCTGGGTCAACGCCTGGCACCTGTCACTCTACCCGTGGGAAACTCAGCGACTGGCTCAACTCGACGCAGCTGATGGCGGATACCGCAGACACATACTCAAAATCCTGAAGGCTGTTTGCAGACTGAACCCCCCCCTGCGGCCGCTCAAAGCTGCCCCTCTGGCCAATCTCATCCTGCATCTCAGTGACAGTGAGAGCGACTGGTCCGAGAGGAGCCTCGAGGTGAGATTTCAGCAGTGTATCACAGAGCTGATTGGCTACCTCGAGCAAGGGGCGTTGCACAGTTACTTCAAACCAGCTGTCAATCTGCTGAGTGGCTTGTCAGAGGACCAGGTGGACCAGATCGGCTTCATGCTCTACTGTGCCGTGTCAGAGCCAGACATATTGCTCATATAGTACTCCACAACACACAGATCAAAGGAGTTTCTCTTATCATCCATTGTGTTTGGTTCAAGGCAAAGATGTATTCTTCCCACTGCCTGTTCTCCCTCTTTAATTTCTCCATCCCGCATCGTTGAAAGGCCGAAGGGAACAGTTGCAAGCACTAAGTGGCAGGCACCATGAACTGATCTCTGCACTGGAGGAAGAGGAGGGGAAGGTACAAGAAGCATGCAGATGTAGAAGTGATAAAGAGGCTAAAAGAATGGCTCAGAGGAAAGGAGGTGGTGTCAGGAAATGTTTAACAAACATTTGAAATGATGCTTGAAAGATGTGCGTGATGGCAACTCCCCACACACACATCACAGCCATGTCTGTATTAAAGCTTGTGTGATTATTTATTTTCCACAGGGAGTCAGAGATGGTCAACAAAGTCTTCTGAATCTCCTTGGATATAATCTAACTATGCAGAAAAACAACCTGTTGAAAAGCACCAGGTTCTGTTGCACTTCAAATGAAAAAATCTTCAGTGTATCTGAGATGGGCTAGTTGAACTCGGTGTGTATATTTTATCATGCTGAAGGTTGAAGTGTGCAATCATTTGTGTCTTTAGTCTTCAGTCTGTTGCCAATCTTATTTGGGTAAGCTAACCCTTTAAATTATGTTTAAAGTTGCCTATAAATGTATACAGTTGCTTTTAAATGAGGTATGAATGTGAGCATTTCTTCAGTTGTGATTTTTTTTTTCTTTCCTTGCTGAGTGTGAGAGAAATATATATTCTGTGATTGAACAGTGAAACTGCAATTGAAAAATAAAGCACTTATTTAGATTCAGAATCTCCTCTTTTTTTTTTTCTTTTTAGTTGTAGCTTAAGTGACTTTGTAGATTGTGATTAAATAATACAGTCGTGTTATTTTAATTAAAAACACCCAGCAGTTTATATAACATTTGAATATAAATAGTTCATTTTGCAGGTTTCTATGATGTAAACTCAACTTTTCTTTTTTTTTGTCATATAATATAAATATTTTTTTTCTGATGATCGTTTTATATGAACAATAACTTGATTATTTATGACAGTAATTGTCAGGTGATGAAAACATGAAATCATCAAAAGGACACTAAATTCTTTAATCTAGATTGATTTTGTCCTGCTATAAAAACAGAGGAAGGAAATCTGACTATATTTATTATTTAGTAGAAATTTCTAAAGAAAATAATATATGTTATACAAATTACATAGACCAATGGATATGGAATAAATCTGGAGATGTCGGACAGATGTCCAGTTTTATATTTGTAATTCAGATTTGAGAAAATTCAGTCAACAGCATTGCAAAAATGACTCCAAAGTGCAGTGGGATCAAACTCTTTTTACAACAGAGTGAGTAAAAACAGTAAAGCAGGAAGGACTCGTTGCAGTACCAAAAAAAAGATAATAATCTTACTTTGAAGTTGACCGGAAGTCTTGGTCCTCATGACGCGCCGCGCTCGCAGAACATGTGAGCGGCAGCGGCAGCGGCGCGGCAGCAGCATCTGTCACATGGCCAAAGACGGGTGCACGGAGGTCTGTTCGCCGGCGGAGGAACCGACACTGAGCCGCGAAGTTTGGGAGGAAAGTTGGACCAGAGAGGAAGTAAGTCTCGCGACAAAGGTCAGCCCCCCGCGTGACTGCCGCCTGCGGGCCACTTTCGCTTCTCCTTGAACTTTCCTGGAAACGCCGCCTGTTTCTGAGACGGAGTGTGTTTAAGGAGAGACGGCAGGACGCCAGCTGCAGCTTATTTCCATTTATGAGTGTGAAAAGCTGCGAACAAGTTTCTTTTAACCTTCAGGTTGTTGTTGTTGTTGCAGCAGCAGCTGCCCGGTCTGAACAGCTGACTCACCAGCAGAAGGCCGCCGCCCCCCCCCCGGTGTCTCGGGTAGGATCCTCCATGGGTGGACCCCACATCCGGATCCAGACCGTCTGAAGATGATCGGGTCACCAGACCTGCTGGCCTTCACCAGCACGGAGGGGTTTGGGGAGAGAGAGAAGGACCAGCAGGATCAGAGTCTACCTGAGGACCTCTCAGTCCCCCTGGCCCCCCCGGCCCACCCCTGGACCACCTCGGCCCAGTTCTGCAGAGACTTCATCCTGGTGGCTGAATTCTCAGAGCAGGTCTGTGTGTCTCCGCTCTGCTGGGGTAAAAGTACTCCATTACAAGGAAAAGTCATTTAATACTACCACAAAGTTAAAGAACAGAAGTAACAGATGAAATACTTGAAGCATCAAAAAGTAAAACTGGCAGTTTTCAATAAAATAACTCTTATGACTTATGACATCATGAGGTGAACAATATTCCTGATGGACCATTTAAAAGCAGCATTTCACAGTTTTAGGTCGAGCTGCATGTTTAGTATTAATGAATATTATTTGTGAATGAAGGGAAATGCTGTTAATTCAAAATCCGACCATCCAGTTGTGATGTTATTTGCAAAGTAACAAAGCAAAAAGGTTTAAAAACACGGGTTTGATATTTAACAAGTAACTAATAAGTGAAGCTGCACTTCAATTTGGCAGAGAAAAAAGTCCAGTTTTAAAAAGTAGACGAGTACAAGTAGAAAGCAGGTAGGTGCATTGATAGACAGCGAAAAGAAGATCTATAAAAGAAAAAGGGAAGAAAACAATTACATAGAAATATTTACAATATGTAGATAAATATATATATACTATGTACACCCTTCACAAAGGTCACATAGATAAATATATATTCAGCAGTTTTTGTTTATTATTTTCTATATTACAATAATGATTTGTAAAGTAACATAATATAGAAATACAATGAAAAAGTGATAATGATTGCAGTTTAGTTAATTTCTCCAAACAACATTCTGGCTTAATTTTTTATATGAACTATTTAACTGTAAAATATCAAGTTCACAAAGTTGATCAAATCCAAGGAAGCCATCAATATTATAAATATTTTAAATAGGTTTTTGGGCTTCTTTTTACATTGTGTGGTCATGTTGCTAAAATTTTAGCTGCAGCTCATTGCGGGTCAGTTTTTTTTTTGTTTTTTTTTTCAGGGCAATAGTTTCGTAGCTGATAGTGAAGTGGACTTTAGACAGGAAGTCTCACTGAGGTAAAGATCTTTCCTGGCGAGAGAGACTGAAGAACAAATGACATAAACTTCTCACAAAACTGTCAGTCGGTTAGTTATACACAAAAACCTTCACACACAACAAGAAAGTCATTAAACAATTAGAGATATCGGTAGAAATATCAACAAATTCCACAAGGGAAATGAAAAATGTGGTGCATTATAGCTACTAGAAACCAACTTTTGATGGATCAGATGTCATATGAGGATCTGCTGCTGCAGTCGTTTACACAAAGTTTCATCTGAAGGTGTTGAATATATCAACAATTTAGACCTCCAGGTTTTATAACAGAGAAAAACTGTTGTTTTTCCCATTTAATGATCATAGATAGGAAATTGTTGCATTATTGTGTCCCTGCCCTACACGAATTACACAACACAAGACATTTTAAACTGAACTAAAACTACAAACAGGAAGTGGACTGTTGCTGTATGTAAGATGGCAAATAGTGTTCTTTAGATGGTTGATGAGAGTTTAGTACATAACACCAACCCTTAACTAAATATACTGCAATTAGTCATCTTGTTTATAAAATAAAAATAGACAGAGTAAAAAAAAACAACCTCTTCACAGGTTGCCAGAACTCAAAGTAAAATATCTGTCCAACCACAATCCCAAAAATTCAGTTTACAATGATATAAATAGAAAATATAGAACCCAGCAATGTCCATCTGATAGACACATAACTTCAATGATAATAATGATTATTCAATAGTTACGTTTTCTGTTGTTTTCTAATCAGTTTCTGGCTCTCATACAACAGTATGAGCTGCGTTCAGCAATAAATGGAGATCCACAGTTGTCTATGTGCTGTCTTATAGTTTTGGAGGAGCAAAGAGATCTGAGCTGCAACTAACAAGCGTCTTTGAGTGTTGTTAAAAGTGCTGCATGAATAAAATGGAGAGTTATTATTATTATTATAACTATTAATTATTTTCAATGTGGAGAAATTAGAGGGGGCAGATCAAATGTTTTATTTTCTCCAGTCAGCAGCACAAAAGCTCAAAAAGGTTCAGGGGAAAGAAGTTTGTGATTGATTTTGTATTAATGATTAATTGTCAGTGCTGAGTGATTTCCTCATAAATCTCCTCTTTTATAGAATAAAATCGTCATTATTTTTAAATCAAATCAAAATCAAATCAAATCAGATTTATTTGTATAGCGCCAAATCATAACAAAGTTACATCAAGGCACTTTACATATAGAGCAGGTCTAGACCAAACTCTTTATAAAATTATTTAAAGAGACCCAACAGATCCCCCGATGAGCAAGCACTTGGCGACAGTGGCAAGGAAAAACTAGCCTCCAGTGAAGGTTTTTATCGTACTGCGTCTCTTTAAACCTCTGCTGTGTTTTCAGGTGGGTCCAAAACCTGTGCTGACAATACCGGACGACCCCAGAGTGATCGGTACCTTTGACCTCAACCACTTCTCCGTTCGCCTCATGTCTGTGGACTACCAGGCGTCCGGCCCCGTCCACACCACTCACGCCTCTGCCGGCCCCCGTCTCAATTTCAGCGAGGACTCCAAAGTGATCCTGGGAGACTCAGCAGATGACGCTTTTGCATATGTACAGCACCTGACGCTGTACGACCTGCAGGCCCGCGGCATGGTGCGTCCCTTCTGCATGGCCTACGTGTGTTCGGACCAGGCGAAGCTGATGGAGAACTTCTTAGAGCTGTCGACGTGCTTCTCTCAGGCGTCCGACAGTCTGAAGACGGGAAACAGACAGGCCTTCTCTCTGGAGCTGCAGAGAAAACTGCAAGAACTGGAGTAAGATGAGTAATTTGCAATAACAATAGACTTGATACATGAGCGTCCATCACTGGTGACTTGGCTGATTATAGAGACGTGTGATTATGTCAGCTACAAACTAATACAAAATGTTTGACATAATTTAGAAAAAATATCTCCATTAATATTTTTGCACAAAAAAATCCAACGGTAAAATATTTCACCCACTTTATATCCAACTTTTATGAACAATATTTAGTTCAATAGGTTTTACACCTTTTGAGAAAGAGCTAATTAAATGCTGATCATTTACTGTTTGGTCATGTTACGATTGTGCCCGATGGATATTTTCCTCAGTTCCAGTTCTCGTGCTTTTGAAGTCATATTTAAATGATCTACATCAGACTTGGAGCTCATTTGACTTGTAGTTTGCTGTGTTGGTTATGATCGTTGTGGAATATGTGAAGTTGAGTTGACACTTTGACGTGGTCTAGAGTAAACCAGACTTCAGGTGTTCACTGAGAAACTATAACACGTCTCTGTTTCAGGTACACACGGTTGACTTTGCAGGAGACCGAAGGTTTGAGAGCGGTAAACGGGCTAACAGACATCGGAGAGAAAGATCGAGACCTTGAGGCTGTAGAGCGTTCGATCCTAAATCACAGAGACCTCCTCCGCCAGGTCACATGCTACCCAAACAGGAAGCTCAAACAGCCTGATTTTCTGCCCTACGACCCAGCTGACTCCCTCACTGATCCTGCTGCGTTACTGCCTCCTGAGCCAAGTCTGTCCACCCCCACCCCCACCTCTACCTCCAACTCCACCCCCACCTCCACCTCCACCTCCCACCGGTCTGAGTACCGTCTGAAGCCGCTGGAGGAGCTCTGCAACGCCTACTTCCTCTCTTTAATGAAGGAGCAGCTTGCAGACACAGAGCGTCGCCTTCGAGGTGACAGGAGTGTCCTGCGAATTGCTCACGTCTCAAGTTCGCTGTCCAGGAAACTCAGGCTCACCAACTTCCTGTTTGAGCTGTGGAGCCCCGAGGAAGAGGAGGATGAGGAGAAGGAGAGCGCCAAGGCAGAGCTGCAGAGGGCGACGGGGAGTAAGAGCGGCGTTGAGAAGTTTCCATTGGAGCCCATGAGCCCGGAGTCGTTCTGCTCCTGTGTGGAGGAGATCCCGATCAAGCTGGAGGCGGCAGAAGCTGGGACGGTGACCCCTGAATGCAGCATTGCCATGGAGATGACAGGAAGCGTGAGCAGCGGCGACAGCATTGAAGTGCTCGGGACTGAGAAATCATATCAGACGCAACATGTGGGCGCTGGCTCTAACAGCAAAGGTACGTACACGGACAGATCATCAATTCATCGTTTACATCAGCTGATGTGTCAAATACCAAACACCTTGTTTCAGTTCAGACAGTCTGCTGCTCCGTGTCACTGTAAACTGAGCAACTTTGAATTTAGGACTGTTAGTGAGGGTCTGAGGTCATCCTGTCACCTCCTGGGTTCTCTTAACAACAATTGTTGTGTTGTTGTATATTTGTAGTCTCCAGAGGATGAAACATGCTGACTCTTATTCTTACACCATGATGATGTTGTCTAACAACAGATCTCCTCTCTTCAGCGGAGACCCCCCTGATGCTGATGGACACCTCTATCAGGCGAACGGCAGCAGATGCAGGGCTCAAAAATGTACGAATCTACGCCAGGCGAGCCAACAGCGAGGACAGCATTGAGGTCCTGAGCACCACCGAGTCCATCTTTCCTGACGACCTCACCGCCATCACAGAGGAAGACGCAGAGCAACAGTCGCAGAGCAATGACTTTCAAAACGAGGAAGAAACAACGATGGACTGCAAATCTCACGATGCCCTCAAAGAAGAGAGAATACTGAATGCGGACACTCCAGGAAATGAAAATGAGCTGCATGTTCAGAAGGATGACAAACCATCAAAGCCAACAACAGGCAATGGGAGCGTCCTGATCAAAGAGGAACCGACAACTGAGAGTTTAAAAAAGAATGAAGACCATAAAGACAACAGTCCCGAGATGACACCCAAACTACAAGGTAGTTAATATATCTGCTCTGATATTAAGATCTACATCTAGATTAATTAGGGCGACGTTGTAAATAAGCTCATTGTGCGAAATGAATTAAGAGAGAAAAGGATGTTTTCAAATGTGGCCGTCTTCTTAGTTTCAGATGGAGGTGGATCATTAAATGATTCCACTTCTGTAGCTCTCAACTATACACTAACTGTGTCAAAGTCACTTTCATTATTTCCAAATCCCTCAGCAAGTGAGTTTTTCAAACAAATATGATGCTTTGAAGACGTATTTTATTACAATTTAATTTGACCAAACCAAAAAAAGCACTTTTTGCTCAATCTTTTTTTTTTTCCATTTTCTTTTATGCGCAGACATGCAGAATAAAATCCTCCAAGGATTCACGTTTATTAATCTGTTTTCCTTCACAGATAAAGAATCTGTGAAGTTGATGGTAAAGCTGTCTGACGTCCCTCAGGCGGTGCCGTCGGTGCCTGACCTCCACGTGAATCTGGTCCCTCCTGTCGCCCTGGTGGAGGCCGACCGTTGGTGTCCTCCCTCCGCTCCTCTCAGGCTGCTGAGCGTCGATGAAACGTCTGACTGCACCAGCTTCACAGGCTCCTCCGACTCACCCTCTCCCACCCAAAACATCAAAAGTTATGCCTGTGCAAAGAGGAGGAGGAGAAGGAAGGCTGGACTCAGAGCCCTGAGGTTCCTCAGACAGAACTCATTCTCCCAGCATGCTGTGTTTTGTCTCCTGAGCGGCCGGCCGCTGGTCATCGTCGGAGGAGACAAGAGTTTGGTCAGGAAAATGGTGGATGCTCTGAGTCTCTTCCTGCCCGCTCCCGGTCCTGATGGAAACGCTGTAATGGCGTGTTTGTCCACTCCGCTTCAACTGACCGACCTCCTCACCTGGAGACTGATAGGAATACACAGGTACACCATAAAACACGTTCAACACACAGCCAACACACAGCCAACACACAGCCAACACACGGCCAACACACAGCCAACACACGGCCAACACACCGCCAACACACGGCCAACACACAGCCCCTTCTCTCTGTTCATCTGATTGGCTGATGAGGCCCTTTACTAACGCCTGCAGAGTTGCACCTACAGAATAACTGACACTAATAATAATCTACCCAGGCAGGTAAGATGAGTGATGAAGTGACTTTTTCTACTTTGATCTTTGCTGCAAAGAGATTTATGGAGTTGTTCCCTGAAATTCTGGTGCATTAAAATCATTACCAGTTAGCTGTTGAATCCACAAGAAATCAGTAACACTGAAGTGAGTCCGGACTTTTTGCTTTTTGTAAAAAAGTAAGGCAGAAGTTTAGAATAAGATCTTTTTCTCCTCTGGACCAGATCTCCTTCCAGCTCCTCCATCATTCACTCTTTGATGCGCTACAGTCGATATCTGGCCCAGCTGGACCTGGACCAGAGGACTCTGCGCTGCCCGTCGTACTCCGGCTCTCTTGTCGGCACACTCGCCAATCCTCACACCGGCATCAGCCGAGGCATCACCTACCTGCTGCACCTGGAGAGCGGCCTGACGGCGCTGACCAATCAGGCTCTGCTCTACACGTTCAATCACGCTGCTGGAGGGAAGGACGACGCAGAAGGGGCGGGGTTTCCGCTCGCACGAGGATTCTGCAGCAGTGAAAATGATTTCAGAGTGATGAGCTTCCTGTCTGACCTCATCAAACAGCGCCACGCAGGATGTGGACCGCCAGTTTTAAGATTCTCCTACAGCTCAGTGCAGCTCCACAGAAATACACAACCGACGTAGAGTCCAAGGACCCTGAATGAGAACAAGATTCGCACACAATGCACGGATTTTTCCTTCACTTCTGACTGAAGCAGGTTAAACATCACCTGCTGATGTGAAAATTACACAAAAAAAATATTTTCCTTTAAAAAAAGTTCCTATCTGCAGCTTTTTAAGTTTAGTGTGTGCATGATCCATCGTGTATCTCTGGATTACTGAACATTAGTGGCACCGATTTTAGATGCTGGCAGGTGCTACATCTAAAGTACTGTATGTTTTATTATTGTCAGTTTTTATTGGTTTTAAATTCACTGGATCACACATGGATTCTTTGCCCGAGACTGTACAATTTAAACAGGCAAAGAAAACAAGATCGAGATCGTAGATCTGACCGCACCGAGGGTGAAGGCGACATATTTAGTTTTCCTTTACTTTTGTAAAAACCTTAAGCACCAAACCAGCTGAGCTGCAGGTCAAATGTGTCTTTTCTGGATTTAACATCATTGCATACAAAACACTCCTTCCAGCACACACTGGTAAAACTGGATTTTAATATATAACAGTGGTGGAAATATTCAAAATTTGGCACTTTAGAGGACAGTGGCCGTAGAAGTAAGTGAATACAGGTGTGGTTGAATGGTTAAAAGTTACATTTCTTCACAGTTGATGCTCTTGACTTGAATCCATGTTGTAATAGTAATCCTTCATTTCAGACCTTTGTGACATCTACAATTTTTAAAAAGTTTTTATGTCTCTTATTTAATTCATTCATACAAAATACAAACAATAGAAAACTTGTGTTCTAGATTAAGACTGACATGACTGACACTGAAGTATATTGATTTTAAACCTTTGAATGTTTGTGCACTGCAGCCAAAAGGGAGCGACAGCCTCCTGCTGCCAAATACTGTACTTTAATGTTATTTCAATGATACAAATATGAGCCAATTTTAGCATGTGTATATTTACTCTGAAAATAAAATCGTTTTACACTGGAACTCAACATTTAAAGCAATAATTCGTCAATCCAGAGCAAATCATAATCTCCGTTTCTATGACATGTTTCAAACTGGTTCAGTTTTTCTATTTATTATAACTTATACATCTTGGCCTCAGTTGCAATAAAAAAAGCATTACACAGAAATATTCCCAGAAAAGAATAGACTATTATATAAAAAAAAAAAAAAAAAAGTACCAGTGCAGGGTTAAACTTGAATACAATGCAGACCAAGCCGTTAGTAGCCAAGCTATTTAGTGTGTTTATGCTGTATAGAACAACAGTGAGGACGTTATTCTGAGCAGGTTTACTGGGGTCTGCACAAAAGAAGCAGCAACAGAGTGATCTCTGTGATTCAGGACTTGGGTGAGTCCAACAGGAGAATCGACCTGCGTCAGGAAAAACTGTAACCGACAAGGCGGACAAATATTTATAAAGGCTGTGGGAGAAAATTTTTGATTCATTAAACTTCATAATTTGATCATAAATTTCTGTTTTAGAATTAAATGAATTCTCATATTATCGATGAACTGTTAATGTGAAAATATACACCACCAATTGGCTTAAGAATAAAAAAAGACATCACAGGCTTTCAGGCCCTTTAAAAGTCTTCTGAAGAAAAGCAAAAGACGGAGGACTGAAAAGCTGATGAGAGTCGTAGGACTTACAGCTGATTCTGTGACACAGCTTTCGACAGGGTAAGATAGAGTTCAGATGCTGGACTGCCTGTGGACCAAACGGACACAGACAGTTATAAAATAAAATCAAACAACCCAGTAGGATCCACCAGAGGTGATGGGAAACTTACAGTAGGTGCTGATCACCACCACATCAGGAGAGGACATGGAAAAAGAATCGACAGATCAAATTCACTGTCTTTCTCTACTTTTAACATTCATCAATTTGAGAAAAAAAAACCTCCACAGCTCATATTCATAGCTCTAAATAGTGCTTTTACTTGCAGCAGGTTATAAATTAAACGTGACTTACTGGTCCCAGCTCTCTGTTGAAGAAGACAGACTGGATATTATGGACTGAAGGGAGGGTAATGAATTATCCCTATCTGTCAGAGACACAAACAAACATACACTTTGTTATGAGACATCGCAGTTCAAAAACACTCAAATCTTCTGTCGCTTGTTTGGGAGCTATTTGTATGTAAAATCTGCTTCTGATCTGTTTGAAAAAAGAGTTAGTGTGAAGATGACGACCACGAGAGCCTGACAGTGTGTTAAAGTTCTGGATTTACAAGAGGAAATAAAAAAAGGCTGTGAGTCATTTCTAAGGTGTTGTGACTAAAGAGTGAAGCTAAATTCACTGGCAGAGGTGGAAATATCTCATATGTTTACAGCTGGAAGGTTCATGTCATCAGATCAGTTGTGAAAGGAGTGTTACAAGTCTGTGTGGAAACAAAATGACACCACAAACTTTATAGTCGGGACACTGAACGGTGATCTCTGACGAGTGTGAGGTGTTTATATTGGTTTGGTTTTTTAGGCACTTCAATATTATTCATCAAAAGATTAAATTGATTTTATGACTTTGGAAGGTTAAGTGTGCTGATTCATTATGTAGAGTTGCCCACTCACCTGCTGCGTTTTCCATCTCCTGCCTGACTTCCTGCAGGAAGCAGTTAAGGCGTTGTGTGTTGGAGGACAAACTGTCGCTCAGCCAGCTGAGAGCCCACGCGTTCTCCTGACAGACAGAATAAAAACGTTTACATCCTCGTTTCAGCTTCATGGATCATCTGGACCAATTTCCCAGAAAGGTAACGTGAGAAAAGGGCTTGTATTCTTGGCAGAGCAACACGAAGTTGAAACTGAGACTGAGAAGTCATCAAGTTAGCTCTTTGGATTTAATGTCCACAAACAGGATGTTAAACCGAAGATGGAGAGAAAGAGACAAAATACCTTGTAGGTGTTGAGCACAGGGAGTGCTGGTCTCAGAGGACCACTGAGGATCCTCAGACCTAAAGCACCTGTTACCAGCAGTAATAAGGCCTGATCTGGGTACTCCTGGAAATACAGACAAACAGTTTAATACCACATGAGTGAGCTGCTGACTGATGATGATGGTTTACACACACTTACCTCCTGGAACAACCGAGGGATCTGTATGTTCTGCTCTGAGAGCAGTATCGACTTCACCACATCTTTTGCTTCCTGAAGTCCAGACACACATAAAAGTGAAGCCAAGCATTAAAGACAGACGGACATTTGAGAAAAAAAATTGACTTGGAAATAAACTATAAAAACATACAAGTAGAAACTTTGTGCTTGGTGCAGGTAGAGCAGTGAGTGAACCACACGGTGATTTCACAGTCGTGAGTAGACGGGTCCAACACTGAGACTGGATCAGAAAAATATCAGATAAAGGTTGGAACATGTTAAGCCAAGGCAGACATGTGTCATGTTGTTTACATGTGGAAACTGACTGATGGGTGACAAATACAAAAAATAACAGCGTCCAGACACAATGTTGGGCCGACAGATGTGCTGCCAGATCAGCTTCAGTGCTCTTTAGTTTTGATTCCACTGGAGGATGAACACTTTGGTGAGGGTGAAAGAGAGCTGCCATTTAACATCAGTTCAAAATCTTCCATAGGTGTCCAACTGGGCTAAGATCTTGCAACCTTGAAGACCAAAGCACATTTGACATCATTTCCATTCAGTCCTGTGTGTGGGGGCAGCGTCATCCTGCATCTATACCCATCTTTAAGGTTTGTCTCTGGCTGTAGGTGTAACAGGCCCTTTGTAATTTGTGTAAAGCAATTGAAGTCATTTGGCATTGAGTAAATATGGTGAAATTTTAATTAAATGACAAAGATCTCCAAAAAGAGCAGCGATGCTGGTTGTGCACGTACATCAGTGAAGACAGCAGGGCTGCATCTCTGAACCCGGAAAGCAAACTTCACCAATTCAGCATGTTTTAGTGGTGCAGCACCTACAGAGAAGAGAGTTGTCTCCCATAAGGAACCGTTCTGAGTGAAAACCTTGACTTTATAATACACATTTATCTATCTTTATTTATTTGGCTGACCTTTAATTGGTTCCCATGGTGCATCAGAATGGCACAGCTCGGCCGGCTGAGTGACGATCAGCTTTGGCGCTGTCGCTGTTTTAAAGATGCGGAAATAGAAGAGGAAGAGGGCCGGAGATAGGCAGGGGAAGAAACTGTTGCAAGCTGACATGAGGTTGCCCTCCTTACACATAAAGAAAGGGATGAGGTCCTTAACCTGCTGAAAGCTGCCGGAGATGTAAACCAAACACGCAAGTAAACAACAACAACAACTGATTAGTTAAATGTAATGAGATTTTAATCTAGTTTCTAGATGTTCATTTACTAATTTATTTTCATTATCAGTTCATCTGTTAATATTTTTGATTTGAATTGAAAATAAATATGTTTATGAAGCTGCAACTAGTGATTCTCTTTGTTAATTAATCCACTGGCTGTTTTCTTGATTAACTAATTGAGTTGGTCGGTAAAATATAAACATTTCATCAGAAGTTCCCAGAGGCTGTTGTAGATACTCAGTTTACTATCACAGAAGAAACTAAGAAGATATTTAGATTTAAGAAGCTGGAAATTTTCTTTAAACACTTTCTGCTGTACAGAAACAGAGGAAAGGACCAAAACACACAAACACTCACAGTGCAGAGCCATCAGTCTGGACCACACGCAGGTAGCGACACAGCTCTCTGTACCTACAGATGACACAGCCAAGTTCAATGTGTCTGCATGAGTACAGTATGTAGTACAGGACAGTGGCTAAATCCACACAGTACCTGTGCTGTCGCTGTAGCAGCTCTGTTCTCAGTAGAACTACAGAAAGCAATTCATTCAGGATGTCCTTCTTGCCTTTGTCTTTGCGAAAGCCACACACATTCTGCCCCTTCAGCACAGACACCAGCAGGATGTCCTTCCAGGGTCGAACACACAAGCTGCAGTGTGCACACACACACACACGGTTGGAATAGAACACAAAAAGGCTGTAATGAGCAACTTTGTGTCTCAGTCAAGCTCCTGCAAACTGCGGTCATAGCTGAACACACCTGTTCTTCATGTTCCTCAGCTCAGCAGGCAAATAAAGTCTCTTAAAAAAATCTTGCAATTTCTGGATGAACTCTGGAGAGAAATCTGACATCACCATCTGTCTCTGCACTGATGTTACGACCCTGAAGACACCCAAAAACATGTGGAAAGAGAAGAAGAAGCTGCTAAACATACAGGTGACGTAAATATGGATGCAACACAACTTTGATTTGTGTGTGTTTACCTGTGCAACAACGTGGCTTTAGCCATATCAACGTTGGCAAAGGCTGACTGTAAGATGACACCTCTGCGGAAAAAATCACATCAACAAGGAAAATTAATATACACAAAGTGCAAACTAGAAGGAAAGTATGAATATAGAACTGGAAGTATTATTTCATTTCCCCACTATGGGATAAATAAATTAGAATTGGTCATGCTTCTTTCAATATATATATACATATATGTGTATGTGTGTGTGTGTGTGTGTGTGTGTGTGTGTGTGTGTCTGTGTGCGTGTACCCCGAGGGTTGAAAATGTGTCAGAAAGTTTTCAGTGGCTCCTAGTCTCAATATGGCAGCAGCTCTGTCATTCAGTTTGTCTGCTTTGTTCAGGAATGATGACACAAACTCGTAGACTGGGGTGTAACTGGGGAAAAGGGACATTTATATCAACATCAGATTTCATGTCTTACTAAGGTTAGCAGTCAAAATGCGCAGGCAGAGTGTTAATGATGTTGGTGGTGATGATCTTGGCTCCTCAGTTCCCACTGACATAGATTAAAATAAACCATACGGACAGATGTGTGTGTGGATGATTTGAGTCGCGGGTGTGTATCAAATTGGTCTCTGCTTGGCCCCTGAACTCCAAATGAAGGCACCCTGTACATTTTTTTTTAGCTAATCATAACAATACCAAACATTGACAAATGGATGCCAATTATATTTATAATGGAGTTGGAGTCTGTTCAGCTCTGCTGCATAACTCACTCATAGATGTGACTCTGTTGGTTGGAACAGTTAAGCCCATAATCCTGTAACGTGTTCCCCTTGGTGAAGGCTAACAACTGTGTAGAGAGCTCTTGTTTGAAGGTTTGCAGCATCGTCTCTGGGCGTGAGATAAGACAAATTAAAGAAAAGTGAGATAACATGTAATTTCAGCCACCAGAGAGTTTCTCCCAAACATGACGACAGCTAGCACCTGCTTGTCGGAGGTGAATGTCTATCTCAGACAGAGTGAATTGGAACGCCTTGAGTCCTCCCAGGAGTTCACCGTTTCTCAGGTTGTTCCAGAATTCACTCCTTTTGTGGCTGTTGCAGTGACAAATGTCGCTGTGACACCACAATACACACTGAAAACACACACGCACAGGACAACACTGTGAGAAACAGAAACCATTTGCATTTTGAGTGTTTTTGTTTCATGCAGGTGAGTCACTTTTTAGCAGTTAGTTCAGATGCATCAGACACAGGTTAGTTGGAAATGAAACGCTTTGTAAGTTAAAAAAAAAAAAAGAACAAAAAAGTATGTTTGTAAAATGTGAAAGTGAAAATCTTATTCAACATCATCATTGTGCAGCATTTTATGTGAAGATTCAGAGACGTTACTGGGAATCACACAGTAACTGTTTGTGACAGCACAACACACTATAAGCTACTGACAACACTGAAACTCCATTATTTATCTGTGACTAAAGTATCTTTATATATTTTTTAAAAAGCCTCTAAAAGGTTTTTCTAATGTGGTAATATTGAAAGTTATTTTTAATTTATTCAGACAAATAAAAAAAAACTGTAAATATGAATACCATAAAAAAAGAGAAGAAAATAAACTTCATATTCATCACAAAGGGAAAAATACATTGATTTCTGTTAGAATTTTATGAGATGTTATAGAAATGGAAGTGAAATTGAAAATAATTACAAGCTTTACAAAAGCCAGCAGCACTTTATGAGTTGGGTTGTACTGTAAGGTGCAACTGGTGGAGTAATTCTACTATAACATAGTGTCTTCTAGTCACTCAGCAACATTTCACTCTTGAATCAAACGAAGATGAGTGACCAAAGCAACATGTGAGGTAAAATGTTTGTGGTGATGGTTAACAGTGTGGAGAGATCCCATGTTACCAACTGTGTTTGGTGAACTTGACTAGACTCCACTCCGTCATGTGTACAGTCTACAGACGGTGTGGCAACTCAAGCTTGAACCAGCCAACACATTTCCAGACTGCGTCAACACGTACCGCTGATGCCAGCTTGTCGCAGATGTAGCAGAAGCACTGATCACACATGAGCTGGTTATCGGCTACTGGAGCGTTGATCTCACAGTCTGTAGGCCTGAGTGGGACAGAGGAGGAGCAGTGAGACCATCTCTAATGGAGGTTTATCAGCGTTTCCAGACGTGTGCTGATCGTACTCACGTGAAAGGATGTATGGGGCAGTCATAACGTGCATGAGGCAGCACCTCAGCGCGGCGGGAGAAGGTCACAACCAGATCTTCATCCAAAACTACTGGAGATAGCTCAAAATCTGAAACACAGAGAAGAAGCAGGCTGTCACTATTTACAACCTTCAGTCTCTCCCAGGGCTGAGGTGTGAATAAACCCAGCTGTTATCACCTTTCTTCACGTCCTCCACCTCCACAATGTAAACCGAAGGCTCACTGCATGACATGCCAAGCTCATCTTCATCCTCATCATCATCATCATCCTCATCACTGAGGATGATGATGACCTCCTCACTGTCTCCCGTTGAGCACATCAGAAATGTCTGAGGGGAAAAAAGTAGGACAGTTAAAAACATGTCAGTCTAGTTTTTGAGGCACAAGACTCATGTTTTGTTCTTAGGTGAGAACTAGCAGGCTTGTGTTTAAATTTAATGTAACTTTCACTTTCATTTCAGAAATCAGCAATTTCTTTTTAATTCAAAACAGAAAACAGGAAGTTTTGAATTGAGGTTTTGCTGAAGTGTGCAGCAGTCGCTGTTCGTGTCAACAGGAAAACATTTTCTGCTTTTACTTTTAGCGACAAAGTCCGGAAGTAAGTTTGGTTTGAGGATACCGGTAAATGTCTATTTTTGTTTGGTGAGCAGCGATGGTTTTCTTACCTTTGGTATCCAAACTCTAAATAAAAGCTGCTCTTTCGCGCCCGGGATCTCAAATCTGCTGGAACCGGATATGACGCATTTTCTTCTTCGTCTCCTTAATTTAACCAGATTATAAATACGTCACCTGCCACCTACCGGCCAGATATGATATTACATTACATTTTATTTTTTCACCTTCTTTGATATTTTCTTGTTCTTCGACACCGCATTTTATCATCTGCAGGAAAATGGCTTCTTCAAACTCTTAAATTTCGTCATCAAAAGTGTTTTCCTGCCAAGGGTTAGGGTTAAGTTTGGGCATTTATGATGATAATTTATGATAAATCAAGAAAACGAATCAGATGGTTTTCATTCAGGATGTCAGTCCCTAATTATTTGCCCCTTAGCATTTTCCTTGCTATAATGTTAATATATTGGAATTGAAAAATACCTCTGGGAAAAACACCCGGATCTTTACTTTTTGACATGTTTTTCTTTTTTCTTTCATTTTGGGGCTTTTAGTTGTTTCACATATATGGTATACTGAAATATTATGCTGCAGTGGACTCAGCAAATTACCCTAAAATCAATGTCTGAAAATGAGCCGTTAACACAGAAGACAACCAAGATGAGGTTAAATTTCTCACAAATTCTGTGTTCAAAATTTTATTACAATGTTGATAGATAGATTAAAATGAAATTCAAAGTTCACAGATAGACATTATTTGAGGGACAGCTTTACACTGCTGAAAATAAATAACCAGTTGACCAAGGAGGGAAGCCATGAGTGTTCTCAGGAGTGCTGTTACAGAGCAGTGCTGCTTGTCTTGTCCCTGTTATGAGAGTACTGTCTCCTTTCTGTTGGTCTCTGGTTCCTCTGGCCCTGCGTCAGTCCATCTGCAGCTTCTGTTTTTGGTTCTGCAGCATCCGTTTCAGTTTCCAGTTTTGCCTGTTCATCCTCAGTATCCTGAGCAGGCATAGCTCTCAGCCACTGCTGGTAGTAACCCCGAAAACCATCAATGTGGACCAGGTAGTTGTTTCTGGACTTGTACTGGGATTTAGAGAGGAGGGGAAGAGAAGAATTGAGAAAAGATGTGAAGGTGAAGTAAAGAGGGGAACAGAGAGAAAGGGGGCAACATGAAAAATATGAATGAGTGAAGAAACCATCTGCAAATCATATAATTCCAAGCCCTAAACACAGAGCAGACATTTGTGTTGTGCCATGCAGATTGGACAACCAGGGAAACTCTTCTTGCACTGTATTTATTTTCACCTGGTTGTAGTTGGGAGGATACTGTGCCGCAAATTCCAGCTGTCTGATGATGACCTCGTTAGGCCACACCCCCAGGTCTCTCATACTTCTCAGGAGTGTTTTCAGATAAACATAATCCAATCTCCGAGTCGCTTGGCCAATTAGAGCAGAGAACACCTGGACATTAGGCCTAAGTCCCACCTCCTGCAGAAAAAAAGGATCAGGCATGAGACAAAAAAATGTTCACTATTTTATGGTTAATTTATTAGTGCACAGCATTTCTATATCTTTACAAATATAAAACAAATACGGCCTGGACAACTCTGTTCTGATTTCTAGGATGTGTGTTTCATTACCTGCATGTCCTCTAGCAGCTGCAGGCCATCCTTCTGCTGCTTACAGCCTAATGCAAGGCTTCCAAAGGTTTGCACATCCACGCTCACATTGCACTGACTCATCACACTAAGCACACCCTGGACAGTAAAAGAAATACACGAAAAACCTGAAAACATGCCCTTATAACATAAAAATAATAATTGTGGGAGATTTGAGATACAGATCTGAAGTTGCATCCCCAGTGGCACAGAGGTTGATGGAATTTGACCTGCACTAAAATTCCCATCTACACAAACACTTCTTTCCAGAATCAGCCTCCTCTTTGCTATGGATAAAAAAGGCAAAATAAAGTTTTCTGTAGAAAATGGTTACAAAGAAAACTGCTCAGTGGATTGTTAAGATTAATCCACAGAGTCTATATGGAGGCCCCAAAGGTTCAAAATGAAACTCTGTGTGTGTGTGTGTGTGTAGAAAACATTTTTTATTGTCATAATCATAAACTAACTATACATAGCAGTGGGTGGGTGTGTGTGTATGTATATACCTTTGCAGCTTCCAAGTCACCAGCTCTGGCATCTCTGCGAATCACAGAATTAAAGAACGCAGTGTCGAGTTTGATGCAATGGTGCGTGGAAACTTGCATGAGCATCTGCAGAGACTTTTCGCCCGGCTCCATCGTATCAGCCAACAGGGTCAGAGTTCTGAGATCTGGACTGAGTCCATTTGCTGCCATCTTCTCCAGAAAACCTTTAGCTCCCCCAATCAGGGCAAGCCTGTCGGACGCTCTATCAATGGTACTGAGGGAGAGTCCAGCACTGCTCCCCCCCTCAAAAAGGTCAAGCAGATTGGGGGCTGTGGAGTTCACTGTCTCAACAGGAAGTGATGTGTTTTCTACCTGTCTGACTGGTATCATGGAGGTGCATTCTTGCCGGCTAAAAGACTTCTGACTGTCTCCGTGTGGATTAGACTGAATAAATAACTGCCTCTCCAGAAGGTCAATGTCTATCACATCCTTATATCTAGACTCTGACTTAAGATTTGTCACATGTGCTGTCTCTTTCTGGCTGTCCCACTCAGGCCTGAGCAAAATGCCACTTGCCAGGGCAGGATCCCCAATCCCACAATCCCGTGCAGTTCTCAAGAGCAGGTTATAGTTTTTAGAGTCTGGTTGAATCCCTGACTTCAACATCTGGCGCCAAACCTGAAACAAACATGGACAGTTCAGTCAAATTTTTGAAACACTATTCACATTCAGAATCAATTTATTTCAATTGCTTTCAAAGCTCTTTTTAAAAATGTTCATACTAAAATGTCTGAGCAACAGGAAAAACAATAAATCGCATCTTGGTCTTCCTCTTTTCAAGCACAGTGTATCAGCCAAAATCATTTCTGTGTTATATCAGATGTTTACATGACAGAGTTGATATCATCCATGAACAAATGGATGTTGAGTCTAGAACTCTAGAAAAATGTAAAACCTTTGTAGGCTCTTGGGAACATATATCTACCTGTAAAGCCAGTCTGAATCCTTCCTTTTTATCCTTCAAGCAGCCCATCAGCAGGTAGTGAAATGTCTCCTGAGTTACAACATGTCCGTTCTGCAGCATCTCCTACAAACATACACAAAACCCCTCTGTAAAACAAAAATGTCACACAGTCAATGGAGTGGCTTCTTTCCATACAAATGATTTTACCTTGAGTGTGTGAATGCAGGCCTGAAGGTGGTTGGTGATGGCATGGGTCTTGAGAAGAGCGTGGTATGTGATGGTGCTGAGGGCAATGTTTTTTCGTCTGAGTTCTTGCTCCAACTTCAGCGCTTGCTGAAGACCGGCTTGTTTGGATGGTGACTCAGCACAGGCGTTGAACAGCGCAGTGTAGGTTGCATCTACAGCATCAAGACCCCGCTTCTTCATCTAGAAAAGAGACAAAAATAGTTACACACATTCATGACATAATTTGAGTAAGTGATTGTTTGATTGAAAAATATAAGTTTGACAATGTGGCGCAAATTGTTTAAGTACACATTTGAAACTAGAGTAAAAACTAAAACCATGAAAACTCAAATAAACATACATAACATATTTGACACAACTTAAAATGAACAGTTAAAGTAGTAACTGAAATAAATAAAACAGTATGGAGGTGTATGATATTCCTGTAGGGGCTTCTAATATCTTATCCATCTTCTTGTGGATAAAGTTTAACAAACATCTACAGTTTCAACAACAAACTGGACTTGAATAATCAGAAAGCTGCTTTAATCAAGTGTACTTTATAAACTTGCCAATCACTGAGAAATATAATTGCAGAAATGTATTTTTGCACCACCTTACAGTCAGAAGTAGCATCAGATGCGTTGATGTAAATGCTAAATGAACATACAAACACAACTAAATAATGTCATTGAAATTCTCCTACATCATTGTAGAGTCTGAAGGCCCTTTTGAGCTGCCCTGCCCGCCCACAGCCTCCTATCAGGACGGTGTAGTTGTACTCCTCCGGCTGCAGCCTCTCTCCCTGCAGCATGTCTCTGCTGAACAGATCCAGAGCCTCCTGCAGCTGTGAGGCCACAACAAAACAAGTCAACAACACCTGAAGACAACACAACAAACACAACAATCACAACAATTCAACCGGACCGACCTTGTTGTTTTTGATCAGCTTCTTGCACTGTAAGAAGTACCAGTACGGTGTGTTTCTCCTCCCGGGCCTCCTACGAGCTCTCCCCGCGTCCTCCTCCTGCTCATCTTCCCCCCACGTGTGTCGCAGATCCTGCGAGTCCGGGCTGCTCTTCTTGTACAACCTCCTAGAAGACAAGTCAGCAGAGAGGGAGCCGAAGGTCTGTCTGTCATCTGGGGTGACCGGGGGGTCCGTGTCCCCTCGGGAGGCCGCGGACAGGGACACAGACCTGACCGGCAGCTGCCAGGAGGCCGGTGAGAGGAGCCCCCGTGACCGGAGCTTTGACAGGTTTGGTCCGCCTGTCGGCGTCAGGCCGGCGGCGGACTTCTTCACCGCCGAGAGGAAGGACAGCTTGGCGGCGGGGACCGACAGCTTCCTTCCGTTACGGACGCACGAACATGCGACAGAAGTTAACATGTTTAAGGTGCTTTATTGAACTACTTAAAAAAAAACACACACAGTTTCTGACTCATTGGTTGCGAGCTGTTAGCTTCTTAGCTTCAGGCGTGCCGCGCCATGATGTCTGACAGCCTTCTGACAACACCGAGACCTAAGTAATCGATAATGAGGGAGAATCACAACCCCCCCCCCCCACCACCACCACCACCAAGTTTTGCGTTTTGCTCCATACAGAGAACAAAAAAGTCTTTATCTATATTTAAACGAATTTAAAAAACATCGTTTATTACCGGGTCATTCCAGCAGCCCCCGTGCTAGTCTGGACGGAGCAGTCCGATCGACTACATCGGTGATAGATTATTGTGCCGCTGCAGGTCTTACGTAATGGTAAACAGGAAGTGATCCAGTTAGCAGGTTTAAAGGTCTCCAGGTCCGGGTCTCCTCCTGGACCGGAGGGACATCGATCCAGGCTGAAGAGGACTGTCTCTCATTTTTAATGGTTAAATAAAGTTAAAGCTGTCAGAGGTCAAACTTCTTACAGCTCCAGTGGGCAGAGTGGGCGTCTTCCTCACCATCATGGTAAATAAATTACTTTTAAATAATATTCTCTGTGTGTGTGTTGTGCTCCACAGGTCCACACCCAGACCGTGCTTGTGTGTCTAACTTTACCACCACCTGTATCACGTGATCCACACCCATCCGGAATAAAAAGCTGAATTCATCTGATTTGATCCAATTTATTGGTTTTATGTGGTTATAATTGCTGTTCATCCTAATTTAACTTCACATACTTACATAAAACTCAAATATTTGGTTTATTCTGCCATGATCAGATCTTTTAAAAGCAATTTAAGTCGGTTTAATTCAATCAATCAATCAATCAGCCAATCAATAAATAAATAAATAAAGTCAGCAGTGGAAATATCAGCGCACAAATGTAATTAAGTTTTAGTCTACATTATTATTGCCACATAACACCGTCCTCACGTTTTTTTGTTTCAGCAGAGGGCTCCAAAGTTCAAGTAAAGCATATGACCTTAAATTTTAATGGCAGGCATGGAAATTATAAATTGTCGTGATTAAAACTTTGCTCAAGAAATAAGAGCGTCCTGTGATGATTTACTGGCTGCAGTTTAGTTCACTGAATGTCACCAATTCTTCTGTGTCAACAGAGTTTTTTGGGTTTTATGTATTTCAGTCTTGGAAACACTGAAGTAAAATTCATATTGCTTAAAAGGGCATATTGCAGGTTAATTCTTTTTTTACCAAATGTTTATATAATCTTGTCTAAAAAAAATACCATTTGAAAAGTTAATGGAGGTTTCAAAATTTTTTTCAAGACATGAGAGCGCAAATTTAGTCCAAAAAGTGACAGTTTTGAGGTAAGCCTCTAAAAACGCTTTTTTCCAACACCGCGTCATATGACGTAGGCAGAGGGAGCTACATGCTAGGCCCTGCCAGCACTCAGTGTGGGCTCAGGTAGTTATCGGACAGAGCGGCCGTGTTATAGAGAGTCGGTGTGTTTTCAGTAGTGTTGTATTGCATTCAATTATCATTATCATGGTAAATTATTGCGTTTGTGGAGGTTGCACAAACTCCAGTCTGTCAGGACATCGAGTCCACAGGTTTCCTAACAGGAAAAAAAAAAAACCAAACGGCGCTATCTTTCGTGCCTGGGTGCGTTTTGTGCAGCTGAAGAGACGGGACTTCACGGCTGCATCAGCTACGACAAACGCGGTCGTGTGTGGCTCTCACTTTAGACCGGAGGATTATCAATCAAGCGATCTGATGGAGTTCAACATGGGATGCCGAAGCAAGACCCAGGTGCGACTGACACCGGGTGCGGTGCCTTCGGTGCACACAGCCTCCTCAGCTCAGTTGTCCGAAGCAGGCTCCGGTTTTGCCGCCGGCGGGAGACGTGGTCGCGGGTTCGCTGGACGAAAACTGTGCACTGTAAGGGTATTTTCCAACATTTGCTAATTACCAACATAGTCTGCATAATGATTTCAGTAATGATAATCGACGCAGTATGTATAAATCGTTGTTGAGCAGCGCAGCTAGTTTGTAACCCCCCCCAAGCTAATAAGGCAGCAAGCACATTAGCTAGCGTTACATACTCGTGTCTGCTGGCCTGGAGAGCTCCACGCTCCTGCCTGTAGTGCATGTAGGCTATCTGAAGCACGTAAGGATTCAGACAGCAAGCATCAAATCCCGGGTGCTGTGTGAAGCACTGCACTTGGAGCCTGGGGGTGACATTCTCCACTAATGCCCAGTAGGCATCTACCTGCCTGCAGCACATGCTCTCCTCGGCTGTGGTCATGGCCTCGCATTTCCCACACAAGCACTTATCAAACCAGTGATAGTGTGTTTCTCTCCCGCGGCAATAGTACAGCGCTATACCTCGTAGTGTTGACGGATATTACGAGTATGAGACACTTCATCAAGATCATTAATTTTTATTGTTTGCAAGTATCAATACTCCTGCATGTAATAGATGACCATTAATAATTTTGCTATGGCCTGACATATGATGGTAATCTGTGCAATACAATGACGTGAACACAATATTACATAAGCTAACACCACCTGCCCTGCTCTCCACTGAGTGTCCTGACACCACAGCTCTGTCTCTCTCCTCTGACCATTTACTCTCCCCCTGGTCTGTCGCTGCTCTCTGGGGTGCATAACAGGCTCGTATTTATAGGGCTGCGGTCCGTCATATGTGTAATGGTACACATTTAAAGTTTCTTCTGTCTCTGAACTGAGATTGGGATCCATTGTTTTCCTATTGTTCAAGTTCACTGCCCTCTCTCTGCGTACGTCACTTCCGCTTTAGCTTTTTCGGATGCGGAAGTAAAATTTTCATATCACAAAAACGACTCCAGAAGCCTAATTAATGTATTTACCAATGTATTTTACAGAAAAAATTGTTCCTATATTATTTTTCTAAACATTGATTCAATGGGGTCTATAACCTGCAATATGCCCTTTAAACAAATCACCAAGAACTGAGATGATTACACGTCTAATTAATATTGTTGAATTTATGTATGATTCTGTTGGGACTTTGCAGTCGTTTGGGATTAGAGCAACGTCATAAGATGTACATGATAATCATAAGTTCTTTAAAAATTTTAAATGATTTTCTATTATAAAGACCACATTGAATACTGTAAGAAAAAAAAAAAATCAACAACTCAATATGACTTCACAGGCTCTTCAACAAGACCAGCGAATTCCTCCATCCCATCCTGTGTCCAACAACACACCTCCTCCTGGTGCAATGCGCCCGCGCGCGCACACACACACACACACACATACATTTCTCTCAGGGAAATTTCACTTCTAAAATAATCCTACAGAGCTATTTTTGAATTGAAGCTCAGATTTTGTGATTTACATGTTTGTATTTTTGTATGTGTGTTTTAAAACTTAGAGGATTCAGTGACAGATGAACCTCAGACCAGAGCAGACCTCCTAAAGTGTAAGTCTTATTATCTTCAATTTAACACAGCACAGTTTCATCAGATATGAGTGTTATCATCTCATTTTCAGCAAGAAAACAAGCGTGAAGCCTGTTCTTCAAACATAGAGGGAACACTAGTCAAGAGCAATGAATAGATTGATTAGTTTTTTGAACAGCTGTGTCCACTTCTTTTTCTCTCCAGATTACTGTCATCTCACTCTTGACCCAAACACAGCATACAGAGAGCTAATTCTGTCTGAGGACAACAGAAAGGACAGAGCTCTCAGATTTAGTCCAGGAGTATCCTGAACACCCAGACAGGTTCACTCACCTGTTCCAGGTGCTGTGCAGGGAAGGCCTGTCAGGACGCTGTTATTGGGAGGTGGAGTGTGATGGTTCTGTTGAAGTAGCAGTGGCATACAAAGACCTTGGCAGATCGGACTACTATGACAAGTGTGCGTTTGGCTGCAATAACAAGTCCTGGAGTTTAGACCTAAACAGAAACTATGAATGTTTTAGACACAATGATGTGGAGACTGCAGTGCCACATCCTGAGTCCCCCACAATTGGTGTGTACCTGGATCACAAGGCAGGTATCCTTACCTACTACTGCATCTGTGACACAACGCTGCAGCTGATGCGCAGAGTTGAGACCACGTTCACACAGCCGCTCCTTCCCGGGCTGTGGGTGGCAGGCAGCATCCGACTGTGTGATCTGGAGGAGCAGCTCCTGCCAACAAGTGTCCAGTGAGTTGCGTATCAGTCAGTCCACCGGTCATATTGTACACCAGAGGGAATGTGAGTTGTTATTTTCAGCAGGAGTGTGGATACCACAAAACAACAAGGCATATTACAGAATGCAGAAGATATACAACCTGGATTTTTCTGAGAAGATTTTAAGTTAAGCCTTTAACTTGAGTTTAAAATTATTCAGAATTTATCATATTTGAAAATGAAAATGTTACAGGTTACTTTGATTAAAAATTATGTCTATTTTATGTTCTTTTTTTATATGTTGTTTAAAGCTAAATAAGAAAATTTACTTGCTAAAATTGTCTCACGCAATATCATGTAAATATCTAAAGTCACAATGGAAACTATTGCAGGATGACTTAGTTGCAGTATTTTGCAGGACTCTCGAAGGAAAACCCACCATGAGATTCATATTTGCCACAAGTTTTCATTCATTGATAAGTAATTCTACAGACACTGAACTAAACCTTGAATGTGAAGTTTTTGTGAATACATGAGGTTTAATGCACATGATAATTAAAGATCCTATATATGCGAAGTGGTTTCTGTGTTTTTCTTTTTACTGTTAAAGTATCAAAGTGCTCAGTCCAAAGAGAAACGCTCACAGCCTGTGTTCAAAAACGGAGCCTCAAAACAAGCCATCAAAATAATGTAACATTCTGATGTCACAGAAAAACAGTCACCAACCTTAGCCATGCCCCAAGCCAGCCCACTAGGACCCACCATCCAACCTTACAGGATCTGGTTTGAAGTCTACCATATTTTAGCAGGGAATAATAAAGTATTTCTGATTCTGATTTTTAATTCAGTGACTAAGAAAACAATACTGGCCTGTTGTTGTTAAAGTAAAGAGAATCCTGAGAGGAGATGTAGCAACAACATTAAGATGGTTTTTAGTACTTCAAACCAGTACAGTACATTTAACACAGAGTATTGGTACTCAGAGAAGACTTAAAAGTCATTTGTACAGAGTTGATAACATCAAAGGTTCAGAACAAATGCATCCTATTTTTTGGCACTTATTTTTAAAATAGTGGATTTTTTTTTTTTTTATTTGACTGAGACACCAGATTTCAAACCTACACAGCACTAAATATGAAATGTGGGACGAGGCTAAAAATCCCTACCAGCTCCAGAGCATCTATCTGTAGTTGACCCTGACCTTTGCCTTTATTCGCTGAGGTGAGCTGAAGAAAATTTCCCCTCAGAGACCATAATTACTGAGTCATATAAACAAGCGTTAGTGTTGTGCTGTGGTAACTATTTGGTGTAACAGGTCCCACAAAAAAAAAATCAGAAGACAGATGAAAATTTGTCTCTTTCATTTGCGATTTTCTTTTCCTGCAGAAAAAAAACAGTCCTAACATTTGCTGTGCAGCATCAGTCACACTGAAGCTTTCATCACAATGGTGATAAATGTGGAGGCTGGGCCACATGGCTCTGGAACAAAGTAATCCGGTCCAGCAGTGTTAGTGGGATATCTCTGATGACTGAAGGCAGGTCCTCATGTTGTAATGGATAGATGACCACGCTAAGGGCGGGGCGGTCACCTGAAAATCTAACACAGAGAAAGAAAAAGGTGGATACTGAGATTAGTTTCACAATGAACTGTTAGATGGATGGTCTTCCCATGCACACAGTTACTGACCGGTCCAGCAGAGCTTTCTGCAGTGTGCGACAAGCCACCAAGGTACCACCCATGAACATATGGCACATGATGACATGGCAGCACCGCGCCATGAAGGCCTCTGTGGCTGACGGGTCAAAGGTGCCGCTGCGTGAGATGAGGCAAAGACGTTGCAGACGAGAGCAAGAAGACAGCGCCTCAAAAAATGACGCGTTGGCATTCAGGTAGGGCTGCTCTAACCTAACAGACATACAGACACAATTTTCAACAAAGTGAAAAAGACAATTAAGTGTTTAAGGCATCACTTTTCATGGCAACAAAAACGCTATAGCACCAGAAGGCTCAGTCTGAATTTATGGTTTGTATCTTTGTAAGTAGTGAATTGAAAATATTGATAGGATAACACATGATAATGAGATGTATTTTTCATGTTACGACAAAATTAGCCAAGTGGTTAATGTTTCTCAATCAACTTAACATCCCATCAACGTCCCACAAAAAAACTAATAAACATTAGAAAATGAGTTCCAATAATTAATTCAATATTATAATTAATCAATCATTCATGCTTCTCTTGAAAAGAGGGAAATCCAAAAATGTGTTTTTATTATAGCAGTAAATTAAAGGTGACAAAGGCATTATCTAACCTGAGCTCCTGCAGCTGTGTGCACTGTTTCAGTGTGTCCAGCAAGGCTGGGGTGTAGTTCATTGTTTTTAGTGATCCCATGTTGGCAATGGACAAAACCTGTAGGTCTTTGCACTGCCTGGCCAACTGTACCAGCCCTGTTCCCCTTAAGACCCCGGGAAGCCCAGCCAGAGTCAGGCGACGTAATCGAGGCAAAGCCTCAAGTGCGGCCAAATGCCCATCGCCAACTCCTCGAGCCCACGCACACATACCACGAGGCTCCACGCTGGCACGAATGCAGGGCTCAAGCCGAGGGAGTGCAGAGACAAAACCGGGGCCAATGACCTCTAAGGTCTCTAAATAAGGGCAGCCAGCTAAGAGCTGTGCGAGCCCTGAGGTGCTGTCCCTTGACAAAGACTCTGAATCAGGCTTGTAAATCTGGAGCCCGACACGCGGACCTTTCTTTAGGCCCAGGAACAATGCGGAAGGAGACGTGTTGTTTGTCGAAGTGTGATGTGTATTTAAGCCATCTGACAGAGCACAGGCAGGCAAAGTGAGAGAGCACAGGTATCGGAATTTGACCAAACTGGCACACAGGTGTGTTTCCCCGCCAAGGCCAGGTGAGTGTTCGTGATGATAGTGTGTGTGCATCAGGTTCAGGTGTTTGATGTTAGAACAGCCGACTGCCAAACGGCTTATTGTCCCAGGAACCAGGTGATCTTCCACATTCCTGTTCTCTGAGTAAAGGACTTGGTTGATCCCGCTGAGGTTCAGGCTGGTCAGCTCTGTAGCATCTCTGACTCCTCCCTCAAGCAGAGACTGGAACACCTGCGGCCACAACATTGGGCAGCGGCTGAAACTGAGGTGTTTTGGACTGTTTCCCTCCAGAGCTCTCTTCAGTGACAAAGAGTCGAGCCAGGATCGAGGCAGCTGCAACGCCTCCAGGTCACCTCGCTGACCCAAGCTCTGGGCCAACGAAGGCGTGGCAGGCCAGTGAGCAGGGTTTGGACCAGGAATCGAGACCAAGAAAACTCTGAGACGCTTCGGTACGTGAACACTGAAGACTGCCAGGTAGAGAAGGAGCAAGGTCTGGTTTACCTGTGGACAGTAGCATAGAGAGTTACACTAGTTACAGACACTACACAGTATTAAAGTCCATACTGCAGGTGTACTTTATGAGAATATATCACATGCAAACCCACCTCTCCTGGAGCGAGCCTCGCAGTGAACTCCTCCAGCTGCTGGTAATGTGGTACACTGCTTTGACCCACCATTAACCGACAACACACCCCGACACCATCTCTGGTCACATCTGGGATGTCAAACTGGAGCATCAACCTACAGTACACAAACAAAGACACACATTTAACACTGTTTATATTTTTAGTCTTATGCTAGCGACCTGGTTGTCAATCTGTTGGGACTGATATGGATGGATTACCATAAAATACTATGCAGACATTCATCATTCACAGATGATGAAGTCCACTGACTTTGGTGACATTTTGTTTTTCATGTAGTACTACTATGTGGTTGACATTTGTAGTATATAGTGACATGTATCCACAGCTAGATGGTGGTTTGCCATGAAATTTTGCAAAAATATTCATCGTCCCTTCAAAATAAATTGATCATTTACCTTTTACACAAGCATCACTATCAGGTCAGACTTTTAATCATCCTCAGCTGCACCTTGTGTTGAGTGTTACTACCTAGTGCACAAGAGTTCCTGCTGGTATGCTCACATGAAAACGGATAACGGTAAAAGTAATGCACTTTGTGAAACCACAGGAATCTGACTGAGCCTTACTTGCGAAGTTGGGCACAGCACGGCACCACACCATAACTCGGTGTCAGCAGAGTCTGTCTGAGCTCCGACAGGCGACTCAGTGAACCCACCGCCTCTGAACTAAGCTGACTGGAGTTGAAGCCCGGTGTCACATCAAAAGCAAGTGAGTTGAGTAAAGAGAGGGACGAGAGGAGACGGGAGAGACGAACAGAAGTGAGGCGACAGCCGGTGATATCGAGATGTGTCACTGCCCTGCAGCGAGCAAGATGATCGATGGTAGAGCCAGACAGCCAGTAGCAACCATTCAGGCTCAGTGACTGCACACGATTGGCTAGCTGCTTCAGTATGTTTTGAACAAAGGCATCATCAGCCTGAGGGAAGAACAACAACAAAAATAAATTTAATGTTTCCATTATGTTGTTAAAGAGATGGCTTGAAATAGACAGAATATTCCATACATCCATGAAATTGAAGCTTCATAGATAAACTGTGATAGAGATTTTTACTGAAACAATCCTTAAATATTTGTGTTTATTTGTTCCTGAAATATACATAAACATTTATATCACTGCAAAGGACAAAATGCTTTACCAGATACTCTTCAGACAGGCTGACATGTGTTAGCAGGGTCTTGTCATGGCACAGTGTCTGTAACTTGTGGCAGACGTTCGCCACATTCAGCAGCAGGTCACACACTGGAACATGACGGAGGATGCACAGCAGGATCTCATCAGACAGATCCGACATTCCCACCGAAGTAGACGACATAGTGTCTTCATCACAAACCGCCTGAGAAGAACAGCAAAATGTTTAGGCAGTCTGTGTAGTCAGTCACACTTTGAGAAGAAAATGGAAAAGTTGTAACGTATCTTTTAATGTCTGGAAAGTAATTCACTGTATTTTCTTACTGATGTCCAGCAAAGAGAAAGGAGCTGTTATTAGGACAGGAAATTATTGTTGGTTGATATAATATAATATTTTTTCTCAGCACTTATGGTCATAATGCTCCTTTTAACTTTCTGCATGTATGAAGTAATATTGGTGGAGCATATAAACTATTTAATGCCAATATTGGGTGTTTTATAGCTGACCTTTCTTCAATGGCAGATTATTTATCAAGCGTTCCATCTGCTAAAGTGACCTTAAACAAACATCTTTTCTGGTCCGTTTATCTTGATTAACTGCTCTCTACTGACTTTTGAGAAAATTTACTGGATCATGGCAATAGTGATATTAAGATATACCACAGTAGGCGGTAGATCCAGAGCACACTCTCTTACATTACACAGCTCATTTGGTCACTATAGCTGAAGCAGTACTAAGCTGAAACATAAAAGTTAGTGAAATTGTTTTTATTAGGATTTGACATAATTAACTAGGTAAAATTTTTGCGTAAGATTTAACTAAATAGAATTTTAGTATACAAATACACTGCCTGCTGATATCAGGACTATGTGGGATTTCATTTTTGTTGCACATGATTACAAATGCTTTGTCATTTAGTGAAATGAATGAATATTATTACATAGTTTTGAACCACTTTTAAGTAAAGATGTCAAATATTTTCAGATTCAAGCTTTGAAAGGTGAATATCTTTTTACTTGGGCAAAACTAGAAAATTTCAATTGAGAAAATTATAACAAGCATTCACACTATTTTCTGGAATTTCCTAGATTTAATTGTTTATTCTGAGAAAAATAATAATACTAAGATTTCTGGTCAATGAAAAATGGATGCTATTTGCAGTCCTGCACACAAGCCTAAAAACCAGCTGATCTCATTCAGAGAAGAAATAAATCTGCATTGATAAGAAGAAAATGGATTGTTAACAAACACATTGGTTGATTTGTGTTTATAGGCAGGTTCGTGGTTTATCAGTTCGTATTAACTAAACTTGGCTGAACAAGCAAAGTGAAATTTGAGTGAATCTGGTATGATCTAACTTAGCGTTACCATTAGCTAACAGATCAGCTGGTCCGCTCGGCGCGACACTTCAGAAAATAACCGGATGTTGTTGAAGTTCGTCTTCAAACCGACCTGCACAATCTGTCGATCCATTTCCTCCGAGATGCTTCTCACTGTCCCGCTCATGATCGGTGAGACTTTAGAGGTTCATCCGACCACCCAGCGCTTCATGTCCCCATCGAGCAGCTTCACCCTGAACCAACTGTTGCCAGGACGGACGGTGTTTGCTGTCGCACAGTGACGGACGGTTCCACACTGACGGACACACTTCCGGTCCGTCCCTGCTGTATTTTCCTTGCTTTTAGTATTATTCTTATTTTATATATATTTATATATAAAAGCAGCATTTTTCACCGCAAAGGACAAAATATTAAATGGACGCAGGAAATAAAAAATATGAGTTAATATTAAATCACCTATATAATCATGTATTTAATTATTTCTGTTTTAACTAAAGGGTGACATCATAGGTAATAACATTAAATGTTTTTGTGTTAAGGTTATATGTACAACATGTATGCATTTCATATTGAAGTTTGACTTATTTTAATACACTTATTTATTGGGGGGTGCATTTAGTTGGCCAAAACCAAATTCAGATACAATCTAGATTTTATAAGATTGCAAAGATTTATCCAAAGAAACTCAATACAATCAAAACTAACCCAATGATTAACATATATAATACACCCATAATAATGGATAATGATGAGGGGCCCTATTTTTAATTTGTTCCTAAAGTATGGTAATTGATATTTATATCTGTGGAGAAAAGAAACAAAATGTGTAAAGAGCAATTAATGTCAACCCTTAAAACTGCCTGAGGTCAAATTCAGGCTTTAATTCACAGGTTCATTATGTTGACAGACCCCCAAGCAACTTTAAGTGCAAGTGTGTCAGTAAATATAGGAAACCAGTTAATAGTAAAATGATGCAGGTTTATCTGCTGATGTGTTTTGATAGAGTGCATGCATCCAATATTAATGTCAAGTTAAAGTGCCCCCCCAAACACACACACAAAAAAAAAAAAAAAAAAAAAAAAAACAAACCCATGGTTGAGCCATACTTGAACGGGGAGGTCAACTTTAATTTGCAGTGTAGAACATGACCAACATCAATCAGTAAAATGCAATATTACCAAGGTTCTCTTTATTTGTGAGACAAGAATAAGACCAAGTAGCCAGACATGTGCGCTTTTTATTGGGTTGTGTACACCAAAGGCTTGAAGCCCAATGCACAAACCTTAATAGAAGGTAGAAGCTTTGTCTTTTGCATAATGACAAAAACAAACCAGACCAAGTATCATTTAAGGCTGAAAGTACAAAAAAAACAAAACAAGTTTCAGATTACATAATTTACATATTAAGCAATACTATAGGTCTATTGGGCAGTGGGCCCACCAGAGAATAAACCTTCATAGAGGCAAATAAGGTAGTGAACAAAGACATCTGGAATGACCTACACAAACACAACAATGGACATCATGTTCCTCACAGTCACACCGCCTGGGATGCTCTGTACTTCTGGCAGAGTTTCTCCCCATCAGGGGGCATGGTGCCATAGTGATGAGGGAAATGGGAAGAGGTGTTGTGGGCTCAGCATACATCAGTGTGTTGGTGTAGGCGTGTATGCTGAGCCAGTTTGGGTTTGTAGCAGTGTGTCTTGGGGAGGGGATAGACAGTCTTTAGAAGCACTTCCTGTGGACAATGCTGGGGCCAGACTCATCATACTCCTGCTTGCTGATCCACATCTGCTGGAAGGTGGACAGGGACGCCAGGATGGACCCTCCAATCCATACTGAGTACTTCCTCTCTGGTGGAGCAATGATCTGCATGGGAGAGATAGCATTTAATAAACTTGCAACTACACTTCCAAGTACAGTTGAAGCTCAAAGGCAGACAATACAATGTGACTACTGCATTAACAGGTTTGCCCACTGAGTGGCAGTAGAGGTGAAGAGCTTTCTGGAATTTTATTACATCACTGCCTCAGAGAGGAGTTTTTACCTTGATCTTCATGGTGGTGGGTGCCAGAGCAGTGATTTCCTTCTGCATACGGTCAGCAATGCCAGGGTACATGGTGGTACCTCCAGACAGCACAGTGTTGGCATACAGGTCCTTACGGATATCCACATCACACTTCATGATACTGTTGAAGGTTGTTTCATGAATGCCACAGGACTCCATACCTGTAGAAAGGGTGTAAAGTAGTCAGTTTGGATTCTATAGAGTCTCAATTCCTGCTACATTTTAACTATGGAGTACAATTCTAAAATAAGCTGTCTAAAAAGTTGGCTCAATGATGCAACTTACCAAGGAAAGAGGGCTGGAAGAGGGACTCGGGGCAACGGAACCTCTCATTGCCAATGGTGATCACCTGTCCGTCAGGCAGCTCATAGCTCTTCTCCAGGGATGAAGAGGAGGCAGCAGTTCCCATTTCTTGCTCAAAGTCCAGTGCAACATAACACAGCTTCTCCTTAATGTCACGCACAATTTCACGCTCAGCTGTGAAGGAGAAAAAAAAAAAAGTCACATTTTTTCCTCCCATAAATTCAAATCTTATTTTCAAGCCCATATTTTTGCACTGCTGACCTGTGGTGGTGAAGCTGTAGCCTCTCTCTGTCAGGATCTTCATGAGGTAGTCTGTGAGGTCTCTGCCAGCCAGGTCCAACCTTAGGATGGCATGGGGAAGGGCATAGCCTTCATAGATGGGCACTGTGTGGGTCACACCATCACCAGAGTCCATCACAATACCAGTGGTACGACCAGAGGCATACAGGGACAGCACAGCTTGGATGGCCACATACATGGCAGGGGTGTTGAAGGTCTCAAACATGATCTGGAGGAGGAACAAGCAATAAGTCATCCAGTCAGTTACCTGAAGAATCCTTTGAGTTAGTAAAGTCAGCTCAATAAGCACAGCACGTGTGTAAATATCAAGTCCAGTTATTACAAGCTTTACTTCATCTTTACAGTGCAGTGAAGTCCTACCATGATCCATTACATCATGCAGAGTAGTTAAATAATGCCATTATTTTAACACAAGCACAAATTGCAACCAGCAGTCAGCTAGTCATTCCCGATGCCTCACAGTGCAGAAATAGACCTGAAGCATCCGTAGAGATGAAAAGTTCAGCTCAGGACAGAAGAACCCTGGAGATTGTAGGAGCAGGAGGAAAAGATTCAGAGAAAGAATGTCTAGACAGCAAGAGTTCTGTTGGGCCCTGCAGGGGAGCTGAGGTTTTCCTAACTTGGTGGATTTGTCAGCACATCAGCCAATGTTACCTGGGTCATCTTTTCCCTGTTGGCCTTGGGGTTCAGGGGAGCTTCTGTGAGTAGGACTGGGTGCTCCTCAGGGGCAACTCTCAGCTCATTGTAAAAGGTGTGATGCCAGATCTTCTCCATGTCATCCCAGTTGGTGACAATACCATGCTCAATTGGGTACTTCAGGGTCAGGATTCCCCTTTTACTCTGTGCCTCATCACCAACATAGCTGTCTTTCTGGCCCATACCAACCATCACACCCTGAAATGCAAAGGGAATTGCAATTAGAAACACAAAGCAAGACTTGGGTATATAAACTTGTGTCATTTAATATTTCAATCGTGTTATTGGGAAGCTGTATACCTGATGCCTGGGACGTCCAACAATGGAGGGGAACACAGCACGAGGAGCATCATCTCCTGCAAAGCCAGCTTTGCACATACCGGATCCATTATCAACAACGAGGGCTGCAATTTCGTCTTCCATTTTCTGCATAAACAATATAGAAAAAAGGGACAATATTTAAAAACTGATGTCTGGACTGGTTCAACGTCGAGTCTGGTATTCAGCAATTTGGTTAAAGCCTTGTCATTATGGAGACCGGACGCTGGATGTCGCAGTGGCGCAGGTCCCAGTCCAGATCCAGATCTGAGGAACAAAGGCAGTTTCTCCCTGATCTGACTATGGCCATATAAGGCAAAAGTGAGAGCAGCTTAGAGGCGGCGGCGACCGGCCCGTGTGTGTCGATTAAACCTCAAATGACAAACAGACGGCCACTCCCTCCACCAGGATCATCCTGATCAAATTAACCATCCCCACAGCTCGTACTGTAGAGACAGCGATGTTAAAGGATGAAATGAATGAACTTCCTGCTTCCATGTCATCAGGTGTGCAGACATGTCGTGGCCATGGTTACAAGGTTAGGCGGAAAACAAAGCTCAAATTGCGTAGTTAAAATGTCACAACAACATTTGGGTTTGTGCATTTCTACCTGTAGTGCTGGTCAAGTATTTATTATTATTATTTTTAACTTTAAAAGCATCCATCAAATGTGTGAGAGAAATCGAGACAGAACCGGGACACCGTGCCAGAGCAGAAGCTTACATGTAAACGAGAGGGAGGGGTGGGCAATTAATTTTTTTCTGCCCCCCTCCTCACCCAGCAGAGTCGGATTAGATGAACTGATGGAGCGATGAAAAGGTGTGGCAGCCGGGTTACTTCAACACCTTCTTCTCCTCACCGACTATAAATGACATCATGGCTGCTTCGCCATCAACAGCTCCTTTTTCCAACGGCCGGAGGGAATTTAAAATTCAAGTTTAAACGGCTGCGTCAACTTGCAAAGAAAACACCTGACGTCGTTAAGTTAAGCGAAAATCGGCTTCAAAAAAATAAAATAAATAAAGAGGCCTCGAGGAGAGAAAAAAAAAAAAACGTGGAAAAGTTAGATCCTCTTTGAGTAGCGGGCTTACCTGTGTGAGGGGCGGGTTATCGGTTAAAGGAGGCCTGTGATTGAGAGCGACTCTCCGGTCAGTTCGGTGTCTGAGCTTCACTGCATTGAGGGCCGGAGGACCGCGGGGTTATATAAGGGCCCGTGCTGCAGCCACTCTCCATAAAAGGAAAACTTTCCGCACGGCGGCCTCTGATTGGTTGCGCCGCGTCCACTGGGTGTGGCTCATGCAGATAACAGCTCTGCGCTCCGACAGGACAGGAGCGACCAGGCGACACGAGACCGGCCGATACATTATCAATGTGATCAATACCGGCCTGTCCGGGGTTCAGTAAAATGCCTCTGTCTCTCCGTGTTGTTGTCATTATGATGATGTTCACCCTCAAACACGCAGGTGCAACAAATCACAGAGCTGTTGTGGTAAAAGGCTCAGCTCTTCATGAGTGAACAGTAAACTTAAAATATATTTATTTCTGTATTGGGAGAACATTTTTATGCAATTCTTCACCCGAAAACATCTATAATGGTAGAGGCATTACATAATATCATGATCACACAAATCCTGAAGCACATTGACTAAATAAGCCCATGTTATTTGTTGTGCACTGAAAGGACATCAAACAAATAATTCTTCTAAATTCACTGAGGAATGAACGGGAATCCAGATTGCAGTAAAAAATTGTATAGGCTCCTCATAATGCAACTGTTGCAAAACACAAATTTCTTATTCACTACAGATGCATGTGGTGAGTGGTGTTAGGGCATGGTGTGGTTAGAATCTCAGGGTCACTGACAGCACTGTTAACACCTCGACTGACACATTTACCCTTGGCACACATAGCACACACAAAACACTCACACACACTTGCATTCAGGCCAAAGTGACAGTGATACTTGTGGTCAAGCTGGGATATGTTGACAGAAACACTTGGGAGGTTGTAAATCTCTTAACTCTCAACACTTGTCCAATAATGATTTAAGTGAGTGGGAGGGGCAGATTAACTTTGCTTGCCACAGTGAAATAGATTAGACAGGTGTGTATCTCCAGGAAACACCTATATTAGGTGTGAGACTTAAACCACACTACCTGTTACGAAATTATTACTCACAAGTGTCACTCACTTAGGTATGCATGAACACACCTGCTCATGCACACACTCAGATATAGCTCACCTCCCTTTCTCTAATCTGAAATACTTGTTGGATGTGTACATTTATTTTATGATTATATACTTGAAAAGTTTCATGCAGGGGCTCATCTTTAAAATGACCAGAGACTATGTGGGTGGATAGGGGTGATGTTTTAACTCAATAAGGGCACTGGGCAAAGACTCATAAATTTACACTACGAATTCTTGCTGGCTCTGTGTGTTCCTAATAAGGATATATGGCAGCTGGCTCACCCAAAAGGACAGGAAATAGGTATCATAGACCCTCACTTCTGCAGATGCATGTAGGAAGTGACCGCACAGACCTCCAAACATACACACATACACAAGCCCATATGTCATCAGGTATGGAGCAGTTAAGGACAACGTAGAATGAGCTGATCAGGGAATTGGCTTTCCAGTCTGGCATTATCCTGCTACAGACAGACACTAAGCTTGCATACTCTCACACACACACACACACACACACACACACATTCACACACCAAGTTTAGACTCAGGGCAGGACAACCATCCCTTTAAGAGTTCCTTTGGATGACGTCCATATAAGGAGATATTGGAGTGAGTCACATGGGGGGAAGAATGCACTGCTCAGGTCATGTGATCAGTCTGAGGAAATGAATGAATCTCCCTTTTTAAGGCTGTGTGTCTCTCTGTGTGTGAATTTTGCTTAATTTTGCCTCATTTCACTTCAGTTTCTCTTCTTCACCCATATGCACAGATTCATACTTATTTCTTCCTCTTTTCCTTACTATGCTCCCACTAACTCATTCCTGACAATCATTTCTCATCATTTCCTGTTGACCTTCGAGCCATTCTTCAAGCCATTTCAAAACTCAGCAGCGTGCATGAATCATGCATGCATTACAACACACACACACACACATGTACACTCCCTCACTGCATTGCTCACTCGTACAGTCAGAGGAACTCACAGGCCTGGCTCTCAGCTCTGATTAAGACCGTATAAGGAAGAAGCTAGCAGGTAGCTTCTATCCCCTTTCACTCATCCCTCTCCCCATCCCTCGCTCTCCCTCCTTTACATGCATCCAATTGCTTCCTTTATTTGCCACATTTCCTCTCTCTCCCGAACCAATCACTCCCTTTTTTTTTTCCCAGGATAGGGACAATTATAGAATTGCAATATGAGGTCAGTGGTCATATATGCTTGTTTCACTCCCGACCAGTCTTTCCCAGTCATTTATGGCATCACATTCCAGCTGGGTTTCTTACACGGCATTGAGCAGGAGGTGTGGCACATTTGTGTGTAAGGACAGTGTGTTGAAAGTTTAATGTCATAAGGTACTTATTATTGCTCACTATCAAGCTGCCCCAGAGCAACAACCAGTTTGGGCACTCTGCTTGTGCTATGGAAATTCCTTATCAAACTGAGTCCAAACATCGACCTTGGGATCTTTGTATCTCTTGGGGGTCCGTGGCTGTTTGTCTGAGCTCTGTGGTTGGTAATCCAGCCTTGATGAGATTCTCTAGAAGTTATTTTGTAAAAAGTGAGAGACATTCATTCTTACAGTCATTTTGTAATCTTTGTTTTCGCTCCTGAAATTGATTTCTTGGCCACTTGGTGAAATCATATGAACTTTAAACCATACAGTTGATTATGTACACAACCAGCAAATATGGAACAGCATGAGCCTCGATTTGGAGTTTAGTCCCTGGCTGCCTGACGAATGCATGTCCAATCCATATCGTATTAAAAAACTGTCTATTCACCTGGCAAATTGACCACTTTGTCACAAGCTAGCTAGCTTTTTTCAGTTGTGCACATTGTGGAGTCTTTTTATTTTTCAACAGACTCAGGTGAGTCATTTCACTGTTTCAAGCTAACTTCTTATTCCTCATAAAATCATAAAGGAGGCAACAATGGTCCCATCTAATTTTCCATCGAGAAAACAAATTACAAAAGTATCTTTTAAGCGACCAGGTCTTCATACTTCATGCTGCTCTCACTTTCATCTTGATTGAGCTTGAAGATACACACAAAAAATCCCCCCCAAAAACCCAACACAAACACACACACACATACATATATGTTTGTGTTTTCATACATATACACAACAGTTACACTTATGGTTTCACAATTTTTATTTGGAAAAACGAACATTTGAGATTTGAGAATTCGAGTTCAAAAACAATGAGCTGAAAACACCAGTGTCAGAGCAGATCTGATTATTCTTCTTTTGGGTCAAGCGGTCCAGCTCTTTCCCAGGTCTACCAGCTCCATGCCTTCACAGTAGGACCGTGGCCTTGAAACCCTCACCTGGTTTCACACAGGGATAAGACATAATCGCTCAGTGAAAACGGATATGTCTTTTTTCAACACACACACACACACACACACATACACACGGTGATAAAAAGCACTCACTGTGGGTGTCCTATGGGAAGCCAGTTGCTGTAGAAGTGGGAATGGAGTCCACTGTATGGGTTCCACGGGCCAGCTACAGACGGAAAGGTCGCTGGCCTTACCTGAGTCCAACACTCCATCTCCCATGCTCATTTCACTTCCCCTCCAACCGTACTGAGAGCTACAGGTAACAGAGAGCCAAAGGATTAGTTAGTGTTACACAGACATGTGTGAGTGTGTGCAAATACCAACTGGCATACATTTGTACAGTTACACAAGATATGAACAATATTAATTAAAAGGAATATTGTATTAAAATTATAAGACTTTTATTATTCTGTTCCATCTTTTATATTTGTGTTTTATCAATTTACATGCCTGCTTTTGAATTCATTTAAATAAAGTACTCAACCCTACAGTTTAAGCTGCTCTAATCAATATTTTGATTAGAAAATGTGATGTAAGGATTTGAGTGAATGACAAACACAGAATTATTACTCCACTGAGCTCTAAAGGCCTTTTCAGCGTCCTTTTTTAAAATGATAGTTTTCCCTCTCTTAGCATTAGCTTTCTTGTTTTGATCCAGAACTATGGCCTTTGATTGCCTTAGTCAGCTGTTTAGTGAAAAAAACAGTGATAAACTAAGTGAGCTCAAACTGCTCAGCTCTAATCGTGTAGACAAAACAGCTAGATGGGGAAGACAGTGCAGGTTTAGCAACGACAGCGTCAAATATTTCCCTCTGGAGATAGTAGAGAGCTAAAGGGAGAGATTTATCACTGGACTTGACATGACTTCAGTTGAGTACTAATGTTGCTTGTGTCTGCTGTTTTAAAAGAACTGTTTGGACACATTTATCTTTAACAACTTGACACAGGGTTAAAGGGGCCGTAGGGAGGTTTCTTACTGGGTGTGGGTGGTGATATTTGTCATTTGAGACCTTCAGCCATTGTTGCATTTATAACACAAGCGATTATAATAGGTCCCAGAGCGGCACAACATCTTCAGGCCAGACTGCAAGCTACAGTGGGTCCATATCAAAGAAATGAAATTTCCAGGGGCTGGCTGCTAGCTTGCAGGCTAACTTCAGTCAGAGAAAACACAAGTGAGTTAAGACTGCTGTTGCTTTTTGCTGTTGGTGAGTAAAAGAATGAAGTTTGATGATGAATTCATGTGTCGTCTTCACTGGTAGATAAACAACTCAGTGCTAAAGCGAGCAATAACAAAACTGAAAAAACATACTAACCGTGGATTCAATTTTAAAATATGATATGTTTATTATGTTTTTTTGTGGGGGGGCAATGCTTCAACAATGAGGGTCTAATTGCATTTGAATTAAATTACATAAACTGCAAAAACAGCGGGAAAGGGAAATAGCTTGTTTAATCACTATATTGTAGTTTGTGGTGAAGGTAGCAGGGAGGATATGTTTGAAGCAGGAGAAGAATACATCTCTTTAAATTCAGCCCCTTTAGATAAAAATTTTATTTTACTTATTTAATTTATTTAATATTATTTTGCCTGATACAGTACGGTTAGTACATGACAGCAGAGTAAAGGCACATGTATGGTATGCGTACAGCAAGTCGATGACGGATGACAATAAACCACGACCTTTGTTCATTTTTAAGAATCAAGCTTGTTTTTAAGATTCACTGAGAGCAAAATACCACCTTAACTTCTAATACTGTAAAGTGAGTGTGTGTGTGTACCTGTGCGGGTAGATCGTGTTGATGCGTGCTCCATGGCTGGGGCAGGTGGAAGCCAGCGACAGCGTGTCGTCATGGTAGCAGCAGGGGCGGTCGAGCGCTCGCAGGTGCAGTAACTCATCGGAGCGTGTGAAGGCGGGATTGTCCAATGAATCTGCTGATCCTGCCCATGAACGCAACCAGAACCGACCTGACAGCTCATCAAAATGGTTGAACCTGCGATAACTGTACACACGACAGATCAAACTGAGATGCTTCACATTCCTGGGTTGGAATCATTGTTTTAATCTTGAATTTAGGTCATAGTTGAAATTATTGGTATAAAAATGTTTATATTCATACCCTGCAAATGTACAGACAGTTCACAGGTTTTAGATGGTGACGTTATCCATCACACAATATCACATATACACAAATACACACAAAATCATATACATTCAGTGAAAAGAAGAACACAGCGTCCTACAACAGATACTGTGCCTCCACTGGAGCCCCAATCTGAGCATTAAAGAGTCAGTCTGGGATCAAATGAAGAGACAGGGGACACTGATTCACAGAGGAACTGGGACAAATCCTCCAAGAACAATCGAGCTGCCGAATGTAAATGTCCTGAGGAGAACTGGTGAAGCTGTCAGGTAACAAATAGTTAAAACATTGATTTGATTTGTTTGTTTGGTTGTTTACTGCACTTTGTATAAAATGAATTAATCACTAATGTGAGCTGCTGCTGCACACTCAGTTCTTTGTTGAATAGGAACACCAACCAATCCATAACACATAAATTTTAATGTTCACTTTTGGTTGAAACTACATTAACCCTTAAACAGGCAAGAGTGGAAAACGAGTTTTGAAAAATAATTTGATGATACTACTTAAATCATTTACACTTCGTTACAACAAAGAGATTTTTTAAATATTTTGGAGTTGTATCTCCCAGCATACGTTGCCCCATTAAGGTATAAAAAAAGTCAAGATGGTGGGGCTGCTGATGAATTTTGCATTATATTATTTTGTTCACCTGATTCACATCAGACTACACAGCAGACACTCCTTGTATTAATTCCATATAATATGAGGCCATAAGAGACTTGGTGATTGTGACTAATGCCCCCCCCCCAGGGCTGTGCACGGGTGCATATTTAGACGGTATTTCAACAGTTTCCAAATTTAACATGAGTCTGCTGGAAATCTTTACACTACCAGAAAGCATTTCTGCAGGCAGACTATGACATCTAGTGACCATTACTGTAATTACATTTACTGTGTGTGCAGTAAAGACCCATCTCACTCATCTATTCACTGAGTGGATTGCGTTGAGTGTTGATCAGTGAGCGAGTGTGTACCTGCTGCGAGTCTGATCAACTTTGGCCTGGATCAGAATGGCTCGGTAGCGTCTTACTGCCACAAAGGCCAAAACACCGATAACAGTCACCATGACAAGTAAGATGGCGAAACATGTGCCCACGAGACGTGCTCGGGTCATCCTCATGTCACACCTCTGACCCATGTACCAGAAGTCCTCTCCCACAAGGCAGCTTATACAAAAAAAAACAACAGATACAAAACAATTACTATTACATAGATTTACATGAATGGTGTAGAAACATGTGCAACTGTATGTGTGTGCTTACCGGCAAACAGGAAGTTGGCCTGGATGGTGCGTACAGATACCGTGGTGGTGGCAGTAGTCAAAGTGACAGACAGAGGAACAGCTATAGTTTGCAGCGTTAGGTGGGGACACACACCTGTAGCCGGCTGGGCACTGCAGTAACCAGTCACACACGTCACCCTGCAGACCTGATGTGTTTAAGAAACAGTCTGGTTACATCACTAAGAACAAATCCCAGAACAAGCCCAAAATCCCATCTGTGGCACTCAGCTGCAAGCCCATTTACATCGAATGAAAGTGTAAATGTAAAAAACAGGACACAAACATATACATTATCATGCATCATTTTAAAGATGGTATCCAAAAACAGCTGGGCGCTGTAGTTTTTAGCAAACATTACTCAAATAGGAATAATTGGTGCATTCGTTGGAGTGTATTTTCAGCTGAGGATTAATACACGGTGGTTGCACTGTTAAGCTGCATGATGTAGGTAGAACTGACTTTAATTAAGTCCACATCCAACATAATAACAGGATATGTCACCCAGAGCAGCAGCGTGACTCAACATGTTTTTAATAGGTCAACAACATTGGAGGTTTATAGAACAAATGTATCAGGCCTGTAAAAATACACAATATTGTCAGAATTGTCTTTTAAATGTGCTGGAATGAAAATGGTACTACTATGGCGGATTTATCTTGCCAATTATCTGGCATTTGTGTCAGGAAATTAGCAAATATAATAATAAACATGCTGGATTTGAAGGTCGATTTTGAGTAATCGAGTGAGTATGTTTACCTGCAGAGTTGGCCGACATTTATCTGACCTGTATTATTTGACACACTGCAACTCCAACACAATATGCCTTTCAGCTTTATCTGTCCACCAGCATACAGTAAACAAATGACTCACTGAGGTTGCATTATTCCACACGTGTGTTGACCACATTGAAATGCAGCCACAGCACTTGTGTCATGTGAATTTTTATACGTTGCAAAACACCACAAGTAAAAAGAATCAGATGATAAAATGCCATTGTAACCACTTCACAGTCACAGTAACCCAGGCATGTTAATCGGATTTCTTACTATTGGATTATTATCTTAACTGAATTTATCTAACTAGGTTATGAATCTGCCTGAAACTGGGGTTTATTAAATAAGGGATCTAAAAATTGAATTTTCCCGTCAGGTAAATGAAGCCACTGTGCTAGAGGAGAGATGACAGAAAATGAGGGGAGAGAGGTGGAGAGTGGCATCCAGCGAAGACACTTGGCTGGATCAGGTTGCACAGAAACTTAAAGGACATTTGAACACAAGCTCACCTCCCAGTGTGATGTTGGTGACCTTGGATGATCTGAACTTCTTCCCCTCCCGAGCTGCCTTAGCAAGCCCTGTTTGCTCCAGCAGTGATGAGGGACCTGTCATGCTGAGCCACTGCAGAGCACCGCGGGTTTTAAACACCACCAAACTCTGCACTGCATGGCCGCTGGAACAACACAACCGTAGAGTCATCTTATGCTCACATGGCCAGCTGTAAGTTTGCAACTTTACACAGCTTGTGCTTTTTATGTACAATATATTACACTAGATTCAACCACCAAACCATTCATTCATTCATTCATTCATCTCCTACAGCTTATCCGTTTCCGCGTCACAGGGGGTTTGCTAGAGCCAATCCCAGCTCACACTGGGTGAGGGCGGGGTCACCCTGGACAGGTCGCCAGTCAATTGCAAGGCCAACACACAGAGACAGACAGAGATAACAACCACTCACACTCACACTCAGACCGACAGACAAATTAGAGTCATTAGTTAACCCAAACATGATGTCTTTGGACGGTGTGAGGAAACCGGAGTACCCGGAGGAAACCCACGCAGGCACGGGGAGAACATGCAAACTCCGCACAGAAAGGCCCCAGGCCTGGGAACTGAACCCACGACCTTCTTGTTGTGGGGCAACAGCGCTAACGCGGCCCCACAAAAACCAATTTCTCAAAAAACAAATCCCTGATTTTCTTTGACAAATTAGTTTTGTCACTTGAATATATGAGAGGGACATATAGTATCTCACCTGCTCCAGACCCCCAGCAGCCTGCTGAACCCCGGGGCTTTCTGTAGGTACGGCTCCAGCTGAAAGAAACAGGAAGTAAGAGCTTCAACTCCAAGATTATTATAACAATATATATATATATATATGTTTCTGCAGGCCGCTGTGTGACAGTGTGTTAATCCCTCACCCAGAGAGCAGTGTCTTCCTCCAACCTGGCAGTAAAAGCCGATTTGGGTTCTTCTACAATTATCTGCAGCAGCAGCTCAATTGACTCCACTGAGCAGAACAAACCCATAATTCCATTACAACAAAAGAAATATTGAAACATTTCGTCACACTGAACGAAAACACAACAACACTACCTCTGACAGCTACTGGCTGCTGTGGCACAATGTAAAACTTGGGCGTCTGACTAGTTTGGGTGCTCCATGTGGGTGTGGAAGACAAGGCAGAAGGTGTGACCGCTACATGGCTCTTCTCTCCAGGATAAGGGCTGGTCCAAGCTGGAGGTCCAGGCTCAGATGGTTCAGCTGTGGGAGTGTGTCCGGTTGTGCTGTTGGATTCATCCCCTATTTCTGTCCTAACTTCTATATCTCCATTTCCATAATTTAATATCGCAGTTGTGAGTGAGAGCAGAGGAGTGTGTGAAGTATTAATGAAGTTGTGGGGCTGTTCATGCGTAGTGGGGACGTCGGTAGAAGACAACAAAGGTATGTTTGAAGACGCAGAGCTGATTGTTGGTGCTTGCGAGGCTGTAGGTACAGTTTTGTGGTTAGCAAAGACTGTGTTTAAGGTGGATTGGGTGACAGTGGTGGTTAAAGACACAGGTCCGTCAGTGGAGTGTGAAGTACTGGAAGGTGTTTGGGGTGTATATGAGGGTACAGACCAGTATGGGGACGGACTGGACGGCAAAGGAGGAGCAGGAGTAGGTGAAATTGTGGGTGAGTTTTCATGCAGGAGTGTGTATGTTTGAGTAGCGGTTCCTGTGGCAGCTGAACTTTGGAGAACATCTCCTGGTGTCTGCGCTGTTCTGGGTGAACCCGCTGAACCTCTGAACCTTGAAGTGCTGTCTTCAACTTCGGTAATGACAGGCGGCGAGGGAACAGTGTTTGTTGTCATGTAGGAGGTCATTAAATTCCTTTGTGTACTTTCTCTAGTTGTTTGTGTCCATGTGATTGAAGGGGATGTGTGAGGAGAGTGCGTGAGACTCCCTGTGCTTTCTGGAGACTTTGTTTGGCTGTGTGTGGCAGGAGTGGGAGTGTGTGGCTTCACTGTGTCGTCAAACTTATCAAAGGCAGCAGTCCGACTAGAAACATCAGACACAGCAGACTCAAACGGGTCGGTTCGATTTATGTCTGGATGAAACAACGCCGCGGCTGCAGTACTAACAGCAGCGCTGAGCTCTGTGATGTGGGTAGCGGGTGACTGATGAGTCTCAGTAGGAGCCGGTGAGAACTTGGATGATTTGCTGGGTTCAGTATCAACATCTGCAACGCTGAAAACATCCTTTGGAAACTCACTGGGGGGTTTTAAAGGGTCAGAGGTGATGGCAGAGGTCACATCCGAGTTAAGTCGGTCTGTGCTTCTCTGACTCCTCCAGGAATGGCCTTCTTTCTCTCTGGGTGTCCCACTCGCAGCACTTCCACCTGGCGTTAGGACGGTCCCACTCTCCCAGGATGTCATTGAGGGAAGCTCAGAGTGAGAAGAGGTGAGAGACGAGCCGTCAGAGCTGGATAGTGTAGGGTGAGCCTGTGTGGTTGCATTTTTGTCTACGAGTTCAGATGTGTGAGTGATTGGATATTTATACGTGTCTGTGCCAACAGAGGTGTCGGAGCTGATGGCTTTTCCATCTGTCAGTGACATAGGAGTTTGAGGGAGCTCACTGGTGGGGTTTGTTTCTGTTTTTGGTGTGTCGGTGTGGAGGAGTGTATTCTGAAAATAGGGGTGGGTTCGCTCTCTGGCAGATATGGGACCATCGGTGTGGGGATCAGCTCCAGATGTATCCGCTCCATTGTTTGGTCCTTCCTGAGGAAAAGGGAGAGTTTCCCTATCGGATCTCCCAGCCACGGTGAGTCCTTGCAGGGGTGAGGTGGGGCCAGACACAGACTGAGGCCTAGCACTCCAATCCAGACCTTCGTAGAGGCGACCTCTGACCCCTTCTGTCCCTCTCACCACCTCTCGACGAACAGGAGTTGTGCTTGCAAAGCTGGTTCCTGTCTGAGACCAAGCTACGAGGTCTCCGTCTGAATGTGGGCTGGTGTGGTCCTCCGAGGAATTCCTCACATCTTCCTGGACTGGATCACCAAGAACAAACACAAAAACAGAGGGACAGAGTGAGGAGAGGCAGAGTGGAAACCACAACAACATCTCTGTGCCTCTCTCACCACCGTGAGCACGATAACAACTTTCTGAAAGATTTACAGCACACTTTGAACAATACGCTTCCACAGTGTGTTTCCACAGGAGTAACCACAGCATTCCTCCTTACTGTAAACACTATTCATTTCTGCTCCTCTTACTTATTTACAAGACTACCACATAATCAAAGTCCAGGTCTGGAACTAGTCTGAGCCAAATGTTATTGTGACTGTTATTAGATCATAGTAGGTTATACTGGATTAAACTGTAGCTGTTAACAGTTTCTCACCATGATAGGAGAGCTGCATTGGCTTTGAAGGGCGCCCTGCTCCGCTCCAGGTGAGGCTGGCCGTGCTCCCGTCACAACCGGAGAGCAGAGCTGTCCCCTCGTTCTCCAGGATCTGATCGTCCTTGTCCAAAACACAGTGCACTGATATGTTCGAACCACTGTCTAATCGCACTACCCGTAAAAGTACCCTCCTACCCGGAGGAATATTTATCTTCCAAGTACACAGAGAAGGAGTCTCATCCGACGCGTGGCTCATGGAGTTGAGGCCGTCGGTGTCTGTAAAAACTCCAGGTGAAGTGAGATTGATGACGCCGGCTGGCTCTTGGTCCAGGCTGACATTTCCACCACAGAGGTGCTGTGACAAGGCCAATGTTTTATCTGGGGAGACACAAGCAGATACTGGTCACAGAGGGCTGTGTGTGGTGATGTAGTTTAATCAGACATGTATGGACACAAGTTGTAAACAACTCAAGCCAAAAAAAGTTTGTTTCATTTAAATTGAAGGAATAAAATAGATAAAAAGATTTTCTCCTTTCTTTCAATCACCTGATGATCCCTGAATTTCGGACTGAGGCTTTCAGTTTACCACTGAGCTCAACTCTGTACGCAGAAACATCTACCATCCGAGTTCATGTTGACAACAGAGCAGCACTATTGTGACTTTATTCAAAAGTAGCAGATAATCAAACAGCAGTTTCAGCTAAAAATATGTCCCATACAAAGATCAGTGATGATAAAAGGAGAACCAGGGCAGAGTCAGATAATAACCGTGTAGGCTGAAATGAGCAGTCCAGTCATTTCTTTACCTGTTGTGATAATAAAAAGCAACAGACAGGCGTGGAGCTGCATTTCCAGTCCTGAGACATTTCACTGTCGGAGACCCTTTTAATCCCGAATCCACGCAGATTTTCCAGACGTGTGTCACCGTGAGGACGAGGACGAAGCGAAGAGCGAAACCAGAGTCCAGTTTTCCTGCGGACCTTCCCAGCAGCAGAGCGGAGAGGCGTCAGAGATTTTCCTCCTCCATCATTTCCTCCGGAGCGGAAACCGCGGCGCTGTCAGCTGTGCGGCGCCGCGCAGTCCCCCCAAATCAGATCCACGTGTGTGAGACATGGTGTCCCGCCATGTGTCCTCGGTGTGGGGTGGACAGGGAGCCATCAGGAGGGGGGGGGGGGCAGTGGTTTAACACAGCCTCCAGGCCGGGCTCTTCCGTGCGGTCGTTTGAATCGATGCGCGTTCCCAAAGATGAGAAGGAGGAATCCGCAGGAGCTGCAGTTTTACGCACGGCAGTAAACGCCACACAGGAAACTTTTACCACAGGAGGACATGAAGGCAGAAGGGGGGGGGGGGGGCAGTTCATTAGGGCTTTTTTTTATGTTTTACATTTGTGTGTCACAAACATTTGTTGTGCACCCCCCCCCCCACCACACACACACACACACACACACACACACACACACTCAATGCTTCCTCTAAGTTCACATGAAGTCCCACTATCTACAGCGGCTGAGCTGAAACACAAGTGAAGGCCTCAGTTTGTGGTAATTTTGTTGAACACAACTTTATTGAGAAATGTGGTCATGTGAGGGCAATAAAAAAACAAGTCAAGACCCAGTGCTGAACCCACTTTAGTGATACTGCTAAACTATGGTGCGGCAAAGAATTTGACCTATTAGTATGTAATCAAATAGAAAAAAACCAGTGGAGACAAATAAACTTGTGTGTGTGTGTTTTCATTTTGTCTGGTTTGATGTCCAGCTGTGTCCAGGAAGTGCTGGAAACCACTATCCCTTACTAGACATGTTTGTGTTTACTGTCATTTTCCATTCTAAGAGTTGTGTTAGTATTTTTTATTTTTTATTTTTTTTACCAGATGCGGGCAAAGTTACTCCAAAAGAAGCTCATAAATCCACAGACCAAACCTCCACATGTTTGATTTTTAAGCACTTTGGGAAGAGCTGAAGAAAAACTTTTGAGAACGAGGTTTAGATGGATAAATTATAGAGAACTGCAACTTAAACGTGTCCCTGATCTGAAACCCAAAGACAAGAAAAGGCCCAGGTTCACTACTCTTTAGGACCTGACTTTGTAGATGAGGGTATAGCCAGTTAAAATTCTTAATTTTTTATTTTTAGACTATCATTTTTTGAATTATTATTGTGTTTCTGTATACATTTCTAAATAAAATCAACTTGCACTCACCCGTAATGATCATTGGTTTGAAGAACTTAAAATTTTCTAAAAGTCGTAATTGATTCAAGATAGACAACACAAATAAATCAACAGAGGACTAAACAAGACAGCTATCTTTCCCAAATTAAAGCAAGGCTTAAACCCAAATATAAGTGAGAAACATGGATTTTGCTTGATCTGCAAAGTGAAATCTTTAATAAAAGGAATCTGAAGAGTGTTACACAAATTTTTTTTAGAACTCAAGTTAGTTAGATTCATCACAAACACAGAGGTAACTAAAATATCTGAATCCATATTTGATAAAAGACAAAAGTAGAGTGATCCCTCCAGAATGCATTCCTCAGTTTGGAGATGGCATGTATCTTTCGCAACTGTCTCCAGTCAGCTTACGGTCACAGGTGAGAGTGAATCTGATTTCAACATTGCCATAATGTGCGTTATAGCGGTGGTTGTGAGTCCCCTGTTTTAGAGGCTGAGAGCGTGAAAGCAGCTTATCATGGTTCCAGGTGTCCTCATCCCAGAGTTCAATCTGCAGATTATACCCTGTGTTCACCTTCATTAAAAAAAAAAAGAAAGTCAAAGTTACTTTAAGTTATACATGTAAACTATTATATGCCCATCAACTATTGACCAAATGCTTATGTTGTGGCCTGTTAAGTCATTACAGCACCATATTTATCAGACAGACATAGTGATACATTGTCAGAGCAGAAAGTGGGACTGAAAAAAAAGGAGATGAATACTGACCATTCCAAAATCATGGCTTTCGTTCCAGAAAGGGTTGTTCGAATGGATAATCCTAGTTGTGTACCTATTGGAGCCGTGCTGTAGCTTAACATATCTGTAAAATGAAGAAACATGAAAAGAAAATCACCATATCAACATCTGTGTTTGAAGCCTGACATTCACTAAATGGCTTCTCTGTAGCTTGAGATGTACTATACGCACCCTTCAGTCTGGTGCCAATAATCTCCTTTCAGATCCCAGCCTCGGATGACGGTCACCACCAGTCTTCCTCTCCTGGCCTCTTTGGGACAGCAGGAATCCAGGTTTGGGTCATTGCCGCCACAGGATGGTTGTTTGGTCGAGTTCTTGATGGCGTTCTCTTTCAAGTACTGCTCTATGGCAGTCTTCATTCCTTGCCTCTTTGTCTGGCTTGTCGCCAGCTCATACATTGGTCTCAGGGAGTACTCAACAACATCAGGGTGATCTTTGAGGGTCGTCAGCCACTTCTTGTAGCTTTGGTCACTCTTGGTACGGTTGAGCGCAAACTCGCCCGTCCAATCTTTGCCTCCCACCACTTCTGTGTAATGCTGGTGCAAACTAGAGCTGAACAAGGTGGAGGAGACATCATTGTTGTAGACTTTTCTGCATGTGCCGATTTTAGGGGACACACCAAATTTCCCCAGGCCTAGATTGATTCCAGCTGACAGGCAATTTTGCACCTAGATGACAGGACATGATTTTAGATACTGATTTTGTCTCAGAAAAAGTGTGAATGGGTTTTTATTGTCTTCAACAGCCATGTGTGCTTCATATACCGAGGATGAAGAGAAGCCACTCAGACTGGCCAAACAGGTACGTGTAGCTGTAACTCGCCTGAATCGGCCCCCAAGATAAACCTGAAATTACACACAAGAAAATGTCACAGAGACAAACAGGTTTCATTGGCATATTCATGTGACGTCATTGATCAGGAAATCAAGAAAGTAAAATTGATGTGTGTGTGTATTTGAACCTGGCGGATGTAATGTGTGCCGTAGGTCCTGATGATCCGTCTGTACTGCACTCTGGTTGAGATGTTGTATGAACTTGGCAGTTTCTCCAAATCCTGACTGAATGCATAACTGAGCGGTGGTTTTTCTGACACACGGTAACTAAAAACAGAAAGCCAACATATAAATTACCTGCATGCGTAAACTTAGATAATAAAAATAGTGTTGTGAAATAGTTGTTGGTCTTCACACCCTACCTGTAATGCTTACAGGTGGCCTTGTGCATGCTGAATGTGTAGCGGTCCTCTTTGGTCTTGGCTGATGCAAAGGCATATGCAACGGAATGACGTCCTCCCACCTCCAGACCAGCAAACTTCAAAAAATCCAGTCCCAACTGATAAAAAAGAAAGACAAGTCCAAGTATCATAATCACATTGTATTTGTAGTTTTAGGTGAAATCGATCTACAGCTACGGGCCATGAAGTTTAGTTTGTGCTCTTTGACACGATGAACTTGACTGCAACTTTAAACATACTTTTGTTCATAATCAGGTAGACCACCAGAATACTTAATTATAGTCTCATTTGCCTCAGCTGCCTTAAAAATTTCAACATGGTGACACATAAATCTGGTGAATGAGCACCTGTATATCTAGATATTGATTTATTTACATATACGATGAAAGTGAAAGTGATTCATACTTTCCAGTCCTTGCTGTCATCTGTCGTTTGTTTTTGGAGTAGTGAGCTGTGGAAATATTCACATAAAATATCATTAGCTAAAGGTAGAAATGACAGAGAGTTATTAGCGACGATGTGAGGGCAGAAGCTGCAGACATTGAACAGGGATTGAACATTGTGGGGTCATTAAAAGGTAGATCAGGAATCGCTGAATGTGGTTGAAGAAGCTCTCAGATCTCAGTATTCTGTTTAAGTCGGCTACAAATCATCAAATTTTGTCCATTGAACAAAGTATTAGCATCAAAATACACTCAAAGTGAGAAAAGTTGGAATTGTAAACATGGACATGTAACATTGTTGGTGTACAACACATTTGTCAAACTCAAGGCCCGCGGGTCACATCCGGCCCACAACATCATTTCATTTGTCAAATATTTAAATAATATTTAATAATGCAGCGCAACAGCTGCCGTGCCGAACAATTGGCCTCCTGTGAGAGTCTTAAATCCCGCTTCCCTGACGTCACACCAATCAGGCAACTGTAGACATTTACAATTTAATTCTTAAATTTACATGAAAGAATCACATGTAGGGGGTGTTAGGGGGTGTATTGGGACTGGGCCTGATTAACAATTTATACCATCACGTTTAAGCTAACCCCTAAAAATGGACAACAGGAGCTTTCCAAACAGGTGGGAGTCAGAGAATACATTTATTGACATTGCCAGTGAACCATTGTGTTTGTTGAGCTAATGTGGCTGCAGTTTAAGAATTTAACAATTACAATTTTTATTTATGTTTGCATTTGATATTTTTACGGAGAACAAAATATTTATACATTTATTTATTTCATTGGGGAAAATATAGTATTCTGTCTGTTCCAATGCATATTTATATTCAAAACATGGTTAGTTTTCGTCCGTTCAATAAATTTTCTTCCTGTTTGGCCCACGACCTAAAGTGTACTTTGAGTTTTGGCCCCTTGTGTGATTGTGTTTGACACCCCCTGGTGTACAACATTAGCACCATGTTATAATCATATCTGGCATTAATAATCTCAATCTCAAAAGTAATTAATGGCTAAAACTTTAAGGATAGGTATAAAATACTATAAAATCTACAAACACAAGTAAAGGTGGCCAACTTATGAACTGTGCTTAAGTAAGGGACATGAGTTAAGGTACTTAAGTTAACTTACTGTTTTACTGTCATGTGAAACCTCCACAGACACTTTTAAAGGCATTAAAAGTTTTTTTGTTTTTTTTTTAAGTTTTATAACAGTCTATATATCACAGATTACCTGACAGAAGTGTGCATGCTGCTGGATATATGGACACTGCAGCGGGTGAACGGACGCCAGTCTACAACAGAGAGGGGCAGCTGAAAATAAAGGTGAGACCACCATGATCAATATGTACATAAACAATGTGTGTATGTGTCACATTTGCTGCCATACACATTTAAATGTGACTCTATGCTTTTTTGGCTTAAATTACTTTCTGTAGCATGTTGCCTTGCAGAGGGTTGCGACGGAGAATACAGGTGCCATTAGGGGTGAGGAAACTGTAGACGTCGATCAAGAAGGCTCCTGTACGCTGCAGGGTGACCAAATTGAAGCCCTCACCCACCAAATTGTGGCCTGGCACAAAGGGAGCGCACTCACACTCATGTTGCATCGTGTTGTCACAGGTGAGAACAGGTGAGTGATGTAACAAGAAGAGGAGACTCATGAAGAGACAGGGTGGAGTTGAAAAGGAGAACATGGCTGGAGAACAGGAGAGAGAAGAGTCAGTTTCATTTCAGCATAATGCTTTATGATGGGTTGAATTAAAATTTCCTTCACTCTGAGTGCTCTTAAAAATATCTGTCCACATTTTAAAAGCAATGAATCTTTTTTATCAGCAGAATTCAGTCCAAGTTATTTGTCAGGGTATAGTTAAAAATAAAAGTAATAATAATAAAAAAAAGGGTCATGCAAGTATTATTTTATTGAAGTAATCATTTTGAATGTTGTTTCAGTTTAGCCATTTCCTTATTGGTCTGGCAATTTGTATCTGTATTTGTCTATCCAACTGTTTATTCCCATAATGTTTGATGATTTATTTCAGAAAATGTTTTAAACCCTAAACCCAATGTGCAAAATTTGAGGGCAAATGAATCATAGCGACACAGCCCAAGCCACAGCCTATGCACTTGCAAATAACCATCAGCTCTGAGGTTTAGTAAATTTAAAATCTGGAATAATACTATGAACTCTGAGTCGCAATATTCAAATATGAATAAAAGCAAAAAAATCACAAAATTATCAGTTCACATGTAAAACATTTTTCTTTTGAGCAATTAAACCATAAATAAACGGAAGAAAAATACTCACAAAAATAAAAACCAAATAAAAGTGACCTCCGTCCAAACCAAAATCTTTAAAACTTGATTGAAAAGACGCTTTAGATATTAATCAATGCAGATAGTTTCACGAAAACAGTTTTACCTGGAGCTCACTGGAAGATGAGACGTGTCAGCCGAGGATGTGGTGATGTTGTCCAGTCTGCAGGTAAAAGCCCTTTTATACATGATGAGTGCTGCACACAGGAATACCTCTTCAGCTAATTCACCTGACTTAATTACAGAAGAATTAGACATAAAAAATGAAACCAAAAACAAACAGGAGAAACTACATTTTATATTTCAAGGAAACTGGCAGATAATACAATGGTACACCTCCTCTCTGTTTATTGTGGACCAGCACACTTCAGTTCAAACATGTTTTACATTTTTTCATTGTAAAGAACAGATCCAGTTTGGTCAAACATTCTAGGCAGCTTTCATGTTTCACAAGAAATGAAACTTAACTGTGAGCAAAATTTTTGAAAAGAAATCTTAAAATATGATAACACATTTTATTTTATTTTATGATTTATAGCTTTTTTTATATTGACAATCATCATTAGAGGTAAAAAAAAGGAAAAAGAAAAAAGCAAACAAAAAACAACCCACTTATAAGGCCCTGTCAAAGTGAATCAATGTGAAACTGACTGACTAAACAGCATGTCAATCACTTCACACATGCACACATAAAAAATCTTTTCATTAACAATAATCAAGCGGTCTATTCATACATTCCAGATGTTCTCAGTGAAAACCAGGGTTAATGAGTCAGTGCTGGCTGAGGGAACTTTTGGTGTGTACCTTCGTGAGGAGTTTGAATAAAGAGAAACACAAATTTTTCCGGCTGTCATGTCGCTCCACAGGTACACATGGGCCAAATGTACGGTGGCCGGGAGGTTCAAACAAACATTGCAAAATCTGAAACACTTTTACAAAGCTTGAGACAAATTTACATTTTGGAAAACAAATGAACAAAACGCGAAACACTTTTACAAACCCCGAGACAAATTTACAAGTCCCGAAACAAACCGGAAAGGGAATGTCCCAACTCCGGGGTTGAGCCGGAAGTGATAACGGGAGCGACACGGCCAGTTGGAGTTCGATGTAGTTCATGGATAGTCAACGAATGATGTTTTGCCCGTTTTGTGGTAAACACATTCCTTCTGGTCAGGGCCATTTAAAAACTCTAAAGACCGACCACACGAAAAACAAAAACCGCGTTAAGCGGCTCATGTGTTTGCCACAAAACGGGCAAAACATCATTCGTTGACTATCCATTGTTCTCCATGTACACCATCAAACTTTTTTTTAAAACTTTATTTACATTTTCCTTGTATACAAAAACTTTCGATAGGAACGTGCATTTTTTTACAATACAAAACAGAGTGGATATTGAGAGATACAGAGGAGGAAATAGAAGACTAGTGGTAACAATGAGTAGAATTAAGATAGGACATTTAAGCAATACCACACGAGAGAGAGTGCTGTTGTGTTGAATATCAGCACTGGTGTTTATTCTGTGACACAGTCACAGGTTACAAAAATAATGACATAAATAAATATATTTCATTTCATTGAATTTTTTTATTATTTTATTTTATTTTTTGTTTTTTTTATTTTATTTTGTGTTTTTATTTTATTTTATTTATTTGTTTATTTTTTAAAATTTTATTTTATTGAATACTATACTTACGTATACCTATAGGTAAGTATAGCTAAGTATAGTACCTGGCATGGCTTTACCCATGCCAAAGCTGAAAAACTCAGCTATTAGTTTTAATTGAAAATGGATTACACAGCTACAATCACACATGGTATTAAAAACTTAAAGGAACTTGAGACAATCCCAGCTGACGTTGAGCAAAGTACACACAGCTATATCGCAGGAACATGTCAAGAAAAACATTAATGCACTCAAGTGCAAGGGCGATGAAGAGTCCCATCCTCTGTGTCACTGTTAGGAAAGTGGAGTACCTGCAGGTAACCCACACAGGCCCAGTGTTCACGCCCAGTTTCCCCACCTTGCTGTGAGCCAACAGGGCTACGTGCCTGTGATCACCAGGTCTCCCCCAGAAGCAGGGAGAAGGGAAGGCCTGTGGGAAGATGTAAAAACAAGATGGTATGAATCTTTTTGTGCTGTAATAAATGGTGCGTCATAGTGAAAGGTAGTTGGGGCAGGAGGTTGAGCCTTATGTGAGTAAGTGTTTATTCTGTGACACAGTCAAAGGCTACAAAATAATGACATATATATATATGTCATGTCATATATATGTATATATATATATGTATATTTTTTTTGTTTTGTTTTGTTTTATTTTATTTTATTTTGTGTTTTTTTAATTTCATTTTTATTTTATTTATAAAAAAAACACTATACTTACCTATACTTCCTTATACTTACCTATACTTCCTTATACTTACCTATACTTACCTATACTTACCTATACTTCCTTATACTTACCTATACTTCCTTATACTTACCTATACTTACTTATACTTACCTATACTTACCTATACTTACCTATACTTCCTTATACATACCTATACTTACCTATACTTCCTTATACTTACCTATACTTACCTATACTTACTTATACTTACCTATACTTACCTATACTTCCTTATACTTACCTATACTTACCTATACTTCCTTATACTTACCTATACTTACCTATACTTACTTATACTTCCTTATACTTACCTATACTTACCTATACTTCCTTATACTTACCTATACTTACCTATACTTACTTATAATTACCTATACTTACCTATACTTACCTATACTTACTTATACTTACCTATACTTACCTATACTTACCTATACTTACTTATAATTACCTATACTTACCTATACTTCCTTATACTTACCTATACTTACCTATACTTACCTATACTTACCTATACTTACCTATACTTCCTTATACTTACCTATACTTACCTATACTTCCTTATACTTACCTATACTTACCTATACTTCCTTATACTTACCTATACTTACTTATACTTACCTATACTTACCTATACTTCCTTATACTTACCTATACTTACCTATACTTACTTATAATTACCTATACTTACCTATACTTACCTATACTTACTTATACTTACCTATACTTACCTATACTTCCTTATACTTACCTATACTTCCTTATACTTACCTATACTTACTTATACTTACCTATACTTACCTATACTTCCTTATACTTACCTATACTTACCTATACTTACTTATAATTACCTATACTTACCTATACTTACCTATACTTACTTATACTTACCTATACTTACCTATACTTCCTTATACTTACCTATACTTACCTATACTTACCTATACTTCCTTATACTTACCTATACTTACCTATACTTCCTTATACTTACCTATACTTACCTATACTTCCTTATACTTACCTATACTTACCTATACTTACTTATACTTACCTATACTTACCTATACTTCCTTATACTTACCTATACTTCCTTATACTTACCTATACTTACCTATACTTACTTATACTTCCTTATACTTACCTATACTTACCTATACTTCCTTATACTTACCTATACTTACCTATACTTCCTTATACTTACCTATACTTCCTTATACTTACCTATACTTACTTATACTTACCTATACTTACCTATACTTACTTATACTTACCTATACTTACCTATACTTACCTATACTTCCTTATACTTACCTATACTTACCTATACTTACTTATACTTACCTATACTTACCTATACTTACTTATACTTACCTATACTTACCTATACTTACCTATACTTCCTTATACTTACCTATACTTACTTATACTTACCTATACTTACCTATACTTCCTTATACTTACCTATACTTACCTATACTTCCTTATACTTACCTATACTTCCTTATACTTACCTATACTTACCTATACTTACTTATACTTACCTATACTTACCTATACTTCCTTATACTTACCTATACTTCCTTATACTTACCTATACTTACCTATACTTCCTTATACTTACCTATACTTACCTATACCTTGGTATAGCCATGCCAGGTACTATACTATAGTACCAGCCAGGCGCCTGGTCCGGAGCGCTACTCTCCCAGATTCTTCCAAATACAGGAGAATACCTTCCTGTACTTGTTCTTCTGGGCGGCGCATCAGGACGAGCCTCAGATCGCCCGGGTTGATACTGAGGCCCCCACCGACAGCCGTCCACCGATGAGGAGGTCCCTCACCGACAGACAGCCGTCAGTGACTCTCAGGTCCAAGGCTGTAGTCCGTACACGCCGGGACCTGAGCGTCCCCCCGGAGAGCCAGCCCCGGAGTTTATCGCTCACCTTCGGAGAAGGGAGTGAAGAGAAGAGAGCTCACCGCTGCTATTTATACTCCCCGAGGGAGGGAGGGTGACGTCACTGTGACATCTGAGGGAAGAGGGAGTTGGACCTCAGGATCCATCAAAGGGATGAGAGAGGGTGACGTCACTGTGACTGTAGAGTGATGTTTTTATGGACCATTTCTTATGAATGGTCAAAAACACTGGAACTTGTACCTGATTGGCTGCTGCCTTATGTCCACCAAATCTTAGTAACCTGGATGGCGGGAACTGTCACAGATGTGTTGGCAGAAAAATGTGCTGCATTTGGGTTCTTAAGCAGCCTCGTTACATTTCTACTGTTTTCTCCTGCAGCACACATTGTTCAAGTTTCTGACTCACTAAATATAAGCACTGTACTAAATGGCTGCATTTAAATGCAGCGCCTACAGGAGTCTTTAATACTGCTGAGAAACTATGTATACTTGTGTCCAAGAAATAATGGAAAAAAAAAAAAAAAACAACAGCAAATGAATATAAAGTAAACAATGTCATCCAAAATACATTCCCCTTAAAATGATTCTAATAATAAATTCAGTGCAAACTGCAGGGAGATCAGCAGAAAATATTATCAACAGTAGATCCATTCAGTCTGAAAAGATTGAAGGTGTCAAACCTGTCAAACAGAAAATAAACAAAAGTGAAAGTATGTACGTCATCCTGAGTCACCTGGAAAAAAAAAAGAGGATTAAGTAAAAAAAAAAATTAGAGATTAAGTTTAATTGTTTGGAAGTGCTTTCCAAAAAAAGGGTCAGTTTACAACAACAGCAGAATAAATAGGAGCCTGTCAGTCTCCTGTATTCAGTCACTAAGTTAACGTTAGTGCTGTTTATGAAAAGGAATCAAAAACATGTTTTGCATTGATATGAATACAAAACAAAGAAAACAGGACACCAGCTGCTACACTGTGGTTATTATTGAATACAACAAAGGCAAACAAATGATTTAGCACTATTGTGTAAAGCTAATAGATGTAGAGGAGCAGAGAACAGAGAAAATTAAATGACAATAAATGAAATCATCTTCTTTAGATGAATTGCTGAGTAACAACAATGAAGATTTCTTTTAGATTTACAGTTTGCAAATTATGAATGATAATGTAGTTGACATTCCATAACTGAAACAGGTCTGACGAGGTATGACTACAGAGTGTTCTTCTGAATTTGAGCCAAAAGTTGTGCAAAATATAACCAATCAGGATTTTTCATTTTAAGGTAATAAGCTCTGGAATGCTTGAATTGGTAAAACAATAATAGATTGCACTTGGAGAAGAATGTGTACGAATATGTAGAAAAATAAAATTGTTTAGGGCACACTGTGTCTTATTGGTCCACTGAGGTCAAGAGAGGCGATACTGTACTTGATTAAAGAAGTGCGTGTTGCCTTTGAGACCAGAATAGTGTATCAATCACTCTGCAGATGGTTTGTACTTTTCACAGCGGTCTCCAGTCAGATGACGGTCACAGGTCAGGGTGTATGCAAACCTAAAGCCACTACCACCGTCATAGCAACTCTGCTCGTGCGTGCCCTGTCTTAGGTACGTATAACATGAATGCAGAAGGTCGTTGCTGTCGTGGGCAGGGTCCTCGTCCCAGACTTCCATCCACAGCTTTGAGCCTGTGTCCACCTTTATTAAAGAATAAACATTAAATTAAAACAATATCAGAATTATCATAATTACTCCTAACTTTTAAATACCAAGGTGAATTCTAAGGATTGACTTAGAACACATTCAGTACACATTTGATCACAGATACAACCTTGACTTCATTAATACCAAACCCTTTGATAATTCACCAAATCTACAGCGGCAGGAGTTTTTTGTCATTAATTTCAGGCACTAGTCTGTCACGCTTATGTCTCGTATGTGCTTGACAGTGTTCAAAGCAGATGTTTGTATTAGGGGACACTACTGGAGACTCTAAAATAAAATTGTGTCATAAACAACGCCGAGGACATCAAGTCTCATCTTGGTAACACAGAACTTCAGAGGATAAACTAGAGACCGGGATGTGAAGGCGCCAAAGAAACTGATGATTATTAATTTTGATATTGTTGGAAAGACAGAGGGACCAAATTACTTGCATTCGATATCTGTCAACATGATGAAGCCAGATTGTGTCACAGTCCTGTCAGGTGCCTCTATAGTGTATCATCAGCTTGACTTTGATGATTTCCTCTCTTAGTTTTGTGATCAAAATATTTAAACTTCACCCTTACGTCACTTTTCACACTAAATGAATTTGCCTGCAGGTATCATGTTTCTCCACATATGCTTGGTACAAGATAAACCAGATAATGATTAGATATTCTGGATATGTTGAACTAGCTTCATATAGTATGTCCATCTGAGCTCAGTACACAAACGTTATTTATCTATTGTGTTGCTTTGTGTTGATGTTTAATGAGATGTACATACATTGCCCAGATCGTACTTAGCGTACCACCTGGGGTCGTTAGATTGGATCATACTGGTCCTGCGGAAGATGCTACCATAGGTTATTTCACCATATCTGTGAACAAGAGAAAACAACAAATGGAATGAGTAGGGATTGATCGAAACCATGAAAATAAATAAACTTGGATTGCTGGATGGTGACTGATATGGACTAAACTGCTCATGTCCATGGCCGGACAGGGCACTAGTGCCTCTGTGATCTCTGAGTTTGTCCACACTGTCTCGAGCCGTCAGCTGTCACCGTGTTTGTATCCTGTCTGCAGTAAAACTGGCTGTGGAGACTTCAAGGCTTCTCAAGGATACATGTGCCATGTGGTTTGTTTGTTGTTGTTTTTTTATCTTAAAAATAGAAATAGTTGGACACCCTCTGATGGCCCACCATCACCTTAGATAGTCAGTGCTGTTGGAAGTAGTGTTTGTTGTTTGTTTTGTTTTGTTGTACATTAGTTTGAAAGAAACTGCTTAGACCACAGATGGATGACTTTAACAACAAACTAAATGAAAACTCCTGAAATGAAGATTCAGAACTAACTGGCCATGTTGTATGTTTCCTCATGTTGTGTTTCAATGGCAACACATTCACATACTGAAAAGTTGCAAATCATTTAAACTAGCATGCAAAAGTCTAGGTGAACTTGAACTGACTACAAAGTCACTGAATCTTTATGTCTTATCAGAAAATGATTGCCACCTCTGGTTTGTCTGTGTGATAGTCTCCCTTCTTCACCTCACTACTTACGCGTCAGTTACACTAACGTAATCTCCAAACAGATTCCAGGCCTGGAGGAGGGTCACTACAAGTTTCCCCCTTGAGGCCTTTTTGGGACAGCAGTTGGACGACAGGTTAGGGGTGTACCACCCACAGCTGGGTTCTCTGGATGATTTGATAGCGTTCTCTTGTAAGTAGTCCTCGATGGCAGCCTTCATTCCTAACTTCCGTGCCCAATTTGGGAAGAGCCTATAAATTGGCCTAATATTGTATAAGACAATATCAGGGAGATCCTTGACAGTCTTCAACCAGTTTGTGTAGATCGCAGAGTTGTCCTGAGTGACTGAAAAATCCTTCGACCACGCGCCTCCTGCCACCTCCGTAAAGTAATGTAGGAGACCGGAGCCAAAGTAGGTGGCGGTGTCTCGGTTCTGCAGGACTTTTTGGCATTCTTGGTGGCTATAAGATGATCTAGCTATCCCGAGGCCCATGGATATACCCCCTGATAAACAGCTGTGCACCTGGAGAAAAAAGGGGATCATTTATAGTGGGCTGTTTAGTAGACTGCGTTTAAATAATACTTTTCTGCTGAGTGCAATGAACAGCATTATACAGTAAATCATCGTTAACCAGTCACTCAACATCTATGGAAGTTTATGAATCTGCATCCTGGACTCACTCAGCAGTCAACAAAACAGTGTTTGTTTTTGTGTGCATATTGTGTTAACACATATAGACAGCTCTTGTGCTCCATGTACCTGATGTGAAGAAAGCCCATTGAGTAAAGACAAACAGGTACGTGCAGCAGTGACCTGCCTGAATCGCCCACCAAGGTGGACCTGAGAAGAAATAGTTTTCATTTAGAAGAAAAGACAATCAATATGAAGTTGGTGTGTCTGTATGTCCATCCTTCTGTTTTCTGTACTGCTTATCCTCCTCTCATTAATGTCCTCTAGTGAACAACCTGTGTGTGTATGTTTGTGTTTGTGAGTTCACGAGCGAGTGGGAACCTTGCGGATGAAGTGTGTGCCATAGGTATTGATGATCTCTTTGTAGTACTCCTTGGTGGAGGAGTTGTAAACGCGTGGCAGCTCCCATACATCTCTTGTGAATTCAGGGCTGAGGGTCGGTTTGTTTGAAACGCGGTACCTACACACGGAGATCGTAGAGGAAGTTATTCATTCATTCATCGTCTACCACTTATCTGTTTCTGGGTCGTGGGGGGTGCTGGAGCCAATCCCACCTCACTCTGGGCGAGGGTGGGGTCACCCTGGACAGGTCGCCAGTCCATCACTGGGCCAACACACAAAGACAGACGGAGACCAACAACCACTCACGCTCACACTCACACTCAGACCTACAGACAATTTAGAGTCACCAGTTAACCCAAACGTGATGTCTTTGGATGGTGGGAGGAAACCAGAGTACCTGGAGGAAACCCAGACAGACACGGGGAGAACATGCAAACTCTACACAGAAAGGGAACCGAACCCACGACCTTCTTATTGTGGGGAAACAGTGTTAACCACTATGTTGGCATAGAGGAAATTATCTTAGAAAACCTTTTAACATCTTATTTGAAAAAATCTTACCCATTAAGTCTACAGTTGACTGCATGAATGCTGAACATGAAGCGGTCCTCTCTGGATTTGGCCTCAGCAAAGTTATACAAAGCAGAGCGCGTTCCTCCCAAAACCATGTTGCTGACCCTTTGTAAATTTAGCCCTACCTAACAAACCAAACAAGAATTATAAATCTCATTAGCTGTTTAATTTTCAGCAGTAGTCACCATATTCTGTCACTGATAAAATCATGTTTACACATGCTTCCAGTTAAAGGTTTCATTATTTTTCTGTTAGCATCAAGGATACAAAGGACAATAGATTTGAAAGGGTGTTATTAAGCTGTAAAGTTAATATGCTTGATATTTAGGCAGAGAGATGTTCCAGAAATGAACAAAGCAGTAAAAAAGTGAAAGAATGACGAACTGATCACTACCCGTTTTTTATTTCTTGTTTTCTGTTAGATGACTGTATGTCTTCCTACCTTCCAGTCACGATTGCCCTGGGACGCGTAAGTTTCAACCAGGGAGCTGTGGACACAATTACAGCACAGACTCAATCGAATCAATAAACGCTGCAGTGTATCGTTTCTCTTCAGTTACTTTCTATTTTCAGTAAACTTAAAATGCTACATTTTCAGTTCTTAAGTGAGGATAATTCAGTGTTGGGAAGAGCAGCATGAGTTAGTTATCTCAAACTCAAGAGCTTTTTAAAGGGGACTAAGACCAACTTTAACACCTCAGCTCTGCCAACTACCAGAGACAGAAGTATATTGTTTTCGCTTTGTCCAAATTAATGTCTCTTCCTTTATTGTGAACACAATGTATCTATGGCATAAATATTCAGTATGACACACAGACTAACTGATTAGATTTTGGTGGTTAAAGATCAAAGGTCAAACAACAAGGTTACAGTGAATTTGTGGTCATGGTAAACAATTAACTGATTTGATTTTAGTGGACAAAGTGACAAATTCATACATTAATTAAGACACAATTCAACTAAAATGTCCACAGGGATAAAATGAGGTGATAAGATATGTATATCCAAATGGTCAAAGGTCAACGTCACCATAAAATCCTGTTCTGTTCTGTAAAAACACATCTGGCCATACTTTAATGCTGTCACTGAGGAAGGGGACATTATGACCATATTTCCTCCTACTTGGCCGGTTTACAGTGGCAAACAACCGCAACAGGGTTATTATACTCATGATATTATTTATGAATTGTGTGCTTTTAAAAATATTACAATAAATGTGAAAACACAAAAGCTGAGGTGACTTGTCCATGTTCATAAGTGCTGCTGGAATGTCATATTGAAAAGCTGAAACTCTTCTGTAGCTCGGTGATCATAACGCTGTTGAATACCTGATGGAGTTGTGCACAGTGCTGTGCACATCAGATTCGTATTTGGTGAATGCACGCCAGTCCAATACAGAGAGTGGGATCTGAAAATGAGGGTGAGAACAGCAGCGTTAACATGCACACATGAAACAGTTTAAGATGCTGTATGTTAAAACAATCTAATATTTTATTACTTTCTGCAGCTCGTTGCCCTGATGAGGATTGGAGCAGAGAGTGCAGGTGCCATTTGAATTGAGGTAAGTCTGTATGTCGAGTAAGTAGGCTCCTTTGTGTTGTAGGGTGACCACATCAAATCCCTCCCCCACCAGGTTATGGCCTGGTACAAAGGGGGCAGACTCACACTGGCTGCGGCTCCCAGGCTGACAGGTGAGAACAGGAGGGTGGTGCAGCAGAAAGAGGAGGAGACTCAGGTACAGAGGGAGGGGGGTAGAAAGGGAGAGCATGGCTGGACTCAAAGAGATGCTGAAATATTTCAAAGACAAAGAGCAAAGAAAAGGACACGAGTGAGTGTAAATGATTGTCAGTGAATGTACTTCTTACCACTTTTTGATTGCGGTGTCACTTTTACATCAGAGTCCAGACAGGAGACAGTCGGACAGGCAGTGAATGGCTGCTGTGTCGCCCTCTTCTGGTGACTCTCAGCTATTAGACTCTGATACAGGAGGTGGAACTGAAAGTGAAAGCAAGACTGGACTGGCTGCTGAAAGACAGACAGAGCAGTCAGGACGACGACTAAGAGTATCTTTTCAGCTGCATTGCAGTTATTAATGATGCTAACAAGAACTACAAATGTTATAATTATTATTGTCTGAGCCGATCCACATGAATTTCACTGTTAATGTGTTTGGGTTTGCCAGGTCTGTCTGGCTGCTTTGACCTCCATCTGATCCAACTCACTGCCAGGCAGAGATCAAATGACCGAAGTGTGCAGTATTTAGTATTTATGCAGTTTAACAAACAGTTAAACTTGTACATCACAAATGTCACGGCGATTCAGAAGTTGGGTGTAAGCCGGTGCAGAAAGACACTACAGAGACTGAAGGAAAAATCAAATCTATTCGGATGGACTTTCTGAGAAGTCGGCTGCTGTAACAGGATAAGGACAAAAACCAGGCAGAATAAATATTTGGAAGGGGCCTTCCAATTCCCCTGACTTGAACAATAATGAATGTGTGTGGTGGATTTTACTGTAAACATGTTGCCACTCAAAGACTGGTCGAAATTCGATTGGGAGGAATTTGTATTTTTTGGTATCTTTTCGGTGCAGTGGTTGTATTTACTTCCCTCCACTTCACTTATAATACATAAGTGCAAATAATAATTGCATCAGCTGAAAAGTGTGGATTACCCTAAAGGAACCAGCTGGTAGAACCAGACACTTTACATAAATTTTAGTTTGTGTAAAACCAAGATACTGGAAATTCAGAGCCACAGGAACAAGCAGCACCTCCGTGGAGAGTATCTGAATAAACTGGAAAGAGCTGCATGTGTCCCTTACGTGAGACGTCTGTCTCCAGAAAAATTCCCCCAACTGCAATATGAAAGGAATTACTGCCTGGCTGGTGAGTCAGATTTCCAAACATGTACATTCTCGCAAAAAGTCAGGAAGGAAAAAATTAAATATGCATGTGCACTAAGAATCAAAGCGCATTTGTTAGCGGCAATAAAAATCAATAATGAATATATAAACAGATTATATTCCAAGATCTTTTGGTAGTTTGGCTGTGCAGCATAATAAATGGATGCAGTTTACTATGCACAAATTGTGCATTTATTGTGTGTGCATTGTGTCCACCAACACCAGCTCCACAGTTTAAGGTCAAAATTATCTGCAAACCCAGTTTTCAAAATAATATCCAGTCAAAGTCAGAACACCATCGACCTTGTTGTATTGGAAACATGCATTTATATGCAAAATCATTCAAATAAATAATGAAACGACAACAACAACAACAAAAAACAACCCAAAATCCAACAACTAACTAATTAACATTATTGTTGTGACTGTGATTTTCAGCTTAAAGTGTTTTACCTGTGTACACCTGCAAAAGATGAACTTCAGTAGGAGAAGTCAGGTCGTCCACTGAGGAGACAACAATGAATAAACACAATATCCTTTACGGTGCACAGCTGAGCTGAGCTGCATTTTTGGGATGTGCCAACATAAAGCAGGAGGAGTTGAAAACCACGCAGGGTGCTGGAGGCTGGTCATTTCTCAGAATTGAGCCTTTGGAAAATCTTTTATAACAGTTACAAAATGTAAAAATATTTGGATTGAGTGGGGTCAGATCTCATACATGCATATATTACATTTGAAGTTTAATAATAATCTTCAGTGTGACCAGCTAAGGATTATTATTGTGTCTTTCTACCTGCTGAAAAAAGTTGATGCTGCTATTTTACTTCCAGAAATCAAACAAGAACCTTAATCAGCGATGAGGATGGCAATTTATGAGCAAATAAGGGAGTCGGAAATCAGAGGACAAAGGATAGTAAGAAAAGTGAATTATAAGGAGACACAGAAAATGTGTTAAAAGAGCAAAATAACAGATGTCTCTGTTTTGCTTGATTAAAGCAGCTGCTTCACTTTCAGGAGCCACAGGCTGAATTTGTCGAGGGAGCTGAACACCGTGTCATCATTACAACACAGGACAGTATATTTGGTTTGGAATTAGGTAAGGTATATTTCATGTTTATCAGGCCTTTGGCTTTTCTCATTATTATTATTATTATTATTATTATTGCTCATTAGCTTTGGGTAATGTGAAGACCACATAACACAGAAGAATTTTCCATTCAAATCTTTGCATTCACACACTAAAAATTTTCAAATAATCAATTGATAACAAATAAAATATAGATTTTTAACTTCCAACAAATACAATGTAAGTGAATATGTGGATTTACACATTAATTATATTTTCAAAAGGTAATTCATCAAATCTAAATTTACCAAACTAAACAGAATAAAACTGATGAGCTCCTTAGTCATTAGCATTTTTACAGTATCTATATACAGTATAGTACCACTGGGACTGATTGGTTCATTGCAAGTAAACTCATATCACACCTCAAAACAAAAGGAGCAGTAAGGACTTTAGTTGCTTTCTCTCTGTGGGGAGGTTTAACCAGTTCTCTGAGGTTTGTACATGATCCCAGCCGGTCATCATATCTCAGGTCCTGGTCCCAGGCCTCAACACTCAAACCCAAGTGGGTGTCACAAAAAAACTGAATTTGAGTAACATTATCATATGCTTTTTAAATCTTATCTGGCCAAGCTGATTAATTTCCCACCATGCATGAATAGTATGTAGTATTGTGACTGAAAGGCAGTTTGACTACAGCAAGGTGCCTTTTAAGGTCTGTTCTCACATGATACTCATGGAAAATTTGGGGGGGGGGGGGGGTTTGAAAAAGTTTGAAAAAGTGCTTCAAAATCTTCAGTGTAACCATAGATTATTGTTGAGGATAATCTCGGCTAGCGTAAGAAAATGTCTACAGGAGCAAAAAATATTCACATGCAGAGACCTCAGATTAAATGTTCTTGTCCCGAACATGTATATTTATTATGTAACCTATAACTCTATATATACACAAATACAATATGCTAAGAACATGCCCTTTGTCTTAAATGGGAAGGAGAACCGATCACTGCAGTAATTAGTAAGATATGATAATGCTTTCAGTATTTTCAGTTTTGAAGAGATGATAAAAAGGATTTCTATCTTACATTTGAATGTTATTATTCCGACAACGTATTGTTAAATCGCCACAAGGATTGTCATTGTCACATAAATTATGGTTTGATGTTTTCGTGAGGATAGTAACATCAGACCTCAGCTCTCTTTGAAACGAAATAAATGGATTTGAATGGCTCTTTAGAGTCCTTAAAGAGAAGATTTACTGACCTTGCCCAGATTATAGTGAATGTTCCAGTGGGGGTAGTTTGATCTGATCATATGAGTCCTGTGGTGGATGGAACCGAACCACATCTTAGCGTAGCTGTGATAAGGACAAGAGAAGAATGGGACGCTTATGAATGAATGTTTTTGATGTGCTACCTCCAGCTCTCCATCCCTGACCTTGCTCAACTCACGATTCAGTTTTCCCAGTGAGATCGCCTCTCAGGTTCCAGGCTCGGATGATGGTCACCACCAGTGTCCCCCTCCAGGCCTGTTTAGGACAGCAGCTGGGCGCCAGGTTGGGAGTATCCCAGCCACAAAAGGGTTCTTTGGGCGAGGCCCTCACAGCGTTGTCTCCTATGTACTGCTCTATGGTGGCCTTCATCCCTGCTTTCTGTGTCTTCATCGGCACCAGCTCATATATTGGCCGAAGGGAGTAAGAAATAATATCGGGGTGATCCTAGCCCAGAGAGTCATTATGGGAGAGTGAAAACTCCCTAAACCAACCAGTGCCTCCTTCCACCTCAGTAAAGTGTTGGTGGAGAGTAGAACTGAATGAGCCGGACACATCCTGGTTCTGCATGACCTTGTCACAAGATTTTCTGATGCCAGATAATTTTAACTTCCCCAGGCCTACAGGATTGCCCAGTGATAAGCAGGAATGGAACTAAAAAACAGAAGGAGAAATGAGATTTCATCTGTGGTGAAAGGTTTTTGGACTTAAACAATGTCTTCAGGCCGATAGCAGTGATTGATGTTTCACAATCACTCAGATTAAACCACAAACAATGACCCATAATGAATTCACACGTTGGTACAAGCACCTGCACATCGAGCAACGTTTGAGCTTAATGTCTTGCTCAACATCATCTGAAAAGGGATTAACAATTACTGAACAAAAGGCCGAAGAGTCATGACCAATGCAGAGGCTTTGTGAATGGTTTGATTGGTACATCCTGCTTTTGCAATAAAGTATCTAATGCAATAATATCTGTTAGAAAAATGTTTCCTGTGTTGAAGTAAACCCAAATAAGTTTCCGATGCAAGTGACAATTTTTCACTATGATTTAAAATGTAATCATAATGTCACTATATAATCATCTATAATAACGATTGTAGGGATCAGCCAACTGAACACCATGTAAGCTTGTAATGACGGTGAATTAGTCCAATACAAAACTTCTAGCTGGCTGCCATCTGTCTGGATTTGAATACTTTTTGAAACCACTATACTTTCATATTCAATAAATTAAAGATGCTCAGATCAGCTTCTTTTAATGGTTCTTTTGTCTCCACAGAAATCTGTTTAGTTCTCCTTCGAATCGAAATAATTAACCTGCATGCGTTCAGTCTTTTCTTTCTTTTCTCTACATTTACTGAATATGTCTCTTGGTCTTTCAAAGCATTATAACAGCGTGTATTTCTGTACATTTGGAGTGTTTGCAAATATGCCGTTGTGGTTTTGTTGTACCTCATTTGAGGACAGCCCGTTCATTGAGGACAAACAGGTACGAGTAGCTGTAACTTGTCTGAGTTGGCCCCCGAGGTTAACCTGAAATTAAGTGCCATTTTGTTTAACTAACAAACAAACAAACAAACAAACAAAAAAAAAAACAGCCCCCCCCCCCCAATAATAAAATGGTCTTTTTGTTATTCTTATAATTGTTAAATAATTAAATTACAAGACAATAAGTGTGTGTAAACCTGGCGGATGTCGTGTGTGCCGTAGATATGGATTATCTCATTGTACTGCTCCTTGGTGGAGGAGTTGTAGAAACATGGCAGCCTCGCCAAATCTTTACTGAACTCAGAGCTGAAGGTTGGTGTGCTCGACACACGGTACCTACACACAAAGACATAGAAGAGGGAATGACATTTTCTTGCTCTCTGATCTTAACATACTTAGTCTGTGATTCTGTGTTGAGGGATTTTACCCATAATGCTTGCAGAAGACTCTGTGATTGCTGAAGGTGTAGTGATCCTCTCTGGTCCTGGTTGTAGCAAACGAATAGGCAGTGGACCGTGTTCCTCCCACCTCCAGGTTGGCAGATACAAACTTGTCTAAATTTAGACCAACGTAATAAATAAAAGAAAAAATATCTCAACCTTTTCAAAACTGAACCCTAATCACCATGATTTTTGAGTGTTACTGATATTGGGAAGAGTATCTCATAAACAGTGGTACTCCAGAAGCAAAAGACATTATGGAGTCATTGAATATTTCACATGTTCCTGAGAATAATATTTTTTTTACTAATCAGTAGCTGTGAGATGTTTCCTACCTTCCAGTCGGTGCTGTCCTGGGAGGTGTAGGTGCTTATCAGTGTGCTGTGGACACAGTTTACACATACACATTATTAGAAAAGTTTAAGATTATAAAAGCATTTTTTAACACTGACAGAAAAAGTTTTCATTTACAAGTGAACACAAAAAAGGGAGCAAATTTGTTGATCCCATTACCCTAATGGAGAGGCACAGTAGATATCATTCAGAGGTCTGAACTAACCTGTGTGATATAAACTGAGTGTAATAAGTGTAATGAAGTACCTGACGGAGGTGTGCACACTGCTGTAGAGATCAGCAGTGCAGCGGGTGAAGGAACGCCAGTCTACGGCAGAGACTGGCAGCTGAATTTGAAATTAGGGTGAGAAGAGTCAACAGGAAATATGTGAAACTGATTAAACTGCTGCAGAAATGGTGTAATTACTTTCTGCAGGGGGTTAGAGCAGAAGATACAGGAGCCATTAGGGGTGAGGAAAGTCTTCACATCGATCATGTAGGCTCCTGTCCGTTGTAGGGTGACCACATCAAATCCCTCCGCCACCAGGTTATGACCTGGTACAAAGGGGGCAGACACCTATCCAAGAACAGAGGTTCTCTATCCTGATTCTGTTTAATGATTATGAGGAATATTTTTAAATATTACCTTTTTAAGGACTCAGAAGTACATAGGAGCCACTTTTAATTGATGACAATAGTATAAATTTAGAATAAAGCCAGTAACCTGAGATGACATTCTTGTGTTGCACCTATTTGCATTTTGACAGCTCTGTTAGGCTGAGAATCACTGCCCACTGATCACTGTTAATATCTAAAACCAGCTACCTGCACACTGCACATGCTGTTATCTTATGTTGGGAGTTTCAGTTGTTCCATTGTTGGTACAGGGTGAATTGAACCGTATTTACACGTATCAATAACTTCCCTTGCTTTAAATTTATCACCATGGTGTAGATAATTGTAACGCCTCCGAGGACTGCCACAGATTTACTGTCGGGCTGTGGTGGAGTTATGAGCACTTGAGCAGTAAACGCTGTAACTTACAAAGACATCTTAATTGTTTCTCTTAGAACCATGTAACGCAGGAATAATGTTGACTGGGGTCACTGTATATGATTACTTAACCCTGCATCAGTGGTGTCTCATCTCTGTCTGGAAAACATGAGTCATTTGTTTTGAATGAGATTCACGTTATGCTGTTTTGTTTTGGGGTTTGTTTGTTTTTTTCCAGCTCTGGTATGAATTAGAGGTTTGTTTTATGTCCTCACACACACACACACACATACATGTGTTATCTGCAGGAGCTGCCCATAAATTTCTAACTAAAGTGAAATACGGAGTCAGATTCTGTTACTTTAATAGAAATATGACATATGTTATTCTGTTTACAAAGACTGACACAGTGGATCTTTTTGTCAGTAAAATGTTGTAAAATTCTTGTACATCATTGTGCATATTTTCTTAAGCACTGACTTGCTTTGTCTGCACATAATTAAATACTTAAAACCCTAATACTTCAAAAACTTCAACATTATTAAAGAAAAAAGGGCAGAAATAAACATCAGTGTGAGCATCTGATCTCAGAAAATAACTACAGAGCTGTAAAAGTTTATAGCTCTTTGTTTACTATACTGTGCAGTTTTCATCTTCCATCTCTCAGGTTAGATTTTTAAAATCAACTCAGTCTGATCTATGAAGTCCCATGAATGATGTGTATGTGATGATATGTACCTGTTCCAGATGGTCAATGTTGCTGGTTCTCTTCTAGTCACCAAAGGCAGACCTAGTTGGAGGACCCTGGTTGTTTGATTAAAAAATAGTGAGGCAGCTTAAGGAAACAAAAGAACAAAGGGAGCTTCAGTGGTTTATTACTTCCTGGTTTAAAGTTAAACATGTTTGGACAAAAGTGCTGATATTATAAATGTTTAAAAAACAAAAATCTGGTTTGAAAATAATGCAAACTTAATGATCATTATCACCTGTCCACCAGCAGTGTCCTTTTTTCTATCAAAACCTCTTTTTATCATCTTGTCTTATTGTTGACCTGAGCTTGGTCGGTGGGAACAAAAGGATGCTGAGTGTTACAGCTCAGTCTGAGGGGACGCCAAACGCAGCAGGGTCCACCTGTTGTTGTCCTTGTGGGGACACCAAGCCAACTTTGGATCTGGATGGTCTCTTCTTGCACACTGTGTGATTGTAGCTGATGCCAGGGCTGCAAAAGTTCAGGAAGTTACAAAAGGCCTTCAATAAACATTTCGTCTTGTTATTTTTACTGCTTACCTGTGAAAGTTGCAGGGATGTTGGAGCCAATTCCAGCTGGCATCGGGGAAAGCCATGGTACACTCTGGTGTTTGTAAAAACCAGCGAGACTACACATTTTCTACTTCAGATTAGAATGAGAGATGTTCTGAAGTAAACCTAAAGCACAAAATAGATCTAATAGAAATGGAAGGAATGTTCTTAGTTGACCGCGGACTTTCTCTGCGACTGTATGGGCCTAAAGTTTTTATTCAGCTTTCAATCTCTTTTGTCTTGTCCTTCTTCTATAAAAGGCACAGCTTGACTTTGTATCAGTAGGGCAAGAATTGCTAATACTTGCCATTCATGTGTCACAACCTTTTGCCAATCTTTTAAGAAAAAATTGCTTGAGTTCTATATTTCAGTAAACAATCCCAGATTCATTTTGTTCATAACAAACCATCTCTCATACTAATTTGTGTTGAGTTCTTACGCAGAGGAACTAACCAAAACTTACAAAAAACAGTTTATTGATGGAAGAAGAGCCCCGATGACACAACAGTGTAACAGTTCATATGAACCTTGATGCTTTTAAAAGCTGCAGAGCTGATTGTTAGAACCTGGACGTTTTTTCAGCGGTGCCATATTTGCATATCGACAGGGGAAAATAAACGTGCACTTTTGTAAAGATGATAATGAAAACAAATTATTTTATGTGAATACCTGCAAGGGACATAAAAAAAAAAAATTAAATCAATCCTAAATGTTAAGAATGTTTGCATCTGCGATGACCAGTGAGGAATACAGATAGAGGAATCTTTGCTTTGGCACACATACTGCAGAAACGGAAAACATACAGTAAATGGTACTTTTGAGGACGTGCACATACTAAAACACAAGCTTTTACAGACGCATTCTCAAACTCGTCATGTGAAACTGTTTCCACAGCGCAGTCACTTCAACAGAGTCACAGGCACTCATAATTTTATATAATGGCATGGCCACGGTGGATAAAAGCTTGAGGTCTTATAGCAACAATCTGTAACACTCCTTTATGTTCAGTGTAATGATATTATTCATATGTGTTTAACTTTGCTTGAAACAAAATGATCCCCTTTAGAAAGATGCAGTTCAGCCCATAAGCTTTGTTTATTGGGTAGTGGGTGTCAATAAAATAAATCACATGACTGGTTGAGTTGTGTGTTTGTGGGTGAAGAGGACAGTACAGTGTGTAGCCTCCTCTTTTCAGCCAGTGCGTAGGATGATGTGGACCCCAGAGTCAGTAAAAACAGGACCGCTCATGTCTCCCACTTTCAGAGCAAAGGAGGCATCTTCAAAAGGCTTCTGCATTTGACCTAAAACGTAAACACAGGTACCACGTCTTAAAGTGATGACATACAGAAGTTTGAATTCATAAATTATGTCGTACATTATCATCTCTAGTCTGTGTGTACCTAAATTCCTGCATTTACTTGAAGCAATATTTTGAGTGTTCTCATTTCTACAGGGCTTTTCATTCCTTTTTTTTTTTTTTTCTTTCTTAAATTTTTCTGCTAAATTTTCAGCTGTTGTTGAGTAGAATCTGAATTGTATCACCACAGTGCTGGGACGTGAGATCAACAGTGCCAGAGGGACTGATCAAAAACTCTTTTACTTGGTACGACTTACAATCTAGTTTACGACTAAGTCACACTTTATTAACATGACCATTGGTAGTAATTTATATTACATTATCAATGCTTCCCGATTATCACCAATCCCTGGCCTTTATGTTGCTACTTTAGTTAGACACTGTAGTTTTTCTAAATAATTTTCATACATGAATAATTCCAATGGTGCTTGAATATTGAGTATTTGTTGGGGACTATTCAACTGCAGATTAAGACACATTTATTGCTTTAGCTGATTGTTATGGCACCAGACAAACAGTGTGTTACAGTAAGTGCTTTTGGAAAACAATGGCGCTCATTGGCATTGCGGAATATGTCATGTCAGGTCGTGTAAAGTGACAGATTTACTGTTAATTTGGGGCCTTCATGGCATTTGTTGAATCAGAAAAACATAGCTTGATGGACTTATCTTTGTCATGAGTCACTTTGTGACTAATTCATCTGAATTTAAATTCATTTAAACATTTCAAATTAGATGTATCTCCCTTAGTCCATGGGCCCACAGGGGTTGTGTATAATGTGTGTATATGGTGTATGTGTGTGTGTGTGTGTGTGTGTGTGTGTGTGTGTGTGTGTGTGTGTGTGTGTATACCTCTGCCAAACAGTCCCAGATCGCCACCATTTTTAGCTGAGCTGCAGTCGCTAAACTGAGAAGCCAGATTATCAAACTTCTCTCCAGACTTGATCTGTTCTATGTACTCTGCACAGAGAAGAGAAACAAGCATGATGATAAAACCAAATAGGTCACGCTGGCCTCCCTCCAGTCTTCATGTCTCTGCTTTACTTACTCTGAATGAGTTCCAGGGCCTCGTCTTTAGTTCGTGTGATATTTTGTTCCCGCCATGAGGATGGGCGCCGTGACTGATTATGCTTCACCAGGAGGTGAGAGCAGCGAACCTGAGTGAGCGACAAAAAAACAAAAAAACAAAAAACAACAACAACAATTTATCAATGTCAAACACCCCAGAAACCAGGAAGGGGTCTATCAACCTAACTTTTGTTGGATAAGTCAGCTTTACTTTTGAACATGCCACCAAGTTTTCTAAGTAGTAGCTCCTGACTTTGTCAGTGTTCATGGAGTATTTATTAATTTTTCCTCATTATACACTAATAAGACAAACCTTTGAGTTTCTTTTTTGTGCTTTTTAATTAGCTCATTGTGAATCACCAAAGCCTCTTTATTTTACATTTACAGGAAAATGAGTACACTTTTAATAAAGTGTTACGACTTTCTTCATTTTTGTATATCGCCTGCTGTTGTAAAAGTTCACGTGTGATGAAGTCTTCTGTCACAGGAAGAGATCAGGTCAGGAATGTTAAATATAAATTTAACCTCACTGATTTGTAGGTGGAAACAAAACAAAACACAAACATAAACCACATCTAAATCCATAAAACCTCAATCTGAAAATCAATCCCATTAAGTTATTAACACAGAGCTCTGGAAGTTCCTATGCAAGACCATTCAAAAACATCCTCTATATTACTGACATAAGAAAAGGCAGCTTAATGAACATTTAAATACAAATGTGTGATTTGATCCACGACTTCAGCTTGGTGTTGTATTTCAGCGCTTTGGCCCCTGTCTGAAAGTGTTGCTATAATGTCTGTAAACCAACGAGTGTCACATTTCTTGTGGAGTTCAATGTCCTGGAGCTTCATTAAAACTCTTCTACCCATCACTAATTTAAATTATCACATCACATAACTCATTCAGTTCTGTTTTAATGTAGTGATGCACATTATTGTCTTGAAAATGCTCTGTAATAAAACTATATTGACATTTTTTTAAATTATACAATAAATACTTTTAAAATTTACAAATAATAACCTTATCTGGTTCTCCACGGCCATCTCCCACCGGACGCTCCCACTGACTGGCATTGGTAATGTGGTTGAAGTAGTACACTTTTCCTGGAGGGGCAAAAAGACGGAGAAATTATAGCTGCATTTATTGATTAAAAAAAAACAAAAAACAGTGGAGGCATTGGTAGAAATGAAAAACAGGACAATATCATATTCATCTCATACAGTTTTATGTCAAATGTGTTTGGAGGTGCATTGATTCAAAACAGCTGTGACTGATACTCTTATAACATAAAAATTCAATCAGTTTGTTCAGTCAGTCATTGTGGGCTTCTAACTCTTTTTATGGCCACATGAAGCCTCACGCAGTAATCCTTTTGATTAGCTGTGTATTGAGATGTAAAAGTTTTAATTATGGGTAAAAGAGAGCATGAATTGCATGGATTCTTAACTGAGGTATTGTAACTGTTAATGTGTTAGAAAAACCAACTTTTATTTCCCACAGCCTGCAAACACTCAGCTACATTTAAAGTCATGTACCTGAACATTTATTGCACAGAAGTCCTGTTTATCTCTGACGGAATTAAACCTGCTCATTTCAAAGTTAAAAAAATATTTCGGGGGGAAACTCTTTATTTAATTTGGTAGATTTATTTTAAAGACAAAGCTCCTGTTAAACATCTGTTTGTTGTGCTGGTTGTATCTAAAAGTTGTCACACAGGTGTGCATGCAGCTCTGCTGTTTGCAGGTAAGGCGCGGATGCAGAATGACATCATGCAGGGCCTTGCAGGTTGAATGAGCTGGTGAAACACCTGATCACAGCCGGACACCCTGTCTAAGAATAAAACCAGCCACAACACCGAGCTGCTCTGCTTCACTTTCAGTCGCTCCTCAGTAAACTTATCTTCTTTTCCCGTCTCGGTTCAGCTGTAAACCTTGACGTTGGACATGCTAGCCACCAAGCTAACTTTAATACATGCCAGTTAGCAAGCAGGCTAACTCATCTAGCCCCCAGTAGATTCCGTTTCATTACCTGAACTGCGGCTCATTCTTTTCTCCCATCCGGACGGTAGATTCTCCTCATCTGCCATTATTAGTATTAGTATTATTACTCTTGCGGGAGTTTATTTAAAATTAATTTCAAAGTAGCTACCGTGTGCTAGGCCGGGCTTCAGCTTGGCAAGTTACAGCACTCAGCGACGTGTTTACGGCACCAGTTGTTTTCGGGGGCAGACCCGCCTCTGACGGCACTTTCTCTCCTCTAATTGGCTGATATGGACTGCCAATCTCAGACTTGACATTTGATTGGTCGAGGGCTGAACACGCTAACCGAATGGACTTTACGGCAAACGGGACAGACAGATCCAGAAAATACGAGCTAAAGGGGATTATTTGTTATTTTGTTCGTGTAAAGGTAAGGATGTCACATTTTACAGACTGTAATGACAAATATAAGCCGATTCTTGATATTTCAGAATAAAAAGGTTAGTTTATATCTTGTGTTTTTTTTTAACATGACGCGCGCGAAACGCGACTGTTAGCTAAAGCTAGCTACCCAAAACAACAACTTTCTCCCACATGTGTCTCTGTGTGAATTAACCAAATTAACTCCAACCTAAAACCTACTGCAAGAGTTTACACGCAGTTTTCATTTTGTTACTGACTTTGTACAGCACTGCGGTAAATCTCTTCATGTTTGTTGAAGCTGTCAGGTGTTGATTTCTTCTTGTGATTATTTTGGATAATAGTTTTAATAGTGATGTTGTTAAAAACTGCATTTCGTTATGTGAACCGATGTTTGTGTTATTTTTGTCCAACCCATTCAAAAGAAGAAGGCAACAGAAACCTCTGTCAATAACGCAATGCAGATGAACAACAACACAAACTGCAGCCTCTGATATGAGTTCAATAAAAAACAATTTAAAATACTGAACCACAAATTGAACTTTGTACTCTTCATGGGGATGGGAGTTAGTTTAGAAGTGTCCGATTAGACTTGATTAGTTGTTTTTGTGTGTCCCAATTTTTCCTAACTGAGTGGACTATTAGCCACATGTCATGTTAACTCTCACGTTTCCTTCACCAGACAGGAAACGACAATGATTGAGGTGGTCTGCAACGATCGTCTTGGCAAGAAAGTCCGGGTCAAGTGCAAGTATCCTTTGCTGAAACTGTCCAGAATAATGCTGAGTAATGTATCCTGGTGTGTGTGAAGACCTGGGTCCATGTATCCCTGTTGGTGCCATTTGCAAAGAGCAATCAATATCATCAGTATATGTACACGATGATAATAATAATACATTTAACTTATAGGCCCCCTTTGACGACACCCAATGTTAATATCATGTCCAGGAAATGAAATGGAACATAATTTTGCCATGTTCATGTTAATTTGCATGAATGTGACATCATCCAGGTTACCGATTATTTCTTTAGGAGTGTCTTTGAAGCTTTCACATCAGAGTTTAATTTCTGTACAAGTGTTATTAATATCAGATTTTACTTGTTGATATTGTCACCATGTTTTATTATTTGGTATTCATCACCAACAGTAACAGTCTGTAGGCAGATTTTTGTCAGTGTCACGGCCATACAAGATGCAGTACTGAAGCTTTCTATTTGTAATTGTATTCACACATCGCAAAGACCAGGAAAATGCTCAGATACAATTCATTCACTGATTGGAAAATGATGATATGTTTATGATTTTAGATGTGAGCATGTAAATTATTGATAAGTGAATACAGTCTGTGGTTGTCATAGTTTAATAAACATTTATGCTTGATGGAATATTGTAAAAAGAGAATAGTGCAGTTGAAAAATAGGATTTTAGTTTTGGATACAATTACCAAAAGAATGTCTTTCCTCTTTGTAACAAACCTGTTTTCGTTACAATATTACAAAGGACTAAGAAATACAAGAGGATAATCAAATAATAGCCTATCAGCAGTCTTGGTCTGCAGTAAAAGACCAAGATAAACTCACTCTCCAGTTGCATTCAAGGAAATATGTTAAGTGAGATGAGAAGTAACAGGATGATTTCAGCAAACTTCCTGCTGTCCTGGGCAAGTTAAATCGCATTTAAAGAGGAGGACTTTGATATTTTTCCCCTTCTCCATCCCATCATTGTGCTGCTTCTTTAATCGCCATGTTTCAGCTCTGAGGATACCATTGGAGATCTGAAGAAACTCATCGCTGCCCAAACAGGAACACGATACGATAAGATTGTACTAAAGAAATGGTGAGCTCGCATCTCCCCCGAACGAGATAAAAACAAAAGTGTTTCTGACAGTTTTCTCTAAGCAGCTAAATGTTTCTCTTGTGCTCCCGCAGGTATACCATATTTAAGGATCACGTAACTCTGGGTGATTGTATCCTTTTAACAAGCTTTTCAGCTGCTTTGTTCAGCTCAGACTGTTGTTACTAAGACTGTAACAACAGGAGCACTTCTCCTGATACATTTAACATTTACTGTGGCAAACTTCTACCAAGAAGAACAAACACCTGATCCGTCGCCTTAACCACAACCTCTACAGATGAAATCCATGATGGGATGAACCTGGAGTTGTACTACCAGTAGACCTCAGAAGGACCAATGCTACACACGTGCACACACACATACATACACACCAAGACACCAACTGCACACAAAATGGATGCAATCTCTCACAGGAAACCACCATGATCCGACAACATACCTGAGAGAGAGAGAGAGAGAGAGAGAGCAGGAGCTGAATCTACAAAGCAGAAAAACACACACATTTCATAGATTACAGTTTTAGCATCTAATTATTTACTGCAAACATATTTGAAAGACATGTTCTACAAATCTTTTTGTTTTGATATTTTGGAAGTAAAGCTGATATTTACCTGGTCATTCCGGTCCTTGGTGTTTTCTCGTGTGAGATTGAAGTACTTCCTCATAAGTGGAATATATCTACCAATGATTGTTAATTATACTGATGTGCGCTTAGCTCACTTGAAGACATGATTTAAACATAATGCTACACTACTGACACTGTTTTTTTTTTACCTCACTGCATGTGCCTGTTGGCATTGGTTATTATTATTATTATTATTGGTTTTTATTTTTATTTTATTTTCTTCATGCAGAAAATTTAAGTGGTTTATGAACTACCAAATCCTGTTTCAGCGTATATACACACATACATACTGGAGGTGAAGTGACCTGTTTTTTATTTTTTGCAGCAGAACGATAACCAAGGTAGTTGTACAAACACAAACCAGACTAGACCAGGTCAGATGACAAAAAAAGTTTATTCACATCACTAGACACTCATAAGATCACAACTGGATCTCACACACACACAGACACACTTGAGCATATGGGTTAATGCAATCGATGGAAGCCAGCTATCACATGGACTCCATACTTGCTGTTTGGGGCCTCATGGAGCCACGTCAGCAGTAGTCGGAGTAGTCCTCTTCCACATAGTTGGCTGGGAAGAGTCCCACCTAGAAAAGATAGTTGCAATGCAGGTAAAGCAGAAATGTCTTAAAACAGAAGCAGCATTTTTGTTTTCAATTAGCAGATTTTTGTCAAAACCTTACCCGCCCATACACCTCTCCTCTCCACCACCCACTGTGGCCTTTTTTTGACAGGATCTTGATGGTGTCTCCCTCCCGCAGCGACAGCTCTGTGCGGTCTCTGGCTGAAAAGTCATACCTGGCCCTCGCTACACCGAAACTCCTCATGCTGCCCCCTGAGAAACGGACCACAATACAGTGTGGACATGCTTAAAAGAATTGTTGTGTTTGAGTTTTTGCTTACAGTTACACCTTCAAACATTAGTTTAGCATGAAGGTGGGAAACAAAATCTTCATGGTCCTTTTGTAGCTTCTCCTTTTTGCAATTTAACTTTTGTATGGATTAACAAGACATTCTTCATTATAAGTGGCAGTAGGAGGATTTTTATTTAACGCTGTAGCTCTTAACATGGCCATGTTGGAGTTTTCATGTTAAGGTCACACTCCATCTGACTTTGATAAACCTCCGATGTGTCCTCTAGCACCACCATGAGGTTGACTTTATCTCCACAGCTATTTGATGGCATTCATGTCTTTTTAGGGTGATTATTGTAGTTTTTGACCCAATTTTCTGTATTTCTCACCACACAGATCACACATCCCTTTAACATGGCTGTACTGAGGCTTGTGCAATGTGTCAGAGATAGATGGTACCTGATGTTGAGTTCAGCGTGCTGTTAGACGAGTTACTTTGCTCTGGATGTTTGTAAGGCGTCCGTAGTGTGGTGTCCACATCCTTGAAATACTCCCTCAAGGAGTTCTGCTGGTAAAATTGAATCATCTCCTAACACAGGGCAAAGAGCAGTAACAGGAAGAGAAGAGTGTGAGAACCGGATGAAGCTGATGTCGGCCTGTGTTTGAGAGCAGGAAATTAGGTCAACTGTGTGTGTGTGTCAGAGCGAATGAGAGTGTTAAACGTACAACTAAACCCTTGAATGCTTTCTTGTCATTGATGCGATACAGGCCGTCGGCCGTTGTGATCTTAATGTGTCTGATATCCATGTTGAACCTGGGAGAGGGAACAGAGAGACTCATCATGAAGCAAATGCTTTGAGACTGACGATGGTTAAATTAAAGTTCACACTAAAACTCAGGATGAATGGTGAAGTTTAGTGTTTCATTTGGAAGCTGAATGATGCAGCTTCCAAAAAAAAAAAAGGAAAATTTATTTTTATACTTCTGCAGTTAATGGGTTTTATATGACAATGGCTCAGTAAAACGTGTACTTAGTTCTGTTTTGAGAGGAAGTGAAACTTGAGTTTGAACACATTTTTTTTGATTAGTCAATTCATTTGTAGGTCTGGGATTTTTCAAATTGCTTGAAAATCTGAAGATCTTAATCAGAAAGTTGCTGAGTTCCAGTTAACTAATTGATCAACTGTCAAAGTTACTTATAACCCTTAGTTTGACAGTGACTTGCTCTTACACGAAAATATGCTGAAGTTATTTAATGTTGCATATCATCAAATTAATAACAAATAATGTGTTAAATGTTATTTTTCATTAAGAATCAACATTTAATCGTTTTACCTAATCCACATCCACAAACTTGCAAATCTTCCAATAAAAGAAAATAAACATTTGTCCAATGGAATCAACACAATTTTCCCAACATCTAACTGCACTTTGGTTGATGACTTGATGAAGGCTTACTTGATGCTGATGGCAAACTCTCCTCCATCTTTCTGCCGCACGAGGAAGGTTCCATCTGATCGGGACATCAGCAGGTTTTTGGCGGCAGTTCTGTCCATGTTCCCAGCAAACCTGAAGTCACAGGGAGAAGTGAAACCTTGTTCACTATTTTGAGTGACTAAGTAACTTCTAAAAGAGGATTAGTGGTTTATCTTCACCAGACAAAAGGATATTTTAATTCATCAGCTTCTTTATCAGTAATACTGCCACACCTACAGTTTTAGAAAATGGGATCCAGGGATGATCACTTGTTGGTAAAAAGACTCACAGTAGAAATCGAAAAGGTTTGCTCTAAAGCAAAAAATAAAAGTGAAAATACCAAAGTATTTTCACTTTTATTTTTCACTTTACTGCCCATATTTATTGGTTAATAACATATAACACAGTTTCACTTTAATTTAGTAACATTTAAGTGCTTATTAATATTCAGTATTTGTGATTACAACTTCTCATATGAAGCCATAGTTTGCATTATTACATACGTGTTTTGCCGTATTGTCTGTTAATGCAGCAGCCTCAGAGGCAGTAAAGTGTGGACGATCACACTGATAAGTTTGAGACAACATTGTTGTGCATTGTAGTGTTAAAATGTTTTTATTAAATGTTAATAAGTGGGCCATATTTGGTGTCGCTGATAAAAGACCTTTTACAACAAAGAAAGGACATAAAGACATACTTGCTTTTACAATGCTGCTTGCACGCAGAAGAATATTACCACATTTGAAATCTAAGGACCCACCTACTGTGTCTTTGTGGTTGAGAGACTTGATGCAGTTTATAGAGCTAGAGAAAATAAAATACACTCTCAGGGGGTCTAGAGCTAAATTCTTTTCTATCTGGGATCTGGTGCTGACTTACTTACATAAATTCAAGACTATGCCCGCTTAGTACTAGTTAGAAGCCCTTTTACACATATATTCACGCAGATTGTAGCACGGAGTGCACAGCTTCAATAATGATAAACCTATGTCGTGGTTTCTTTTCTTCCCTGGATGGATGTCCTACATGTTCCAGGTGGGTGGGAGGGGTGGGGTGTGAATAATAGTGATAAAAAAACGTATGAGCACTGTCCTGTTATATGTCCATGTGCCTGTCTTGTACCACTGATGCTCAATAAAAAATGCAATGATAAAAAAAAAAAAATGTTGATAAATGTTGTGTATAAACGCTGGAGGTTTAAAAATATCTCTGCTGCTTCTTTCAAATTAGGGCTAAAAACAGTTTCATTTGGAAAAGAGAGCGACATATTTGAATTAAAATTGGTGAGTCACTTTGTTGTTTCATTCCATTGTGTTGTATTTATTAGAGCCACCAGGTGGTACTGAAGTAAGACATTTGCAAACCCTTCACACAAAGCCGACTGTTACTGTAGCAAGCTGTTTTGTATTGTTAACTGCAGCTGTTTGAGGCCCTGGAGTCTGCATGTCATTGTTGTTGCCATGCCAGCTAACTAATACTAACACACGGAAAATAATGTTGCAAAGTTGTGTGTCCCATTAGTGTCATGATAGAATTCAGTCAAAGCACCAGTAGTTTTTTCTGTTCTGTTTTTGTGGGTACTACTGTCAGCGCTGCTGCGGCTTGGTGTGAATGATTTAAACCAGTTCCTGGTAACACTCACCAGTTGAAGGAGGACAGGTCGGGACTCAGCCTCTGTGAAAAGGTGAGATCACAGGCAAGTCAGTCATAATGAAAAGGTCTGTGGTCTTGGCCGAAACTGTTACTAGGACTGCTAATGTTGCTTTAAGAACAGTAAATGGCAGTCGGCTGTACAAGTTGACAACCACAGCTGTTTATTTTATCATGCTTGGATCTCTAATGGCAGAAAAGGAAACATTTCTTTGGAAAAAGAAGAAGATTTGATGACATTTCCAGGTTTGTAGTGACTGAGAGTGTCCGTTGGGTTGTACTCACTGGGACGTAGGGCTGAACCTTCTGGCAGGGGAACCAACCCATTTGACCAGCGGTCAGGTTTCTTCCCTAAGGGAAGCACAAAGCAAATCACAAAGCCACTCTGGGTGGACCAAGCAGTCGATGCAACTAATGAATGAATCGGCAGATCAAAACTAATATGCAATTTGGAAACAAACTCGACCCTGAATCAAATTACCTGGATGAAGTTGGTATGGATCAGCAATTTGCACATTTGTACACACTTGAAATGAGTTTATCTCAGAGTGAAAGCTTCAATAAATATTGACTCTCCACCACTTTGCTGTTCAACAGATAGATTTTGGTGACAGAGACTTTACATAACTTACATTTTCCCAGAGTTGGGTAAATAAAGGGTACTTTACTATTTTCTCTTTTTACTCTTATATTTAAGTACAAAGTAAAATCAACCTGCAGAAACTAAACTTGGTTTAAGTTTCTACTCATTATGTTAAAAAAATAAAGAAATAAAGAGGCTCTGAGAGATAGAATACATTAGCGAAACCTTAATGTGACTTACATAAAAAGAAATGCACAGGCATTTAGAATTAGATTAAAGACGGCTCTGTGCTATTATAACAGTTTATGGCAGTGTAGCAGTGAGCCAGCATTAATACCAGGATCCAGTCATGCATCTGAATTTAATTCAATCTGAAATAATGTGTGACACCCCCTCCTTGTTACTTTACAGAATACAGAATCGTTACCTCCCACCATGGCAGGTCAGCATCAGCCCGGGTCAGCTCAATGATGTCACCTTTGGACAGGTGAAGCGGTTGGCCAAAGCCCACAGGAGGTGGAGGCAGGCCATAGTACTCCTGACATACCTCCATCTTAGGAAATCCTGCGGGATAAAGGAGATGCTTGGGACGAGAATTCACAGGCAATGAAACGAATCCCATCAGATATTTTATTTACTCTGCACTTGTTTTGGAGAGTAAGCATGACTGCTGGAATGACAGTAGAAACTACTAATGTTTGTACAAAGTAAAAGATTTGCTCACTAAATGATTATATCATGAATCCCTTACCAACGCTGGAATGTCCAGAGGACCTCTGTGTTTTACTCTGGAGGAACAAAAGACAAAACTAGTGTTATTTGCACAAGTCAAATTTTTTAAAGGGATATACAATTCATCATACTCTCCAGGTAAATTATAAAACATATCCACAATGTCAAAGGGGAATGAAATCGTACCTTCTTCATAGTGCCAGTGTGCTCTGTAATTTCAACAGGACAATCAATATAAGAAGTGATAATTATGTTAAACTATGATAATTAATGCTGATTGGAAACTGTGTACAGACCTGAGTTCCGTCCGCAGGCAGGAACTCTGCCTAAACACTCTTTATGTGCAGCCATTTTACAGCGAGTGCAGCGGTAGCCCTGGAAAAATATCCCTCTATAGAGAACAGATGGAGAGATTCAGCCTCAGCAGGCAAGTCCTTTGGGTTTTTTTATTCTTTTGAAACTGGACTGAAGAGAAGAGAAACAGCTAGTGGTACAAAAGTACCTCAACAACATGGAGCAGGCTTTGCAGGAAGTGGTTTCCTCGAAACAGTGCATCTGGAAGTCATGGTTGTTGGCTGTGGAGTTCTCTGGACACATATTTGACCTGCAACCATGAATCACAGCTGTTTTGACTGACTGGGGAACTGAGGAATGGAGCAACCATAGAGTTGGCTTTCACTTTTACTTGCATGACACAGTGCAGATATGACTGCGTATACCATATCATCAAATCATCGATTGATTTCCTTTGGGGTTGAGCATTTGGCTGGATTGCAACAGGAAATCCTAAAAAAGCCAAGCTGAAGCGGCTACAACCAAAACCATTTACCTCTGTTCAACTGCTGGCGTTTTTCATTATCTTATTTTCCTAAAACTAGTTTGAAATAATCAAATATTTGATAAAAAGGTTGAGAATTTAAACCTGCAATAACAGATTTCTTTTGGCCATTTAGGAATATTGACGTCATTACTTTTTGAGTCGGTATGTGAACGTAGTTACAAACAATATTTACACATCCCACAGAAACAGAGAAACGTTACCATTAATTTGAAGGAATGTTTCTGGTCTACAGGCCAATGTTAAATGAAATATTCCTGGGGAGAACCATTTGAACATGACGCACCATGTAGCTGCTAAATATTCACCAGTGACCACCGGCCAGCTGCCAGCTAGAGCTTTTTTCTGCCTGCTATGTCAGAAATGAGACACAGAAGAAACTGTTTCCCAGTAAAGTCCCCCCCCCCAAAAAAAAAACAAAATAAAAAACTGCTAAACAATGCTTTATAGCCTGAGGCTGAGAGGGGAAGTGCTGAGTTAGGTTTTAATTCTCTGTGGGTTTGTAACCTCATGTGGCCCAGTTCACATTACACATAATCATTTCATAGATTATTACTGTAAAAACAAATTGATTATAGCAGCTTGAAAGACTTTTATTGAGGAAATGACAGTTTTGGAAAAGGGCTGCACCCAATTTATTCCTTCTTCAGTTTTCTTTAGCTGCATATAATCACTAATTTGACACAAAGAGACACTTTGAAGTCTTTGACAAAAATTGTATGTGTGTGTTATGTGTAGTGCGCTGTGATGTGGAAAAACTCACAGGGCCATCTCAAACTGTTCCAACCATTTCTTCTTCAGTTCTCTGGTTTTGAAGAACAAGTCGTACCCACTCCTCCCATAGACGTCCAGCAGGAGGAACAAGTAGGACCACTGGTCATGCACACACAAAAACACACACATTAGGTCTTGTAGATGTGTTAACTGGTATAAGTGCTGCTTATGATTGAAGGAAGCAATGGACCTTTTTATTGTCCTTCTCTCCTGCTGTTTCATCTCGGATCTGGTAGTGCTGCAGTTCAATGACTTCCTTCAACTCAAAATTCTCTCCGCCCTTCTTCTTACATACAAACATGGCTTTATCAAACAAGAATGCGTACCTAACAAACAGAAAAACGTACACAGACAAAGCAAAAGGTCACACACTCAATGTTTAACACATGAAAAATCCACGGATACATATAAACAATACACACCTGTCCTGTTTTGACTTTTTCTCCGAGCTGCAGATCTTTAGCTCCCCGTCAATCTTGGGACGACCAGAGAGAGCAAGAGACTGAGACTAAAGAGCACAGGAGAGTTTAACATACAACCAAAATAATTAACCATCAAAAAGAAAATATATGACAGTGAAAACTCTTCCCCCACCAGGTTTTCTATGGACAACTGGAAGCTGGTGATCTGTCTGATGATCTCATTGTCTCGCTTCACTTCGTTCACACACTGCGCCAAGTCCTGTAAACACAGAAACACACATGAAGTCAAACAAATTAGCTTTGAAATGTAATTCATAAAAATCAGTTATTGGCAGAAAACACAAATACACACACTTACTCTCATTGCATCAAGAGCTGTGCGTAGGTTTTCCTTCTCTGTTGGGTCAGTGGTGTGCTTCACCAGCTCCTGCACACACAAACACACCAGATAAAGATTATAGCTCCTTGGTCAAACCATCTGAGAAAAGATAAGATGTATTCCAATTCAAGAACACACACAGACCCACATGCACAAATGCATACCTGTAACAGCAGGTGATATTTCAGCACCCTCTGCATCGGGACCATGAGTAGATCTCTGAGAGAGAATCGGCCACTATTGGCTCTCTTTGAACACTCCTTAGGGAGAAGCAGAAGGAAGTGAACATTTACAGTGAACCAATGTGGTGTTATGTGGATGTGGCAGATTTAATATACACAGAAACAAGAAATCCCCCTGTGGTCTGAGGGTGGACTTTCATGCACATTGCACAAAGCCCATGTGCCACGAACATACATCTAAAGGTCTGGTTTCAACAAAGTTCAGGTCACAGACGAAATAGATACTTCTTATTTTTAAAAGCCATATAAGGGAGATAAATTATTTTTGAGCCAAATGCATTATTAATAGCCTGTCAATTAATTTAATTTTTATTGTAGGGCTACAGACGTAACTGAATATGTTCTAGGGATACATGCAATATCTGAATAGTAGGAGCAGCAAACGATAGTGGAACCTTTTATTTATTTATTTTTTATACAAATGTAAAAAGTGTTCTTATGTTAGTGTTGTGCTGATTCATTCCAGTGAAAGCTGCTCTCTCTTCCTGGTTTGTGTTGCCCATGACTCAGTGCTGTGCATCTGTTCCTGAAGCTGACTCAGCTCAAAATCACATTCATAAAAGTAACTTTCCTGGGCTTGGGGAAAGTTATACAAACATTTCTTCTTTACGTTTCAAAATTTCTGTAAAAAAAACAAAACAACAAAACTATAATAAAGGAGCTGTTGTATCAGCCACTTAGGCATCACTGGGTGAGGGCGGGGTACACCCTGGACAGGTCACCAGTCCATCCCAGGACCAACATACAAAGACAGACAGAGACCAACAACCACTCAAACTCACACTCAGACCTACGGACAATTTAGAGTCACCAGTTAACCCAAACATGATGTCTTTGGATGGTGGGAGGAGACCAGAGTACCTGAAGGAAACCCCGGCAGGCATGGGGAGAACACGGTAACTCGACCTTTTTATTGTGCGGCAACAGCACTAACCACTATGCCGCTGTGCTGTCCTACTTGGTCGATTAAGGATTATTATTTATTATAGTAAGTCTGACGCTACCACACTGTATTCACGTTTCCTTATACAAGGATCAACCTAAAAAGACAACAAAATGCAGCTAAAAGCTATTTAAAGACATTGAAGTAATCAAAAGCCACAAGTACACAATTACTCACTGGTGTCCCACCACCAAGCACTGCTGCACACCGTTGTGTTCAACAGGGCTGAGCTACCCTGAGCCTACTCTTAAATCTCCTAAACATCGTTGCAGCCACATCAGAACAAACTACACATCACACATTTCCTGTGCTTCTGCCTTTGGCACTGTGAGTCTTCCTCACCTCCAGTTTCATCCTGATATCCTCCCTCATGGTTGAAAGTTTGTCCAAGTGTTTTGTTGCTGTTTCCACCTGACTACAGTATCGACCGTACAGTAGGAGCCTGAGAGGGTTGAGAACACAAAAACATACAATACACATGTATCTCCTCTGTTGGTTTATGAGAAATGAAATGTGTGTGTGTGTGTTGTGTACCTCTCTTTGTAGCTCAGAAACACCTGGTGGAGATTCTTTGCTCCATAACTCAGGATGGAGCTCTGTACCTCCTCCAGCAAACTACGATGTGTGTTGGCCAAATCCTACACACACATACACACAAAATATGTATAGAGCAGTAAATGATGACATTTCTGTCCGCAAGGCCAGAAGTATTGGCCATCTCTGTTTGTACCTCTATGTTGATGAAGATACTCTCAATGTCTTGATCCTGCAGGAACCTTTCAAGAGGTTTCATAAAGTGCTGCTCAAAGGAGAAGGAATGTTTGTTATTTCATCTTTAAATATACAAGTGAAAGTCCATTTGCATGCATGTCAGATCTTCCTTGGTCAGCCTGAAGATGTGTGCTCACCTGTAATATAGATTCCAGTGTATCTGTGTATTTCTCTTCTGTCTGTCTGATCTCCTGCAGGCAGCACTCTCTTTTGTCTACGCCTGTCTTCTGTTGCTGCATAAACACACACACATTCATTTATCTCGATCATCACAGACACGGTTTCACGCACTGGAATGAGTCTAAGCTTGTGTGTTGCAGCTGAACATTGATGTCAGTCCTTTCAGAACAATCTTTGTCTCTTCAAATGTTGTCTTCCTTTCTCTGCATCACATTTCTTTTATTGATGAAATTATTTGTCCACATCTTCGGCTTGTGTCATGAAAGCTATTTCTGCTCCTTCAAACAGTTAAGTGCATTTTTGCCATTCACTCTCACAAGTCTTCATTTACACCAGCCTTCACAGAGAATAATGTATCTGGGTGGCACTTAAACAATTCCACAGACTGCTATCTGCAGACAGAGATGTGTTGCAAAAATCTCTACACAGCAAAGGTACACTTAAGGTTAATGTATGCTTTCCACTACGCAAAATTAAGATCCTTTATCCGGGCTGTAAAACTTCAAATTAGAAAAATAACTGTGAGAATGGGCAGAAAAAATAGCCAGAACCTGAAAGCTCCTACTTAATATCCGGGTTTGTGAGTTTTTCAATTCTGAATTCTGAGTCTGAAATAGAACATTTTTGGAAATTTCAGCCTTTTTTCATCACAAATTAGAGAAAACTTAATATTTGAGAGTTCTGGCTCCTTTTACTGTTTTTATATTAGATTAGATTTTTTTCCAAAGTAAGGCATCACAAAAGACGACAACTGAGGCTCTGTAAACTGCAGCCATCAGTATTCAACATTTTCAAATTATTCCTTGGTTACAATGAGAAAAATTTAATTTCAAGTCAAAAAGACAACATAGGGTTTATATGACTGTGCTCTAAAAGGTGTACAGGACAGAACTTCACAGCTTGTCTCAACCTTCCTTTCAGTTTGAGGGATGATGCTGTCAACTACTCACAGTTTCAGGTTGTTCATCTGTCCTCATCAAGTCCTCATAGATGTCATCTCCTTCTTTTTCCTCATCCTCCACAAAGTCATATAGGTCATCATCCTCATCCACTGTGTCACTGATACACATAATGTACAAACACACACACACACACACACAATACACACACTGGTCTTCAGTATTATCCTTCCCTTATAGGGATGGACAAATGTATGGTACAAATCAAGAAATTATTAGATAAAAAAATTATTTTGTGCTAGAATTTGTCCAACAGTATTTATTCAGATATCTTTCATTTGTAGTTTGCATTTTACTAGACTCAGCATTTGTCTGCATGTAGTGATTTGTGTTTTTGCGACCTCCTTGCAGAAGTCATGAACAAACATTTGAAGTGGACGCTCTGCATTGGAGAGGATAGATCTTTGGTGCAACCACATGTGTTTGCAGACCAGAAAAAGAGTTGAAGATTGAGCAATCGTCTATTTTGTTTTACGATAGAAAAAAAAAAACAAAAAAACAAAAACCCCACACTGTTTCTTTTTCTCATAAGTTTAGAATGACAACATTTTGGAAAAAAAATGGCTCACTCTATCTGGTCGGAAAGGCCGCTGTAGATCTCATCATCAGGAGCGCATCCCTCTAAAGGAAAAGGCCTAGAGGAGAAAATCTAATGTTATATTACTTCTGTCACATGGTTCCCACCTTTAGCATTGAAACAGTACCTGAAGACAATCCTATAAAGCAGCTGTAGGCAAAGTTAAGTATGTGAACTGTGCCTGTGGGGTGTCCATTTGCATAGGCTACTATATAAACAGATAAGTAATGACAATATAATAAAATGTGATGAAAACATGTGACTTAATGGAATAGGGTTTAATCAATAAATACTTTAATAAACTATATAACAGTTAAAGTGTCCTTATATCTGTTTTAAACCACATTATATTGTATTACAGAGAATTATTTTATGAACTATAATATTTATTTAGTGTTAAACATGAGGTGTTAAAGAAAACTGCATTAACCACTTGTGCAATAAAGGAAGGAAATGACTTACTGGAGTCCTTTTTGTAGCGCAATTGATGAATGAGACAGGATGGACAAAGTGTCTATAACCTGTCACACAGAGACAGAATGGTATGTAATTAGTATATTCTGTACAGACTGAGATGGGGGCTGCTGTTTCACACTTTCATCTTTAATGCTGAGTAATTTTCTTCCTTCGCTCTTTTTTGCTCTTTTTTTTGTTTGACTTTGTTTGACTTTAAACTGCAGTATCGTGATGAATGATCATAGTTAACCAATTTCTACAGAGATGGGATCAGACACAAGCTCCAAGTTGTTACACTGCACTTGAAATGATATCTTTCCTTTCTGATTACGTAACAACACCTCTTAGTGAGCTCTAATTCTCTACCTATATCGTTAAGTGTCAGGATTTTACCTTTTAGAGCGATGTAACTAAGAAAATCATGGATATTTAATTTTTTTTTAAAGTTTTGTTATTTACCATTCATCATCATTTATCCTCCTCAAACATCACCTTTAACTTTCACTCCAGTAGAGACATCCTCAACGTTAAAATCCTAAATTTCCTGCCAAAGTACTGAACTAGGCCTTGTTTGCTTGCAACAATGTAAAATAAACTGCCAAAGGAGAGACTTAATATCAGTCAATACTGCTGCACTAATTCTGTCTTCTAGCTTCATTCAAAACAGAGAAAGGAAGAAAATGTAACAAGAAGTGAAAGTCTGCAGGAGAAGTTCCAAGAAAAAAAAAAAAAAAAAGCCTGAATGGACTGATTTACAGTAGCTGTTTAACTATAACTTTTGGGAAATGTGCGAATTAGTTTTTTGGCAGAGAGTTGGATGAAAGAATTGATAGCATTCTCCGGCCACTGAATATGTCGTCTGAGCTTAGAAACATGGGTAAAAGCGAGCTGACTACCACCTGAAGGTAACATCTTACAGGTCTACCAAAGAGAAATTCCCCTCTAAATTTTTCAAATGGTTAAATATCTCAAAATGAATGCCCATTAGTGTGTTACTTCAGCCTAGTCTGACTAATCATTTTACAGTACCATTGTGTTAGTTGTGTTGCCCTTTGGGGAGGCCAGCTCCAAACAAAGACTATATTAACATACCACTACAACAATAATAGAGTCTAATAACTAGTTGCAGGCATATTTCATGAGTCTATGACTGCAGGACGTGTACTTATAATGAGGGTGCTTTCAATGTGCTTTTACTATTATACGTACATTAATGTATTGAGTATTTCCCCCACGATAACACACCATTACTCGATTTACAGATTATACCACGCACAAGCATTTTCTGCACTTTGCTGCACTGCATGAGTGAGTGAAAGCAACGAAGTGAAAGTAAGAAGCTCAGTGACAGGAACGCATTGTTAACTAAATAAACTGTGAAAAAGACCCCGCACTCGGGCTCAGGGTTCTACATCCAGTTGACTCATTTCTTTCATACAGACAATGCTTCTTCTTTTCTTGTACACAGAAAAGCGCTGTGGCTGCACTGCGTTGAAAGTGAAAGAGAACTCATAAATTCTGAATTCATGTGTTAACTGAGCAACTTCAATTAGAAAATCACCATGATACTTCCTGTTGGGGATATGTGGGTGTCTGCAAACTGCAGTGCTGCTTCTGACTTCTACCATAATGACTGCTGTATGAGCGCACAAAGTGTTTCCCTAACGCTGGGGTCATTTCAGCATAAATAACACACAGGTCCTGAATGTTTTCCTGAAATTTAACCCAATCTAAAGAGTGATATGGTACTTAATTATTTATTTAATTAAGGAAAATTATTACATGAACCTCTAGGATAAGTAGGTGAGTTGTTTTTATTCCATATACCCAAAGAGTAAGGAGCTATCAAATTGTGATCTTCACAGCATCCCAAGGGTGGTTGAGCAACAAGGACCTCTACAAAAGCTTGGTGCATAATATTCTGCAAGGTTACAAAAGAACCCAAGTTCCTTAGCAACTTAGCAACGTGAGCAGGACTGCAGAGAAGAAAGCCACTGCTTTCCAAAAAGAAAAAAGAAAAAAGAAGAAGAAGAACAAGAAAAGGAAAAATAAAAAAACCCAGAAAACATTTCTACCTGTCTACACATTGCTCAAGATCAGGTGGTAGTATCACGACTGTAACCTGCATCTTTGCTTTCTCTGATGGAACAATAGTTTCTGAATTAGAGAATTTCTGAACATTTGTAATCAAATTATGGAATTATCGAATGTTTTAATCTAAATTGTTTCATTAGTTTCTCTCTATCTATTTTTAATGACCTGAAAAGATATTTCAGGGAAGATTTGTGCAGAAAGACAGAAAATTATAAAGGGTTCATAAACTTTTATGGCAGGTACACGGACAGTTAGGTGGATGTGTTGAGTTGATACCTTTGCAAAATCCCGGACATCAAACAGGTCAAAGGCCTCAAACAGTTCACTCTTTTTGAGATAAAATTTCTCTTGGCAAACTCCCAGGAATGTCCGGATGTTCTTTAGGCATAGAAACTGAACACAAACAGAGACACAAATATTTCTTTACTTTACTGGTGAAATGGTTTATGAATTAAATCCATTCATTTATTCATATAGTCCAAAATCACAAATTTGCCTCAGAGGACAATCTGTCCAACACATAGCTTCCTCCGTCCATTAGAGCCTGGACTGTGATGTGGAAAAAGCCCTTCAGTCAATTAGTTTATCGATAGATAGTTCATTGGCAACAATACTAACAACCCAACAATCTTAAAATTGTTATTAGTACATTTTATGGTTGCAGGACCTCACAAGTAAGAATTTGCTTTTACTCTCTCTTAAGCATTTAAGCATGATAAATGGAAGAATTAGCAATACACATCATTATTGTGTCATTACTAAATGTTTATCCAAATGGTTGGTAATGCACATTTTAAGCATTACACAGCACAGAATTTAGCAACGGAAGCGACAAAATATCTGAAAGAATATGGAAAGGTGGGATTACAAATACAAGTATTGTACTTAATAAACATCACCCAGCAGCCCAGGTTTCAGAAAGACTTGACAGACATTATTCAGCATATTTGATTAAAGTATATTGTTAAAAAAGTATATTGTTGGTTCTACTGTTCATCTACTGAGAAAACTTCTAAGTCTCTAGAATGATCTCATGCACATAACCACACTAACAGTACGAATATCAAAGTGTATCTAAATGCTAATCAGCCACACGAACCACATGAGCAGTGATACACTGAGGCAAAGTGACGCCTGATGCAAAAAGGAAAAGCAAGACATGTAAAATCATTGAGCTAAAATATAACGACAGAAGAAACCACAGAAACATGGTGGTCAGACATATGCAGTTTACATAACTTCCTGAACCAGCTCCTCCCTCTACCCCCCTGCCTCTCTCTCTGTCTGTCTGTCTGTCTGTCTATTTGCTCAGCAGTGGGAAATGCGGAACACTAATTTGAGAAAAGGGGAAATGTTGAGTTCTGACTGATACTGCTTCACTTCACATCACTCTGTCAGGAGTTTATGTTAGCACACAGATGTACATCTGTCCTTGCAACAGAAACTCACAGTGTAGAAAACCTTATTGCAAGAGAAGGGGGATGCTCCTCTGCTTGTACAATGTCACCAAATGTGTGTACACGTCAGAGTGGACTCCTGTGTTATGTTAATCACTGGCTGTTTCTTAACCACCCTTTGACCTCATAGGATTTCCCAGTTTTACATGTTGATGCACACACACACACACACACACACACACACAGACGCCTGGAGAATTTCTGCCAAACCATGTGACAGCCTTGTCTCTTTCTTTGTCACACTCTCACACTGTCACTCTCATGTATCATATTTCATCCCAATCCTTCCTTCTAATTCTCTCTTTCCATTCAGAGATGACCCACTTTCTTTGTTGCACTTTTAATTCCACCTTTGTGTATTGTGAGGTTAGTGTGTTCTCTTGAAAACAGGAGTCAATGTGATTTGGTTGAGAGAAGGTGTGATCGCAGCTGCAAGACACTTGGTTTTAGTGTGGAACTGGGGATTTTCAGAAAAAGCTTTTTTTACAGAATAGTTTGCCGATTTAGAAAAAAAATGTATTCATGTTCGTGAAGTCTTCCATGTCCTTTGTTTGGTAAATATAAAACTACTAAGAGCAGGTAGTTAGCTTAGCTTGACGCAAGGTGGGCTTGACTTAGGTTGACATACTCTGGATCTGCCCAACGGCTCAAAATCTAAATCTCACAAATTAACATTTAATATTTCAAATGTTCTATTCTGTACAAAAAAGAATTATGAGCACTGTGTACAAGTCTGAACATTGAACTGGCTGCAGTTCTTTAATTATACACGATAATGTTTGTTTTTTTTTTTTTTCTTAGCTAATTCTTGGCGAGAAAGGGAATAAGGGTTATTTTCCAAAATGCATAAAACTATTCCTATAAAATCTTAATATGGTGCTTTTGAGCATTTCTTCACTGATTCCTTCTCTTAATTAAAACGGAGGGTTTGCAGATGTTGCAAAAGTACAAAGCAAGAAATTGCAGTCTTATCACATAATGTTTTCACATTGAGCATTGAGTCCTAAATGTTTAAAAATGGGCAAAAGAAGATTGGCAGTGATATCATTTCAACTCACGTCTCAAACTAACCGGCCTTTCCCTGATTCTAGTTCTTATTGGATTTTGACACTAGTAACACAGATTCCTACAAAACTCATGAAACAAGTTGATCTTTTGGGAAAAAGATCAACAGATACAGATCACAGCATTTTCCTATCAGGCTGTCCCCGGGCTTCAGTGCTGCCTGCTGGTCGCTAAGGAAATGTCCTATGGAAATGGAGCAGGAAAACGTTTGTGTTTGTGTGCGTGTGTGTGTTACCTGGGACATCTGTGGACGCAGGTTGATCTCTCTCAGGTTGACTGCCTGTGGCAGAAGATTGTTGAGCAGTTGGCAAAGCAGCACGCCATCTCTCAGGGCCTGAGCCAGGTCACACACCTTTCATTGTACAAACACAAGGAAGTTTAGGAATCGATACATGATGTGTACATGAAGCTTTGTGTGTGTGCATGACACAACAGATTTACCTGTGCACCTCCCCATGTAACCCGGTGATTCTCGGGAAGGACTCTGCAGTCTATCAGCCATATCGCACACTGCCGCCACAACTCCATCTTTGTTTTCTGAATAACAAACAAATAGATGGATAGAAAGAAAGAAAAAAAGTGTTGACATTTTTAGATCCTGTATCAATTTCACACTGAATAGAAATATGATGTATTCACTGTATGAATTCACACATACAAAGCAGCCTAAAGGAAACTTCTCTCAACTTTTACACAAATCAATTAGCTCTGAATCTCGCTTTGTCCCAGTTTAACCTCCTCCAGTCAAACTATCCTCTTTTTCTCAGTAAATTAGTCTGAAAATGAAACATTATCAAGTCAGTCCGAGATTAATTCAGCAGCATTTGAATCACTTTTGTTACACTGAGCAGTTCTTCAGAAATACTGTAGAACCCCTGTCAAATAAAACACTCTCTAACTGAATATCTGTTTAGAAAGCATGATATTACACCCAGCTCTCACCTTCAGTAGCTTCTCTTGGCAGTTCCGTGTCTTCGTTCTCGATGTTCACCTTCCTTTCATTATCTCATTTTCAGACTTCGGTGCTCTTGTTCTGCCTTTCTTCCGTGGTGGGTGTTCTGCAGAGCTGCACTGTGTTGAAGGCTTTTAACTTCATCCCGCAACTTCCTTTTTCCTCTGACGCACCCTCACACAGTCGCAATGATACTCACAGATGCACACACACACACACACGTGCATACACAAGAGGCCGCTTTGCTGCTGTTGCTGCTGCTTTGAGTGAAAAACTGATGAAACAGAGTATGCACTGGAATGGAAATACTAAATTTGCACAACACACACAATTTGGAACGGATAGTTGTGAATGTGCATGTGTGTGTGTGAGTGAACACTGTAAATCACTGAACTTAAAAGTTTACTGTAAATGGGTTGCACAAATTATTAGTTTAGTGTTGTAAGATTGATAACAGCAGTACATCAGATACAAAATAGAGTCAGCCCGTTTAAAACCAAAAAAATGAAAAGATCATCTGTAACAATGTACATCATATGAGGTGGGAATATCTATTATATGGTACACAAATTTTGGGTTGTTAACAAAGTGTTGCTGAAGACACAATGGTAGAACTGAATTATTCCTGCAAAGTGTTGGGGTGTTTTTTGTTTTTTTTTATAACTCATGGACAACAATATTTAACCATTTAAATTTAGTCATTTACTAGTCATTGATCCAAGTCATGATATCTGCTGTATCATGACTTGGGTGCAATAAGTGTTTCCCTTGCAACTGTGTGAAATATCGCTTTGTCAAATGATCAGAAAACCCACCCAAGGGGAACATGTACATTTTTGTAATGATAGTTCAGTTTTTTTCCCCCAGAATTAAAGCCTTTCCATCGTTAATTTTTAACAGCACTATTTTGATTTGTGCATTAAGCTGATTCAGGGAGGAGCAAGTACAGTTCGGAAGCAGATTGCAACGGTAATATGCAAAAGAAGCATCAAGAAAAGAGTTTTATCCACTTTTATGACTCCAAAATGCTGTTTTGATTAAAGCACGCACAGCAGCTTTAGGCGATATTAGAGTAATATATTCACATCGTATTGAACAACTCACATTAAAATTTGCTCCCAGAAAGCTGAAGGGCAGAGAGACAGACTGCTGTCATAATGTCACTGAATGATAAATCATGGAGCTGCTTCATGAATATTAAACAGCTGATCAGACACTTACAACACCCAGAGGTGATTTACTGGCATGTGAACACATTTTTGGATTCACAACTAGGAATCCCTACAGTCAAGAATTATTCAGATCTGACATTTCAAAACACAAAACAAAACAAACAAAAAAACCCAGTTTATTTAGTCAGTTGTTTGGCATCAGTGATTCAAGTCATCACACTCTGATGTACAAAAAAGTTAGAAAGTGGTCAAATCATAACCCCTAGCCCTTGACCTTGTTGCCCCAATCCTGCACTAAGCACTATGGACTCTATCAGACTCTATGAGTCTTTACCCACCAGCGACAGTTCAATTTCTCAAATTTCTCATGCTGAACAATTAATTCATCAACTTAATTGCAGAAAATTTGGCTGTACATGCTTGCTAATGGGAAGCACTGGAACCAGGTTTCACAGATGTCTTGAAGGGATATTTTAGGTCCATAGATTTGGTGGAGTTTCAAGAGAGCAGTTAAAAAAAGCAATATTCAAAAAGCGGCAGCAGAGGCAGATACAGCCTGACTTTTGGTCCACAGAATGGATCAAACTGCTGAGTTACAGATAATACAACCAAACACAGGCTGACTGTTAGTCAACAAGCATGAGTAAACTGATCTGTTGTGTGAAAAATTGACCCTTTAAATCACCCTGAGAAAAGGCCTGTCACTTTTTACTTGAACACCAGGCGTCAGTCTAACACACGTCACCTGCTTCTTTGCAGCTACTGTATCTGCAGACAGACAATCTGAAGACACACCACCATGCATGCATCCATGCCTCTGACTTGACATGTTGATAGCTGCTGAAGAGTCTTACATTTTAACACTCATCCCCCTCCCCGCTTCTTGTTTTTCTGAACTCTATCTCTCTCTCATGGCATGCCCCAACCTGTGTTCTCCGCCTCTTAAAAGCTCATGCTAATTCCTCCTCAGTGATTTGCTGTCCTCCGTGAGGGTACTGTGTAACCAGTACACAATCTGATTGGTTTTTTTGCGCGACCCAGCAAGTTTGAGGGGGAGCGGGCTTCCACTGTTAGCACAAAGTTTAGTGAGAGATAGGTTAAATGAAAAAGGCTGCATCTTAGATTAGAGGAGCTGAAAAGCAACAAAGCAAACAGAGGGTAAGTTTAAATAATAATAATAATAATAATAATAATAAGGTGTGTAGAAATATTACAAGGAGAATAAGAGAAGTAAAATCCCTGAGTGCCTCGGTGGACCCTGTAAACAGGTAGGTGTTACATACTGTTGCTGCTGCAGTGCAAACAGTGCAATGCCTCTGCTTGTAAGGTTGATTTCTAAAAGTAAGCTGGTCTTTCTTTGAAACTGTTTGGTTTTTCTCTGAATCTTGTGCACAGAAAAAAAAAGCATGTACAAGCATGTGTGTGAGAGCATGTGTGCTGGTATGTAATCAGCACCTCTTCTGTTCAGACATGAATAATCGCTCCATCGCCTGGTGGCTTAGACAGATCGGCCTGCCACAGTACACTAAGACACTAGAAAGTGAATATTATGGTCTTGAGGTACGTGAACGTGCAAACTGTTCTACCTTATGCTTGTTGATATCTCTTCTGCTTTACATATCAATCTTTCTGGTCTTAAATTAGTGTTTATTCTTTGATCATGATGTTTCTCTGTAGGGCCTGCTGAACGTTACTGATGGAGAGCTGAAGGATGCAGGGATTGAGGATGCAGCACACAGAGAAACCATCCTGAGTCAGCTTTCACGACACAGACAGAGACTGGACCCACACTCCGGTGATACACACTCACCACACGCAAGCACAAATGCACACTGGAACTGATCCAACATTCATCATTTGCTGAATAGTTTCTATCAAACAAATGGGATCATATCACTTTGTATTGGGTATAAGGCTGAATTACCCACCTGGCAAAGCAAACCGCCAGAGCACGGGACTGTGGCAGCCCTGAACGCTGTGGGATCACTTTTTCTTTGCGGTACTAAAACTGAAAAAATCCTGCAGCATCAAAGCACATTATCAGCAGAAAAGAGCATTAAGGCAAGTCTTACTCATCCTGACGGTAGTCCTTTGTGATAAGACCTTCAGTATTTCAGTTTTGTGTTTCTATATTGCATAATGCAAATTAATGTTTGTTCACATACAGCAAAGGTGGGAGGATGAGAATTAATAAACACTGTACAAAGGGAGAAACAGGGTGTTAACAGGGACTCAGCAGATAAGTTTTAACCTCAGAGGCCCCACAAATTCATCCAGACACGAGGATCATGATCATGATCACGAATCATGATTTAACATTGTGAGGTCTTGTTTAACAAATAGTTTTGATTGATGTTACACATAACAGTGAAACATAGTTCATTGCACTGAACATCAGTGCTTTGATTATTTTGTATAAGCTTTGCATACATCACATGTCATGGCACTGATATTCTGGGAGAATGAATGTTGGTAGAAATACTAAAAATTATTATCATTTTGATTTTTGATGTTTATAGATGTAGGAACATTTTTAACAAAAGCCAAATTTTCATTTAGGAAGTTTTTTTTTTTTTAATGATAAATGAATGGAAATTACATGTCAGCTTGACAGCTCACCATCTGGCTGATACAGACAAAAAGTCTTTAAGTCCCCTGTCTTTCATACTGTAGTGTCTTAATCAGTGTCTACGTATACAGGTTCTTCATAGGTCATACTCACATGTTATTTAACCAAAACAACAGTGTATTGTGTTGTCTTGTCTAGGAAATAAGGTTATACAAAGTCAATGCTTGTGTTAACAGAGGATAGCCAGAGCCTCTGGTGGAAGAGGTAGTCGCCATTACAGACAGCCTGTGTTTCTGTGTTTCATGGTCAGTTAACCTCCCTTAGTGGGAAAGAGGTGATTGGCGTGAACATGAGTCAGGGAATATGTGAATTTACTTTTAGGATTTAGGAATCCAATAAAATCTTGTCTGGATGTGATGTAGTCCATGAAGAATGGCCTTATTTGGACATGTTGTAGGTATGATGTGTTTATAGGGTTAAATGTGGTCAGCAGGAAGGATTCCTTCAGGACTGAGTGGCATTGCAGCGTTAAGCTGTATTGCTCATCACTTTTTTCCAGTATCATCAAAAATGCTTCTGGCTCAGTCTCACAGATCTTTTCCTCACAGCTGCCAAGATTTCTATCACAATACGCAGCCATATTTATAATTAAACATACCCTCGTTAATACTGTGTTACCGATTTTAATCATGACCCGGTCCTAGTTCCCGTACACATGCTGTCAGTTTTATTCACAACAGATTCTATTTACATGCTTATTTTAGCTTATGATTAAAACTTGATTAGTTAATCAAGTTGTTCAAATAATTATGTTTCTGTGTGAGTTGTTTCTCAAAGAACCCTAAATATGTACTCTTTTAGTCCTCCATTTCTATTGCAATTTGAAACAGGCAGTTTCTGTTAATGCTTAATTCATGCTTCATGTGATACGCTTATTTATCAACTGAAACCATCATTTATTTGTGAAGCTTACAAGCCTACTTATCCTTAGTTTAATTCAAAAAAGATGAATGTGAAAATCTAAAAAGTAAGATGTGAAGGAATGAATATGCCCTGTGTGGTACTGTATATTTACATACATTTGTCCACTATTAAAATTAATAGTTTGGGTAACATGCTGCATGAAATATATGCATAAAACAGTTTACCCATCTGTCTCCTAATGTGACAAAATGTACTTGAAACTGTAAAACACATTATATCTTGTTTGTTTCTGCTTCAAATTTAACAGGCACAGATAATAATGGTCCTTCTCTCCTTTAAGTTTCAAGCTAGTGTGCATTTTTACCAAAATGTTGAACTATTTCTTTGCGATGTACTTCCGTCCCCTCAGCTGTGCAGGTCATGGAGCGCAGGGTGAGCCGAAAGTACTCCCTGGGATCATCTATGGACCTGGTGAGACCACAAAGTTAGAACCAATTAGCATGACAACACAAAGATCTCCTGAAAACCTTTTTGTCATATTTTTGAATTTAAGACAATTCAAAAAGTAGCGCCAAAAGCCACAGTATTTAGGTCTCTGCCATATCCTACAGGTGAAGCCCGGGAAGGATCTGTTCCGTCAAAGTTTTCTACCCCGCCTCCACCGTGCTGACAAAAAACACCGCCTGTCTGTCTCATGCTCACAACTGCGCCCTCTGAATGAGGACAACAGTCACATTAGTGAGACAGACCGCTGTCAGGACAGCAAACGCAGGTAAGCCAACCCCTGTGGGTGTCCTCTGTGGGCCTGGAAGAGAGCGATAATGGTCATTTGTGTGTGTAAGGGGGGGGAGGGAGAGAGAGAGACAGAGAGAGATCCAAATTTCTCCAGGTAGTCTACATGTGTTTGGCTGATAATTAACCAGTGCCTTACAATGTCTAAGTCAGAGTCTGTAAACTGAATGAAAAGCCTTAAAAAAAACAACAAACAAACAACATTACAACCTTAAGTTACACTTTTATCAGCAAAGAAAAGAGGAGCGATGACTAACATAACAAACAACACACCTTGGGACTTTGATATTCTGGTCACTCTTACTCTCAGGAACAAGTAACAAAGGCCAGTGGGGGTTTGTCTGGAAATTGTTCATTTTGAAATCCAGAGCGGCTTCATTTTCAGTATCAAAGGGCAGACCACTTATATTTACAAAATGTTTCCACCTCAACTGGTGCTATTAAGGGAGGCAAATGATTTGGTTTTGGGTCAGGTGCTTTTCTCAGAGACAAACAAATCTAAATTCCTCAATATATCAGCAGTGAAGAGAGTTCACGTTTAGGTAGTGAAACCACAGAAAATTTGCATTCGGCACTGCAACTTGACTCACTAGAAACAATGTTAACACTTCACATGCACACATTTCAATGAGCCATAGGCCTTAGTGTGAAAGCATTTCACAGAAACTACTTTTGTGATGGATACCTCCATTGGTCAAAGTGGCTGCACAAGGTCAAGATTTCTAAAACGCAGCACGTTCAACTTAACCTTTCTGCATGTCTAGATATTGTAATTAAGGATGTATGTTTTTGTAATTTGGGTAAATGCTAAGCTCTTTACAATAATAGAGCTTTTTAGTGGCTTCTTGTTCAGTGGTGTTAAGACAAATAAATATTTTCTCAGTAAATACTTTATATAGCTATTTTTAAACATTTCTGCTTCTACTGAAACACAGTGGAGGTGTAGTTCATTTTGCCCGTGGTGCTTAAGCAGAAAAAGAAAATAGAGGCTATTATTATTACTATGTATTTCTCTCCCTGTTACGGTAGACTGATCCACAGAAGAATATTCTCACTCACCACACTCTCTACCAACCATCTAATCTCTAAAAAACTCGCTGACCATAAATTGTTTTTGATTATGGACCACTGGACACAGACACATTAAACACCCCTTCTCCTTATGCATCAGCAGGCCCACCGTCTCTAAAGTGCTGCTACTGGTTGAAAATTGCATATATTTCGTTAACACCAGAGATGTAGAGAGGCCCTCGAAGTTCTTTACCAACACTCCTGCTACAGCATATCTGCACTGAAAGTCTTCCTCACAAACACTACACAGCCGGACTATCATTTTCATTAGTGATTCATCTGCTGCTATTCTTTCAATTAATCGTTTGGATGAGAAAATACTGACAAATATGCCACACAATTTACTTGCTTTGCCAAGATTATATGTGTCATTTTTGCTTTAAAAGATGGCATAAACAACGAGAGGATTGGGGAAGGTTTATATATTCAAAGCAGAACAACCCAGCTGACGACATTTAAGATCTGACTGAAGTCTGAGTGTGCACTGAGCAGGTTTATCATGAGCTATAGATAAGGAGCAAAAACAAGAACAAGTCTTGCCTACTTTTGACTTAGCCCACAGACATAACATAAAATATCAATTACTTCATACAGTGGCTACAGTGGCCTCTCACCAGCGCCAGATTTTGCTTGGTTTGGAAAAATAACCCCTCAATGAAAACATGTAAAAAAATTTTAATTTTTTTAGTTACATCCATGAAGAAAAATGACTTTCTTCTTTCTTCTTTAAATGTCACAGCTGACGAATACTGAGAATGCACAAATGGAGGGTGTCAAGTTCAGGCAGATCTCTGTTCCTTTGCTGTCATGTGGTGAATGCTATAAACCCCTGAGGTCCTAAACCTCAACTGTCTCAATGAACTACATTTTTCTCCTCTCTGATTGGCTGAGACAAATCTGAAACCAGGTAAAGTAACTGATAAACACACCTGGTCACACTAAATCTAAGCTTTTGAACTTAAGCAGAAGGCAGAAACATATGGAAACTGTTTAATGGATTACTCAGCTGACAGAAAGCTCATGGGCAACACTTTTTTATATAAGATTCATAAGCTAAAAAAGTAAAAATAGTTTCTTAAAACTAACTTCTCATATGCTATTTTTGCATATATATATAATCATTCATAATTGTCTAATGTAATGATAAGGGAAATCATTTCAGACTGCAATCTCAGTGTTGCTTAATGGGATTTTCAATGTAATTTAGCTAGCCTTGCTGACATTATCTCAAAAAAATAATAATCTAAGAAATACTGAACAACAACAAGACTTTAAAAGTAGATATTGACAGTGTTTCTCCAGAAGACCAGGAGAACAACATGAATGTTATTCAGGGGGCCAAATTTCTAATAAATGAGGGAATAACAATATTTTTTAGACAGCCGGATGATGTGGAGAGGTGTGGGGTGTTTAAGGACCTCGGGACAATCCAACTTCAGTCTGAGAGGCGATCAGATTAAAGGGATACCAGATGTTTTGGGTTTTTCTTTTTTTGGTTTTTTGTTTGTTTGTTTGTTTTACCGACACATACGTCCGTGCAGCTAACGGCCCCATATTCCCGACTGCAGCCAGGTGATGTGTCAGCCTGTGTCGGTATCCGAGGAATGCCGGGCAGATAGCGGTGTTTCAGCGCCGGGGCCCGGGGCGGGGAGGAGGCCGGGGCGGAGGAGGAGGAAGGGGGGAGAGGAGCGGGGGAGAGGAGCCAACTTGTGGGAACTCGTCCGAAACTGTTGGTGCTAAATGAGGAGAGAGAGGACCGGAGCGGAGGAGGAAGGACTGCAGGCTCGTCCCAGCTGTTGTTTAGAAGGGTTTTGGACGACAAACCGTAAAACAAATTTAAAAACAAATAAAAAAAACAAATTAATAAAAACAAAAGCATGGCAGGGATCCGACGGCCGTGAAGCGGGCTGACAGGTAGGACCGTTGGCGAGAATAAGCGAAAACTTCGTTAATTAACGCGAGATGTCCGATCGTTGACGGTTGATTGAGTTTCGGCTTACTTCACTTTTATTCACTTTTATTCTCCATTTTAGACACAAAGAGCTGTTAAAATGTCGAATTTTTTTTTATTTATTTTTTTAATCATGAAGAAATGTTCAGCTAGTTTTATTACCGCTCGCGAACGAACTACCTGTTGCACAATCTGTGGGAGTTTAGATCCGAAAAACAAGAAACAACAACAACAGCAAACTACTTCGCAGTAACATTTAGCTGTTAGCTCTAAAGTGTGTGTTAATATGGTGAGTAATAAACAGCAGATTTGGTGAAGTTGGATAAAATGGCTTCGAACACAGTTCTGGTTTCAGGTTGCATTTCACAATAGTACTTTGCAGTACAGGTGTTTCTGGCCAACGCCCCTCAAACAGGATGTTATGCTGTTTTACCTCATAACTAAATTTTACAACAGATTTATCACGAATATGTGTCCAATAATACGTCTGCTTATGTCTCTGGCTGATTATGATATAAGAAAATCTGATTCAACGGGTCTTCCATAAATTTCCAATGTTTGGCTTTAGTTGAAGGATTTTGGTGTTGTTGTCATTTTGCAGGTTTTTCTTTGTGACTTGTGTTGCATCTTCATAATGTTCTCACTCACTCAGTGGGATGTTTATCAGGTTCAACACACTGATGCTTTTATAGATTTTTAATGCTCAGTATTGTGGATAAAGTAATGCATGACACAGAGGTGTTGCTGGTATTTGGGGTGGACAAAATAATAGACACACCTGTATGTATGTATATGATTGTGCACCATCACAAATCACAGCCTGCAAAATGTTTATGCAGTTAAATCAACAGCTCCTCCAGACAGTTCGAAGAGACAACCCTGGGCAGGTATTTTTCACAACGTCTTTGGCGTTTTTATACTTCACATGATGACTTGAAGAATGAAGAAAAGAAATGACAGATTTGTCAATAATTAAAACAAGATTACTTGCATCCCTAGTGCAGAGAGGGGCAACAGAGTAGTGAGTCATGCCAATGTTTGTTGTAAAACTCAATATCCAGTGTAAGATCCTGCCCCACTGAGGTCACTAAGGTCATCTTTATATTTTTTGTGTTTTTTGTTTTTGTTTTTGTTTTTTTGTATTTAGATTTGTTCGTGGGAGCTTACTTACATGGCTTACATGATTAGCATTTTTTAGATTGTTTACACTATTTTGAGACTTTGTGTGATTAAGTATTCAGTATTTCTTAACTAGAAATGTATTTCTGGCCGCATGATGAGGGCTTTTAAACAAACAGGATTTATGTATTTCTGTTAGGTAATGAAATGGAAATACTTTATTTTAATTGGTTTGTGATTTTCATAAGATTTTTCAGGGGTTCATGAAATTTAATATCAGGTATGTGAAAATGTGGTTTTGGTTTCACCTTGTTTATAGGTCATTGGTGATAAAGGGTATAGTCCTTTTTAAAAACTACTCTAAATCTTGTAGAAAATAAAATTAACCAGCAGACTCCATAAATGTGGGAAAAGCATTTTTATTTTTTTTAAAGCACCTTTTTGGTGTTGGGAAGGATTTCCACTTATCATTACTTTTTTTTTCTTCTTTTTTTAAAATCCAGCTACAGCCCCTCCAATGGGACAAGAAAAGAGAGTCTTGTGAATGGTTTATAAGTAAAGAAAAGTTTACTTTAACAGCCTCCAAAATAATTAACAATAAAGCTGTTTCAGTCAAACCTGAACGTTATAACTTTAATGAGAAGACAGTTTATTGAAGGTCTGTTCTACCAGACTAAATAAGTCAAATTAGTGCCCAATAGAATAGAATAATAATGAATGAAAATGTTTATTTTGTTTCAAAGGATGCTAATGGCCATATTCAGGGTCAAGCAGGGTAAACAAGAAGCCCTCAAAGCAACTCCCACTGTGTGTGAACACAGTGGGAGTTAGTCAGTTATTGAGTTCAGCTCTGTTGTGGTTCCTCTGAGCTGCTCATCTGTTAGCCTTGTGTTCACAGAGGCAGGAAGGTGGAAGCTTAGGAAGGAAGGAAGGAGGGAAAAGCAGGTAGGCTATTAAAAGTCCCTCAGTTTGTCTGCTATTAATGAAAGACCCAGACCTTGGCCGTGGCCTTCCATCCGTGTACTGTTCATGTTCAGAGGAAAAACATGGCACTGTCCTCTGTGGCTCCCTGGGGTTTCATTTAGTAAATCCAAATCACCTCTTTTCTCTTGTTTTTTGACAGGAGGAGCTTCAGTGCATACTTCAGCCAGCTGAAGGTAATAGGTTAAACAAACTTCCTCTCTCACACTCACCGGCTCTTTGTAGCTATCTTTTGTCTATATATTTTTCTTCATACTCCTGCTTGTACAAAATATGAGTAACTGTGGTCTTTACTTGGCTGTTACTGCGTGTGTTGTAGGTTTTTGGTGGACGGAGAGAGATGGAATCATTGAAGAAGGAGCTGGAGGAAGAACTAAAGCTCAGTACTGAGGACCCAAGGAGCCATGCATGGTACCATGGACCACTGACTCGAGAGGTGATCAATATGCCATATTCTGTATTTTTACTTATCCAGACAAATTAAAAGAAAATGTCTGTATAATTAAATGTAAAGTTGGACACAGCAGCACACTGATTTAAAAAAAAAAGCAGATTAATTTCTTGCATTAGACTGCATTTGTCTTTCGTATTTGCACCCAGTAAAATGGCACTGAACTATATTTACTGTACAGACATGTAACATTTAAATCTCAGTAAGAAAAGTGAACACTGTCGAACTGTTGATTTAATCTCATTACACTGTGGCCAACTGATGATTATCTACAGTATGACATCAACACACACATAAATCCCTATGCCAGGCTGACCAGAATAAACTTCTTTCTTTTTCCAGACTGCAGAGTCTCTGTTTGAGAGAGATGGAGACTTCCTGGTGCGAGACTCAAGCTCAGCCCCTGGTGACTACGTTTTGAGCTGCTTTTGGAAGAATGGGCCCATGCACTTTAAGATCATTCGAGTGGTCCTTCGTCCCAAAGAGGTGTGTCAATGTTGTGTTGCGTGTGCGCGAATGATTATATTATTCAAATCATTAATTCATTCAAACTATATTGACAGTTTCTAAACTAAAGGACGTTTTAAGCTAATCTAAGTTTATGTTTTGTAATGTAATACCTTTTTTGGACATATTTGACATGTGCTTTATATTATTATTTCTGATCTCATGTCAGGCAAAACATTGACAGACATTTTTCAAAGTAATGCAGCCTCATACAACAATTATCATAAGCTAAGTTTAACCGTGTTTGACAATGTCAGTATAATGAGTAATGAGTATAATCCACCCATTGACTTTTTCTTAGTATGTTCCAAAGAGGCTCATGTCTTCAAAAGTTTGTGGAGATAGGTGGCTCATGCTGCAGGATTGATTGGAGAAATATTTTTGCATGTCTTCCCTTTTTTTGGGGGGGGGGGGGGGGGCTGTGCCTTTGTATCTTCTACAAATCCTGACCTCCTCTAAGCTGCAGGCTACGAAATATTGGAGTGTGAGCATCTGTGAGTGAAAAGATTCCTTGAAAGCCTCTGCATGAGTGTGCTCTTCCATCTGTGTGACAGGGATACTCTCGGGAGCTGTTCCAGTTTGAGGAAGATCGTTTTGACAATGTTCCTGCTCTAATCCGGTTCTATGTGGGCGACCGTCGGCCCATCTCCCAGGCCTCAGGCGCTGTGATCTTTCACCCGATCACACGGACCCTTCCTCTGCGCATCATTACGGACCAACATCCGCAGCCCAAAATTAGCCGCAGAAACAGATGTGCAGGGGGAGAAAATCACACTGATCGCAACAATAGGCGCAGCTTAAGCGCTCCAAACACCAACACACTGCAGGTCATCAATCCACTGCTAAGGTGGGAAGAAGTCTGTGCATAAAGACACTACACATGCAACAAATACAAATGATTATGCTCATCCATTTAATTTTATCTGTGGCAGGAGTGGAAGTCAGCCTGCTAATTTGCAGAACGTGGGAAGGAGGTCTTCACTTCAGTCAGCACAGTCTGACAGCAACCTGCGAACTGGTACATTATGATAAACAAGCCACCCATACATATACGTGTCTACTACTGCTAACCCTTAATGTGCAGATACAGCTGTGTTGTGATTATGTGTTACTGCTGATATACACAATGAAAATCTTCACTGTAGGTGTGAACAAGTGAAACTCACTCATGAACATATATAAAATTCAAAATGTACTGACAATAGTATTGTACTTCATAAATAGTTTACTTTACCGTCATGTAAGTACTCCACCTAAACTGTCTGTTATTTTAAACAGTTACACTGGATGGTTTTATCTGCAAAAGAGACATGACAAATGAGGAACAGCCTCCTCTGCTGCAGGATCAGGCCATAGTGTATCTCAAAAAGGATGTTAACAGGGTATGAAAGTCAGGATCAAAACCTTCATTAAAAAAACACTATGAAGGGAATGAGAACACATAGTTGCTCTCAGAGGAGGTCACTCTTCAAGTGATTTTAGGAGACGGAGGGATTCTGCCGGCTGAGTTGGGTCATTTAGTTTGATAGGTGTCTGGCTAGTGGCGTCTCTGCTGGCATTAGAGCTACACTGATCTATCAGCGGGTATAAGCTTATTGTAGTTATGTATCAGGACTTTTGTTTGAATCTAAATTTAAAGGGTCCTAATCAACATTATTTATTTCTTGAAAAACAAATCCTAATAATTTCCTCCAGTATCCAGTTAGATCTTTTGAACTTCTGGCTGCTGACAGCGACTGGGAGCCTCACAAAACCACCTGATTTATTTTCCCCATGGCTGCTGTGACTTGTCTTCATACAGCCGTTCCACAGACCACTCAGGCAGAGCACACCGGCTCTGCACCCATCTCTCCAGTGTTTCGGACAGGCAGTGAACCCCTCCTGAGCCCACGGCCACGCCACACACGCCCCTCTCATCCAGGTAATATACATCCAAAAATAGACAGGCATCCCCTTTCGAGCCAAGATATACAACTCACACTCTATGCCTGCAGGAGGTGGTGTAACTCTACGAGGTTCAGATGGACAGCTACACCCCAGGGCTCCTCCTAAGCCTCTTAGGGTCTCTACTGTTTTCGGCAACACGACAACACTTCCTCCCACCAACTCAGACAAAGACCCCTCCTCTTGTTACACTGAGCTCGTCGTTCAGGTAAAAAAATAAAATTAAAAAATGCATGCAAGATGCAATTCATTCAGAGCTGAGTTATATTTTTCTTTCTTTTCTACCACCTGGTTCTCTATTTTGGGAATTGATACAGGTGCCGCAGTCACGACGGAAAGGCCATGTGGACCGACTACGTGCAGAGGAGAAGTGGCAGAGCCGCGCCCGCCTCACAGAAACTTCGTTTGGCTTCCTGGAGGCCCAGAAGAGTGAGGCATCGTCACAGCTGCTGTTCAACAAAGAACAGAAGAGTAATGCAGCAGAGGAAGAAGTCGACTGGCATTTTGAGCGGCCACGCGTTAGTATTCAGGATAGTCACCTCTGTTCTAAGTAGATATCGAGTTTAATGTCAAACCATCTGGACATTTTAGTTTTAGTCAAATAGTTTCCAGGCAGCTACCAGTTTCTGCTCATTTCTCTTCATTTTAAATGAGAAACAAACCTGTAGGAGTTGCATAATCCATCATTGTGCTGTCAAATATGAAGTAAATTTGGGCAGAGCTGCATAATATTGCAGTATTGTTGCCAATTGTTGTAGATAGCTCAAATAGTATAGCTGCAACAATTCTGATAATCAATTAACTTTTTAAAGAAATGTTTTAACTGCAAATGAAAAAAGAATTCTGTGGTTTCAACCCATGAAATTCAAATTTTACCTGCTTTCTCCATTCTGCTATTAAAGCGACATGGTCATAATGTACAATAATTTACATCATTACAAATAATGTGCAGAAATGTGGTAGTTGCACTGAAATATCCTCCAGTGTTAAAGATGCCAATTGAAGATGGGTTTGTAGCGAGCAATCTGAGTAACACTGTAGATCTTAAACTTTCCATGTTCCAGAGGACAGATACATTTGGACCTTGACTTTTTCTTAAGTCGAGCCATTCTTGAGAAAATCTGTGTTTTCTCTCCTCTCCAATCAAGTGGCTGCAGTTGCCAAAGTGATATTGCATGTAATTGTTTATGACAGTTGCTTTTTGTTGTGAGTACACTAAATGGGGGTGTCCTAATGTTGTTCTGTCCTCACACCATCACAGATAGAGTCAGGGTCATCTTTCCAGTTGGATCGGTTTGAGTCGCTGCTCCTTCCAGAGAACAACAGGCCTCTGGAGCCAAGTGTCCTGCTGGCTCTCAAAGAGCTCTTCAACCGCTCTGATGCCAACACCACTGCTTTGCACATGCTCAGTGTTGACTGCCAGGTATACTCTTGATATCTATTGTTGAGCTCCAGTCATCGTGGAACATCAGACTTGTCAGAGCTTAAAGAGTGTTTTTAAGTAGTAAAAAGAAAATGTCACAAATATCTCCTACTCGATGAGTAGCATAACAGTGAGAGGGTTTTTACTTTTATCTGTGGGCTGAGTCCCAGATAAGTCCCCGAGTCCCTAGCAGTTTGATGAATATGGGATAAATATGAAATTAAAGCCTCAGATACTGAGAGCAGCTTTAAAAATCATTCAACAAACTGCATGGTCTGACCTGGCTACACTTATCATTGTATCATTATCATATTGCAGGTAGCACGCATCGTTGGTGTGACGGATGAGCAGAAGAGGATTATGGGAGTTGGATCGGGGCTGGAGCTTGTCACTCTGCCACATGGACACCAATTAAGACAGGATTTGCTAGAAAGGTTCTGCCTCTCCGATTACAGACATCTCTACCGACATTCATTCATATCCGTACAAAATGTACAAATGGAGTTTTGTTTCTGGTCTGAATTGTTTTCTATCTTGCTGTTAAAATGAGACATAAAACAGTTTTCTTGAGAACATGTCATTTGGTAAACACTATTTCCGTGGATTACAGCAGAGAGTAGAACACAATTTTATTGCCCACTAGAGTTGAAAATTGTCTTTGGCTCACCAAAACGTAAAAGCAGCACAATAGACGGATCTATGATAAGACCTCTTTTGTAATGGAAGGGGATGTGAGGAGTGTTGCTCACTGGTGCGCGCACGCACACACACAAAATTAATCTTTTTCTTGTTTTTAGGCATCATCTAATATCTCTGGGAGTTGCAGTGGACATCCTGGGCTGCACAGGGACTGTGAACCAAAGAGCAACTGTTTTACATAAAATAATTTTATTGGCCCAGGCCCTGAAAGATCATGCCCACAACTTCTACTCCTTCTCAGCTGTGATGAAGGGTCTGGAGATGCCTCAGGTGGTGTGATTAAGACAAATGTGTAAAATTTCGCAAAGTACAAAATGGTTGCTTTTGTCCTTACTTTTATATTATGTGAACACACGTCCAGATTACGCGACTGGAGATGACTTGGCGTGCACTAAGGAGGAACCACACAGAGAGTGCAGTTTTATTCGAGAAGAAACTCAAGCTCTTCATGAATTTACTGAACGAAGGAGACGGTGAGTGTTAAAAAGAGAAATACTACAACATATTTCTTTGATAGGTAACTTTGCTCAGTGTGACTTTTTACAAATTGGAATAGTTGCCCTCACAAATAAACATCCTTTTAATATTTTGATTTGTAGAAAGAACCAAAATACTGAAGAATTGATGGGAGCTGCAATCAATTATCAATTTTCTTCAGCATAAAATTAAATAGCTTGAGAGAAAAGCTATGGAAGAAATTGTCTGGTCTGTTTTATTATTTCCTCTTTCATTCATTACTTAAGATTCAGGATTAATATCAACACCATTTAGATTTTGAATTATATAATTTCACAAAAATAATTTGCACATTTTATCTGGTAATATGTAAATTTAATGGATGCAAAGTATGATGGAGAATTTGCAAATATGTGCATTAGTATTGTTGATATTGCCTTGTAGGCACGTGTCATACATTTCTAGGCCTGCACTAACACTTAACTTTCATAAATATTGTTGATTGCTGTAGCTAAAATATTTCAGAGAACATACTGGTACTTTATCTCTCTGACCAGAAATTGAAAACAGTTTCAATTGAATATTATAGAAGACATAGAAGCCACTGACTGAGGGCTAGGATGAGCATGTGAGAGGTCTAGTGACAACAACGGAGGGGAGTTTACTCACTTCACACAGCTCCCCCTAGAGCCATAAATGGCTCTGTCAAAATTTATCACACATTTAGAAACCATTCCCCAAACCTTTAAACAGACAGACTTTTTAAAATCAAGTGAATATAATCATGTGTGCTTACTTGTATCTCTGTAGATTCTGTAGTTCAAGGTCCCATAGCTGTGCCAAACCTTGTTCCTCTGCTGATGCTGATGGAGGGCGAGGACCCAGTCGAGAACAGCGACAGAGGCTGTGAACTTCTCTATGATGTTCTCCAGTCTGCACGCAGCGCTGCGCTACACGCCCAGGATTATCAGAGACATGCACACACTCTGCTTTCAGGTACAGCGATGTACATAAACAGTTGGCCAAATTGCAACAATATTAAACGTATTTCTTTCTTGTTAATGAGATTCTACCATCGGCTCTGTCTAAATCCTAAATATAAGGGCAAGAAAGAAAAAGCACCCTTTACCTAGTTATTGCATATTTAAGTCATTGTTTCATTATGAACATACAATTGAATCATCACTTATAATTATTATGAGTCATTGCGTCAAACTTAAATTTAAAAGCAAACAAACCAAAAAAAAAAAAAAAAGAATCAGTCAAGAAATTGCAGTCATTGCAACTCAAACAAATAACTTATGTGTCACTTACAAGTAAATCTGTAGTGGTGATTCTTGTAGGACACCTTTTGTGAGTTTAAATAACCGCTCACTGATGTGATAAAAAGTCTGTTCCACTGCTCTGTCAGGAGGCTGGGAGCCGATCCCTGAGCTGCGGGAGGCTTTCCGGACAGAGTTTGCCTTGAGATTGCTGTGGGGTCACTCGGGTGCAACGGCTGACAGAAAGGAGCGCTACGAGAAGTTTGACAAAATCCTTTGTGTCCTCTCCAATAAACTGGAACCTGTGGAGATCACCCCTCTACATGCTGACCCTTCACCCTGAGCCTCAGGGCCTGCTCCACCAAGGGAAAGGTGAACGTGGCAAATGTGAAAGAAAGATGTTAGCTGAGTTGTGATGTGTGAAAGTAGCAGAGGCAGAGCTCTGCCACTGACATCACACACACATATAGAAGGAGGAGTTTTTTCCCTTTACTTGCTGAGATGTGACTGTTGTGATTGTCAAGTGATAACACAACTTGCAAAAAAAAAAAAAAAATGTATATGTAACATTTGAATGGACTTTTATTGTGAAAAGGGCCGGTTTGAATTATTTTCCTTTGAGAGGAAAAACTGTTTACTCAAATGGTTGCATCTGTTTTCTTTTACAAATGACTGGAAGCAGCAGCACAAATATTATAAACATCAAAACTGAGTTACACTGGAGAATTTTTTTTTTTTTTTTTTTTTACTGTGTTCATAACAATAAATGAATGTGTTTACTTTTTGATGATTGTTTTTGCATGTAATGTTTCTAAAAAAATAACAGTGAAAAAACTGACAAAACACAAGAAATTAGACTTTTTTTTCCAATTTATGCCTCAAATGATACATGTAAATACATTTCCTCTCTAAAATGGATCATACAATAAAACCCCTTAAATGTTGACAAACATTTACTCATCCAGGACAGAATGGTACAGAAAGATGGGTAAAATGTATTTCTCCACCCAAAACATCATGTTGCAAGTTTTTACTGTTCTTGGCCGTTTGACTTTCACTGTCCAGAAAGATGTATTTGCAGAATAAATTTCACATTTTCTCTTTTACGGCTCTCAACCCAAAATCTCTTGTGCACATATGCTGAAACCTGACTTTTCAGTGAACTGTGAGACAGCCTGTGTGTAGCAGTTAAATATTTGCAAATTCAGACTTAACATTTCTTTTCTTGAGGAATAATAAGTAAATGTAATTTAAAAAAAAAAATGTAACTTGTTAATTGAAAAACCACATCAGACACAAATGATCATTTAAAGCATCATGATCATTTTAATGTCTTAAAAACTTGTCTTGCTGGGAATCTTAGAATAATCCAACTGGATTTCAAAAGTGCTTATACAATTTTTGCTTTACTATTCATTCCTCTTAGTGATCCAGTGAGAAACTAAATCACAAAACTCCCATTTCATCCACTTGAAATATGTTCTCTTGAGATATTTATTCAACAGGTCATAAAGTGTTTTTATTTTTTCAATGGCCCCCATTTCAGAGGATTTGGGAAGGACAACAAGACTGAGATTAACAGGTTAGGAAGCTCACAAAATGAAAACAGGTGCTTAAATCATGTAAAACCAGAACAAACTATAAAAAATATTCATCACCTTTTCATCAGAAGTGAGTCCTGCTACTTTGTAAAGTGAAAATGAAACTACTAACTACTTTTGAGCTTTTCTTAAAATCAGATTTCACACCATCAGTGCTGTATGATGATTTCTGCAGCTGCACAGAGGCCACAACCTCAAATACAGGCAGTTCACAGGAATTATAAAATGTATTCTTTCTGTATTTTTACTAAACTCTGATCGTTTCAACCATTGTGCTTTTAAGTTTCACAAAAACATTGCAAAGCAAGTTTTCTTGCAAATCTTTGCTGTAGTATAAAATTGGAAGAGTTTTTGGAAGACCAGTATCAACAGGAGGAGCTACTAGAGCAGGCAAATCTACTGCAAAGTTCACATGGGCACCTGCCTGTTCTTTGCTGTACTTTGCTGTGACAGTATGTTGAGAGACATCTTATTTTGCATACTCTCTATAGAGTAGTGGTTTCTTTCCATTTAAAAGTCATAACATCATATCACTATCATATATAATAATAAAAAAAGTCACATTATTCTGTCAGGAAACATGTTTTAGCAGAAGACTAGAGTACAAAAAGGGAAAGTTCAGCAGGTTGTTAGAAATCGCACTGGGAAAGTCAAGTGGGTGGATATAGTGACACACAAATGTAGCATTAGGCTACTACGACGCTGAGCATGTTACACAAGTCCTCACTTAATTGTGTGACAAAAAGTTCAGGTATACATTCAAAAGTTTGGCTGTAGGAGAACTGAAATCTAAAAATATCAGACAGGAGTAGTGGCCTGCGTTCAGAGATGGCCTCTCCTGCTCCGGTGAGAGGAAACAGGGAGCTTAATAATCACTTACTTTCATCTCACCATACACGTCACCAGCTGAGATAAAGGATGTAGAGAACAGCTCCAATTATCAGGGATGATTTTGTATTCACCTTTGGTTCTTAACATTCCTCAAAAAGCTCTTACGGGGCAAGTTTGACATAGGATGAAGGTATATAACCTTCCTCTCCATTGGCTCTAAGGACTCTCATCCATCCGTCTCCTTTATCCTCCTCCATTATACTCAACAGCTCTCCCTCCATAATGGAAATGGTGCCTTCACTGTTACCTACACAAAAAGACACACAAGGTGGAAACGTGTAAACGCCAAAAAGGTTTTTCTATTTATAAAACACACTGAGCTGGAATATTAACACAAACCTTCAAAGGTGTACAGGGCTGTGCACTGGCCAATAGGCGTTTGTACATCATCAAATTCATCATCAAACTCTGTGTAGATGTTGTGGGGCTGGTCCACTGCGGCAACACTGGATATGCACACATAAAAATCAAGGCATGTCATTTATTTCCACTTTGCTGTGTGGTCTGCTACTCAGATTCACATCAAAAGGAATAGTTTGACAGGGTGAAAGCTGGTTTTTCTTGATAAATGATTTCTCACATCAGTCCAGTAGATAAAAGTCAGCAACAGCATAGCTTATCGTAAATCATAGAAACTGCTAACCTGACTCTATATGAAGGCAACAAAATCTGCCAGAGCAATTAAAGCTCAGTAATCAGTTCCTACTGAAATCTATCTATGAACCATCCAGTAGTCAGCGCGGTCAGTTGAAGACATTGCATTAGCCTAAAAAAGCAAATTTTGCTTGTTGTAGCTACAGCCAGCACAGAGGTCTCAATCTTCTTATTTCACTTTTGGCAGGAGTTAAATACCGGCCTTACCCGTGCTGAGTGTTATTGTTGATGGTGTTGACAGATTCCTCCCCTCCAACGGCCTCTGACAGCCACGTCTGTAATAAACATCACATAAAGAGTTGCACAATGCAAAAATATTTGAACATCGTCTCCGTGTGTGCGTGTGTGTGTGTGTTTTAACCTCATATTTGGCCAGCTCCCCCCTCAAGCGTCCTATGTTCTGGGCCGTCTCTGTGATCTGAGGCTCCAGACTGGAGGGATCTCCCATCTGTGGATTCTGCTCGTACACACCCTTCATCTTCTCCAGTGCGTCACTGAGGTCGAACGGGGAGAGAAAAGCATTTTTGTTTTGGAAATGTGAGCACTGATTAAAGAAGCTTCTGTCTTCTGCAGCACGGCTGATAAGGACGGGAGGGATTGGCTGAGGTGTTTACAAGTTGGGAAGAGTTACAGAGGGGACGTATGAAACTAATATTTATGGCATCAAGGGTTTGAATACTGATGGTGGGAAATAAGAACTGTTTCATATTGAGGGGGATGGATAAGGTTGAAGTCAGAGCAGACCAGTCGTGTTTTTTCTATTCCATACTGGACCTGGTTTACGGATCTGTTATGTTCAAACAGGAAAGGCCTTTCACCAAACTACAGTAAAATACCAATATATGATGTAATATTTATTTCTTTTCATTGGATCTGTCCCAAAACATGAAAAATGGCCCTGACCAGAAGAACACAACTATGTGCAAACCTTTTTGCCTTATAATAAATGTGCTGCATGTCAATTCTACGGACTGATAAGCTCTGAGGTCTGCAAAAGCCTGATAACAACCAAACTGACTGATTTTTTATCAGTATATAATAAATAACTACAACATATTCATCTCAGAATTGCCTGTTGCTCATGATAAAGGAAATAACTACAAAACTGCTAAACAAAAAAACAACAACAATAAAAAAATCATCATTGGTGTAACACATCCGAAAACAGTTTATTTCCAGACAAGTATTAAGTCATGTAGTTTCCATGCACTAATCAGAATTTGAGATGATTTGAATCAATATGTGATAAGAATCATCCGGTGGTTGCTCATGTTGTCAGAGCAATCTGATCAAACTGCACCCACACAGTCCTGATGAAGCGGAGCATTAGAGTCACCAACGTCAAAGGCCTGAACCATAAGATCTACCGATATCTCCAAAAGGGACCGAGTTATCTTTCCATCATTGGTTGCCTGTAAAGAACAGCATCTGGAGCCACGATAGCACCTACGATAGGCTGCACTTAACATTTAGCATAAAAAACCATGTTCCTGAATTCCTACAATGTTCACACTGACAAAGCGAACCCTTTGACCTGAGGATGGTGCTGTGTTAAAAAGCCAGGGAAGGAACATTAATAATCATTATGATTCATTCTCTGAGCCAATCAAACATTATGCTAATAACTAACAATTATTATGGTATTTTGAGCCAAAGTGGTGGACAAACAGATGGGCCGTCAGAGCTCAGAGCCATAACAATGTCTCTGGAGGTTTTTTGGACCAAGAAATTGAGTATCCACAGATGAAATTTTTGAAAATGGTCCTAACAGCCCAAAAACATACACTGAATCTCAGTACTTTTGTGCATTTCTTAGTTAATTCTACGCGGCCCCAAACAACTTTGGTTTGAGGATTGCTGTGAAAATAATGAGTGTGTTTTTTTTTGTTTTTTTTTTTCGGAGACAGCTTTGGTATTGTTGGTGATGTTGTCACCTTTGATCCTGCGTTTTCTGCAGCTCTTTCGTGATGTCGTCGATCTTCGCTTGCAGCCTCTTCTTCCTCTGCTCGGGAGGAAGGTGAGAGAAATCTTCTGCAGCTGGCGGCTATGAAATAAAAGACAAAACAAAAACAAAAAGAAACACACACATACACACACACACACACACACACAAACACACAATTAGTGAGCGCCATGTGCACACCGCTCACCACCAGATGTCACTCCTCCTTGTTTCTACCTCTCTCTCCCACGACTAATAATCCATCTACCCTCAAACCGAGAGATTAAAACTTCAAAGAGCTCGTTAGTCAAAGAAGCCTGACAATAGAAATCACTTCGACGTCATTGTTGTGAGTCAAGAGAACAAACTCTGTCCAAGGTTGAAGTGGCAGTAAAGAGAAAACAGAGGAATCCCAGACAGTGAGTGACGAGCATGACTGCTCCTTAATCATCTAGAGGAAATCACCAGTGAAATTCTGCTGTGTCATGTTTTGGACTAATGACTACTGTATCAGAGAGAAAGGCTCTTTCTCCTGTGATGCCATACCCATATGCTTAAGATGAATGCAAGATTTGATTTAAAAGAAATCAATTTTAAATTATTATTTTGGGAAAATTTTAACAAATGCAAATCATATTTACAGAATACACTGGTTTAGATCCTTTAAGAGAGTTTAGGAGTAAAAATGGCAAGAGCTCCATCACCCTTTGCTTTTCTAACGCTGACCTTTGGACTGCTAAAACATATGCCTCAAAATATTAAAACAAGATGACAAACATTACAGATTCAAGACCAACAAATGGGAACTATTGCTTCATGAGAAAGATATGCCATGAAATTCAGCAAGTGTCATTAGACACTTGTTGTTTATCTTCACAGAGAGAATTAGGTGACTTACCAGCATAAAGACTTGGTTCATTGGTTTTAAGTTAGGAGAGAAAGGGAATACATTGATTTACTGAGTTAAATTAGCTCCACGAACAGAAAACGTACTACCAGCTGCCATTAGAAAAATTTATTTGACTTTATTGATAAGAGTAACTGCACCCAGATACTAAATTTAGCTTGCACTACCAACTTGTGATGAAGAGAAAAAAGCTGCTGGATTTATTCATCATGGAATTATAAATTTACACAACGCTTTTGCAATTAGTTTGACCCTGACATATGGATTTGTTAGAGATGGTGTTATAATAATAATAATACCACTCAGCCTTCTGAGTAAATTATTATTATAATAACTTTTTTATGATCTTTTGATAATGATGGATACTTTCTTTCTATAATTATTAAAACATTCTCGCTCTTTTTTTGTGTGACGTCAGCTCAGAGTGAAACCCTTGAAGCCAGCGGGGGACAAACTAAGCCACACAAAACTGACGCAAAACTGGAAGCTACACAACCTCTTTGGAATGTAAGCCAGGCGAGAAATTGTCATTTAAATCCAGAATTGATAATAACTTAATTGAGCTGGCGTGCAAGCTAACTAACACTTGGAGGTGTGTTTGGGGCCCTGAGACCTTTGAACCCATGGAGGTCAGTGCAGCAGCATCTAGTGTGGAGTTACTCCTTAAAACAACCCCCCACCTCTTGAGAAGAATTCAGCACCAGAATACTGTTATCTCAGTTTTCCCAACGTGCATTACCGTGTGCTTTTCTGCATTAGAGATCTAAACAGAGGGAAATGAGACAAGTTGGCAACATATGGGTTAACTGATTCTTAGCACAGGCACAAAGTAGACCACATGGTGTAACAGCTTATTTCCATATATAACATCAATGACATGAATGCATACACAACACAGGACCAGGATGGAGGCTGGCCAAGATGGGAGCATAACTCACCAAGCACGGTTTGCGTAATATCTTTAAGGTGGAAATCCTGGGTTTTACTGAGCGGTTCAGCTCCCTCAGACAGTGAGAGAGGGGGGTCCGCTGCAGCTTGGAGAGGGGGAGGGAAAGGGGAAGAGGGTGGCTGCCCGGGGGGAATGGTGATGGGGGAGAGTAAGAAGGAGGGACAAACTAAAGAGCCGAGGAAAAAAAATAAAGGAGAGCAGAGGAAGAGGAGCAAAAGAGGGAGAAAAGGATGCTGCTAATGAGAGGGAAAGACGAGAAGGGGGGGGGGGGGGGGGTCAAAGAAATGCAGATATTTTTTGCAATAAAGTGCATAAAGACTGAGAGAGACAGAGAACAAGGGGCGTTTTTCGGCAAGTCTGTGCAGAAGACTGGAATCAGAATTGGCCCCTGAGGGCAACAGGGTGGTGGCGTCAGACATGAGTGGAATGTGTGCCGAGTTTCATGTGTGTGTGTTTGTTTTACAGCATTGTTATGAGCCCATGTGACTGTCATTTTACACTTCTACAGTGCTCAACAGGAGCGAGGGAAGAGCACAGCTGTGCCCTGCTCCGCATATGGATCTAACTCTATTTGCTTTCTGCAAAGCTGTTTAACATTTATCCAAAGTGACTTTCCGAGCCCAAAAACCTGCATGAAAAAAAAAAAAAAGACAAAACAAAACAAAGACAAAAAAATACGAAAGGTTCTCCACACCTGTCTGTAGTCTGACACATTTTATTGGGTTAATTAAATGAAAACATGCACCTAATGAACCTAATGAAATGAACAGTTTATTCTACTAAGAGGTGCCGTTTGTGACATTAAACACCACTTAATATTTACTGATGGCTCACTTCAGTATTGCTTTAAAAACAATTAAAAACCCATTTAACATGCTTTTGGTCTGTTTCTAAGAAAAAAAGAAATATTGTGTTTCTTGGTTTATCTTTGTTATGGCTTCATGTCTACATATATCTAACCTAACAATGCTGTTAAAAGTTCACTGAAAGTCAAGATTAAGTGATTATGAAGACATGATATAACATTACCATCACAAAACTCCCAAATAGCAGCTCAATTAAATATTACCTTGATCTCAAAACAATGGTTTTACTCTTTCTTTTAGGTAATCTATTTAGTTTGTAGTTTAATTTATAATGTGTCACACAGAAACCGAAAGTGTGTCTGCTTAAAACAATTAAGTTAAAACTGCATGGAGCTGATAATTTACAGGTGATTAAATCTCAACCAGCTGAATAATTAAATGTGATTGAAAATCGCAAGAGCTTTAAGAGTCTAATAAATTAGCTATAAAAGTAATTTCTGCTCCTTTTAATTTGAGAGTTGTGCAATAAATAAATAAATACGATTCAAAATAATTATCAGAATGTTCCAGAAAATTACTTTTGTGCTGGTAGTTTTTTTTCCCGTAATACATCAAGTTAGTTAAATCAAAGTTTAAAGTTAGAAATTAAAAGATCACTTTAGCCTGGTAGGGATACGTTAGCTGAGATCAGTGAAGAGAAGGAGCAAACAGGACGGAGAGGATATTCAGGTTGTCAAATGAAGGTGCAGGAAGAGCAGAGAGGGGAGCGGCAGTGAATCTCTCTCAGGGCACGTGAGAGAGGCGAGTCTGAGTGCAAGTTCACCTTATGCTTCTTGCTGAAAGGCCAGAGCTTGGCGCGCACTTTTGGGGGGTGGAGGCTGGAGTCAGAGGTTGCTGGTTTGATTCCCTGGCTATAGTCTTCGAACTCCACATCTCCAGGTCGCTCAAAACCAGATTTGTGCTGCTCTATGAACAGTATGGAGTCCTGGGGGGGGGGGGGCACAAACGGACACGCATTTAAAGCAGGGAAACAGATCGATAGATACTGAAAGGAGAAAATAGTGCAAAAAACAGACCAGTGTGTGCAATATATGTTACTTCATTTTTCACAACATAGGCTAAACAACAAACTTTACATTAAGACCACCAAAAGGGCATTAGAAATGGAAAACAATACAAAAAAAAAAAAATAATAACCAGAGGTTAATTGGGTTTCTGCATGACCTTTTAAATCCAGAAAATGTTACCTTAAAGTTTAAGGTCAGGGAAAAAGCTTTACTATAAAATGTGTTTATAAAAATAGTTTGACATTTTAGGGAATATTCTACTAATAAGTGAGATGAAGACGTGCCGGCGGACTCATTTTGTAAACTTTTACAGTCTTCAGCTGAGATGAGCTAAGTGGCCTCTGGTTGGAGCAGATATTAGAGAGAGATCAAGCTTCTCATGTAACTCTTGAGCTTATTTACCAAAAAGTTCAACTCTTACTTTAAATCCTAGAAATTGATCCATTTCTTTTCAAGTTTCATACTAGTCAGATGAGAGGGGTCAGAAATATGACATTGGACAGACAGTAGTAAGGCAATATAGCCGATTCACCGTGACATCGCTTTGACCATAAGAGTGTAACACCTGGTCAACACAACATGTATGATCCCAAAAGGCATAGACACATGGGACACAACCTTTACCTGTTTCTCATTAATCTTTGCTCCGGCTGCAGAGACTCCTTCTAAACATTTGGAGATGATGGGCAACACCTTCTTTTCAATTTCTGAAAACTGGCAGTAGCCATCAGCCAGCCGCCTGATTCTCCGTTCATCCATGTCCTGCAGTTTCTGTTAACCAAACACACAGACAGACACACCTTGGATTTTACATTACAGTCACACTGTCCGTGTTTATGTAGTATACATTCAGAGGCATATGAAAGACAATACAGTCTGTGGGTGTGGACAACACCACATCGACAGGTATGTGCATTGTTGACATTTGCATGTATGTACGTGTCCGTCTTCTTCTCACATTGAAGATCTGCGGTATCTCCGAGTAGTAGAATAAATTTTGTTCCTTGTTGTATTTTTGGAGCTGTGCTGCGTAGTCGTTCCTGCACTCCTCCGCTGTGTGTGTGCGGGCGTGGGCATGAGTCTTGGCCTGGAGAGCAGAGAGTTAATGAGAGGTGGATCACAGAGAGAGAGAGAGGGAAGATCAAAAGATGGAGGATGAGAGAGAAAGGAAGGGATGAAAAATAAAATGCAAAGCGAGGGAGAGAGGTGAGGAGGAGAGGTTGTGCTCAGCTGTTGATGCTTAAGTTTGTGTTTACCTTCTCAACATCGAGCTTAGTGGCATTGAGGTCGTTCTCCGTTTTCTCTGCTTGCTGTGTGGCTTTATCAGCCTCAGCCCATTCTTTGGCAAAGCGCTTTTTAGTCTGAAGGCATGAACACGAACACACACACACACACACACGTTTACATCATCTGTATGACAAATGCAAAGCTAAGAGGCAGGAAAATGCAGCAGTCCAATAATATATATGAATGTCAGTTCACCCAAATTGCAAATAAAAAAAATTGTATATACATTTGCTCTTTTAGTCATAATAATAATTATACATTTTATTTATAAGCACCTTTTCAAGACACTCAAGGACATTGCACAATAAATAAAATCAACATTCATGGAAGAAACAGTGGAGCGCGTGATGGAAGTTAAAGTGAGTGAGCAATCTTAAACAGGTGAGTTTTGAGTCTGGACTTGAAGATGGGGAGACAGTCAGAGTTGCAGATGTGAGGAGCAGCACAGATTATAATCAAGATTTGCTCTCTGCTGCTACCCCAAATCAAATTTAGCTTGTGCAAGAAGGTGCTAATAAACCACCTTTAATGATTTTAATTAGGGGTGATTAAATCACAGCCTGATATGTTGAAGGTCTGTTTGCACCACATGATGGCAGACTGAGGCAAATCTCTCCTAGCTGGTGTTATTTCCAGGCAAACATTTCTGGCCTTTTTAAAAATGACACCACAGCGTCTGGATTCAAATTCACAGGGTAACAACGTGTTTCATAATGGAGCAGTAAAAAATTTTTTTTATTGTAAAGCCTGCCTGCATGTTGAGATATGCGGTAGTCTGCAAGCAAATGGGTTATTTATAATTTGGGTGAATCTGCCTTCAAATAACTTTGTGCCAAGCAACAAAAACAAGTGACTCACACTCTCTAGGTGTTTAAAGCTGCTCTCTAAAGTCTGCTGGGCTTTCTTGGCATCCGATAAATGCTGGAAAAGGAAAAGGTTGCAGTAAATGTGCTGCAGTTTGACATGATGGCACAGAGCATCATGTTGATTTGCAATCTGCCAAACTTCCCCGTTCCTTCTTTCTCCCCTTCTTTTCCCTCCCTCCCTCCCTCTCTCACTGTTTTTCGTTCTTGTTTGAGTTCCTGAAGATACTTGGTGAGCTCCACACAGATGCCAGTCATCATGTTTTCTGCGATGAGCTCCCTCTGGCCGGCGTAATCGTTCAACTCGTTCAGGATCTCCTGGAATGACCCGTGATTGCTGAACCTGCGGCAGATGTGGGAGGGACATTTGAGGGAAAATCATCACAGCTGTGGAGACACAAACCCATCCACTGCAATTTTCCAACCAAAGTACTAAATTTTGCGAGTCTGCTCTTAAGTAAGATGCACAACATAGACGTTATCAAGAAAACGTTTCTCCAAAAAAACCACTGCTCATCATCAAATAATTTTCTCTGGTGTATTTGTTGTCAGACACACATTTTGAAAAAAATAAATAACTAAAATTTTTTTTAAAAACCCTCTAACTTTAAAACATGAAGTGAACCACTGTGTTTTTTTCAACTTCCAGCAGTAAGCATCCGAAGCATTAGAATAAATTACATTTTAACCTAATTATACGTTGGCCTTGACAGCTAAACACACTGCAACCAAAGACAGCACACACAAACAAGCAAAACAAACAAATTCATCAGTTTTACAACATATGTGCTGCAGATACTCGTAACACAACTTAATACACAAACGTGCTGCAAATATGCAAACAGAACAGTTTTTCAACAAGTGCGTCCCAGCTGGGTTCATCACTTTTTGTGTGTCCACTGAAAGCACTTGCATTCTGTTGTTATTTGCAGCATGGAATTGTTTTTAGTTGTGTTGTGAGTATTTGTAAAGCGTGTGTCAAAGATGTTTTCTTAAGTTGCAGTGTGTTGCCTTCTCATATATTTAACTTTTGACTTCATAACATTTCATTATGGCACCAGAGCTGCAGCCGTCAGCACAGTCAGGCCGAAATGAGAGGCTGGTTCTGTTCACCTCGGTCGAGGTGTCCGACCCGTTCTTTTAGGATTTCTAGCGGTGAGTTTTAGACTGAATTTATTGTCTTTTGGACTGAGAATGGAAAAGCTTGGCCTCTCACTTGCAGTCTTGTTCTTCCTTGCTCCCCCGTTTGGCATATTTCTTAGTTAGATTCCTGTTAGAGAGCATAAAGGAAGCATTGTGAGTTTCTATTACACACATAAATACACAAAGACATTTACAATCCCATTACATGTAGACACCACTGGGCACACCTGAGTTGTTTGGCGTAGCTCTGTTCTATCTCTGTCCTCTCCTTCACAAACTTTATGTAACGCTCCACCAGGTCGAGGCCCGACTGCGTATGCTTGTCGATGCCATCATACTGATCCTGAAAGAGGAACAGAGTAAGGGACGCACATTTTTTTATTTTATTTATTTTTTTTTTAAAAACACACATCCATGTGCACACCAATTCCTGCTGGGAAACACCTCAATGCAGACGTTTGTCACATGTCATTTGGCAAACAGTGTTTTTCTCTGCCCTCCAGCATTTCTATCACCTCAACTGAATTCTAAAATGGAGGTAAAAAGGTCCAACACAGTGTAAAAAAAAAAAAAAAAAAGTAGAGTACTGGAGTAGGAGGCTCCAGTAAAACACCACAAGCTGAATCTGTAAGGCTCAGTTCATTAAAGTCCCTTGCCGCTGTTTTGATTAATCATTCATGTAATTATGAATTTTTCCATTTAATTACATTTTACATTGTTCTTTACTTTAGTAAACTGCAATACTGTCTGATATTGTACAGAGCAAACTGTAAAAACCAAACCAATAGTCAGCAGATTAATAAAGAAATCACTATTGAGGCCCTGTTTCTGACAGTCTCTACAGGCATAGAGCTGGACACTCAATTATCAAGAGAAATAAGTTTATTTCAATTGGTTCTATACATTCTGTCAGCCGAATTTCATATTGGCCATGTATAGAAGGGATCAGGTAGTAAAGTTTTCATATAGTCTTTTTTATTGTAATTTTCTTGAATTATTTCATGATATGAAAGATGATTTTTGTTTTTTAATAATCCTGATTTTGTGTGGTGAGTATTTGTCGCAATTTTAATGATCCTCTCTAAAATGGTTTCAACTGTTTGACAAGACTGCAGAGCAAGCTGAGGTCAAGATGCCACTTCAATCAAATCAACCCGAGGCAGTGACATATGATGTAGAGCCACATGTAAATGATTTTCTTGATTAATCCTTTTGTCTACATAATGTCAACAATAGTAAATTGAGCAATCAACTAATCTGTTGATTATTGCTAAACCCACTACATTCAGGTTTGGACCAAAGAAGCATCAGAAATGTGGTGAACATTTTCTACTGATGTCTGACTGTTAATGCTTCAAACCAGTAAAAAACATATTTGGACCAAAAGGTGGAGGTGAGGAGGAGTGAGTGGTGGATCCGACCTGGTCTGTACTCTACCCTGATCGTCAGGCAGGTCAGTGTGTCAGCGACAGAGTAGCCAAGGACCTGATGTATATCTGGCTTTACAAGGCTTAAATGGGACCAACAATTAAAAACATCTTGTCAAAGACTTGAAACTTGTAACTGAGACCATAAACTTGGCGGAGAAAAAACATTTACTGAGGTAATAAATCAGGTAAATCAGGTAGAGCCGTTTTCCCCTACAATCAAATAGAGTCATTAGATAAAATGCCCGTTTTATTCACTTCTACATCAGCTTCATTCTTCAGCCACGGTCAACCTCCAGTTTTATGTACAGCCTGTCCATCTGACATTCACAAACACTGGACATTTAAGACTCTAACTAACAGTTTAATTAATTTAAATAGTGAAAATACAAAAGAGGCCACTGTGACTTCTTGTGTATGACCATCAGGGCCCATTATTTAACTATTATAGAAAGAGCATCAACACCTGAAAATGTTTCCGTCTGTAGAGCAGGAAACAGTGAATATGTGACATTTTTCACTGAAATAAATAAATAGGGTTATATGAATTAAATGATGGTCTGTATTTGCATTATGTTTCTTCAGACTGGTCTGCCTGAAATAGAAACTACAGGCGTACAGATAACACACACCTGCACTCACACAGTAACCTCCCCTCTTTCTCACACACATTCAACTACAAAGGCCATAAACCTGTTGGACAGGTACCGTCTGTCCTCTCCGTACCCACTGCATTATATCCACGACAGAGTAAAGACACTGTACAACGTGAAAACACGAGAATCACTAACATCAGGGTGGTTCTGGTGTTGATGTCTGTTGTGCAATATAAAGAAAGACTCAACCTTTTAGTTGGTCGTTTGTGTGTGTGTGTGTGTGTGTGTGTGTGTGTGTGTATAGTGAGAGAGACTGGAGGGTCTTTTGGAGCCAGAGACACAGATATCAAGTCCTCAGAGGAGGGGGAAGCTAAATACAGATGAAACTGTAACACAGTTAGAAATGTCCTGGATATGAGAGAGCCGGGAGACGACAGGGAGAGAACGAAGAACATGATTAGAAACTGCGAGGGGACAAAGTGAAATGGAGACTTTGCCAAAAGAAACCTGCATCAGGAAGGAGGGTGATCTGGTGGAAACCAGAGAGGCAGTAAACAAGCAGTGGAGCTTGATCAAAAGACCAAAGACTCTGTGGAGAATCTTTGAGATGTATGGATTCCACCACCTCTTTTGCTACGCCCCACTACTTCACAGAAATACATCTGCATGTTTGTGCACAGGGAGGAAATACTGATAGTGAGACAGCCAGGGCTCAGGAATGAGATAATCATTAGCTCAGTGTGAACCTCCGCCCTGTGACTGACGGTCCCGGGGGCCTCTCCAAACCCTGGAGCCAGTTGGACTAGTCCCACCCTTGTCCGTGACGAAACACAGCAGCATTTCCTGATCCAGGCTGATCTGAGGTCAGACTGTAGCTCACATTAGTCATAAAGTAAGCTGCCAAACGACAGGACTGGCTGCACCAACTACTTGTGAACATATTTCTTGGGAACTGTTAGCTCCTTTTCAAGTAATGTTTTACTAAAAATGTGTTGCAGAATAAAATCTTTACTATCCCCATCAGGCATATTAACATATAAAAAACCTTCTTTGGAATAATAATTCTTGATAAAGATTTCAGAAGAAGTTCAATTACCTTGATAAAAAAAATCTTCATGGCATTTATTAATCAGTGAAAAATGTTTAAACTATCTTAAACTGCTGGACACCTGAACAGTCCATTCTCAGTGTTTGTGTACTGGAGGCTTCAGGTTTCCACAACACGCCCGTATAAGCGGCATGTTGGATCAGGACCGGGTTCCAGACTTGTGGTCATGTTGCAAAAAATCTGCACATAAACCAACATTTATCTTGTTTTCATGCTGCGAGCAGTTTCCACCAATTGACAGTTGACAATCGAGAGAGAGAGACAGGAAATGAGGGCAGAGAGGGCGGGATGTGACAACAGCAGCGAACGCAACAGACATCCCTGGAAGGGAACTGTGGATGTTGTTGTTCTGTGGGATGTGCTGTAACCACCGGGCCACCAGAGAGTCCAGCCTGCATTGTTTCAACCGTAAACACGTGGGGGTGGGAGGACGGGGTGGGGGCGGGGGGGGGCTGCCACCGCCCTCATGAATGCGCATAGCAACTGATGATGGTCGATGTGTAAACATGGCAAGTCCTGACAGCTCAGCACAGCGCAGCTTGTACAACATATGTGTTGCAAATAAAACACAACAGAATATGCTCTTAAATGTGTTAATATTCTGAACACGTGTTGTCAAACTGATTCTGCACAGCATGTGTTTGTACTTGGTTGCGTTGCAAGTACATGCAAAGTGTTTGTGTATTTGCAGCACACGTGTTTCCAAATTGATGAAGATGTTTTCTGAATTTTGTTGCGAGAATTTTCATGTGTTTTATTAAATTTTGGTGCAGATGAGCTCTCTGCATCAATAAAAAGTGACACGGGAGAAAAAAATTCTAGTTTTCGAGTCTGTGCCAATTCTGAGGATTAGTTATTTAACAGAACTTTTGATTTAATCATTTCATGTTGCAAAGCATTTCGTCCATTTTAAACTACAAGCAGCTTCTTTTAGCAGCGTTATGGGTCACGGTAGGTTGACAGCAGCCCGTGGTGTTCGGTCCAAATAACTCACTGTCCTAAAGCCCTCCCTCCCAGTATACATTTCAAAAACGCACCATGATGTGGCTTCATGCCTGCACAGAATGCAGAGCAGGGATTGTGGGAAGGAGAACCGACCTGACCAATGTGCCGTGGATCTCGATGTAGAGCTCAGAGCTAAGCAGCCAAGCGCAGCTACTGTCAGACATCTGCAAGTTAAAGCTCCCTGAATTTAAATAGGCAGCACTTATATAGAAATCATTGTTATTTACTCCAACTGGCTGCTGGTGTGGCTGCAAAGTAGCTCAGATTTGTTTATGATGCATGTAGAGTCAGCTAAAATGGAATATGGTCAGTATTTATATGTATGAGTATCAAAATTCTGTATTACATCAATAACTTCAACATGAATGTCCAAACAACAGCTGGATGTTTTCCACTCGCTCCAGGTGGGACAGTCACTTTGATACACAAATGTCTCTATGCTGAAATGAAACTTTTGTCCTGACACTTACAGAGAACCAGGAGCTAACTTTAACACGCCGTTTACCTAAAACTACAATCGCAAAAAAAAATATGTCCAACAGGTTTTGACTTCCGGATTCCACAGTTGATTGCTTTCAGCAGGACGGGGCCTCAGATGTTTGATTTATATATTCCAAGCCTTTCTTCACTGAGACTCAACTCAGTAAAATATTACTCTGGATCTAGCAGCACTCATGAAGAACAGCAGCTGAATTTTACCCGGAAATCTTGAGCAACTAATCTACAAATGGATGCTGCAGCTCAGTCCTGATTCTGCATGTTCCTCTTTGTCCCGCTGCCTTGATCGGCATATTTTTGTGTAAAATGTGATTAAAACCTGCGCGCGTTTGGACTGTTTTGACGTGTTCAGGACTACGTCATATTTAACAACAGCGGGTGGGCGTTTCAACCCTTTAAATACCGCCGACCAGCCGGTTCCGACTTCTATAACAGTGTCACTCTGAATGAGAGGTCGAGACATAAAGAGCTTGAAGTTTTGGATTTGTGATTATTTTTTTACTCAAATGTACAAGCTGATGCTGACAGAAACAGGATGTACTGTCAAACACGGATTTTCTTTCCAAATTTAAGAACAACTAAAAGAATATTTCTTCACGCTTTCAACATTCATTTCTTTTCTGACCCTGTGTACGTGGATGTAACATCTCACCTCCTCTCAGCAGCGTGATGCTGAGCTGCCTCACCTGGATGACCTGACTCCAATCAGATGAGGCAACACCTGATGATACTGTCGCTACTGAAAAGGCCATGAAGTCTCGGAAAGAGCACGAACAAACATTCATACCTATGAATCTACCGATAATTCTCCTTATTATAAAAAGTAGTGGAAAACTCATCACAAGTCACAGAGCCCATAAGGATCAGTCATACAATCTGTCATTTTGTGCAACCAAGAGGCCCAAACCCTAAAATATTCAGTTAACTTTTGTAGAGCGGCAGAAAAAGGAGAAAGTATTTACAAAACAAGGATTAATCTTTTACCAACATAGTTAATATTTTAGATAACATTTCTATTGCTTGGCTAATTTGCATCCTTTATTTCATCAGGCTGTGTGGACCTGCTACAAGAAAATAAACGCATTTCAGAAGCAGGGCAATAATATTTGACTTAATGGAAATGAAACAATTAGTTGGCAGAACAGAAAATGAATTGCTGAATGCCAGATCACTGATGACTCACTGTATGTCAGACTTTAATTGGATACAGCCTCTGAAACGGGAGCTGCAGTTCTTGGTCTGATGAGATTGTGAGGTGGATCTCAAATGGCCATTTCTTGCATTAACAGACCAAACGATTTATTTATTAACTGATACCGGAAGTGACTGTTAGTTCTGGTACTAATGGATGATTCACTTTTCGTCTCTGTTTTAGCTCTTCGTTTTGTTTTGATTTTGCCACAGTAAAGTCTGAATCACCTCCCACATCCACAGTTTCTTAAGCAATCTCAAACATCAACTCCTTATCAACAAATGCAGCGTTAAAAAAGAAGACAAAAAACAAAACAGACCAACAGCCTCACCCACTCTGTGTTGTATTGTTGAATAATCTCTGAGGTATGTAGTCTGACTGACCACAATCACAGCAGGATCTGGGAGAAAAATGCTCTTCATTGCCAACAATTAAAGCAACTCAACTCCCAAGAGAACCCAAAGTGTTCAGTACAACAATGGTCTGATGATGATGATGATGATGATGACAAAAAAGTCACCTGATGGAAAACTAATCAAGAACTATTTCAATCATCAATTAATTGTTCATCATGCTAAAATGCCAAAAAGTCTGGAGGTCCAGCTTCTCAAATCAGAGGATTTCCTGCCATTCTTGTCATAAACAGAATCTGTTTTGCCTCCGGACTGATGGACCGGCAAAACAAGGAGCTTTGGGGCCATTTAAAACTTCACACTGATCAGTGGATCCTGATGGATTCCCGGTGTGACTGTGATTCACAGCTGAGCAGACACAAATCCACCTCCGTCTGCTTCAGGTCAGCCTCCACACAAAGTTCAGCCTCAGAGCACGCAGGAAGCAAAAGGAGCTGCAGGAGTTCACCTTTCTTTGAGCAGATAAGAGTGCGCAGCCTTTCTGTGGCCACAAAGAGCCATAAAGCTGTCCTCTTTCCCCTCGGCCTGTGATAAGGTATGTGTGCAGCAGGAGTTGCGAAATCCTGCGGCTGCAGCCTTCAGAGGCAGACTGACTGCTGGAGGAGGAGGCCTGTGGTGGAGGAGCAGCAGCTCCCTGTACAAACTGTCCCAACCAGAAAACAAAAGGCAGGACAGGCTGCCCTGAGAGGGACAACCAAGGTGTCCCCTGTCATGACCCCCCCCCGCCGAGGCTGTCAACTTACCCAGAGCTCTGTCCCCCAGTCCATGTCTGCACTGGATCAGCCTGAGGGGGGGAGGAGCAGGACGGATCCTCTCCTGGGCCGGTTCAGGGCAAAGAAAGAGCCGTCCAGGTGGTGGAGGGGGGATTAAAATAAAAATAATAAAAGAGAAAGAAAAAGGCGAACTCCTCTCCTTCCGAAGATCCCAGCTGAACTTCAGAGTGTCGAGGAGCGGAGATGGCGGAGGAGGAAATGTTTGGAGGAAGTCTACGCCTTCTCCTTGGCACGGACGCGCCTGCTGTCCTGTTTCTCCCAGCCGGAGAGAAATATGTTCGCTTTTCCTCAAACGAGTTTGAGTCCCAGAGAGAGAGAGAGAGAGAGAGAGAGAGGGAGAGGGAGAGAGAGAGAGAGAGAGAGAGGGAGGAGGGCTGGGGAAACTACCGGTGGACTCTTTGTCTGCAGTTTATCTTAAAGATGCAGCCTGAAGTTCTTTTGAATCATTAAATGCCAACAAAAAGCTGAATGGACACACGAACAACTTTTCTTTCACTTTTCATATCACACATACTGACAGATAGTGAAAATAAAAGTTTAAAGAATCATTAAAGCTGCTGCTCCAACAAATCACAGACACAACCAGAGGAAGGATTCCTGCAAGAGCATCAAGTAAAGCACAGATATCTGTAATATGTGAATAATGCTTAAACAGAGTAAATACCACAGATCTACATTAATACTGTTCTCCATGTTCAGTGAATTCATTTTTTTAAAATGTAAATTTAATTTAATTAGCCCTCATCATTGTCATCAAATTTTCATTAACAAATTCATCATTTCTGATGAAAGAAAAGCAAAAAGTGAATCATTTTCTACTTATAGATGCTAAAGCAACATTAAAAAAACAGCAATAAAAGTGTTTTATTTAAAATCAATCCAGATCATGACCAAATGTTCACTTTCTGGATTTTAACCTTATAATCATAATGCCCTGTTTAAATGTCACCGCGTACTTAATATCAATTTTTTTTTTTATTTCTGGTTCTATATCTTCTTCTTTTTCAACACACCTTTATGTTTGCGCTTTGCTTTGCATGTGTGACATCATGTCAGCCAACTTTTTCAGGCTACACCTCCAATAAAATGTGATTCTGCAGCACCACGTGTCCTTTGAATGTTCAACTAGTTTTACTGTGGAAGTGTTTTCAAATCCCACCGAGGTTTGCAACATTTGATCCTCCCACTTCTGAAGTAAACATGGAGCATGTGAACGATGTGAGGCAAGAGGGCAACCTGTGGGTGTATTTATCTGGATGTTTTAATAATTGTGTCATACATAAAACTATTAAGGGCCCCAAAAACAGACAAACCAGCAAGGGACCACTTTAGTAAGTTATATTATCATTTTAATCGTAGCGTAAGTGTAATCTTTAAACTAAATATTTTTTCCTTGTCATTAGCCAGAATCATAGTCATTATAATTTAACTCTGGTTTTCTTTTCTAAAAAACACAAGTTATATTTGGTCCATTTCACATGAGATACAAAACACGACGCTTTACAAAACATCAGTTGAGGATATGAAAAGGTCTTTCAGTAAAACACATACAAAATCTAAACTGGTTAAAGCATCAAACATGGTGCATCAGCTCAGGTGTTGTGTGTCTACATGTTAAATTTCAAATAAAATGTGAACTGACAGCAGAAAATAGAAAATAAATGCTTGAAGTGTGGACTTCAGTCAGTCTTATACAGGCTTCACTTCAGGTAACCAGGAAGTTTTAAATGTTCATAGCATTTTGAAACTATCTGAAGTTTGCTTGAGTTTTCTTCTCATGGTTGAAACTTTTTGATTTTCCTGTGAATTATTTTAACATTTGGACCAGTGGCTGATATTCATGGTTCCCAGATGACGAATCTTACTAACTGAGGTGATCTGGTGGCTTTTCCTCTGCTGCCACTGTGAGGCTGATTGTTTTCTGTGACCCACGAGGTCCGAACAGGACGAACTGTGGTACCTTAACTTTTCCTCCAGCGCCATCATCAGGTTGAATTTTTAACTTAACTAACGTTGGTTCTTGACCTAATTACCTGAAACACAAATGATGCTCAGGCTCAGATCTCATTTTTATTTAGGGCCAGTGATCTTATATTGCCAGGATCCCAATTGAAATCAAATTAAATCATATTTATGAGATGTCAATTTTTAACTCTGATGAGTGAAATCAATTTGATTTCTACGGCTAAAAACAGCAACAACAAAAATAAAACTAGCACTAACAACAACAACAGCACAATTAGAAATATCAGGTTTATTTACCATAGTTCTCACTCATATCAATAATCATCCAGGACTTATTTCCATACGGAAATCTATGAAACTGAATAAACAGAAGAAATAATCATCAGGTGAACAGAACAGAGGAAATACATGATGCCCACTCATGATGAAATAAATGAGGAATGATTTGCGTGTTATGATAATTTGAATATCTTGTTGGTATTGTGTTCAGTAGGACAGATTAGGACGATAATCTTCAGCTCATCGGGTTAATATATGCACGAACACTTGGCGACTGATCTCATTTTCATGGCGATGGTCTTCAGGGAGTAGTTCCAGCCTTTCCATGTTTGCCAGATGACGTGGACGTTTTCATGGGTAATGGCACCATGAGGCGCGTACATGCCGTTGGGGTTCGCCGTGTGGCAGCCGTTGTACCAGAAGGCCCCCAGAAAACTCTGGGCACAGTTTTTATCCCACTTGTCCTGGTCTTTGTCGTAGGCAGTGAACTTCATATTATTGTGGTTTGCTAAGCTGTCTCCTGGAAAAAACAGAGATAGCAACGTGGCCCAGAGTTAAAAAATCCTTTTTATGGATAGGGGAAGGAAAAAATGAAATACTTTCTGTTCATCCAAGGTTTGTTGCCACTGGGGATAATTTGTACAAGCTGTGGAGGGTTTTAATAAAATACCACAATAACCTTGATAGACTGCAGATCAACGTATGATTTCATATATAAATGCTGAAGATAAACAAGGTTTCTCCAAATCCATGTGCTACTTCTTTTTTTTTAAATTGAAGCTATTATGTGAGGACCATTAGTTCGTTTTTTGGGTTTACTAATGAGCAAAATATTAGAGTTTGAATCTTTTTCTTGTTAAACTTTGTTACCTTCTATGTTATTTATTTTGTTAACATCGCGTGTATGTGATAATTTTTGGGAAGGCTGACAGATTCAGGACCAGCATGCACCTGTGTGGGGAGCCTCAGCAGGAAATAAAATCCCTTTGTTTGTTCCTTTTTTTTTTTTTTTTTTGTTCGGATAAATAAATTAAATGAAAAATGCAAAGGCTTCGGTGTTTTGTTTGGTTTGTTTGGTTGTTTGTTTGTTTTCCTGTGTAAGTCACATCCCCACGGTGCCTCTGTGGCTTTTTAGTTTTATGTGATTCCAATTAGTTTGAGGACAAATAGCCACTTTATTTTTCTACTTTGGAAAACACTTGTGTAGAAGGAAAATGAATGCTTCATTTTTTTAATTAATGACGGACTGCCTGCAGCATAATTAGTCTCCATAGAGACACATTTTCACTGAATGAACAAATATTTCTATATATTTTTCTCCCTCGAGTCCAAAGTTTTATGTTCACCTGGCTCAGAGTTGGATGCTTAAAAGTAAAAACAAAAAGAGGAAACCTTTTCGTTTAAGGAGAGTTGAGCTCACCTGCGTCTCCACCCGTAAAGCTGCCCACGTGAAGCTGATATCCAGACTGCTCGGTGCTGACAGAGAAAAAGTCGTAGAGGGCGAAGGCCTTCGCTCCATCCCAGTCCTCCATGTCCACCCGCAGCTCATTCTTCTTCCTCATCGTCAGCAGGAAGAGGCTGTCCAGGCCTGAAAACAAACACAAAGCTCTGTTTCATTTCATTTCACGTCTTGCACCTCCGGCTCTGAATCATTTCACTTCTAAATGCTCCACTGTGTTCAGCAGCTGTCCACTAACTGTGGCTCTGCCTCGTGGTGCAGGTATCGTAGAGTACGCTGGATTTTTTTAGAGATAGTTTTTTTTATTTCTGTTGCCGAAAACAGCTGCCCCACTAAAACAATGAGAGCACATTCAACGGATTATAGCTGCTTTAACATATTTCTCCCCGTAGAACTGGAGCTCACCGAGCCAATATTCTCCAGCTGCCTGCCCAAATCCAGCCTTATATTGATTCCATGGCCTGAAGAAGTTTTCATTCCCATCCAACCTCCTTTGAAATACCTAAAAAGCAGAAAAAGAGTAAAATTGTGTGGATTTGATTACCATAACTGAAAAAACTATTCAGAAGATTTTGACTCAACAAGATGCAAACTACCTGTTTGTAACTGGTTGGTGTCTGTTAACCATTTACATCCACAATAATCTGAATACAGGATTCATACATTAATACATTTATATCTCAAACTGCATCAATTTAAAGAGAGGATGACTGAATGAATCCCCATTTTGTTTGTGCCACACGCACAATCAACAGTTTCAGGGGATTTTGCTGAGAAAAAAGACAAACAGACAAAAAAATCAACATGCCAAGAAAGACGAAAAAGGAAAAGTAGCAAATGTAGAGACAAAAACGTGCTCTACAATGAAGGAATTCAGGGTATGAATGCAGCTCCTGGTCAACGTTAATAAATATAGATATGATCAAATATAAGATGTACTGACGGTCCATCTGCCTCCATCAGTGTCCATGTCACAGTAGACGTGCACGGGTGTGGTGGGGCCTCCTGGGTAGATGGTGTACACCCCGCTGCTGGTGTTGTTGTCATGGCGATAGATGTCATCACAATCAACGGGCTGGAAAAACTGGCTGTCGAACTGGGCCGAGGCCGCCGAAACCATCAGCACTACAGATAACGTTACCTGGATAAGGAGGCAAAGAGATTTATCAAATCTGCAGACTCACACTTTACCAAACTGTAACAGCATTAAATAATACCCCTGGTGGTCATAATAACAGTAATAAAAGGCTCATCAGATGCTCTTCCTCTCTCAGATAAAATGTTCAATGAGGTTCCTCTGGAAAGGGAAGTGGTCGGGCCATTCAAGGAGGAATAGCTTTACAAGAGTCATCTGCTGCACTCAGTGATCACCGATGTGCTTATTAAAGTTCAGACACAGTGCTCCTTCTGAGTGTGTAGTCTGTTGGCAGTGTTGACACTGCGTTTGTGGCTGTGCATTTCTTTATGCCATTAGTTAGCTCGCACCTTTCAGCAGATGGCTCAGTGTTAGTGGTTAAACTTCAAATTTAATTCTCAAATTCATTCATATAATACTAGACGGGTTGATCACCTTTGTACAAAACGAAACATGGCCAGTCCTCCCTCAGATGTCGTGGTGTACAAAGTACACGTTATGAAGAGCTCCTTATCTTTGTCATCACATTTAATTCAAAATATAAATTTTTTTTTTACTTTACTGTTACTTAACTGTTTATATTGGATTGTTTGTCTACTGATTGGCTATTTTTTTATGCTCAATATGTCAGTTTGTTGTTGTCAATTTTTGTTGTATCTTCCTAAATTATGTTAGCTTAGTCTTCTTTTGTTTTTTTGTTTGTTGTGGTTGTCATTATTTCTTTTTGTTAATATTTGCTTTTCTCCTTAAGTTGAGGGGAGGTCTGTTGTATAAGCCTATGACTTCTTGACCTCTCATGTCACATTTCTTTTTTTCTTTTTTTTTACCATCTGGATTTTAGATAGTTTTATGTGTGTGTAAATAAATAAAATTAAAATAAATAAAACAAAAAAAATACATGGTTAATTGGTTCAGGTCAGCTATTAGCAGAACTGAAATAATAAAAATGATGAGTAATGATAATAATAATAATAAACATCTGCTTTACTGAACAAGGTTAGTGTTTTAAGACTGAGGTGACCTGGACATATGAAACCTGAATGATTAATGATCAAAATACCTATTCTGTTGTCCCACAGATAACCCACAGATTTTAATATGAAATGGAATTAATAAGAAGTTGAAGTGCACAATTATGTTTAAGGAAAAAGGTTCAGAAGTGTTTGTCATGGTGAAATAAAATAAGTTAATTGTCAGAGTTTTCTGTCGGTGCTAGGTGTTGTGTGTGCTGAGTGCTTACCTGCATCATCATCAGCATGAGGAAGGTTCGGAGCTGAGCTGGACTCGAAACTGGAGCATTTTTAAACAGTCTGTGAAAGGCGTGTCTGCAGAAGCATCTGACACATGCACACTTTGCTTTCACAGCAGACCCAAAGTGTCCACAGTTAATTCATCTTTTTCTGGATTTTAAGAGAAGTGAAAGTCACAAAGTGGCACAAAGTCCCCGAAGCTTAACCTGGGTCACTACTGTATGTTTCCAAAATGCACATCAGTATCTCTAAATCTTCCTGTTTTGGGGAAAAAGAGATGACCAGAAAACCAAATGAAATTCATTTAGCCAATCTTATTAATTAATCATGGGGGGAACTAAAACTGGTGGAATATGGAGTCAAGGATTTGAATCCTTCTGATCGAGTCATATGTTAAAGAGAAATACAAATTTTTCCCAGTTTTAAAGAAAGACAATGATGAAAAATATCCCCTTACCATCCACCGAGCCTTTGGATGAGTTTTAGTCAATCTGAATTATAAACAGCAAAAGTAAACTTCTTGTTAGACGTGAGCAGTGTGTGAAATTTCTTAAGTTATGTTTCTTTATAAAAGATACTGTACGGACATAACCTCAATATTCAGGAAGAAAAAGGCAGAAAAATATGAAGCAATATTGAGGAAGCAACCAATTTCATTTCCTCAGTGGAGCAGTCGGGGATGAACACCCTAAAAACAAATAAAGAATGATTACAAAAAATGTGTTGTATTTGCTTACTTCCCTGACAATCATCAAACTAACCATGAACGTCTTTCAGTTCTCTTTCTCCAGCAACAAAACTTTCTGTTACCGTCACAAATTCCCAGGATGAGGGAAAAAATATTGTTGCTCAGACTGAGAAGATTTCTGAAAGGTGCAGAAAAACTGGGTGTTAAGGTTTTAAAACAGGGATAACAATGTAATTTTTTTTCTCAGTGAAGAAACGTTCACAATTTTGCTCCCGTCTGTCAGCAGAAAATCGGCTCATACAGAGATCGCCATCACCCGCCTGTGGAAGGTGTGAGGAGATGACAGTCAGTTCCCACCTGACGGCGGCCTCATCTGAACTGTTATCTTCCAGTTTTTTCACAAAAGGATGAACTAAATATTCAGCTTATCTTGCATGTTGCATATCTCGCAGTTCATTTTGAGATCCTGAAGGAGAAGCTTTACATCCTTCTGTGTGAGAGGAGGGTCCGTATTATTGGCTGAGAAAACAAAGCATTTTCTCAGAGGCTGCACCTCGTCACCATTTTCCTGCCTTCAATTTTACTGGACAAAATCTGAAGGCACAGCTGAGATATGTTTGAATATTATCTCTGCCGTGGCCTGGAGGGACTAAATCTCTTTTTGTGCTTTTGCTTTCAGCAGATGACGCAGTTCTTCTGGCTTCACCACACCATGAAACCAAGTGAGCACCTCTCAGCCCGAGGCCACGGCGCTCAGCTGGAAAACCGTGAATTACTCACTGTGGGTTGGGAGTAAATCACATTTAAACAGTTCAAGTCTTATTAATGAGTGATGCCTTATTGGCCGGATTAATGCTACATCAGGATCTCAGCATTCTTCAAGAATCAAGAAGTTGATTCGTCAGTTGAGCTGACAGTCATGAAGGTCCTGGAAAAGATTATGCTTCACCTCATCCTGCCAACTGTCAGACCACAACTGGACACTCACCAATTTGCATACAGGCCGAAACGATGGACCGAGGACTCAGTGGCATGCCTCTTCCACTCCCTCCTCCACCATCTCCAGACACCAAACAACTTCAGTTCAGCATTCAACACAATCCAACGGCACCAGCTCATCAAAAAACTCCAACATCTGGACATTACCTCACCCCAAATTCACTGGATATACAACTTCCTCAGCAACAGAAAGTAGGCACAGCAACATCATCACCGGAGCCCCTCAAGGCTGCGTTCTCGGTCCATTTCTCTACACAGATGACACAGCCATAGTAGGACTACTCAGTGACAACAACTCCATCACAGCATATCAACAGTCAATCTCACAGTTTTCAAAGTGGTGCACAGACAACTACCTCCAGCTAAACGTTGACAAAACAAAGGAAGTGGTCATACACACATCCAAAACACCCCCTTGCACTCAACTGCACACTCATCAAAGGACAACCAGTCGAACGAATCAACAGTTACAGTTACGTAAGACTCACCATGGACAATGAATTCAACTTCAACGAACATGTCATTACCACACACAAACGTGCACACCAAAGACTGTATGTCATCCGCAAACTGAGATCACTGTCTGTGGCCCCCCACCTCCTCTTACTCCTCTATCAAAGCATCATCCAACCCATCCTAATGTACTGCTCCCCCCGCTTCTTCACCCTGCTCACTGTCACCAGCAAAAACAAACTCCTCAAAATCCCACACATAGCATCCAAAATAATCAACCTCCCCACCCCTAGTCTGTCAGAAGCAAATGAACTGGCCATCACACGCCTAGCACATGCAATAGTAAACAGCCCAGACCATCCCCTGAACCAATTTTTCATACTTCTTCCATCTGGCTGCAGATGCAGAGCACTGGACTGGAAAAAAGCTCATTTTAAAAGAAGTTTTGTCCTCTCAGCCATCACAACTTTAAACAAAACTATGCAGACCTGATATTTCACCCCTGGACACTGTCTATGTCATGTCTTTGCCTATATGTTTTACTGTGGTATGTGTGGGAGAGGGCTTGTTAGTGTTACTTGTGGTATGTGTGTTTGTTATTGTTATTTGTTATTTGTTATGCTGCCCTGTCACATGTAAACCATGCAACTCTGATTGATGTGTGAAAACAATTATCCCCATGGAGACATTAAAGAGCCGAACCCAACCAAAAGTATTTTTTGTCATTATGCTTGCACATAACGAAAACATTGTAAACATTTCACCTCGTCCATGAACTGCACAAAGTGCCGGGCTTCAAATTAAAGTCCTTTATTTAACCCACACTGAGGAAATTCAACGAGGATGGGATTCAAACCCACGCGTGCAGAGCACAATGGATTAGCAGTGCATCGTCTTAACCACTCGGCCACCCCATCTTTTCTTATAACTTGTATAAAATTGGAGGGGTCTTTAGGACTATACTACAAACCCCATCAGGCCTAATGGCTCAGAGAGGAAAGGTGTCCCACTTCAGACCTGGAAATGTAAAGACCACGAGAATTTATATGGACCCAATTCTGTTGCAATCCATCCATTAGTTGTTGAGATAATATTTCAGTCTTGTTTGAAGTTATGGACTGTCCAGACTGCCATAACCAGTAAATGCTTTATTTTTTATATATATATAAGGCAATTGCTCTGCAGCGACAATCATGACAATCCATCAAATATTTGTGGAGATATTTCCACCTGGAGTAAAAGTAAACGATCACCTGACCAACAGTGCTACCTCAGTAAACAGGCCTCAAGTAAAGGAAACAATATTATCACAATTTTTCCCGAACAGCAGGTGATGTGTTTCAATTTGGCACCGTGAGGGATCAGGTGTGCCAATTATATTTTCAGTTTCAGGCTAATTGCTGGTGGTTTGGACAGTTGCACTGTTAAGACGGGGTGCTCCTCGTTTTGCTTTCTTCGCCTCTGATCTTCCAGCTGGAGTCACAGCAGAGTTAGGAGCAGTTTGACACTAACAGCACAGTTATTGATGGCTCATCTCGAGCACAGAGGGAAAATCAAACCCAGGGGCTTCTGAGTGATGATTCAAGGAAAGGTCAATGAAAGAAGCAGATTCTGTCTTCCACTCCCATATATCTCTCAGTCTTTCTTTTCTTTTATCGTAATCTCTCCGTCCGGCTTCTGGTGCTCTATTAGCTGAGAGGAAATGGGAGAGAGGGGGAGAAGGAAAGAAGTGTAGCTACTAGTTTTCTGCCAGGTTTTGACTCTGTCGACATATAATCCATGTTAATAAATGACACTTGAGGTCATCAGTGCGTAGCCAAAGGCAGGTTGGAGAAAAAGAAAGGCAGCAAGAAAATGGGTTTTCTGTCCAAAAGTGTGAGAGCGTGTTATGAACAGCAGTCAAAAATGTGTAGACACGTGAACATGTCAGCTTTATGTAACGGCTGAACATCAATCGCCAGCTAAAACTCCCCTTTCTCTTTGAATTTCTGCAATATTTTGACACCAGGCTGCAAAAATTCCCAGAAGTGCAATCTTTTCCAAGCACCTAAGCCATTTTCAGAGGCTTTGGGTCTTGGTTCTTCCATTCGATTTGTTGTAACTCATAAACAGAGATGTTTCGTTGTGCTGCTCTGAAGGGGAGTGAAGTTAGTGGTTGTGAAACAAACAAGTAATTTTCAATAAAGGAAGTCATTTTCTTTCATTTATGGTGATCATGCAGACCTGCTTCCCTAAAATCATGTTTATATATTACTAATTTGTTTTGCCAGTCTGAGAGAAAACATAATTGCCGGCTGGGTCAGCGGATTGTGAGCATGCAAAGTGCTGAAAATTGACAAGAAAGACTGAAGCAGGCTCACACCCATCCTCTGTTTAACCAAACATACAGACCATCTGTAATGTTAACCAACAGCATAACCATAAAAACCAACACTGTACTCACATGGTATCGGCAGATATTGTAACACAAGAGCAGTGGTGTTGTTGTATAGTCACTCTACTAGTTTCCCAACTTCAGTTGAGTCACGTTGTTCCCTTTTCATGGTTTCTCCCTCAGTTTGTTTGTTTGGTCATCAGTGAATCGTTGCAAACGAACACTCATCCCGATGTTGCGTTAAAATGTTGGTGGCCTCGTTTCCGTTGTTGTTGTTGTGTTGTGACGACACGTGATGAGTGACGGCTAACGGAGTTTCTATTTAATGTGTCCTCCTGCAACAGATTTTTTTTACCTCCAGTTAAAATGAAAGCATGTTTAATTTTATTAAACCTGCATTCATCTTTTTTCCCCCCTCTTGTTTGCTTGGCCTTTCGGAGATAGCAGATCTGTTAAAAACACACTACAAAATATTCTTTTCTAAAATAGTTTTGGTGAAAATGTTAGCAAACACTTGTCCTAATGGACATTTGCTTTATTTGGAGGTGTGTTGGAGTATTTATTCTCTTTTATGTGTTTTTGGCCTTCCTTCAATCTCCTGGGAAAAAATATCTCCCTTTTAAGTCTCTAAACATTCCAGCAGCTTCTAAATTTCTCTTTTCTGATGTTTTGGTGCTGAGCAGAAAATCCAGTGTACAAACAGCTGGCTGCTACATCTGTATCAGCAACGCTATGAGAGAGATGAGAGCGAACCAAACCAGGTATTTTTATACATTATGAGCCAGAAGTCAAAACAATGAGACGTTAAAACAGCCCGTGGTGCCGAGAGTAAACTCTCCGTGGGTTCATTACTGCGTGACCTTTCACACACACAGTAGCACAGCAGCTTTAAATTCCAAGTTTAGGTCATTTTATTACTGTCTTAGATGTATTTCCTCTGGCAAATAAAGCAAAACACTGTGTGTGTGGTTTTTTTTTTTTTTTAAAGGACTTAGAAATCTGCTTTTTTGTATTAAAAAATAAATTTGACTGTCAACATACCAAACTCAAGGTCAGAGGGTGTCACGGTGGCCACGTGTTTTCAGCTCGGCTCCCTCAGGGCTGACAGGAGGTGACGTCTTCTTCTTTTGGTTTGTGGAGTTATGAATGAGCTGAGCTGTCCCTGTTAACACACACACACACACACACACACACAGATAGATAAGCACTCATTAGCAGATAATTATTGGTGAAACATCATGTTGCAGCATTTCTCTGCACCACTGGATGGCACTGCTCCTCCTCTCTCTCCCAGCCGTCCCTCCCTTCATGTGATCCTTCTCTCTCCAGCCTTTTTCCCTGCGTCTGCTCGTCTTGTGCAGGAAAAAGATTAAAATTGCCAGAGAGCACAATGAGGATTACCAGATCGATATCGGAGACAATCTCTCTCCTCCATCTCTTTTACATGGTCTGTCCCTCTGTTTCCGTCTCCCCTCTGCCTCCGTCCCTCACTTGCTCCCTGTGGTTAATTTGTGTTTTCACCCTCTGCCCTTCAAGTCACTCACAGCTCCTGGCTGTGTGAGGGAAAATGAGAGAGGCAAAAGGGGTAGGTTGGGTTTGGGTTGGGGCAGATAAGCGGATAGACATGCGCAAATAATTCAGTGAAACAGATGGGTACAGATGTGAGACCGAGGAAGCAATGAGAGATTTTCGTTTCCTTTCACTCCACAGATACTATTGATTCACCATGACCTGCTTGCACACGCAGTCATAATATTCAGCGCTGTTAATTCTTTACACAGTGGCAGACAGGCTGAGCCGAGGCACGGGGAGAGACGGGTAACCCATTTCATATACAAGCGCAGATTCATAGCTGAGTGCCGATGATGAAAACACCTAGAGGTATTTTTCTGTCCTCTCAGACAGACTGAGGCCTGAGGAGAGGAGGAAACCACAGAAATGAATACAGGTGCTCAGATATATGCAGGTTCAAAATAACAAGTGGAAGCGTGAAGCCTTGTTTGCCCAGATCCTTGGAACCCAAAGAGCTGGTAAATGAAATCCAACAAGAAGAAGATTAGTCAATAAATTCAGGTAAACACTCACAGATATACTGGTGTGTGTGAGTGTGTATGAGAGAGAGAGAGAGAGAGAGAGAGAGGACTCATCTTTTATGTATGAGTATTTGTTTAGCTGCACTTGCAGCTGTGCCTGGGTTACTTCCCATCTCAGTCACACACAGTTGACTAATAAACGCTCTCACCGTGTTTGCACACATCAATCGACACACTCTGGATAAAACTGTCTGTGTGTTACTATGTTTCTGTGACCCATGTCAGAAACACCATGACAAAACATGGTGTTATAAAAACATTAGAAACGTGAAAAATTAGATTCAGTGTGGCTGGGAATGCTTGTTTTGATGCTTCGTATGGAAGTGTGTGTGTGTGTGTGTGTGTGTACTGACCACCTCCTGGTACAGAGTTCTGCCTGGGACAATGTGCCACACAATCATCTGTTCCCGACCGAACACCCACTTCCTGTGCCCAACAGAGACGCAAGCTGGCCACACACGTATGCACACATATGCACACACACACACACACACACACACACACACACACACACACAACATGCATGCACACACTCTTTCCTACTCAGTTGCATAACCAAAATAAAGTCTGCCAAAACTCCTGGCTGTATTACCAAATTCAAATATCAGAAAGAGTAAATGCACTCACACACACACACACCCACACACAGATAAATGAGACATGGCTTACAGGTGTGTGTGTGTGTGTCTGAATCTCATTAATATGTGTGAGCAAAGGCGTGTTATTGGTTCCTATGGGCACGTTAGGGGCTAATTAGTAAGAGTAATGAGATAAGAGGAGTGGGAGAGGGAAGTGATGCTCTGATGGATGTGGGGAAGGGGACGGCATCTCAATGAAGAGAGACTCTGAGGGAGGGAGCAAGATCAAATTACAGGATGAAAGGGAACAGGAGGGAAGGTAGTGAGGATGAGGAACGCTGGGAATTGATAATGTGGGCTGAAAGGGAACTTCTGCGTCCGCAGGCAAATGCTCACAACAAAGTAGATCATCTTGTCTCTGCTGGAGACATGCTTCTTCTCACTTAAATGTCAGCCGTGTGCTTAGTTACATCTTTATTTCCATACTGGTCGACTGAGCAAGCTGCTCTGAGGCTCCATGTGGTTTTCCTCCAGAAGATCAATAATCACAGTGTTTATGTCAGGAAAACAGAAGGAACAGCGAACAGGCTGACATTTAGTGGCGTCTTGAAAAGATAAAGCCTGGTATCTTAGCATAACGTAGCTTAGCATAGATACACTTGACCAAGAAGTAGTCCGACATACAATCCAACAATGAACCTGCACAAAATGCTGTTTTCAAAGTGGGATATGAAGGAATATTTTTCAGTCAAAGAAATGATTAAAGCCCAGAGCAATGAAATAAATGTACAGATTTATCTAAGTGCATTGAAAATGTGCCACAATGAGTAAAATCATTTGCATGGTTTTGAGTTTCTGGTGAGTTGTGAGTTCATCCAGAGGTTGAACTAGACTCAGATTACAGCTGATGACAGTTCAAATAAGTCGATGACTTTAAGTGAGTCAAACTTTTGTTTTCTGTCCAAGACTTACAAGATATAACCAGTTAGTGAGCTTTAGAGGTGCAGACTGTTACCCTCAAACAGAATCACACTGTTTCCTGATCCTGAGCTCAAGTAGGAAAACATTTACTGAGGAAGAAAAAGGGAGAAGTAGGACCGTGTTCCCATAGGCTTCAATGCAATCTGACTTGTCTTTACAGCCAGTGGAATCATCCCCTGATGGTCACTAGATAAAAAGCATTTCAGCCCCACTGTCCTCGTCCACCTTTGTCTATAGTTGGAGCTGCAGTATATTTTGTGGACAGACAGACGATCCGTCCTCCCAACATGTCAAACTAGTTTAAAACATCACTAAGCCGAAGACATTTACTGCCTCTTTGTTTAGGCCGGTGTATTGGTGGATATCATGGAAAATAGGATGTCTGAGCTGTGAGATTTGAATCCCATTTTCTTCTCTGTTGTGCATAAAACTGATGGTATTCATGAATTAGTGTGTAAAAAAACCCATCAAGATCAAAAATTAGCATTAACATTGAGGAGATTAAGTTTGTAACTTTATGCCAAATAAGGCATGATTCAATATTTAGTATCATAATATATTTTAGTGTTTAATGTTTTTTGTACAGATGAATCTAATTATATGAAATATGTTAAGTGGTGTTATCTTATTAAGATGAGAATTTATTGATCCCGTTGAGCTCGTTAGCACAGCTCTGAACAGATTACAAATCAAAGACACTATAAACAGAAAAATGTGCACGTATGGTTAAAAAAGTATCAAGATAAATAATGTATGCATATCTGTCTGTACATATATATATGTGTGTGTGTGTGTGTGTGTGTGTGTGTGTGTGTGTAAAGTGATGACTTGAGGGAGGGTTAACATGTTATTGTACAGTCAGGATGAAGGATCTGTGAAAGCGCTCCTTCCTACAGCGCAGATATATGAGTCTCTGACTGAAGGAGCTGCTGAGAGCACCCACAGAGGGTGAGAGGGGTTGTCTAAGATAGATGTTAGTTTTTGCAGCATCCTCCTCTCACCCATCTCGATCACAGACTCCAGACGACGTCCCCGCACAGAGCGAGACCTTTTCACCAGTTTGTCAATCCTGCGCCTGTCCCTGTCAGAGCATCCGCCTTTCCCAGCAGACTACAGCGTGACACTACTGTCACATCACGTCCTTAACAGAGTCCTGCAGACACCAAAGGACCTCAGTCTCCTCAGCAGGTGGAGTCGACTTTGGCCCTTCTTGTATAACACATCTATGTTAGTGCAGTCCATTTATTGTTGAGGACACCCAGGTCCACTGTCAATATGTCAGGGGGGGGGGACTTCCTACTAAAGTCTATCACCAACTCCTCAGTCTTCCTGGCGTTGATGTGGAGCATTGATCACACACCAGCCAGAACTTTTGTAGATGGCCGTGGTCCGAGTTGCATTGAAAGTCTGACGGGTACAGTGTGAAAAAAAAAAAGGTGACAGCACTGTTAATGTGTCCGCTTGCATGCAGGCCAAAAGTATTTGTATGCAAGACACATCCATGTAGGTTGATGCCTCCCCGGCGATTCTGCAGTGTAAGCTGTGTGCATACTGTTTACATTATCATTATGTTTTATTGGTGTGACTCCAGTGAACGTTGGTCTTAACTTTCACTGCAACTACATGACACACTGAATGTGGTTTCACATATTAAAGGAAGTTTTTTTCTTTTTGTTGTGTTGTTTTTTTGTTTTTCATTGAGGCTGATGTTGTGTGGGGAAAAACAAAGTCACACTAATCCAAAGAGAAACTTTCACTTCGTCATAATAATTCATGCATCTCATTCAGCTTTTACATTCCACATCTTCGTCTTTGTATCGTGCCCATTTCAGTAAATTCTACCTCGGTTGGAAGCCTCACATTTCACACCAGTAGCTGGTAGATATTAGGATATTAAAATATGCTAAAATGTCCCTCCTCCAACTCAGAAAGCTGACTGAAGGCATTCACAGTGAGCCCATCATCATGTTTTCATCACATTTGTAAAAAGTAAAAAAAAAAAAAAAAAGTCTCAGATTTCATCTCAGCACCACCTCCAGTTTAAACTCCTGACGAGTTTAAACTGGAGTTCCCACCTTCATCTTCAGCTGAGCTTTTCTTCACTCATCACCTCCAACAACACCCAGACAACTTTAGGGAGCCGTCTCCGTGCTGCCTCTGCTTCTGCCTGCGTAAATTACCCAACATCGTTTCCCCTTCTACACATTAACTGCTGCATTTAGGTGGAGCTTTTATCCAAAGCACCTCACCATTTTCCTTTATGTCTCTCTCATACACACACACTGCCGATGGCAGCATTACACAGTGCATATGAGCAGATTGTAAGGACGTGCAGATCTTTCTCCATTTTTGTGCTAATTTCTGCTCACAGTTTTGTTTTGGGTCCTCTGATACAACTCCTAACACTGCTCGACGTGTTTCCTTTGCATCTGCCGACATTTGACTGGAAGCTCCACGGTGTGCAATTCATCTTTATACCCTTTGATAAAATTTTTAGGAATGAAACTAACCCTGCACAATGTGGATCAAACGGCATCACATGGAAATGTCAGGGGCGTTCGATCACACTAATGACAAACAGACCACCTCCTGAACACTGAGATGAGAGATTTACACGAGGTTGAAGTTCTGTTGTTCAGAGAGTTGGGTGAATACGGCTTGGACCATTAATTTGAGCAAACCTCACAGGATCAAGTAACAGAGGTTTAGGTGGAGAATACAGAAGTGTTGATGAACGAGGGCTTGTGTTTAGCTCAAGGAAGCTTAGAAATAAGGACAAGTCGAGGCTGAGGATAAAACCATCGATCCTGAGAAAAGTGAACTGCCTCTTTCAAATGCATCCATTCCAAACCTTAAGTTCCACTTTTAATTGGTTTCTCTTTATTGAACTGTATATATATATATATAAGGTCCTGAAGTGGTAGGCAACAATCTAATTCAATCTGCCACCTCCATCCGTTGTGGGGGGGGGGGGTTGTTTCTGCACTGCAAAGACAGCTGCACAGGAAACACTGAGAGCAGATTCAAACCTCGTGCTCTAATGTGTTTCTTAGCTGCTGCAATGCTGAATTACCTCAGTCCGACCACAAGATGCACTAAAAAAAATGCACGACAACTTGCCTCAGGCTCAGAGCGATGTTCCCGAGCACGCCGTGGCCGAGCACACATCAGCCGGGGTCACTGTCAGCAGCCTACGGAGGCCCCTGAGGAGAAAATTCAGGTGACAATAAGTGGCGAAGAGGAGAAGTGTGACTGCTCTGTGACTGTGTGTGTATGACTGAGTGAGAGTTTACCATCGGCTGTGCAGCTTGATTGTAATTGGTTGGTTTTCTGTCCCCAATGATCTGACTTCTATTAATAGAACAGCAGACGAGCCCGGTTGGAACCTGACGTCTTTCTTTTCTCTCTCACCCCCCCAAACCTCCGTCCTCTCTCTTGCTTGTTAACACCCCTCTTGTCCTTTTCCACATTCAACAGGGGGAACTATCTGCCACCTGCCTGACCTCCTCCTGCCACCCACTCAGGTTCCCCTCTGGGGAGAATCTGACTGTGTCCTTGCTTAATAGGCCGATCTCCACATTATTAATTAAACATGATTGTGGGCCATGTGTCTCAGTGCTGCATTGATGTGTGTTTAGGCTTTGCATCCATCTCCTCCTCTTGCCCCTTTTTCTTCCAGAACAGGATTTTAATTGTCTATTTTCCCCTGTCTGCTTTTTTTCTTCTCTCTCTCCTCCTCGCCCCTCAGGTGGTCTCTTTTAACAGTAGTAAATTATTCATCAAGCCGATATCCGCCCAGGAGACAAAAGCCAACGGTTAGATGGACAGATAGAGATGAATAAATAAAAAGCTAAAAATGATATATCCGGTGTACACTCCTCACCAAGGCTGAGTGTTTGTGTGCGCGTGTCCAAGCACGACTTGAGTATCCCTGTGTGGAATTCCAGCGGGTCTTCCGGAGAAGCACCTCCGCGATGCAGAAAATCTGAGCCAATGATGGTGATAGATGGAGGGAAGGGAACCTTGCAGCGGGAACTCTGCCAGACCGACTGCGGCCTCGCCAAAGACAGCAGGGAGGTGGGTAAACAAAGAAGACAGAGAGACGGAGAGAGGTGGGGAAAAAGGGAGGGAAGCTCAAAGGGGTGGAAGGAAATTGAAGTAAATTCTCAGGGAGTCTATATTCAGTCTGTCACTGCAATGTGAGGCCAACAGTAGACTCACTTGTGCCAGGAAGCCGAGAGAGAATGTGTGCCAGCTTGTTATGTAACACGTGTGCAAGAATAACATCACAAACTGCAATACCAGACGTGGACTTGTGGTTTAGTGGGTGTAATATTCTGCAATGACACAACACTGAAATAAAGAATCAATTCAACGCAATCATCAGCACGTTTGGATTTTTAAATAACACGATCACAGGTCAGTAATTTCCTGTGAAGTTTCCTGGAAATGGGATTTCATACTGATTACAGTGAAAGCGGAGTCAGTGCTCAGTGGGTCGGATTAGTTGTTAGTCTGAAGACTGTTTTACTCAGAAAACAGGTCAAAATGCCTTCAGAAAAACATACAATTCAACAATAAAGCTTACACAATAAGAGTAAAACAATGAAAATGTCTCTATTCTCCTTATAAAGTTATCCAATAAACATTTCGATGAATTTCTTTCTGGATAACTCTGTTTTACATAAATCCATTTTAGGTCATAGTTCCACTGAATGTTTACATAGTTCACAGTGACACAAGTTGTGAAAATTCCCCAGTTTTAATTTTATCGCTTTATTAACTGTCTCAAATGAAAAAGTGTGGAGTCTTTTCAGATTCTAAGCAGTGACCCGTACTGAGGTGGCTGGACACATCATCAGTTACCATGGAAGCAACGGCCATTTGAGGTTTGTCCATAATTAGATCCACAAACACTTATTGTCTCTCCTTCTTATTGCTCCAGTGTTGTGTTCATGCGATCATCCAGGAGCCGCCTCCTCCGTCTCTCTGTACCGCTCATGTGTGTGTACAGCGTATACTTTTTTTTCTCTGATCTTGCAAGTTTGCTGGTCTCAGCACAAAGTATTTACTGGCAGCATCTCCTTCACCTTTTCAGCTCATTATTGTCACTTAAATAATATTGAGCAGGTTAACCTTTGCAGCTGTTCTTAACCCGAACTCAAAACAACACGCTGCCCCAGGCTCACATCCTCCAAAACACTGCTGGGATCAATTAGAGCCAATGAAAAACAGTGCTAATAAAGGAAAACTCACAATTAGCCCTGCGTATGGGTTCAGAGAGGGTGTCGTTTGGATGATAAAATTAGGTCTAGTGATATGTTACTGCCCCACGAAGGTTGAAGATGAATGAATGAATGAATGAATGAATGAATATGTTACTGTTAGCTCCATACTGCCTTTGTAACAACACTTTTCACCAGTTGTTTCACACTGTTATTGGGGGGGGGTGAAGGCAGCACAGGTCCCTAACCCGGGATGCTGTGCTTATGTGGTATTTGCTCTACCCACTTGGCCTTTGGGGACAAGTCGAACCCTCAGTTCTCCTGGTTCCTGTTTCACAGCCAGATGGTACAGTGGTGTTTTTCTGGGCTTATTAAAAAATGTTCTGGAAAAACATTTGTGTCGTTTCATGTAGCAGTTTGTTTCAGTGGTTTCTTGCATGGCAGCCTTCAACTGTAGACAAAGATGGATGCCACATCCACGACGTCGCCCAAAAATTCATGAAGAGTTTTATAGCTCAGAGTGAGAGAAAGGCCACGTGTGGCTCAGTCAGCTGTCGACACCCTCAATGATCCATGAGCCTTAGTTAAATTCATATAGGTGACTTATTTATAAAAACCCATCACAGATTAATCCAAAACCAGACTGACTCACTTTTGTAGCATCCCTTGAATAGAAGAACTGCAGTACTTGGCCCTTCTGTGTTCAGTTTTCAGCCCTGAGGACTGCTACTTGTTGCCAGCACATATTTCAGCGTATGTTTTTAGTGAAGGTGCTCCAAATTACTGCGGATGACTTTTCCATCTATTTTAACTGGTTGCTAACGACAGCATAATGAGGCAAGTGTGTGCTTTCCGCATTTGAACAGCTGGATCTTGTTCTGAAATTTAATGATTGCTCCTCATTGTTCCCCGTTATGACATTTCCAAATATGAATTCATTGATCTGTGGACAAAGCAGATTCAACCTGCTAGTCACTCTGCTGGGTGTTAAACTGTGTTGAAACGCTGTGGACAGAACGTGGATGTTCCACTTTCATCACTGTGGATCAATAACAAACATGATGTCCTTCTCATCACCTCCTCCTGCAGTGACTAATGTCATTACCACTGACATATTTCTCTGACAGGTTTTTTTTTTTTTTTTTTTATGCTTTGCGGTGTTCAGTCAATATTTATAGTTGTGTGTGCATTATTAGTCGGCCTCCCACATCTGTCTTACAGGTTATGGAATGAAATTAAAGGAAGTGACTCTTGGCGGCAGCAGGGGAAACAAATTACTCCTTTACTCTGATGACATTTTAGTTGTGAGTCAAGACCCTGCCTGCTCCCCATCAGAGCTGTAAGATGTTTTCACAGCATATCCCAACGTATCTCAGTACAAATATTTACTTGGCACAAATCAGAAGCTGTGTCAGTGTCTTGTTCCGCTAATTTGCCATCTTCATTTAATTCTCAATTCTTGCCAGAAGGTGTGAACTCAATCTAGACAGAGCAGATATTTTTACCACTAATGTTGATAAAATTATTCAGGATAATTGATATTATATGGCAACGTAAACAAATTAAAAGTGGCTATAAATGGCCATTAGATATTCCACAACAGTAACTGATAACATATATAAGATTATAAAACTATTTATTTGGGATGGATGGAGGCCGAGAATTTATCTGGATGAGCTCTTTCAGCGAAAGAAAGAAAGAAGCCAATCATTATCAAACATTATCAATATTCATATTGAAATGGCAAAATGGGCAAGATATCAGGAGGGAACAAACCCTGAACTGGATTTTATCCTGACTGAACAGGGACTTCTTGCTGTTCTCGCACAAACATTGAAAAAGGGGGGAACTAAGACTCTAGCACATTCAAAAACTGGGAAGAAGAACGTCAAATATTTAAGCTCTTTCATCATTATCAAAAATACTCAAAATAAAAATAAGGTAGAGTCATTTCCTGTGACTTGTGGATCAGAAAATTCACAAAAATACTACTATTCAGAGGAGAGGAGGGTCATTTCCCGTCAGTTCACAGGCTGTTTCTGTATCAGAGGAAAAGCTACATAATGGGGCAGATTGAACATTTGATGGCGAAAACATGGGAGCGGATCCTTTCCAACAACGGACAATGTATTCAGAAAAGCCAGAGGCAAATTTTTTTAGATTAAATTCTCCATGGATGTTATCACATGCCAATGAAAGTCAGTAAAATTGATCTAATTAAAATTGGAGCCACGTTCATCCATTATGCTGACTTCCCAAAATTCCTCCTTTCAGGAGGAATGCTCTGGATTATGGAGGGAAATGGTTTAGCTGCCCGGACTGAAACCTCAGGTTGGTTTCTGCTCAGGGATAAAAACTACAGCACTACAGTGGAGACTACTTGCATTTAGAGTATTTACTGGGTCAATAACTTGTGGCCGGGTGATTCCTAGGTGTCAAAAAGGAGTCTCAGTCTGCTCTGAGGATATGGAGGGAATGGACGACATGTGAAAAGTTGTGTGAACGTTTGTTTAAAGAACAGGAGAGCTGGAGATGGTACAAACTAACCTTAACAAGAATCCGTTGGTTGTCAAGGACTTATGTAACCATATAACTGCTTCTCTTATAAAAGTGTCTGTTTGATTTCCTGCTGGCTTCCATCCATCCAATATTTATACTGCTCATCCATGCAGGATTGTGGGGCCGGTCCCAGAGGACTGGGACCCCCCGGACAGGTCTCCGCTCTGTCAACGAGACAAACAACCATTCATGCCCACACACAGACCTACAGGCACTTTAGACTGGGAACAGTGAACTGTGGGTGAAAGCCAGAGCACCTGGAGGGAACATGCAAACTGCACACCCAGAGCCTTCTAGCTGCGAGGCGACACCACGGCGCTGCCCCTCTGCAGGTTTCCATTTTATTGTCATTGTTGTTCTGATTTTTGTTTACAGAACTTCTCCTCGAGGTTACTGATGTCTCTGGGAGAAGGGACTGCCTTTATGATCGAAGTCAGGGAACAGAAAACAATTGTTCAGTAAATGCTAAAAGTAAAATGAAGTGTGTGTTGTTGAACATTTGTGGTGACTTTTGAGGAGGTGAAATGAAGCCTCCCCGGTGCAGAGGTGAGTATGTTGTGTTTACCTGTCTGTCAAGGGTAGGCGTTTCCTCACCCCTTGTTTTGTTGATTTCCCGTCTTACTCGCCGCTCCGCAGACTCTGATATCAACGGAGATATGATGATTAAGGCCAGAAGCCTGCAAAGCACTGAGGTAAAGAGAGAGAGAGCCTCCCGGCCGGGAGGAGGCCCTGGTTATGTTGTCATTATTTCACTCTTGATTTGCTGTGAAGGTCACTGGTGGCCCCATTTTCAGATTTCTGAAAGTGAGGTGAGCTTTAGTACCGTTCTTGTTAAACTTCTGTCTCGCTGGGTCTGGCATTTCCCTTCCTTGTTCAGACCTTTGGATAGAGGTCATCACTTCTCTTTGTCTGATTTACAACTTATTCTTGTGTGTTTCCTTTCCAAATGCGGGAAAAAAAAAAGCAGCAGCCTTGGCTACATTTGACAGTTATGTTTATTGAATGAACAACCATGCTGACTGAATACGTCCACAATCACATCACAAACCCAAAATATCGCCATCAGTGCCGTCATCACAGCTTTGAGTTCTGAAAAAAAGTTGAAATTCAGTTCACCAGATTGAGGTTTTTCTGCTTTGTTTTTTTTTTTTCCTCCATCAGTTTGACCTCAACTTCCAAAATTACTTCTTGAGACACGAGTGGAATGAAACACAACAGAATATGGATGAGCCCAAACTGTCTGACTTCCCTCTTTCTATCAGCACAGTTAATTTCATCTTCGGTGTGATGAATAGTCTTGCCTGTGACCTTTAGACTGGTGCTCGACAACCATGTATTGTGTCTTGTTATTAGCTCAGTGAGCCTTTGCAGTCTAGAAGTCATTCAAATTCAAACACAGATATTACTGATTTTCCTTTTAACATGAATGGCCATTGCATGTGTATGTGTGTCTGAATGTGTGTTGTAAGTTGCAGCACCCTTTAACAACCCACTTACTCCTTTTATGCTATATTTGTATTTTATTTTATTTTTTTTACCATTTTTTACACGTGGAGCTATCCGTCGCTCCGGATGACGTGAAACAGTGTGACGTTGTAGAGGACCTGGTGTCCGTTGTTCCAGGTGTACAGTGCTCTCTCTCTGGGGTTGTAATCCATCATGCTGATGTGGGAGTACTGGTTATGGAAGGGGATGTCAGTATACTCGTACGTGGAGGAGTTGGTGTGGTAAGCGAAGTGGACCTTGGCCCCGGCCAGGTGGGAGTTAGTCACGTAAAGGGTGCCGCAGATCATGAAGGCCTCTCCTGCGCTGCGTTTCGGAAACCCGGTGTCCCAGCTCTGGAGGACGTCCAGTGAGCGAGGGTCCAGACGGCTCACCTGGAGACAGACAGACAGAGAGAGACGGACTGTCAGTCACAGCTGTCACAAGATTGTAGCTCAGTTCTTACAGATTTAACCAAACAGACTGCAGAGCTGAGCTGTTTCCTGTTTTCATGTTTGCAGAATGATTGACTGAGACCTTCTGCTTGTGTCCATCAATTTATTGTCTCCAGTAATGGACAACTACTAAGTGCATTCAATCACATGCTGTGCACAAACACAGTTTGTACAATAATTCCACTCGTTTTTATGCACGTTTTCAATTTGCATATTTAAAAAAGAAAAAACAAAACAAGTCATTATTTGGTTCAGGTGGACAACTGGATGTTCTGATGAAAGCAAAATGTGACAAAGCTATGGAAACAGACCTACTGAATAAAACATGCTGAAACATGTGACTTAAATGTTCACCAAAGCTTCTGCTCTGCTGCAGAGACCAAGCTGTAGCGCGCAGAAACATTACATCACTGTAGAGTGCACCATGTTTCCATCACAGTCCCTTCAGTTCGCTTGAGGTTTGACTCAAGTTCTTCATTTGTTATGTTGCACCATTTTTCTCTGCAGTGATTTGGCCTCATCTGGGTGGATGATCATTGCCTTCAGTTCGTGATGTTTGCACATTAGTGGAAGGAAATCTATTTTAATTCAAATATTCTTCTCTGGTTTTCTGGAAATTTGGATTAAATTTGTGTTAAATTTAGATGGAAACCTGATGAGTGGTTGAATGTCACAACATTTCAATGAGATGTTTATATTTGTTGCATCTTACATTAGAGGAGGGGGTTGCATATTTATGCCATCCTGCTTTGTTTCTTGAACACGGAGTTCGATATTTTTGCTTTTCTGTCATTTAATTCTTGGAGATGGAAGAATTCTGGGTTTTTGCAAACCCTCAGACTTTCCACTTACTATTGAATTGTTCACATTTTATTCTAAGTTTTCAATCAATCACTAAATTTACATCTGTTATACAGACACACATCCCTTTTTATCCTCCAGCAACATGCAGGCAGTCATACAGTAACAAGAGCCAGTAATGGAGAAAATTAGCTGTATATTAAAACCATGGTGTCCATTATGTTAGATGACATTATTCAATGCAACAATGTCCCTGTCAGCTTTTTTAATTGCTTTTTAAAAACTGGAAAGTAAAGTAAACTTGCTGAGAGCAGAAATTTCAATTTCAAATGACAGTGAAAAAACACCTTCAAACTGTACCATTATATTTCCAGCATTTGGGATGGTGGTGTAGACGGCCCAGAGTCCCGTCTCATCCGCCATTAGGTCGATGTCAGAGGATCCTCCCCAGCTGTAGGGGAAGGTATTGTTGTATCCGGCTCCGCTCAGACTGCGCTGGAGCAACACGCTGCGAGAGCGGAAATGGTACTGAACCTGGTGAGACAGAAGCATCCATCTCTGGTCATCTGATCATCAAAGAACAAATCCCCACTTTGTGTCATAGCCGCTCTCCTACCAAGATGTTGCTCTGGTGCTTGTTGTAATAGAGTGACCCGTTGTAGACCACATGGCCGGTTCCTGCCCAAGGATGTGGCAACAAGTGCTGCACAAAGTTTTGGCCCTTGGTGAAGTCCCCCATTGTCCTGTACTCCAACACACGCCTCCCCTTAAAGTAGCCGTCCATCGACCACACCTGAGAGAGGACGAGAGCGGGGACTGTAACACTGATCTCACCAGCCTATCCAGGATGCAAAATTAACTACCACCATCATTAAATAATATTGCATTTGAAAGGAGAGCCATAATGAACACCTGCCATGCTTGATGAGATAAAAACATGGTGTATCGCTTGTGGATGTCTGTTACGGCCCTCAGCTTAGCACTGGCTGTCCAATCACAGCATAGCAACCGTATCTAGGCACAGCAGGCCCGTCAAGCTTTGGCTTTCTCAATAAAACCAATTGGTCTGAATGGAGCTACAACATGAAAGGCGCTCAGGATGCAAGTTTAGAGAGCAGCATGTTTTATAATGTCCAAAATCAAAAGCACATGAACTAAAGTGTAACTTTGTGAGTGAAGATCTTCCGGTTGTCATCTTTAAAGATGTTCCTCCTGTGAAAGTGAATCATCATATTCATTCATTCATTCATTCAACTTCTACCATTTCCGTGTTGTGGGGTTTGCTGGAGCCAATCCCAGCTCCCTCTGGGTGAGGGTGGGGTCACCCTGGACAGGTCACCAGTCCATCACAGGGCCAACACACAGAGACAGAAAGAGACCAACAACCACTCACACTCAGACCTACGGACAATTTAGACTCACCAGTTAACCCAAACACGATGTCTTTGAACGGTGGGAGGAAACTGGAGCACCAGAGGAAACCCATGCATGCACAAGGAGAACATGCAAACTCTGCTAAGAAAGGCCCCAGGCCGGGAACCGAACCCGTGACCTTCTTGTTGTGCGCTAACCACTACTGTATGCCCTCGTGCTGCCCAGACTGAATCATACTGAGCATAAATCCAATGTGTGTGCTGCTTTTTTGTATCATAAGCAAGTTATGCTCTATAGTGATGTGAATTATCACCTGTGAGGATGTTGCTTTTTTTTTCTCCCCTGACATGCAGCTTCAGCCTGTCAGCTCTACAGAGTACGAAGCCCTCAAGTGCATATTTAAGATACTTCTTATTCTTACTCTGGAGGGATCATTATTTTAAAATGAGTTAGCCAAAGAAGTTAATTAGTTTGCTGTCATTTAGACAGCTGCATGTGATGGAAAAGGAAACGTGGTTAAATAAAAAGGTGTCGCGTGGTGCAACACGCGACAATAATGATGATGGAAGAGTTTTTGCTTTGTAGGTTTCTGCCGTTTATAAAATACATTTTATATCAACTTTAATTATCTAACAGACGGTCATCTTACTGATAATTACAGATGATAAATCCTCATTTATCCTCCTGAGTCTGGAGGATTGATGGCCACCCTATCCCAACTATTTGAATGTGAGAGTAATGAGAAGAGATGTGAATATGGGACAGAGTGGAAGGAGAAAATCATCAAGATAACTGGTGTGACAAAAAGACAGAGAAAAAGATGAAGACGAAAAAGGTCTGAGGTGGGAAGAAAATTGAACATCAGCAGCATGGAGGATTAATTACCCAAAGAGGGGCGAGAGGTAAAACAGATGAAAGAGCGGAGAAAGCTGGGAAGACAGAACATTGTTGGGAAAAAAAGAAAAAAGGATGTTCATTATTTCCTCCACAAACAAAACAGAAAAGTAAAAAGGGCAGAAAAGATTGAGCAGATGAAAGGATTCTTTCTTTCTCTCACGAGCCAAAGAAAAAAACATTTCTAAAACAGTGGAAGTGCAACTGAAAAAAAAAAAACAACAAAAAAAAAACGACCCAAAAACATTTAAATAAATTACTCTTAATTTGCAGTTGCAGTATTTAACTGATTGCAGCGAGCCTGAAGTCCTTCTATAACAATGTTTGATTGAGATTCAGCGTGTGCTTTGGAAAGACAATGACACAAACTGATTACTCCGTTTCTCGCTGCTGTAAATACTTTCCATTCAACAGCATTTTCCTCCCTGCTTCACCAGCTCATCTGATGATACCCTTGCTGTTTTAAGTCTATAAAACAGTGTTTCAAAGAAACACGACAGCCTTTGTTTTCTGGCAGCTGTAATCTTCTTGCATTTGACTGCACCGTTTGCTTTAAATAAACAAGCTCCAGACGCTTATTATACAACGAATGGTGCATGCAAAAAAAAAAAAAAAAAAAAGTGTGTGGGGAAATTTTTATTTTTTGATGTTTCTTGAACTCACAGCTCCATTTTAGAGATCAATTTTCTTTCAGCTCCCACACTCCCTTAAAAGGACAGATTTGGATTATATCTTAATAATCACATGGCATGATGTAATCCTGTTCATCATGAGGAAAGAAAATCCACAGTCCTCCACAGCAAATGTCTATTAAGTTCAGCAGCTGATAATTTTGTCCGTCCATTTGTTGACACAGGATCTACTAATTGGTAGAAAACTGAAGCCCAACACACGTCTGGTTTAAAACTTTCGCTGCTCATGCTTATATGTTGCCATGGTGACAATGTGGCTGAAATTGTGCTGAAATCATATAATACACAAAATGTTGGTGTACTTTTTGGTGCAACAGCTTCTGACACAACAACTTCTGCATCATCACCTTCTCATACACAGTCCTGACTGACGGCTTTGTGAAAGTGAAATCATGTTTCAGTGTAGTTTGCATTTTGGTATGCAAACCTTTGTGTCAATGAAGTTGATTGGTTGATTAAGATCCTGTTTGGAGGCTTGAAAAGGAGTAAAAAAAAAAAAAACCCCATAAACGTTATTTTTAAAACACAATGCAATTAGAATGAATCCTTTTCATTGTACGTACAGCTTTTTATTGCTTTGAAATACTATTACTTATTGATTAACATCTTCCATCTTCCAATATGTTGTGCTGCTGACTGTTTCTTTCCCAGAAACTTCAGTCACATGGCCATTAAAGTGAAGTGAAATGAAGCATAAAGAACTGGCCAAAGATGTTCACTAATGACCTTGTGTTCATTGTCGTCATCCAGGGAGGCATACTCAAGACTTTATTCTTGTGTAAACAGCAGTAATTACTCTGCTGTTTACATTGTGATCACTGACACTGAGGATGAAGTGATAGTGGGAAGTTTTCAGGACAGTGAAATCCTCCCTAATATTATAATCCAACGTTCAATGTTTGGTCCTCTGATAAACGTGTGCATCTACAGGACTTAGTCAAACTGGACTCGTTGTCCTATTAATACGGATAAAACAACATATCTCCACCAAAACTGCGTGTAATGCAGAGCTGTTCGGGGTCTTTGGTCCAGAGCCGACCTTTGCTGAGGCCAAAGTAACAGCTATCATCACTATAATGAACATTTGTTGACTTACAAGCAACAAACAGATACACATAACCTCTTTAGGGAGGAAAAATTCATGTCAGTTCAAAGCTGTCTTTAATGTCTTCTCTGCTTTCTTTCATCGCCTCCTTCGTTTCTTTCATCCCATCCTGCCTGTCTTCCCCTGCTGTTGTTCTTCAGCTCAACCTTCTCTCTCTCTTTTTGTTTCTTCTCCTTTCTGTCTACCTACTCTCTCGTTTCCTGTCCCAGCCTCACACCTCTTCACCAGCTGTCCCTGCTCTCTCTCTTATGTTTGTCTCGTCCTCGCTCTCCCTCTCACACCATCAGCAAAGACATCTTGACAGATCAGGGGATATCCACACCTCAGCAGCTGTTCTCAAATACGGCGACAGGTGTGTTTGCAGGTGTGCATGTGTTTGAGTGTCTAAAATATAATGTGCATGCATTCGCACGTGCACGCGCACACTCGTGCATGCACATACACACACGCACACACACACACGAGCTAATGAAGAATTCATAAATGCCAAACGGGGACCCTTTGCAGACACTGTAGTCATGGATACCAAAGGATGTATGAAGATGACTTTACTCATTTTGACTGGCTGCGTGTGTTTGTGCATGTGTGTGCGTGTGCATGTTTGTGTGTCTGTCTTTTTTTGTTTTTGAAGGTTATAAGACGGTTTTAAGGTTAAAATAAAAGTTTAGCTTAGTGTTATGACTTTATCAGATAAGATTTTATTTCAGAAACATAAATAACATAAATAATACATATTTATGTTTTTGATTCTTAATTATCAGCAACCTTACAATAATGACCTTATTAAATAACAAAGGCTGCCAAGGTTATCTTATAAAGTACGCGTGAGCAGTGTCCACACATGTTACTGCTTGGATTGTGAGAGATCAACAAACACTAGTATGCTTTGGGAAATAGCAAGGAAAATGTAATTTCAATACTTTTATAAAACTGGCCTCAACGACCTGCAGTACGTTTGTCGTAAGATGAACAAAAACCCAACCCATGGGCCTGAAAACAGAAGGATTTGCAAATGGAGGATTTTCTGGTTTTTTTTATAACCAGTGAGCACTGAATGAAAGTATCCAGTGTGCCTTCGTATGGCCACACTTTAAAGTGGTAAATTAATGCAAGATGTTATCCCCCCTATCGCTTTACAATTGCAATCACACACTCAAAGACACACTGGCTGGTCTACTAGGAGCAATTTGTGGCTCTGTGTCTTGACCAAAAGACACTTCAAAATCCATATTCATCATTCAACACTTCAACATCCAGAAGGTGTGTATTCTGCATCTTTATCGACTGACCTCAGTGTGCGCTTGTTGAATGTCATGAACAAGCAAAAGAAAAAAGGTTTCTATTCTAATAACCGTGTTACTGTAACAACAGCCGGACTGGTTCACGGGAAGCAAGAGGCAATAAGTAGGATACTGCTGCTGTGTATAGCTCCTTCTTATCACCAGGGAGAAGCTCTAATAGGGAACAGGCAAGGGTCACCATGACGATATAAATCACACCTGGCAACTGGGAGACAGTCGCCTTGACAACTAGCTTAATATGCGCTCCCTGAACAGAGCATGTGTGTTTGTCAGAAATGGGTGAAGCTCGTAGTGAGCAGAGGCAGAGTGCACAGAGGAGTCATGTGAAAAGTGAGGCTGAAAAATACAGAAGTGGACAAAGAAAAATTTGGTGCATGTGACTACATTAATAACACCTGCCTCACTTGATACACACACCTAAACACAAACACTGCACACCTACCCTGCTGTCAGAGCTGGGAATCATGGCGTCAGTCATCCAGGAGCCAAAGCGGGATCCCGAGGCTCTAACGGTGATCGGGCCACTAACCGCAGTCAAACGACCACAACCTGTTAACATATGATGAATGTGTCACATTAAGTCTGTGATAAAGATTCAAATATAGAGTAATGAAATGGAGACGAGACGGAGTGTGTTCATATTTTCTGGTTTCGAGCAAAAGATGTTGTCTGTCAAGGTCACCTGGCTGCCTTGTTTATGACATTTATGCAATAACCTGCTGCCTCGACTCAATTTACCACTATTTTATGAACTCTATTAATATAAAAAATATGAATGTGCCTCGAGCAAAAGAAAAAAGAAGTATGCTCTCCTGCCACAAAACAACAGAATAGAGAAGATCTAACTTGAAGGACGAGGAAATACAAGATGGTATAGTGTGTGGTTATGCATGTATGTACGTATGTTTCACTAAGGCTACTCATAACTGCTTCTCAAGATCAGATCAGTTGAACTTCAGTGAGATTAAGTGCCTAACCTGTCAGATATTGACCTGAGGTTTAGTTTATTAAGTGTAACTGTGACTTTAAAGTGACTCATCATTGAAAAAAATCTTTTGACTATAAATCACTCTGAACAGAGGCTGTCACAGCTGTTCTGTTTAATAGTGACCCCATTTTTCATTGCAACAAAAAGTAGCGAGAATTAGTGCCAGATACTTTATGGACTTTCATGTTGGAAATGCCACCTAATGGGGGACATTTGAAGGCATCATAAATGACACTTGTTCTGTGTTCTACTTGATTCTCCTTTCGTTACTTACCCAGTTTATTCATGCAGCTGTGCAGCCTGGTTTCAAGCAGTAACACCCTTTGCTGAAGCTCCTCGTAGTCATATGCGCCGATTTCTTCCTGAATGGCCGTCAGGATGATTGACAGGTTGAGGAGCTCGAGCCGCAGGGTGGCCAGCGTCTGCAGGTCCAATCTGTACTGCTCCACCACTGACAGAAGGGGCCGTAACTGAGACATCTGGCCCTTTAACTCCTGTGGGTGCACGAGATACATGGAGGAAAATAAGTTAGAGAGAAGATGGGGTAGACAGTAATGTAGTTAAATCTGATATAGCGTCTATAATTCTCTCTCTTTTGGGCGAGGTAGCTTGGAGCGGAGCCACCGCTCCTTCACCAATTGATCCAGTTTATGCATCTGACCAGGACGTCCTCAGAGTCTGACTACGACAAAGTCTTGGCATGTTTAACTTACAGCAGAGTAGGCTAAGGGTCCTCCTCTCCTAACTCCTCCATCCCACAGCCTGTGACCTGGAAATTGATCGAGTGAGGAAAGAGAACTCCACAGGAGCACAGAGCGACGAACCACAGGTGTACTATATAAAGACATTTGGCAGCATCCTTCTGTGTTTGTGTCTTTTCAATGTAATAACTGTGAATATTAATTAAAAATTGCAACACTGTAGATTAGAAACAAGCTACCATGAAAAGGTGGACAACAGCAGAGCTAATGTTATTCATTATTCATAATATAAATCATAAAGCCTCTCTTGCAACTTGGTCTCTCTTTTATCCATCAGCCATTTTTATTCCTTCCTCTTCTTTTATTTTCTATACTTGTGCCTCTTGGACTTACTGAGAAAAGATATACAGCTCCACAGTTGCTCTTGTTATTGTCCTATAATTAGCTTAAGCCTGCAATGTAATGTATGAGAGCTACTTTACCTGTTACTGTTCAAGTATAGATTTTTAATTCTCTAGTGGTGATATTTCTTTTACTCACAATCTATTATATTCTCATGAGTTAAAGGAGCAGTAATCATCAGGTGTTTTTACTTGGTACTTAAATATTTAGGTACCAAAAGGATCAACACAGCCAAATCAATTAGATCAATCATTCACTTATTAATGCCCAAATTTAAAACAGAGAAAGGATGCATGGAGAGGTAAAGGCGTCAAGTGGGCATAACTGCTCTGAGCATGTGACACCTTGGCTGGGTCTGACTCATTCCCATCTAAAAAGGCACAAAACATGCCAAGAACAATTCAAAGAAAAAAAACAAAAGAAAACTAATAATTCGTTTGGATTGTTGAGCTTGCCTAAAAGAAGCAGGCCTGAGAACATCTGAGCAGGTGATCCAGGGATGAGCACTTATTGTTGGTGCAGAGTTGAAAGGATCCTATCTTAGAACTGAAAGACCACTGCAGTGTGAGGAAGGCAAAGCCAGAACATCTGTGATTCCCCTCTGTGTTTTAGTTTCGCTTTGAAAAGTGAATAAAAGGAAAAGTCTAATTGATTTGGGTGTGTAAGCTCTTTTTGTACTTTTTGGACAGCTACACACACCCAGCTCTCTCTTTTTCATTCTCTTAGCTGAGGATGAAGTGTTTGTTCTTCTGCCTAATTACTTCTACATATTTAATATTTAAGATGCTGTGTGTGTCATGAGCAATTGCCATCTCCATCCTTGCGTCTCTTCCTCACATCTCTCTGAGGAGCTAAGATGCCAGGAAGTGAAGTCAGGGGAAGCAAGTAAGCCACGCTAACCAAATGGAGAGCCCCACCCCTCCCCAGAACATGCTGGAGGGGCTACAAATCCCATCTGGCCTGGGAACGCCTCACAGTCCCACAGGAGGCGAGGGAAGATGTGGCTGGAGGAAAACGTACTGTATAAGGGCTTTGCTCAGTCGTTTGCTGGCACCGCATCCAGATAAGCAGCATAAAAGAGAGATGAATGCCTCTTTTTTTTTGCATTTTTGGCTTCACATCCAGAGTTTAATATTGGCGACTGATCGCTTTGAAATGCTCTCCCACTAGATTTATTTGGGCCAGCGTGGATGGAGACAACAGGACTTTTTGAGCAATCAGCTTGACGGTAGATCAATGTTTACTGTATGAAGTGTGTATATGACACAACCGTGTATTGCAACAAGAGGATGAAGTGCTTTCCCTCATCTACCCCTGTTTTAGCCTTGACACTTAAATGTCTCTTCACCCTTTAATCCCCCCAAGAACTGTCTGCTGAGGAGAGAGAGCAGCTGAATTTTGTATAAAAAAAAAAAAAAGATTTAAAATGTGTAAAATAGCAAAGACAAAAATCTTATCATCCCCTCAGAACATCTCACAACCTCACACACAAACACAATCAGGAAAGAGGCCTGGCAGTCGTCTGACACTTTGTCTGTCTAATCCTTTCCGCTTCTATCTTAAAATCAGTACCTAAATACCTTTTTGACATCAATTTCAAACGTTTTCTGAAGCTTTTGCACCGATCATTACATGCTGTAACAGCATAGTGTGACAACTCTGTGCTAGCCTGAGTGGGTATGAAATTTAGCCACTTCATCCTCACTGATTATTACTGGCCCTCATGATTTGCATATAATAGGAAGTTCATTAAATATTCATTAAAATCGATCTTGACAAAATGCTGTAAATGTCATTGCTAGTCAGATAGTAAACACTTTACCTGGGTAATTTGTCCCCTGCCATGTCTCCATCTTCAACTCTCTAATCTTTCCCCTCCAGTTTTACTCTTATCCCCCCCCCCTTCTCTCTGACTGACCTTTACCTTCCGTCTTCGCTTACTTCAATTTGCTCATTCCCCCCACCTGCCCTCCCACAGGGAAAATGATAATATGCACTGAAACACCTTTTTCTTTCTATTCCCTTGTTTTTCACCTTCATCTCTCTCAAGTCTTCAATCTGTTAATCTCTCATTCTGTCTTAATCTTTCTGTTTGAAAACCCCTTCTTCATCTCCCCTGTTCCTTTCTTCCTGTGGGATAAAATTACTGTTTAGTTATTGATAAAGATACTGTAGTTCCACATAAATATTCACTACTGCTGTCTCTCAGTGAAAAGGCAAAAGCTTATGACTGTGAAAGCCCCCAGGGAACAACAGGCACGCACAAACGCACAAACGCACAAACGCACCAACACACCAACGCATAAACCCACATATGCACGCCTGCACACACTCATATAAAAGCTAACAGTATAAAAAGTTAAAAACAGACCCCAGAGCCCCGTGATGTTGTTAAGAAGATGCTCAGCACAAGATGAAATGGATTTATGGAGAATGGATTTATGAGGAGATGGCAATGCCTCTCTATTTGGGGAAGAGTTGGGGGAAATGTGTGTGTGTGTTTGATGCCCTTTACCTGCTCCGGTGTTGGTGGCCCTCCTATGGAACCTCTCTCAGGTTCATATAGCATCTTGTGTTTAATCTTGACTCTCTGAACTTCAAATTATATTGACATTAATTTATACACATCGATCTGTACTGTATTTGGCAATTTATATTCAAATAAACATCATGTTAGCTGTAAGACTTAAGGGAGTTACTTCTCCCAGCACAGAGGTGATCTGTTACATAACCCTCCACAGAAAAGTGGTGTTTTGTATTTCCATTCCTTCTGTCTACAGATTAAACACAGAAAATATGATCTAATAATGTGGTCTTTTGTTACTTTGAAAGCAGCTGTTACCTTGTTGTCAGTGTTTATGTTTAAATAAACTAACAAGCAGTTATTTTTACTGTAAATTCACTCTTACTTTACGGAGTTCAGATGTGTATTCTTTTTATCCGACTCGGAGAAAGAATGCTTTTCTATTTTTTCATGCTGTAAAAAATGATCTGTACTGAAGCTAGTATAGCCTAATGGTGCTGTCAGACCAGAATAGATCAGGTCATGTTTACTTCAAAGCAGTCGCGGAAACAGGCAGGACAACCAGAGGAACCATCGAGGCTTACTGGTGTTTACTCTGAGTCATGCGAGATGCTGTGAGATCGCAAGACCGAGTGAGATTTTGAATCCTTACATGGCGGCACTGCACTGCTGGATTAGATCGATAACAACACCACCTTTCTTTGGATTATATCCTTGGATCCCCCGGATCACACAGAAGTTCACACACGAAATTCATATCGCCAGAGTGGAAGACTGGAAAGCTTCATCGACACTTCCTACAAAGAGGGAATACACCTTCTTGTCCCGAGCGCATCACTCTTTTTCAAGAAGTGACTTTTTCCTGTGAAACAACTCTATTGCACAAAAAAATCAACAACAGTATACACCCAATTATAATCAGTGATCATGAACTAGAAAAATATCCTATAAAAAAACAAAACAACAAATCAGATACCAAAATTTTGAGCATAACAACAAATCAGGCAAATTTCTACCGAATCAACACCAACACAACGAAGAAAAAACTATAGCTGCAATGCAGGACTCAGATGGCAAATATACACAATCACCCCAGGAAGTCAATCATATCTTTTACAGCTTTTATCAAAATGTATATTCAACAACAAACAACCCAATCCTAGAAGACCTTCAAGCCTTTCTCAAAAATCTAAATCTGCCTCAACTAACCGAAGAACAAAAAACTTCTTGGATGCATCACAGACCATTAATGCACTATCAACTCCATTAGAAAATATGCCAGCAGGCAAGGCTCCTGGTCCGGTTGTCTTCCCTGCCGAATTTATCACAGTCTTGGCGACAGAGATGAAAAACACTGGTTATATAAGAGCCCAAATGAATACAGCTGTATTTAAATTACTTTTAAAACCTGATAAAGATCCAACACTCCCTTCTGGCTATGGCCCTCTGTCATGGATCAATACCGACATCAAATCTATTTCTAAAGCACTTGCGTGTAGATTGGAGACAATTATCTCACTGATAATTCTCAATGACCAAACAGGTTTTATCATAAGCCGACACTCTACAAATAACATCAGAAGGCTCCTTAATTTGATCAGCATGTCGCAGCGCAGCAACACAGAAGCTATTGTTGTATCACTCGATGCTGAAAAAGCCTTTGACAAAGTTAACCGGTCCTTCCTCTTTGCAACCCTTCAAAAATTTGGCTTTGGAGAGTCATTTATCCACTGGGTGTCCGCACCATATAACTCAACCAAGGCTACAGTCACCACAAACGGGATCACATCGCAAAGCTTGACTCTGCTGAGGGAAACCAGACAAGTATGCCCCCTCTCTCTCCTGCTGTTTGCTACATTCATCGAACCGTTGGCATCAACAATACGTCAGAACACCAATATCAAAGGTATCCACTCTACTGTTTCTGAACATAAAATCAACTTATATGCCGATGATGCCTTACTTTACTAGTTACAACCTCAAAGAAGATTACAGGAAGCATTAATTGCATCTCAAATTTCTCAGCCCTCTCTGACTACTTGATTAACTGGTCCAAATCAACAATATTACCAATAACAGAGAATGCTTGGGATCCTGCAGACCAAAATTTCCAACTCCCCTTCTCCACAGGCAACATTAAATATCTCACCTAAACTATCAGAGCTAGTCCACTTGAACTTTGATCCATTCCTGGAAAAAAATCTGTGGTGACCTGGGGCGCAGGAACAATCTTCCCATTTCTCTTATGGGCCGTATAACTACGGTTAAAATGAAAATTTTACCAAAAATCAACTATCTATTCTCCATGATCAAACCCATGGCTTTCCCAAAATTTAGATTCTGCTATTATAAAATTATACTCAAAGAAAAAAAAGACAAAAATTTGCCTATCTGCCCTATCTATCTAAAAAATTAATTGGAAGGAGGCTTGGATGCACCAAATTTCATAAATTATACTTGGTGAATCAACTGCAATATTTCACCAAATGGATGAATCCAAATGCAGATTAATTCAAATCAGACCACAGGTTCCCAACTGGAACTCTGTATGTTTCCCCCGATCTGGCACAGCCCAGACTTTGTAACTAACAAAGTCCCTCTTCATCTTAGCACTTGGGAGCAGAAAGGAATCACCCATCTCCATCACCTCTTCAGGAAAAGCTACTTCTGAAACACAGAGATTTGATTTTTTTGAAATAAGAAATGGAAACTTTCTCCAGTACCTACAAATGATAAAGACAATTAAGTAGAAAATTCCAACACTGCAGAATCTCTCATTAACATTACAAAGCTCTGTCCAAAAATGAAGAAAAACCTTCCTAAAATATAAAAGTTACTCTCAAGCACTAATTCTATGTGTCTACCAATATCGAAATGGGAAACAGAGCTGTCTCTGTTTGATGACTTTAACTTCTGGACCCAGATCTGCCAAAATACATTTAAAATGACAAAAAATTCAAATTTACAACTGATCCAGTTCAAAATGCTTCACAGATCACACATAACTCAATACAAAATGCACAGAATGGGTCTCTCTCCCTCCGATATATGGATGCAATGTACTCAGAACACATCAGGCACCTATTTCCTCTTCCCCTGTCCATCCTTTTGCATCTTCTCTGTCCTTTATTCCCCCCTATATTCACTGTGGTCTAGAACTACCCTCCCTGCCACACAAAGGTCATTTAACTCAATAAAGAACAACAATCTAACTTCCAGGGAGGGCTGGTGATGGTCACACACATGCACTGAAATAATAAAATATTTAGCTGCAAGACCAAAAGGGCAATCTCATAAAATGTTGACAGACCTTGTGGTGTTAAACTATGAGGACAAATGCAGACAAGCACACAAAAACCCACCAAAAAAACCCCCAAACAAACAAACGTAGGAAGTTAACAGCAGTGCAAGCCAAGCTATGAATTTTGGAGCTTCATAAAAGTCACAACATCATCATCTCAATGTCCATGAACTGAGGGATATGAACAATAATAGCTTCCTAAACTCGCCCTCAATGGAGGGCTCAATCTTCTAGCAGAAGTTCAATTCAACTGCAGTAAAAACTGCAAGATGAACGAGGCAGAATCAGTTCAAGTCAATGACACAATCTTTACCTTGGTCCTCACTGACGGGAGTCAGGAGTGAAACGTGGTCTGGTCACATCATAAATCCACAAGCCTTCAAAATAAAAAGATCTTACTGGTCTGCAAATCTGCTGCATGCTGTTGTTTTTGTCTGATAAAACAATTAATTATCAAGGGCGATGTGTAGGGGACCTACTCTCAAATCAATAACCCAAATAAACAGGGCTCAGCACCATCTGACACGGTGTGGGCCTGTCTCTGCCTGCTCCTGCTGCTTGCTGCTTTATTCGCTTTTAAAATCAATCTACTTTTTCTACAAGTCTTGGATATGATTTTATTCTTTTTCTTTTAAGTAAACCAAAACTTTCTGAATAATTTTTCTACCTTTTACAACTGATCTGACGAGACAGCGACCACAGTCTTCTCAAGATGCCTGAAGGAGTAATCCAAACAAAGTCTCCTTGTGAAAACTGTCGGATATATCAACAAGAAATTCTTGCTCTACAAGGAAGGATTTTTGCCTTCCAAACAGAAAAAGGATTTCATGAAACACTTCCAGTGGAATCCAGTGGTAAGAAGTCCACATTTACTTTCAAAGGAAAGGGGGAAAAAAAACTGCTACTTTCAACTTAAAGCTAGATGATACTGTGTCTTTTCCACAACTCTGTAAAGACACTTATAATGGACTTGGTGCTCAGCTGAAGCGACGGCAAAATGCTGGGGCCAATGGAGGATTTGTAACATCACCCGGAATAAAGTTAACAAACAGATTTTTACCACTGTCAGAGGCAAATGTGACTAAAAATAACAAATAGAGAGAAAACTATAAAAACCATTGGGAACCATGAAGGCAGCACAAAGCAGCAGATGAAAAGAAAAACTATCCCAAGAGTCAAGGTCAAAGATACTCTTGTGCTTGGAGACGGAGCCATATCTAACATAAACATGAACAGAATGGTTACTTGCAGCTATCCCAGTGCCAATGTTTCTGATATCACAGAACGACTGCCTGAGGAACTGGCAAAACACCAAGGAGAGAAACAGCTGATTATCCACGTGGGTGCGGTGGACATCAGAAAGAACCAGTCTGAAATCTTGAAAAAAAGACTTTGATAAACTGTTTGACAGTCTTGATAAAGTGGCAATACCCACGTTAATTAGTGGACCTCTCCCAAACGTCGACAGGAGGATCAACAAATTCAGCCGGCTGCTTCAACTGAACACATGGCTGTCCAAAGTCTGTGAGGCCAGAGGACTGCATTTCATCGAGAACTTTAATTCTTTCTGGCAAAGAGAGGATCTGTTTAATGGAAAAGGCCCACACCTGAACAAAGGTGGAGTGAGACGACTGACGGGTAACCTCCGCCATGCTCTGAGGCATCAGAATAGGCCTGAACCAGATCCTGTGCTGCCACAGAGAGAAGAGATGAGCGAGAGCAGGACTCCTGCCTCGCCAACCAAGGACCCAGCGAAGGATTTGGCCACAGCAACTACAGCGGCACCTGCAGCATCCCCAACACAGGATTCAGATGCAGCAGCTCCTCCATCACCTGCACCACAGGCCTGGGACCCACCTGCTGCATCTATACCCTCCAGAGAAGCTTCACTATCGTTCTCGTCTCCACCGTCACCCATGAGATTTCCTGATCACCTTGAAAGCCTGGTGAAATCTGGGATCAAAATGGTTCCCATCACTCCAGACATGGCAAGACCAAGGATTCGATCCCCAAAAAAGAATCACGCCCCTCTCCCTCCTCAGCTTACTCCACCAGCCAAGGCCCTCCCAGCTCGGCCCACACCACTGGTGCCCACAGCTGTTATCTACAACAGCGTCAATGCTGTTGTCTAAGACGCCAAGGGCCTCTGCGTTGCTAAGCCCCATATCAACCAGAGGTCCGGGGAGGGAACGTTCTCTTCTAAAACAATAACTATTGTCAAACCACAGAGATTAGATAAGAGAGGGACAGTTAGACTGTCCGATCAGAGAAATCTAATCCATATCCCCTGCAAGAACGCACCATCCAGTTCGACTCCAGCTAATCTTAAACACGCAGTACTCAATGTCAGATCTTTAAATAACAAATCTTTCTTAATTAATAGTTTGATTTCTACTTACAATCTTGATTTTATGTTTTTAACCAAGACATGGCTCGACGAAAACACAGCTAATGTAGTTTTAAATGAGCCTAGTCCACTTCACTTCAATTTTGTGTCTGAAACACGACAAAACCAGAGGGGTGGAGGTGTTTGTGCCATATTCAGAGACAAAATACTCAGCCACAAATTGTCATTTGGGGTTTTTTCATCACTTGATTATGTGTCATTCAAAATGGAGCTAAAACAATCTTCCATACCTTCTATCACCCTCTACAAACCCCAAAAGAATTGCTTTATTGACGCTTTTACTGAATTACTTTCAGTTGTGTGCACTGATTTTGACTGATTTGGTCATTACAGGTGACTTGAATGTGCATGTGGACGTAGCCAATGACAGGCACGCTAAAGAACTCACAGCGGTCCTTGAAATGTGACTGAACCCACCCACAGCAGAAGGCACACTCTGGATGTGCTCATTAAGGGTGTTACTATCTCAAATTTGAATGTTGTCGATGTTGCTTTATCTGATTATTTTTGTGTTTGCTTTGACCTGTCTGTTACACCCAAACGGTAGTTGGGTCTGCAGTTGTTCAAGGAAGACAACAGAGGGACACAGTTTATGGAAATAATTAGGTTTGAAAATACCCCGCGTTCTAATGTTGATGATATTTTGAACTGTTTTACAGCAAGTGTTTTTTTGTTGTTTGGATACCATTGCTCCTGCCAAGGTTAGAATGGTTAAAAGTAGGCAGAAGGCGCCATGGTGAAAAGAAGACTCGGTCAGGGCACAGAAAAAGGAATGCCGGAGAGCCAAACAGAGATGGCGCAAGTCAAAGCTTCAGGTTCATTATGAGATTTATAGAGAAAAGTTACGTGTGTTCAACCAGACTTTGTGTAGAACGAGGGACAGTTATTTTTCAGAAATCATCACAAACTGCAGTAACAACTCACATGTCCTGTTTGCTACAGTAAACAGATGAACAAACCCTCCAGTTTCACTGCCCTTAGACCTAATATCTACATCTAAGTGTAATGAGTTTGCAATATTCTTTAATGACAAAGTTCAAGGAATTAAAAATGCAATAACTTCCAAAACACAAATAACTACCCTGCATCCAGCTAGACACCTAGAGTTGACAGATTTCACACCTGTCACTGACAAAATAGTCGAAGAGATCATCTGCAGTCTGAGTCCATCAACGTGCTGCCTTGATGATTTACCCACTAGATTTCTAAAGTCTGTGCTGAGCAGTTTGTTACCACAACTTGCTCAACTAGTCAACATCTCACTTCAGACTGGAACATTGCCAAAGGCCTTAAAAACTGCTGTAATTAAGCCTCTTCTAAAGAAGAGCAGTCTTGATGCCACAGTACTGAACAACTATCGGCCCATATCAAACCTACCATTCTTAGGCAAAGGCCTGGAAAAAGTTGTATACCAACAACTTACTGACTTTCTCCTGTCTAATAGTGTTTTTGATACTTTCCAATCAGGCTTTAGGCCCCACCACAGCACTGAGACAGCTCTGATCAAGGTGACTAATGATATCTGCCTGAACACAGATGCAGGCAAAGTCTCAGTCTTAGTTCTGCTGGACCTGAGTGCTGCTTTTGACACAGTTGACCATGTTATCTTATTACAGAGGTTTGAAAACTGGGTGGGAAACTTTGGTACTGCTCTAAACTGGTTCAAGTCCTATCTGGAGGACAGGACGTACTTCGTTGAAATTGGTAACTGTGTCTCAGACCAAATGGCTATGACCCGTGGGGTTCCCCAGGGGGCAATCCTCAGACCCCTATTGTTTAATCTGTACATGCTTCCATTAAGCCAGTTTATACGCAGCTATAATGTGTCCTACCACAACTATGCAGATGACACTCAGATCTATGTGTCACTGACGGCAGGTGAACACGGGTCTATAGATACACTCTGTCACTGCATCGAACAGATCAGTGTGTGGATGCAAAACAATTTTCTCCAGTTAAACTCAGACAAAACTGAAATCATTGTCTGTGGCCCACAGAAACAAAGAAATAGAGTTATCAGTCACCTCGAAACTCTCTCTCTAAAACCTAATAATCAGGTTAGAAATCTAGGGTTAATTTTAGACTCAGACCTGAACTTTAACAGCCACATTAAAGCAATAACATCAGCAGCTTTTTATCATCTAAAAAACATTGCCAGAATCAAAGGAATAGTGTCTAAACCAGACTTGGAGAGACTAATCCCTGCATTTGTCTCCAGCAGGTTAGACCACTGTAACGGCCTGCTCACTGGACTCCCTAAACGAGCCGTAAGACAGCTGCAGTACATCCAGAATGCTGCTGCTCGAGTCCTGACTAGAACCAGGAAATACGACCATATTAGTCCAGTGCTCAGGTCTCTGCACTGGCTTCCTGTCTCTTCATGGTCTAGCACCAAAGTACATCTCTGACATGCTAGAGCCATATGAACCATCTCGGGCTCTGAGAACCTCTGGGAGTGGTCTCCTGGTGGTACCCAGAATCAGGACTAAACATGGTGAGGCTGCGTTCCAGTTTTATGCTGCTAAAGTCTGGAACAGTCTTTCAGAAGATGTGAGACAGGCCTCATCTCTGACAATGTTTAAATCCAGGCTGAAAACAGTTCTATTTAAGTGTGCATATGACAACTGAAAGTATTTTATCTGTGCTTTTTTTTAGCTTTTAATTCATTCAATGATTATTTTATGTTTTATGTAATAATTTTATCTGCCTTCTTGTAACTTTTTGTATCTGTAAAGCACTTGGAATTACCCTGTGTACAAATTGTGCTTTATAATAAACTTGCCTTGCCTTAATCATCAAGTCTTCGGTCACTCATCTCTAAGAAAATTGTGATTGTGAAGGACTTGGCCACAAGTTTCATCCATGACCCTCATGTTGAGCTAACATGCTAACAGCTTGAATTGATCCAAGCTCAGTAATGGGCTGTTTTCTACATGTTAACCTTAAAATATTCAGTATTTTTCTGCTGATGACGTCTGCAGGGACAGGGAAGATAGCAGTGGTGTGAGACAGGAGAGGTGGAGGAACATCAGGAAGCTGGAGGAGTTTAAGGAATATAAGGGTGGATGCTGTAGAGTAAGGATTGATGCAGAGGTGTAACTGCAGTTACTACTTTTTCAGCCTCTCATATTGGACCCAAGGCAGACTGGATGGCCCAGTGACCCAGTATAGGCCATACTTAGCTGGTTAGCATGCTAACTTTGTGATACATCTCAACATACACACGAAAACATCATAATGTCAAAACTGTTATTACTGTTAAATTATATGACTTGATATATTTAAGTACTATGTTGCCCTCTAGTAACCAAGTTATTCTGGTTTGGTTAACATTTGCACATCAAAAACACGCAGACAGCCACTGGGCTGAATTTGATTGAATATGAGCAGACTTAGATGTGATGCCTGTCCTAACTATGCCCTGAAATATACACAGTCATACTATTGAACCAACCGTTAAATGTGACCTACATATTTAAGAAACTTTTACTTTTCTGTTTTCCAAACCGTGGACAAAAACACAAACCCTTGTCTCGATCTTTCCAGGGACAGCTCCATGCAGACGTGGAACCTTTTAGTTCAGTATCATTGCAGCCTCAGAGCTTCCAGTTGTAGATTAAGCCAGTAGCTTCACAGTTTATTTCACAGTTTAGATCATTCACCCCTAATTCATCGGATCCACTGACTCTCATTCTCTGCAGCTCTTCAGATAATCCTCCTCTACCCTGCTGTTTGTTATTGGTGGAGATGCCAGCCAGCAGCATCGTGGCAGTAAACAGCATGCCTGATGAGATTAGTACTCCTAATTTAAGAAGTGAAACACATTTGAAGAAGAATTCCCACAATTAAGGGTTAAACTCATCTAGGGAAGGCAATCTCATCTTTTCTCCTGCAAATTTAAAGCACTGACACCAACTTGGGCAAAAAAAATGCACATTGCAGATAAATTAACTGTGATCATTAGTAGTGTGTAAATTTCATTGTTACTATTAAAATTTCAGATACAATCCAGACAGATTCCTTTTTCCCTCCTTTGGGCAGCTCAAAGTCTTAATGCATGCAGTGATGCTGCAGTTTTCCTGGTACCTTCTGTATGAGACTTTTATACAACAGACTTGAAGCCAGCAGATTGACAGCTTCAAGACAAATTTTGTCCCCTTCATGAAAGATGCTTGCGTGTCTGAGTGCAGGCAGGAAACTTCGGCTTGGCATGCGTGAAATCAATGTTTTCACACCAAAGGTTATGTGTTCCCTACAGTGACCATCTTACACTGTGTGTTTGTGTGTGCGTGAATATACCTGCAGGCCCTTTGCTGTCAGAGTACGGGGGTTGGCCACATGTGTGTGTAAGCGCCCGTCCACTCCTCTCAGCAGTGGCTCGGAGTCTCGGACATACTGCAGGTCCCTCGATGTCCGCAGGTCCACCACCTCCATGGACTGGCTCACATTTTGAACCTGACACCCACACATGGTTGATATGAGTAATTATTGTGAGCAACCCACACGGCCAAAAATGCTTATGAGTGGTTTTGGCTGTTGTCTGACTGACTGCCACCTGTTATTTGCTTCACACCTGTTGTGTGTCTACATTATGCATGTGTGCTGCTAAAATTGAATACTTGAAGGATTTTAGTGCACACAAAGTAAATAGGTTAAAAAAAAAAACAAAAAAAAAAAACAAACATGTTTTGTTAAATACCTCTCATGGTATGAAATCATGCAGCTAGCATTGGTTTTATCTACCCAGAAGATATTCTATGAGATTTCTGTTTCCATGCCATCGAAATTGGGAAAAAAATGGAATTTGATTTGTGCTACTTCCAGCACTTGAAAAAGCATTGTCCTGTTGTCTTTGGTTAATCTCCAGAACACACAGGCATGGTTTATTCTTCTGTTTGGGTCATTTATAAAGTGTTTTCACACTGTGTGCTGCATGACCAGAGAGAGTTAAATTACTACATCACTGAGACAACACAACACATAATATTAAGACGTAGTATCAGTTATCACAAAAATCAACATGATTAAGTGTCTCTGCCTCCAAACACCTTTGTGAGGTGAAATGCAAACATCAGCAGACTAACAGCTTTAAAATGACAATGTTAACATGCTGCTCTTAGCAGGTATTAAGCACACCATGTTCGCAGTCTTAATTAAGGTTGCTGGGCGAGGCACAGTCTTTCAATTACACGGTAGCCGCCTCCTTTTATATAAAATATTAATATCATATCAAGAAGACTTTAAACTAGCCATCAACATATACACTCATTTGGAAAATGTTTACCGAGGTAGGAAATCAAGTGGAAAGAAGGGCCATTTTCCCAGAGATTTCAATACCAACAGATTTGTGCACCTGTGTAATCGCCCTCTGATGGTCATTAGTCATAATGGAGATTTAAGGCACTTCAGCACTGACTTCACTCTTCAGCCCCAGAAATAACATCCAATTCATATAAAGTCTGTGCCAGTATTAAACAAACTAACCTGACGATGGAAGCTCGGAAAACTGAAAAAAAACAAACAAAAACAAACTATGGCCACAAAGTGCTTTCAATTTAAACTTTTTACAGTGAGGACAGTGTGGATCACCCAAAGTACGAGAGAGAGCTGCTTCTGGAAAGACACATTGCTACTGAATTTTTTTCACGTAATATTTGTAAAGCTGTGAGCCCCACAGACCTAATCCCTCTCGCCTCAGTTTCAAGGGAGGGGTGGCAGAAATGACAGATGACAAATAAGATAGGTGGGAAAAATATGGTTTAGACAGTTTTATACAGTTGGCTGACTCGATGATACAAAGACACATGGTGATATTTCTCTTTGAGGGAGTATCTCATTAAATCTGCGTAAAGATGAGATTCTCACCTACAGTATTTTGTGTTGTAAAGAAACAAACACGCCCACACTTCATCTCATTAACCATCCTTAGGCGCTACACGATACTTCACATTTCTTTGATGTCAAATGGAAAAACAAGCATGGAAAAAAGAGGACTATTACAAAAATGACCCAGATATCCGAAAAATGACATGCAAACAAACAAACAAACACTCACCAAAAAAGCCCACCCACACATTTCACTCAGCACTTGCTGGGGGAGGCCAGAGATGAGCAGAAAAACCCAAACACAACACACGGAAGCACACACAAACTCACATTCACACCCACAGCAGGATCTAGGTGTCAATTCCAGAGACATGCTGAGCTAATTAAGATTCATAAATACAAATGCGCCCAACAGGAACACAGTGAAAAGGAAGGAGGGCTATTTCTGATAGTGTTCATGCACCTTTCCTATTTGTCTCTTTTACAGAAAAAGATGACGACACCAGGAAGGAATCCAAAAAAAACGATTTACAATTATGATGTTATTTTTGGTGTGCTGCGACTCGCTCTTATTTTGGTAGGAATGGATGATGTATATATCCTTATGTGTGAGCGTTGGAGCCCGGCATGCGCAAGAAATATTTGCTGGCCTGATGGTGTTTAATAATTCATCAACTTTTCTCACAACTCACTTTTATTCCTGTCTCAGGGCACAAATACTGTACACGTCGACACGTCGAGTACACAGTCACTTCCATACCCTCTCACAAATACAGGCATTGAGGTCCATGTTTAACATTTGAATACTCATATAGAGAACCCTGCAATACAGAACGAAGTGTGTCTTTCCCTCCCATCTGTCAGTGTTTCCTTTGAGTTTAAACTCTTTTGGCATATTGAGTAACTGAGTCTGTGGAGGATACAGCTACTGATGTATCAGGGATACATCTGTCAGTGAGACCTGTGTGTGCATTTGTGTGTGTTTCTCCAAGTGTCAAGACAAAGAGACAGTCCAGTGAATATTTCATTCCAGACCGTTGCCTTATGGCTGTGCTGCATCGCAATGCTGTCCGCTGAAACACACAGACACACAAACACACATACACACCTGTTCAGACAATAGGCGTAATTGTCGACTCCGAGGGTCTCGTTTGCAGAGGTTTCGTGCAGGAGCGACCACTGTGCACACACATCTGCCATCAGGATCTGAGGCAGTGCTGTAAACCTGCCAGCCTTCCTCCGAGCCCGGGTACAAACCCTGCAAACAAACAGCCTGGATTAATGAAGATGCTGCAGGACCGTCACAAGCTGGGCAGCCTGTCAAAGTAAAATGCAAAGTAAATCAGGTGGCTTTTTTTTTTTGGTTTAGAAGTTTCATATTTTTAATAGCTAACATTTTTGAGGATCCCCTGATTTAAAATAGACCTTTTTAAAAACACAGATTTTACTAATCATCCTCAAACAGCCACTTATGTCCCTTTAGTTGTAATGGCAAGTCAAAGTCAAAAAGGCAAAAAAGAAAATTATCGCCTGCTTCCAAACTGTAATAATAGACAGTTTCCTTTTTAAAGTCATTTGAAAGGAAATACATCTTTAAACCAACAAATTGTAGACATTTTATAGACATTAATAGATGATGAAATGCTATCATTGTTGATGTTATGAATATAAAATGCACTAAAAATAAAGTTGACAGAGTTGAAAAAAAAAAAAAAATCTAAACCATGTCCCCTTCTGTCACTGTAAACCAAATAAGGGATAAAAATCATATCATATTTATCATACACAAACACCATCAGCTCCTTGAACACTGCCTTGTATTTCTTTGCCCTGGATCACATCCCTCAGGAGCTGCTTCCCTTCAGGCTGCATACAAGGAATTTCCATATTGTTGTGTTCAATATTGTGTAGATTGGAACATACACTGAGATACAGAGGTAGAGTATGGGAAAAATGAGTAAAAGATCCATAATTTGATGTAGCGTCACAATAAAAATAAAAACTAAAACTAAAAGTTAGCAAGGAAACTCTGCTTCTTGAATATAAAGCTGTAGTCACACTTGAAACTAGATGTGGTAACCTCTTAAGTGGAGATCTATTTTTGAGTAAACATCTTTCAAATTGACCCAATTAGTCAATACTGAAGCACTTTCTTCTGTGCATTTTCCGACACAATACATTCAAGCTCAGTATCTCAGCGTGTAACTGTAGTCTGCAGTCAGAAAGCCAGAAACATTTTTTCCTTTTAAAAAGGATTCTGTCTAACTCTATCTTGCTGGTAAATCTCAGCAGGGTTTGAGGAGCTCTCGACTGGCAATGTATTGTGATTGTGATGTCCTTTGTTTGGAAAATGGTGCCCACTCTTTGCACTTTATTGTATTTGACTGCACCATAGAGATCCGTTTGGAAATTGGATATTTCTCCATTGCAGCTAAAATCAGCTCTGACATCTTCCACATGTCTGTGTCCAGGAATGCTAGCAGCATAACTGGATAGTTTCCACCGTCTGTATCCACAGCCGGAGCTGCTGTTCTCTCTGGCAAAAAGTCATGGGTTCCCCAGAGCTCCCAACAATCTGCACAAAAACATATTTCTATCTTATTCAGCCCGCTCTAATGCAAGGCTTTGCTTCAACTCTTGCTACCTCATTCACATATCTAATACATATTTAATCAAAATGTTTTCTTTTTACCTGCAACATTCAACCTAAATGTTTAATTCATTACTTTAATTCTCTTTCAGTGCAATATTTTTATACACTGAATCCTAAAATATTACGTACTGAATGATACGGAAGCAATTTACAGATTACAACTGTGGACTTCTGGACGTTTTGTGTCACAGTATGAGTGATTTTATACAACTGAAACTTTCCTCTATTAAAAGCCTCCATCTATAGTGACAGGATCATTAATCCACAATAAAAATGAAGATTCCTGCATGAACTCAAGATGAAAAATTCAAATGTCACTGCTCATAACTATGTAAATAGATTTTTTTCAGTTTGCAAAGAAGAAATTGACAATAGATTAAATGCTCAATTCATCCCATACAACTACATCAACTACAAAAAGTAGCTATAATCAATCAATTTACTTATATATATATATATAAAACCTGGATCACACAATGAATTTCCTCTCGCAGCAATAGACAATCCATCAAAAAGTTTAATTGATTGGTGTACTGAAATATTTAGCATCCCCCAGAGGCAGGAGTCCCACAGGAGTTTGTGGAGACCAGTGAGTGAATATTGGCCTTATTCATCAGGTGGGAACTAATAACAACTCTGAATTAATGTTTGCGTCGCTTTATCACTGGATGTGTAAATGGACAACTTTTTATAGCATTAGCTTTGTCAACACAAAATAAAAATTTTACTTGAAAAAAAATATTCAGCAAGCACGACGGCATAGTGGTTAGCGCTGTTGGCCCACAATAAGAAGGTCACGGGTTCGGTTCCCGGCCTGGGGCCTTTCTGTGCGGAGTTTGCATGTTCTCCACGTGCCTGCGTGGGTTTCCTCCGGGTACTGCGGTTTCCTCCCGCCGTCCAAAGACATCATGTTTGGGTTAATTAGTGACTCTAAATGGTCCGTAGGTCTGAGTGTGAGCGGTTGTTGGTCTCTGTCTGTCTCTGTGTGTGGGACTGGTGACCTGTCCAGAGTGACCCTGCCTTCGCCCAATTTGAGCTGGGATTGGCTCCAGAACCTCCTGCGAGCGGTAAAAAATTAATTCAAGAAAGAAAAAAAGTGCAGCAGCTTCTAAGGTTGTTATTGCTATTATTTGTTTTAACGGAATAAATTACTTACTGGAAATAATAATGTGTTTAACACATATATACCAATAAGTTAATGTGTCCTGTTGTGTACTTCTGCCTTCTACACAGTTAGACACTTTGACTTATTAATAGTTCTAAAACACCACATTGGTTGTTATGACATGCTCCCTTATTTTATTTTTTAAGATTATTTGGGACCTCATTACATAATACTGATGTGACAGTGATTGTTCCCACAGGTGTCTGAACCCAAACCACCACACACACTGCAGTAGGGAACATTTGATATCATGAGTTTCTATGAGAGCTTTAGTTTGACCCACTTAAGTCTTAACATTTTGGAACAATATAAAGGCACAGCTGAGCTCAACCTGACACACACCAGCCTGTCACAGTTATCAGGCTGTGGAGCTGCCCTGCACACCGTGAAAAAGAAAAACAACAGCGGAAGAATCTGAATGGAAAGAGAGGGGCTGTAGGTTGGGGAGGTGGAAGCCCGGAGGGAAAATCTGATAAATCAATCAGCAGGATTTGGTGCGGTAACCTTGAAGTCCAGTTTACAATGAAGCAGACGGAGGAGGGGGTTAAAATAGGAGGACGTGGATGGGATGAGAATTGTAAACATTGGTTGTGCCAACTGCTCAATATAATTAAACAAAAGAGGACATCTGGTACCTAAGGCTTCATTACACGCAAGGGAAAAATGATAAAAATCTAGTCCGGCAGTTCAGCTGATCATGATTAGTAAAAACAGAATGAGGGTGCAGAGCTATTAAAACTGAATTCCCGCATGAATTCAACAGCGGCAGAAGAATTAGGTTGGTAGGTAAGCAGTACATAATACTGAAACAGAGAATGCTTATTTTAAGCAAAGCAATCTAAAGGAATGCAGCTGTCATATAGCTCAGTGATTCCCAATCAGATGAATGTGTACCCTTGAGGAACTTTTGCAGTTGCCAAGGTTTATGTGGGCAGATTGTGAAGTAACTCAGCTTATTGGAAAAAGAATCGGATTTAAATATATAAATATATACAGGGACAGCTCAAATACCCGAGCACTATGTGCTGCATTCAGAAATCCGTCGAAACTAGATAACCAACCACACAGAAAGTTTGCAGGAATAAGCAACAAGTACTGAATACAGTTCAAATATTTAGCAAGTAAATTAATACTGTTGCAATATTTATCTTAAGTTAAAAAAGAAAGTGGTTCAAATAATTAGCTAAAATTGTTAAATATACAATTGAAGTAATTAATAAATTATTTGAATATATAGTTTAAAGTTTAAAAAGTTAGCTTAAACTAATAGCAGGAAGAGCAATTCATAAAGCAAAAAATAGTTTGCGTAAGAATTGCGTCAGAACTGGATAAATAATTTGCTATAAGTAATACAAATATGGTTCAAATACTTCACTAAAAGTCACATATAATGGTTAACACGGATAGCTGATGGAATTGTTAAAATGCATAAAAAATAAGGAATAAACAGTTCATATATTTTGCTGAAAGTTCTGGGTGAATTAAGATAGATAATAGAATTGCATAAGATAAATGGCTAAAGTAACGAATAAAAAGCTAAGATTAGCAGCTTCTGTCTGAATAAAGGGATAGTTAAGTTTAAACACCATAAAGAAATATTTTACGAATATCCTTTTTTACATAATAAATAGTTTAAAATAATTTAAAACTAACTGGTTTGGACAAAGGCAGTAGGAGTTGATGGACAGATACTGTACCTGAGCTCATCGGCCCAGGCTGGGCGGGGCCACGTCCAAAACAAAGCGTTTTGAAACCTCTGATCATACACACAATTATATTCACACATCATTAAACTGATTAACAGTAATATAACAGTTAACAATTATGGGAGTTTTCTCTGTATTGTCTCCTAAAGTAGCATCACTGAACCACTAACAACTCCATCTGCTCTCAGCCAATTCCTGCCAGTGTCTTTGTGCATTTGTCTGTGGTTGTGTGTAGGCGTCTACTTGCATCAGACCACATACACTTTGCTGAAGTTGCAAAGTCCTGCCATAGCAGCTGTGAGGTGTGTCTGAAGCCAGAAAGCTAAATCATGCAAAGCCTCAGAGGATGCAAATACACAACCACACAGACACACACATATGCAGAGTTAGAAACCTATATATGCAGTGGTCCAGCATCCGGGCCTACATATCTGGGGTTGCCAGGGTGTTGCTAGGGCAACAAATTACCGGCTGTCCCATGGGTGAGTCAGCCTTCCCCAGGAGAAATATCACCCCAGTAAGTCAGAGAAACAGCAATGCTATTACCCTGACATATAAAGATGTATGTGTGTGTATGTGTGTGTATGTGTGTGTATGTATATGCCTGTGTGTAGCAGTACATTCATTTGTTTTTTATGACTCATAATAACAGAAAAGGTTATTTTTTTTCCATTTATGCTATTTATTCTTCACTCTTGCAACCCGTTGTGCTGTTTTTTGAAATTTCATTCTAAATCTGTGCCTCTGAGCATCTTCAATCTATCCTACCTAATCCTATTTCTGTACCTTCTTAGCTCTATTTTCTGCACCAATTAACAGATCAAATATCTGCTGCATGCAGCCCAAGTGTTCATGATTGATCTGGCTCCTCTTACCCCCCTATTTTTAGACATTCTTGGTATTTTGCTCCCTTTAAAAGCAGCCGTTATCTGAAAAAGACACGAAGCATGTCACATCTGATTAATTAGGATGGTATTATAAAAGAAAAAAAAATGGCTGATTTAGGCATGTGAGGATACATTTAGAGAACACAAGATAACTTCAGTTGAAGATTGACTTAAAAAACCTTATTAGTATTGTTTAACTGACTGATTATAGGTTTGAAAGATTTATTAACTTCTGGTGACAAAAAGATACACTTTTTATGTGTATGCATGAACAGTATATTTGGATTACAAATACATACACTGACGATCCGCTCATGCGTTCCCTCAGAGGAGGTGATGGTTCCATTGAGTCCGACCAGCGAAGGCAGAGTCTGGGACATCCAGTTAGTTACCATAGCCATGGTGCTGAGCACTGCACCGATCTTCAACATGGGGACACTCATCCTGACACACACACATCCACGCACCCCCCCCCCACACACAAACAGAAACTCTGGCTGGCTCTCACACGCGATCCAAACTGCTGACAGCAATCATGCTAAAAACAGCAGGGACACAACATGATGCTACAGGTAAAACGTTGTGCACACACTCAGCAGTTCCAAATACAGAGCTTTTTTTAAATAAAACAACAGCCAAGGTTGTCCCACTGCTGAAGTCCCAGCTCCTACGCTGCCACAGGTTAGAGAATAGATCCTGAGGCACAAGCCACTCCAGATGCCTCCATGTAAAGACACATCCAAGTCAAAGCATCCAAACATCCAGCTCAGGCTGCAGGAGATGCTCCTGTAAACAGCTGGCTCGTCCTACTGAGCTGTGAGTGTTTCCTGGACCCCTTCCTTCCTTCGCCTGGCAGTAAGACACTGTGGCTGAGCCAGCGCTGCTCTCTCATTTATCCACCATCTCCGTCCCTCTTACCCTCCCTCCCTCTCTTTCTTTCTCAGAGACACACTCCTCCATTTCTCGCTTGCTCTCATGTTCTTTGCTATTTCTCTCAACTTCTTCATAAAATGGGCATGGTCTCGGCTGGCTCAATGTCTGCTTAAAAAAAAAACAAAAAAACAAGCAAGTTAACCTAAAATATTTAGGAAGGTACCAAAAGCCCATTCTACATGTATCCTATTTTCTTGCTTTAATGTATATTTTCCAACCTACACATCTGTTCTAATCATTTCCTCTCAATATTTAGCATTTTCACGTGTTAATTGCAACCAACACAATCTTCCTCCTCCTTTGTCTTCATTCTCCACCTCTTCCCCTTTACATCGATTAAAATAAAATGCCTACATGAAAGCACAATACTCTGGCTTGACCTCTCCCTGGTCTGTGTCTGACAGTGTTTGTCTTTGTCTCATGTACATTGCAATCTGAAGCAACACTGCCACCATGTGGCCAGAGATGCCTTCCATCATCAAACTCTGTATGCAAGCTGCTGCTTGCCACGGTTGATCCAAAATTTAAAGAAAGTACAAGATGTTTAGAAGATGCTTTACTTGATCCGTCTGTGGTGTTTCCATGGATGCAACAAACTCCCAAAACAAAAACCAGCCTGTGCCATTTCTGTATTTCTGTCTGCCATCACAGGGACTGCAGATCAAACGGAGATTCTTAGGAAGATTTGGTACAAAGCAGAAGATTGTCCACACTACTGTCCTTCATACAATTTTATCACTGCACTATAAAGACATATTATATACTCAACCGTTTTAAAGTGGAATTATACAAGGTACATTTTTTGACAGATATGAGGGACTATTTTTCCTTTGTGTGTCACCTTTGTGTCTGGATGAATAATTTGTAACAATAGCAGACAAGAAATTGATTTATTTTCTTAAGTTTCTAAAATTTAGTTTAAAAAATGGAATTGATTAATTGAAGAAATTAAATTATTCATTTTCCCCCCCAAAATCTAAACAATCCATAAAAGATGTCTGTCTTATTTGCTGTGTTTTGTTGACAATGGGTACATCTAAACTCCCTTAGCTGTGTCCATGCTTCACGTTTTACTCCCTCCCACCTTCAGCAGGAGGAGAGATCAAAGGAAAAGATGTGAAACAACCTTTTCTCCAAAGCGTCATCTCAGATGACGTCTGCTTCTGACGGCAGCAACTAAACTAGATTAGCTGCAGTTATCACCTTGGCATTGCTTTGTCCTTTTTTCTTTGAATGTTTGACAAACATCAGCACATTTAAGTTCAATGGGAACAGAAGATTATAACCTCCTAAGACTCTGCATCCTCATATGAGGACGTTCCATTTTGTGTTATTTTTGCCATTAAACTTAATTTCTTTTAACTTAGACCTGTTAGCCTCATTAGTGGACAGCTGTTTCTGTCATCTTGTAGTCACCAAAGCACATTACAATGATCAGTGTAAAATTAAAATGGCCAAAAAGTCCCACCAATATACATACCAAATAATAAATCAGTTCTCAGGAGGATTAAGATAGAAATGTTTCTAATAAAATAACAGTTCTTTACTCTTCAAGGTTATTTTGTAAAATGGAATTTAAATCACAATTCTCTCTTTTCTCTGCCTACCTTTATTTTAAACTAAGGTGATACAGTGATAAAATGTCATACAAGTCCAGTGAGCTGCAGAGTCCAACCACTAACTGCTCCCCAGAGGTCTCCCTTTCCTCCTCAAAGCAGAAATAGACACTAGCCAAAATTATTTTCTGGGTCAAGCGAGGACTGAGGAGCAAGGAACTATCAAATAAAGGGAATTGGTATGTACACATTGTCCGGCACACTCCGCTGCCTTTTCCTTTGAACTCTTTTGATTTCCTTTTGTTCAGATCTCATTAAAACCCATCATGTCTAAAAGTACTAAAAGGGTGATTGTTCCTTTTGTTCAAAACTTGTTCAAAACTGAGCTCGCCCATTTTAGAAAAATATTAGTTTTGTTTGTCTTTTGTCTTTCACAGACAATGAAATACACATTACGCTATTTTTGATAGTAAACTGACTAATATGGGGGTAAAACTCAAAAACAATAAAAGAAATATAAAGAGACTCTTTCGAGATCCAACAGTGACGTAATGATAAATATGTTTTTTGTGTAGTTAAAGAAAGCCCCCTGCCTATGATCCTAGAGCCGCTCAGAGTAGCCTACTGCTGATAGATGATGTGAGAGCCTTTCTCAGGCGACCACATTATGATGAGCATCCCTGGGGTGCAACACAACTACAAAAAAAACATTGCCGGTCTGTGCTTCACACCCGGAGTGAATTTGTGTTGACAATTTAACCAGCATTAAATGTTTTATAGTGCCTTTGTTCTCATCAGCTGCTACATGATCATGCATCCCTGTAAAGAGCCCTGAGGACACACATGGATTATACATAAAATACCCCTCAGCAAATACGCAGAACTAACATTAATATTTCAATCAGCAGCACTTATGGGTAACACAGCTGTCGGGAGACATGACAACTGACTGGTGTGAAACACATTCAAGGTATTTATGGTCACAGGCACAAGTAGCTCCCTTTATGCAGTTTTAGAAATATGATTTAATGTCTTTTCTTAAAGAACAAGAGCAAAGCAAAATTTCAAAAACTCATTCAAAAGCAATGGATAAAATCAACTGAAAATCTAAATAATCAGCCATAACAGTAAGTCTGAGGAAAGGCGCCTGTCCAACAATAAACTGTGCAGATAATGGAGTTTTCTCGAAATGCAGAAACTCAAGAAAATAGATGTAGAATTCTGTGGCTTCAGGAGTAACTGAAGGCCAGACTAGTTCAGTTTATGCAAGGCTTTCATTTCTTTGGGCACAATGTTGAAAAGACACAAAGATCCAGGGCGAAAGAAAATGGAAATTTTTTCAATATGACATATTTATGTTTTGGATATTAAAATTAAGAGCCAAAAAGGACGTTACACTCTATTTGCCCAAATGTGCATTTACTATCCTCACTTTCAGTCTGAAGCAAAAAAGGACAGGACTCAATTTCAGCATATGATGGGATTATAAATTACATTCCATCACCTTTCTCCATCAGAATCTAATGTGAGGGAGGAAACTTCGGCCTCTCTGGCAACGACACACTCCAACACAAAGATGAAGAGTCAGAGAGGGCACGGGTTCTTCTTACCTTACACGAGTAGAGTACAAACAGCAGCCGCAGCACCCAAGAGACCGCAGGCTGACCCATCATCATCCTTTCCTCTCAGGTCTCCCTCGTTTTGATTGACGTTTGGCTCGCCTCAGGCATATCAAAAAATCCAAACACGCACACTGACCCCACCGAGCTCTGAGGACACTGTGGCATCCACCCCTGCTACCACAGGGGACTGTGCACTTGGCCTGCCTGAGCCTCTGGTGTGGGAATTACTGCAGTGGATGGGCCGGACAGACCGGATCCCCTCCGGCTGTGTGGGGAAGAACACAGTCCTGGTGTTTCCTTCCTGCTGAGGAGAGTCAGGGAGCCATCAGGTGGAGAGGACAGCTGCCCTGAAGAAGGTGAGAGAGGAGGAGGAGCTGCAGAAAAGATCATTATCTGCCACGTTTGCACAGACTATTGGTGGTTTCTTTGGGTGTGGGTGACAGACTGAGCTTCTCTGGGTTAACGTAGTCTGTGTTTGGCATCAGACTTTTGTCCAGACTTGGCCTGAAGGGGGTTTAAATCCGCCGTCACATTTCTGGCAGTCGAACAGATCAAATCAATGAAAGTGGCTCTTCAGACGATGTTAGAGCTTTAACTTAAATATCTAACATCCTTTCACAACATTATAAAGTGCTTGGTCAGAGTTTTTTTCTGCTAAATAACCACATTTTCTTGCCAAAAACTTCACTTTTCTCTGTGTTGATGATAGAAGCAGAGCAGCTGTGCCGGACTCAACACCTGGGCAGCAGCTAGCTGGTTAGCACGCTAACTTCGGTAGGAGAAAATAATTGATGGGAAATAAAAGTCCATCGCTGGAGGCAGAATTTGGAAAAATAAAAGAAGAAAATAAAATAATAATGAATTACCCGACGCTGTGGTTGTAGTATTTCTTTTAAACTGTTAAGTAAACGACAATGCTAACTTCGAAGCTAACTTTTCCTGCAAGCGTTTAGCTAATACGCTAACCTGTTAGCATTACCTGTCCGGAGTGTGGCTGTATAATCATAAATAATAACATCAATTGGATTTAATCGTTATTATTTTATTCTCCAATTAAATAAATGTCTTCAGATTACTTGTGTTCAAAAATTGTGTTTATATTTCTCCAAATTTTCGTCCATCGGTTTAAACTGGGACAGTCCTGATGAACCAAACAAACAAATTCAAACTACTTCATTTTTACCTTTTTTCTGGTCGCTTTGGCTCTCTGTCGACTCAGACATCCGTCTTCGGTACACAAACTGGGAAAGCATGCAAAATGTAAAAAAGGCTGGACTCATGAAATGTTGTACTGGAAACGGAACAAACATGCAGATGATCCAGAGAACAGGTCCCGATCCGGGAGCAGCCAAACACGATGCGAGCGGCTCTCATGTCAGCTCATCTTTATTTCATGGCTGAAAATGAGCAGCTGAACACTCCTGGATGAGCCGAGCTGCTCTGCCTCCTCTTATTAAAGTTTCAGCATCAGTGGAAATGCCATTAGATGCACTGCAGATGTCAGGGGGGGAGGGGGGGGAGGGATACAGGATCAGGGTCACTACAAATATGAAAATGAAGGAACAGAAATATGAATCATGCATGCTGAAGCTGCAGAGCACAATGAATACAACACACTGGCACACACTCCCACACTCAACCTCATTAATACATTTAACTTGACAGTTGAAGTTAATGAAAAATCTGGTTTCGTGCCAGCCGAGACTGTCTGCCAGACATGTAGGAATGGGCCTCAGCTTAATTTGATGTTTTAAAAGCAACTTACAAGGAGTTATTCACTTTAAAGCCAAGCTTGTTCTGTGTACTGCTGACCCAAACAAAGAGCTATTGCCTTAATATTTTAACTCCTCATATTCGGGCACTGTGGAGCCAGCTTCAGTTGGAGTCACAGGCCTTCAACTGTACACATTTGTATGATTCTTACAGTTGCTTTAAAATTTGATTTTACTGAGAAATTAAAGTGCATTAAATGAAGTAGATCCAATAAATTTGTCCAACCTTTCGGGGTAAGGACACCTCAGTGGCTATAAGGTATGTTTTCATACTACTTTTTAAAATTAATTTCTTTTAAATTAATTATATATACATCTTTAAAGAGGAGTATAAATAGCAGTAGAAGCTGAAATAGATATCCTAGAAGAAAAGCCTTCTGCTAGTTTTTCTGCGATGGCGTGTATAAAAATAAGGAGTTAAGGTATTATCCAAACAGATCCTGAGTGAAACGTACATTTTCGACGTAGATTTATGTATTAAATGTCACATCAAGCATCCACAAAATAGTTTGAGAATTCTTGACTATAAAACAAACAAACAAAAAAAAAAACCAGCCTTTTTTGGGTACTTGATGAAAAGTCATGGGACCACCACGGAGCATTTATTGTCTGGGAACCACAAACGTCTGTACAGCATTTAGTGTGAGCTGAGATTTGAGGAAGAAAAGACAAATTCTGCAGTTCATCATTAACCAAAGATGTTAAGTTTATGGTGGCGGGGGAGGAAATGTCGAGGCATCAATTGCTGTTGCTGTACAAAACATCATCTCAGTGTGGACAATAACTTCAAGATGTTCCAGATGTTTCAGTCTAGAAGTGGTGAACAAGCTGACCAGCCACCCAACAAAACAGTGCTACATTTTAAAATAGTTTTTACCTTCCATGATGACCATCAGGCGATCTGGAGCAACATATTAAAGTGCAGGCCTAAACAGAGCAGACCTGCGAGTGGCAGGTGTGTCCGTCTGCTTCTTTAATCTTTACTCCATTGACTGAGTTCAACCAATAAATCCAATAAAACTAAATCTCCTCATATTAACTTAAATGTACATTATGTACGTTTATTAAAATATGTTACTAAGGCAATTCCCCACACAACTATGCATAAAAAGACCTTGAGGCAATTGTCTACCTAATGTCTTTAGTTTGTTATGTTAAAAAAATATAAAACATGGCTTCACAATATTAAAAAAAAATGCACTGCCCCAGTTCCCTTTTACAAAGAAATGTACTCCACAGGGAGCAACATAATAGCACCATGATGACTTACACTCCAATATACATTACATAATAGATAATTATAACAACAAAATTACAACAAACAAAAACTACACAAAAAAATGAGGTTTGATGATGGCACAGAAAAACTGGGTGGGAGTTTTGTGAAATGTGGTATTTCTATATTTTTGAAAATGAAATTCAATGATTATGTGAAAATAGTTCAATAACTTTACAAGCAGATGTGGATGAATCTGTAAGAGCACAACTCACTCCTGCAAGGAGGAGAAAAATGTTTGGGGAGGATGGTTTGCCCCTGAAAACACAGTACAGTATGTGAGTGTGCTGAGAGAAGGCATGTGTTGAATACATGAATTAATGAGGCTGAGTGAACAAATGTGTGTATGACAGACTTAATGTCTAGCTGAAGGAACACTGTTGTAGGTAAATATGGACTTATAAATATGTGGCACCAGGTAAGTCCTGAATGTTCTCTCCCTGCATGTAGAAAGTGTCCATGGCTCTTTTTCCCATTAAATTACTCTTGTTGTAAGCTCCCCTGGCTTGGTTAACCATTGTAGCAGACTGGGCCAACCTGGAAACCAAATTTCTGGTTCCCCTTTCCAAAGTCGGACACAGCCACGTCAATGATGGGGAGCGTGTTGGACAGTGGCGCGTCAAATTCCAACACAGTCCTCTCCTGCCCTGAGCGTGTCTGCATGAGAGAATCACAATCACATCATCAGAAAACACCTCTAATGGTTTGTGTTTGTGCTCAAATTTAGGTCTTTGTTACTCACCTGACACCCGTCATACAGTGCAGTGATGTAATGTGTGTTCTCATGTGTTAGCTCCTCCCCATTGCTGCCTCTGAAGCGCAGAGCATGCTCGTGGCCGAGGGTGGCGGTTTGTAGCCACGCGGCGGAGTTGAGGCAGTGGTAGGTAAAGGTCTGTCTGGCTGTTGCACTCAGCAGCTTCAAGAAGTTCAACTGGACAATGTGGATCGGATCACCATCTGACCCAGAGTAGGAAAACTGGAGAACGCCAGAATCACACACGCACATAAACACCAGACCAATGTCAAGGACAAATAATAACAATAAAAAACAAAACAAAACAAAACGAAATATTCAAAAGTGCCTCAGGGAAAACTGGTTCATATTTAATGGTCATCAAACAGTGAACATGTTTCACTAAAAAACAAAAATGTCAAACTCATTGTGGTGATAAAGTCAGAGCATCACCAAAGACTAAGGATTCATTTTACTGTGGACTGTTCTGTTTTTGAAAAATGACAACAAATGTCAAGCTGCTGGCGGCTCTTGAGGTCAGGAATTAGTAGACTTTATCAGTGATATCTGTAAAAAACAAAAATCCATGGCAAGCAATCCAATATTCATTGAGTTATTTCACTCTGGACTAAAGTGGTGGAGTGACTGACAAATAATAGGGGAAAGATATTTAAGCATAATTTTAAAAGGCATCATTTTGTGCAGCCTAAGAGCAAACTGCACAAAAGTGAAAAGGCCCTGCTTACTTGAAAATGAGAGAGAAGAGAGAAGAAGAGTACCAGCTACAACTGAAGGAATTGTACCTGTAATGGTAACAATATAACAGGGTGGAATGTTTATCTGCACAGTTATGCAGTTAATCAATAAAGTCCATTACACATGAGAAGGGGATTTGCATTATTACTACAAAGGCGAGTCATAAAAAACTCCATTATCAGTTTTTGTCAGCTCTGTATTATACAGAATTAGACATGGTCGTCCTGTCATTGTTGGTTGGGATTTACTGATAGCTACTGCACTCTGAGCTCCTCACCATTTTGCCACTTAACACTTAAATTCTTTTTATCAGCAGTCATGCAACAAGGACAAGAACCCTTGAGGCTTCCTTCCTTTGAACACAGCTGGTTTTGTTCATTAGACCAACCAGTCATGCTGAACGTACCAGCAGAGTCAGCAGAGAACCTTGTGTGAGTGATTTGGTAGAAAGGAACTTTACCCTTGTGGCATCAGTGCACCTCTTGTTTATCATTACAGCGAGCAAGCTGTTCTATAATAGAAAATTATCTGAAGCTTGTTAGTAAACCTGAAAACAGAGCCTGGTGTTGTCATCGCAATTATGAAGTAATAGCTGCTGAATATTATATGATATGACGCTTTTGCCTGACTCTGAGCAGTGCTGCTTTGAAAATTAAGTGCCTCTTCACAGCTGATAAAATGATTCTATCTGGCGTTCAACCAAATATAGTCCCATTTTTCAGTGGTGTTTACATTGAAACAAAATCAAATCAAAAGCACTTTTACATGAAGGGTATAAAAATAAGTACAATGATAAGATGAAATATTATCACACCATACCTGTTTTCCTTTCCTGAATTTACTGTACCATGTGCCATGCTTTTCACCTTTCCAGGCAGCTAATTTCACCTGATGGCAACAAACAAGAAAAATCTGTTACATGTTGACACAAAGATGAAGACTTGAGAACGTTTAATCTCTCTCTAAATCATTCAGCTTTTGCTAAAGGCTCCTGTTAGCTTTGAATAGTTTATCAAATGCGAAAAAATGTAACTGATTAATATTAAATGTGTGTTTCTCTGAGTGTAAACTAACCGACTGGAACTTCTTGTCAGGGTGCAGACACGTCTCTCCCTGCGCAGTGAAGTTACAAAAGACTTTAAAGGAGTCTCTATGGCAACCCTGGTTCGGATCTATCCAGTATTCACCTGGAGAGAGAAGGAGGTAGAGGAGGGCAGAGGGGTCAAAAAACTCAAGGTTAATACCACTGTCAACAACAAAAACACAGATGAGTAACAAATCCTGCAGAGATAGGAGAAGATTATTGGACAAAGAAGAAGACACAGAATTATAGAGAACAAGCTAAAGAAAGACAGAGACAAAATAAGTAGACGTGTAGGCAGACAGGTGTAATAAACTGATAGCCAGAAACAAAAAGCGAGTACCATTGGGGAGCTCTGGGTGCAGGAGCCAGAGCTCCTTGCAGGTGCGAGCTGGGCTGAGGTACGTCCCTTGTGGGTTACGCAGACCCTCCACGTCCACTTTCATAGAGGACAAAGATGCAAACACCTCCTCCATGCCTCGGCCCTCCTTCTCCTTCATCCAACCATCCTGCTCTGCCTGATCTCCCTGCATCCATTCCTCCTCCGCTCCATCGATTGCCTCTTCCTCCTCTTGTTCAAATGCAGCACCATCCACCGAGTCGTGGGTTCTCCTTCTCCGCCCTCGCTCTGGAAGAGGTGCCATTCCAACCGCTGGCAGTCCCTGAGGAGAGGAGAGGAGATGTAAAGGGAGAAAAATAATTAACAGTTAGTTATCAAAGCAGATGGATACAAGTGAAAATAGATGACGGGAGAGTTGAGGCGAATGTAAGTACATGAGATTTATAATGTTGCTGAATGTACTAAATGTTTGTAAGAAGACTCACTGGAGGTCCTGGAGGTCCTGCAGGCCCAGTGTCTCCTCTGGGGCCAATCGGACCCTATATGTAGACACACACAAAAGCGAGTAGTTTTCTGAGGTGGAGTAACATAATAGCACAGATTAAATTCATCTAATAAAACAATGAACATCACAGTTACCTGGTTTCCTTTAGAGCCCTTTAAACCAATAGCACCCTATGAGAGTGACAGGCAGAGACATGGAGTTAAGATGAATGATATACCAACTAAATCCGTGCTGTGTGTTTTAGGTCATGTGCTGTCAATATACTCCTCGGTACTCACAGACAGGCCTGTGGGGCCAGGAGGACCGAGGGGACCTGGTTGGCCAACTGGACCCTGACATAAAACACAAGAGAAACAAAACTGTCAGATGAGGAGTACAAGTATATCTACTTGAAGTTACAATTGCAACGAATAACTTTATAGAATGAGATAGTAAAGAATTACGCAACTAATTGATCGATTAACTCCAATAATCTACTAAAGTATTCATTAATTTGTCCCTCAAAATTGTCTGACTCTCCAACTTTGTTTGTCGCATCCAAGACAAACATCCAAGAAAAAAATTATTAAAAAATTATGACGGATAAAAAGCCTCAGTGCCATCTTATATTTACCTGTTGCCTTGGAGAACATTAGAGCAAATTTTCATATCATGCTTCTGCTGTGTGAATTTTACATATAGAAACATAAAGAGTGGACCCTCATAAATGAATGAAAACAAAACACCACAAACCAACTAGTACCAGCTAAAAATGCATGCATTGCCTTGTTGGTAATCAAAGTTTGTGCGTGTTTTTCTCAGCACCTCATCTCCTTTTGGACCTGGCAGTCCTTGGTTCCCTGGCAGTCCTCTGTCACCTTTCTCTCCAATGTCTCCTGGTGGCCCTATCAGACCAATTAGTCCCCCATGACCCTGCACAGATATCACAAATGAGATTCAAGTCAAGGGTAACGGGAAATTCAACATCTGTGTGTGTACAGTAAGCACGCACCTTCTCTCCCTTCTTGCCAGGGTCTCCCTTTAGTCCTGGTAATCCTGGTGGACCCTGAAAAGATAAAGTAATGGCGAGGTCAAACTTAAGCTGTGTATAAATAAACATTCAGATATAAAGAGAGATATAACCGAAGGTAAAGGGTCATCAGCCTCTGTTTTTTCAAAAATGGATATCATATTTTTAATAAATTCCTTCTTTATCTTTATTCTTACTTGAGTAATTCGGGAGATTTACCATCTTACTGAGAGGTAAAGACAAAGTTCAACAACACTTTCATGTCTGTTCTTTTAATATAAATGTCCCCAGTCCTTGTGCTGGACTAAGATAGCTGGATACTGACTGTACTGTAGCTTCATATCTACCATATAGACATAAGAGTTTTATTCATGTTCTTATCGTACTCTCAGTAAAAAAGGCTCTTTTTTTTCAATGTCAATCTGTTCTTTGTCATTAGAATTATGAATTTTCTCTCCATTACATTAAATAAAAAACCTCTGAAAACTGATATTTGATGTGTACCTTACCATGGGACCTGGTGGTCCTGTCTGGCCGGGAGGTCCATTTAAACCCTGCTCACCCTGAGAGAAAGACACAGACATAAATACCTTAACCTCCATCTTCCTCTATGCATTTTCTATGACTGTGGTGGAGTCTGCCATCTTTTATGCAGTGGTTTGCTGGAGCAGTGGAAATTCAGAGAGGGACAGGAAGAGGATCTGTCCTGGACTGCTCTCTGGACTCCATTGAGGAGGTGGGTGAGAGGAGGATGTTGGCCAAACTGACATCCATCATGGACAACCCCTCTCACCCCCTTCATGAAACTGTGGGAGAACTAAGCAGCTCATTCAGCAACAGACTGTTGCACCTGCAGTGCAAGAAGGAGTGCTACCGCAGCTCATTCATTCCAGCAGCTATCAGACTGTATAACACCTCTCTGTCGATGCAATAAAATCTGCACTCTGGACTAATTACATTTAAATTTCTTTTTTGCACTACTGGAAGGTTTTCGTCACTGTCACTTTATATTTTTTAAATATTTTTCCTAGTACTTCTACTCCTTGTTTCTATTTTTGTATTTTTTCTATACCTGTGGTTCTTGCTGTAACGATGAATTTCCCATACGTGGGATAAAAGTACTATCTTATCTTATAATTTTCTGTGCTGTTATTTAACTAACTTACTGCAGGGCCAGGAATCCCTCTCAGTCCCTGGGGGCCAGGCTTGCCAGGATGCCCTTGGGGACCCACTGGCCCTGTTTTCCCGATGGGTCCTTCCAAACCGGGAGCACCCTGAAACAAACAGGGGACAGAGTGACTTTCAGAAGATGTTAGGATAGAGAAGTTATTATTCAGACTTTTTTCTAACACCCACCTTCACTCCTTTCAGGCCTGCTTTTCCTTCCTTCCCTGCTTTTCCCAAGTGGCCCTGAGAACAACATTATAAAGCATTTCAACCTGATTCTGTCATAAAGATACACACAGACACACTATGAGAATGCATTAAGAAAAATAACCCAACCTTATACAGTCAGAAGAAAAAGATTTCTTTTTTTTTTACTTTATCTAACAGGAAATAAAAAAGTTTCTGTGTTCATCAGAGGTACAACACAAAAACATATACCCTTCGCCCAGGAGGTCCAGGTGGTCCAGGTTCGCCTGGTGCTCCTGGTGGTCCCTGAGAAATATACAGAAACAGGTTACATGGCCATTCATTGAAAGTGTTGACTGCATATTTCATCCCTATGAATTAAAGACTATATGTCATTGTCAATAGTTTATGATGTATAGCTCACAGATTTCCCAGGATCACCCGTATCTCCTTTGGACCCAGGAAGACCATCCACACCCTGATAAGAAAAAAAGTGGGCATTGGAAAATTTCACGAAATTCAGATAGAAAATAAACATGAAGATTTCTTGAAGGTGAGATCAGACAGAGGACTTCCTCTTTAATTGGTCTGTTTTTAAGAGTCTTCCACCACATGGCAGCCAGTCTTTATGGTCTTACAAGACACAATAATACTACAAAAAATATAATGCTGCTACATGTAAGTCGAGAGTATTTTTTTTTACATTTTGATTTGCTATATATCTTGTCAAAATAGACATCTCCTTTTAATAAAGTCAACTCAACATAATACCATCTTCAGGCTCTTATCAAACCAAACCAAGATGCTTTCAATCAATTCTCTTTAATACTAGCTCACTAAGCTTCTGTAAATGAAAAACTGAATATATTTCAATGGCCACAGTTAAAGATGGCAGGTACTTGAGTGAAAACACAGGGATTCCTTTGTAACACGCGGTAGTTCTGTGTATTAGTGACTTATTCCTCATTTCCCCTACCAGTGGACCTTTTATTACACAGTAAACTGTTCCTGCTAATAAGACGCCAAAAACATAAATTATTGCTTTACATGGAGAAAGTCATGTTCTAGACTAGATACATTTCTTTCATAAACTCCTCCTCTGGCAACTGGATAGAAAAGTTTAAAAACTACCAAAAGGAATGTAAATTCAAAGACAAGGATGAAGAACAAGGGAATAAGGAGGATGAATTGAAAAAGGCGGACACTTACATTAGGTCCAGCCTCGCCCTGCTGTCCAAGGTCTCCAGTGAGACCTATAGGACCCTGAGGAAGTGAGAGAGTGGAACTAGTGTGATTGCACAAATCAGAGCAGACTATAAATGTGCGCTAACTGCAGAAGAAGTACAGTGGAGACTGTTTGGTGGACAAACTGCAAGAGACAGGAAGGTTGAAACTTAATTTTATGCCTTTTTAGTCTGATTGTACCATTACTTAGGCTCTCATTACCCATTACTCTGCGCAACACTGCCAGAGCTGAAAATTAGCAGTAGCTATAAATTCAAAGCACAACACATTAGTTTCACACTTCGTACTGAAACTATTTTTAATTGTATTTGCCCTATCAAATAAAAAAAAAAATTAAGCTAAACTAATCTTATTTTCTCCGGATAATCCTCATTGGAAAAAACTTCTATTAAGAAAATGTGCTCTTTCAGCATTAAATAAAATTCATTTATTTTGATTACTTACTGCAAAAGTCCATGATTTTTAGCAATTAAATGTGTATCACATGTGTTAATCAGATTTTTTATCATCTATGATTAATCTAAAGGAAAATCTGCATAAAAACAAAGGTAAAATTCAATCTGTTTAAATAATATGTGATTGAAAGGAACCTTAAAGACATAATTTTCACTTACTGATAATACTGAAAGCTGAGATGGCTAAGTGAGTTAACTTTGGCATGGTTGGCATTGATTTAGTTTTATCCATGAGTGACTCATTTAGTCAATATATGTGCAAAAAGGTCAGTTCAACCAGATCTATTTTTAATTTACAGATGATTTGGAAGAGCATGAAAAGTTTCAAAAAGCCGATTGAGATATAGTTTCAGCTTGTTATTTGACTCAGTTTTGCAGTTACTGAAAATTTAAAATTTATTTTTAAAGAAGTTATTATTTCTGTGAAATTATATTTTTCTATATAATAACATTTTTAGTATTCTGATCAAATATTTAATCGCAGTGGTTTCCTCTTCCAAGGGAGCTCATAGTAAAGTGAGGGATAGTACCACAAGTAACATTATTTCATTCTTAACATTATTTTACTTAACTGAGCAACATTATATTGGTTCATTCAGTATTGCAGTGCTTTTTGTTGCATAGTTTTGCATGGCACTTAACAACAGAGCAATGAAGACTGTTAGGCGGTTCTCACCGCATTGCCCTTGGCTCCATCTTCCCCTGGCTGGCCCCTGGCTCCTGGTGGTCCAGCTGCTCCTGGAGGTCCCGTATCTCCCTTCTCTCCCTGGTCTCCTTTTTCGCCCTGAAGTAATATAAGACCAGAATGAGCCATAAAGAGGAAAACATATTAAGATGTGTTTGACCATAGAGTGCCCCCCCCCAAAAAAGAAGCAACCAAACTCACTAGTCTCCCTGAAACACCAACTGTCCCAGGGTCACCTGCCTCTCCATCCTCCCCCTAAATCAGAAACAGGTCAAGAGCAATAAATGTATGAACTGATTGATTGTTTAAACATTGTAATTTGCATCTAAAAAGGTCAGCTCATCTGTTTTTTTTTTTACCTTCTCTCCACCAACACCTGGCTGTCCTATCATTCCTACTCGACCGACTGGACCCTGTGCAACACAGATCACAGTTTTTCTTTGAAAAAACCCCCCACAAAAAACACATTGGACTAGTTAACCATGAATAAATATCTGCCAGACTTACCAGCCCTCCAATAGGTCCCTGAGGACCAGAGGGGCCTTGCTGACCAGGTGGACCCTAAAACCAGATTTGTGATGTAGGAGAAATAACAATTATCCATTAAAAGCTGTGACAGCAAGGGAAGTTTTGTATTCACATTGTGAGTGGCAGTTTTGAGAACTTTGGCAGGTGATTTTATGTCTCTCTTTCTGCTGACAGCATCATGACTGTCATGTCAATAAGTCATGAAAGTTAAAAGGTTTTTAGTTGACAATGATGTGGTCATGTTGACAGGCGTCACAGCTGCAGTCATCTCATGAGAACACAGTCTCTAATTAATTTGTGTAACTGTGAGTGAAGGAAGATGTAATGTAAATAAAAGAAAAATCTTTACACAGGATGTACTCTTACCATTAGTCCCACATGTCCACTCTCTCCTTTTTCTCCTGGTATGCCTGGCATGCCCTTGGAAAACACACACAGGATTAAAGGATTAGTGTAGCGCTCCAAGGACACTCCATGTTTTCAGAAGACATGACTTCAGTGTTCCCTGTGACTTGTGTAATCTCACCTGTAATCCTATTGGGCCTCTAGAGCCTTTAAAGCCTCGGAGCCCCTCATCTCCTTTTGGACCATACATGCCCTGCTGGCCCCGGGGACCTTGAAGTCCATCCAAGCCCTACAACACAGAATGACAAAGATAAAGAGCAAGAAACGTTTCTCTATTTCTGAAATGTTTAGAGGTGCTGTGAAATTGGGTCTTTACTTGTATAGTAATTGAAGTGGTGTGGTCTGTGACCAACAGGCTCTCAGTTAATGAGTCAGAGAAAATGTGCTTATGGGCATCTTAAAGGTCTATTTATACAGAACAGGAGACATAAAACAAAGACTTGAGTGTAATGTAATTAAATGTAATTCTGTTGTTTGTCAGTGATGTTTTTTGAACTACACTGTAGACTGGGGTCTGCACAAACAGTGACCAGACTCACAGCTGTCACCTAAAAGTGGACCAGATGTGGGTGAAAAGGGGATCCATGGCATATATAATTCTCCCATATTCTTGCTGTGTTGCATTTTTTTAATACTATACTATCCATCTTTTTCTTGTGAGTATACTGCTGTCTACTTGGATTTCGCTGCAATTTTCACATTTGACTTCAATGTTCCTGCCTATGCAGCTGCTGTCATTTATATAAAGGCTGATTTCTTGAGCATCATGGGAAATAAAATATTTCTGTAATTAGGATATATGATTAGGGAAACCATATTTCTTTTTGATTGATTTCTTACCTTGCTTGTGTTTTTGTTTTCAGCTCTCCCTAAATACATACATGCATGAGGAACACTTGAGACGGGGAAAGTAATTTGGTGATAATAAAATGGCAGAAAGAAAGGTGCAATGTAGCGATGAATTCTCACTTTTGAAATTCTTCCTCACAAAATCCAGCTAAAACTGAAACTGGCAAACTGAAACACAAAGGAGCTGCTACTAGTCAACTGAATGGTTTTTTTCTGCATCTGAACATTTAAACTTTATTAAATTCAGGGTGGGCAGCGCAGCAGCTTAGTGGTTAGCGCTGTTGCCCCCACAGCAAGAAGGTTGTGGGTTCGGTTCCCAGCCTGAGGCCTTTCTGTGTGGAGTTTGCATGTTTCCCCATGCCAATTGCTTGGGTTTCCTCCCACCGTCCAAAGACATCATGTTCTCTCTGTATACATGGGTTTCCTTGAGGTATTCTGATTTCCTCCCACAACTGTGACCCCCATGTCTGAACAAAGTGAGAATGGTTGTTTATCTCCTCAAAACACAAGTGGCATGGCTAGAAAGATGGAGACACTGAGAATCCAAAGAGGACAGCAAACTCACTGGTAGTCCTGGCTGACCGATAGGCCCTTGAGTTCCAGTGGGGCCTGGAGGACCCTGTGGAGAGAGAGAGATAATAGACAGACACTCAGATAAGATGGGAGCTACGCCGATTATGGACTACAATTCTTGATGCATTTATCCAGCTGTACACTCACCGCTTCCCCTTTGTCTCCTTTGCTACCTTTCTGCCCAGGACCTCCCTGCTCTCCCTGTGGACACACGCACACACACGTTATCACCACAGCACAAAACATATTAACTGATTTTGCCTCTCAGACTCTCAAAGACACACAGATTACCTTATCTCCGTCATCTCCTGGAGGCCCTGCAGGACCTGTGCCTCCCAGCATCCCTACTGGTCCCTGATCTCCATCTTGACCTGCTGGTCCAATTGGACCCTTCTCTCCCTGGGACCCAAACACACACATTTCACATGTGTTATTCTGCACGCATACTATAAACACAAAGATTATACAGATTTGACCGCATTTTTACTCTTACTCTAATCAGTATGGATATGCACATGATGCACATCCATACTGATATGTATCATGTGCTGAGAATGTGAAGTGCAGTGTCACTGACAATACATGAAGTTTAATGAAACAGATATAACAGATATAATTACAGGCTCCCCCTTTTCTCCCATCGGTCCAGGTCCTCCAACTGATCCCGCCCGACCAGGCTGTCCAATGCCACCAGCAGATCCTGGAGGGCCCCTCTCACCTGTCGCACCCTATGGACAGAAAAAAAATCGCATGTTGGTCCATGTACTTCTTTTGTTGTTCATGAAAACCAAGTAGTAAGACCATCAAAGGAAATTTAAAAAAATATATTAAAAAAATATGTTTACACTAATTTCAATTTTAAGATATAAAAAATAAAAAAATTAAAAACTCACTATAGTTCCTGGTAGTCCAGTGGGTCCAGCTCCTCCTTTCAAACCAGGGGGCCCCTGGATAAATCAACCACTTATATTATTTAAATATTAAAAACTAAATTAACATCTGTAGAGCGTGGTGAGTCTCTGTGTATTACCATAATTCCAGGAGCTCCTCGGCTCCCCCTGAATCCTTTCAGTCCGGCTGGACCGTTCTTCCCAGCTGTCCCCGGTAAACCAGGATCACCCTGAAACAAAAATGAAAGAAATTTAAATACAGGAAAGTCAAGAAACGAAAATACTCTATTGTGTGAGATGTTATTCACCAGTGTGACAAAAAAACATTGACCCCACCTTTCCGCCTTCCTTCCCCGCAGCTCCTGGCAAACCATGCTCTCCGGGTACCCCTGGAGCCCCTGGATGACCTCGGTCCCCTGGGGGGCCGGACTCTCCTGATTTACCCTGCAATGCACACAAGCGATTAGGTCAGTTACATCAATACAGATTTTAACCATAAGATATATTACATGACACTCACCTGTGGCCCCACAACACCTGAGGGGCCAGGTGGTCCTGTCTTCCCTTGGAATCCCTGCAGCCAAAGAAATGTCAAAGTCAGGTAAAAACCTATGTGTGTGTGTGTGCATGTCATATGTCAAAAAAAGTAACTAATGACCTCATATGACCAAACTCACCGGCTCTCCTCGTTGACCTGGGTGACCTGGAAGTCCATCCTTCCCTGCTGGACCCTACACACACATCACATGACAAAAATTAATGGGGGTTCAAGGCCAAAATTGGCTCCCACAGTTAGGTATGTAATGTAATGTCTGCGAAGTTAAAGACAGGGGAGTAATCAGAAGTACCTTTACTGTATGTCACCCTGCTGCCTTTTTTATACATTGAACTGTCAAATATTCGAATATAAATTCCATGCTGGCCACTGTACATGATTCATAGCATATGACTTGGATTTCTATCCAGTGCAATTTCAGAAAGAAAAACTGAATTCTGATCAGAAAATGACCCGAAAGAGGGTGAAATATTGGTCCAATGTAGACAGCTCCACAACAAATTACCACAACCCTCAAAGACAAAATGGCTTTACCTGCCGCTCCACCTCTTAAAACAGTAGCTCTGCCACCTCGTGAAAACCCCCCAAAAAAGTGTTTAAGATTCCAATAATTATAACAATGGGTATAGTGGTGGAGTTAATCTTTACCATGGCAGATACTATTAAAAATAAAGATAATGACTTATGAATCTCATCTAAATTTCAGCTATATGCAATTTCCTCTTTGGCTGTGTATTTAACTTTCAGACCTAAATGGGTCAACTGGATTCAGTCAAGTAAATCTCATCAGTGAGATGATGCATGCTCCTACCATAGACTAATAATGCTGGTGATTGGCTATTTCTTTACACAATAAAGTGTACGGTCAACTATAAAAGTTGACAAACAAAAACTTGCACCATCATGTGTAATATATTTTTAGTTTTAGAAAAGTTAATGAAAAAAGTATCCTTAAGAATCTATATCCAGAACTCAATGTCAGAACAGTTTTGAACAATATCCAGCCTTGATGTCATGTTTGAATATGGATGTTTGGTAACTCACGCTTGATCCTTTAGGACCTGGCTCTCCATTCCTTCCTTGTGGCCCTTGAGGTCCCTAAAAAATATAATAGAACCAATATAATTTGCAATCAATCAGTCAGTCATTGATACGATATATTAACAGTGTTTTTATTACCCTGTCTCCAGGAGACCCAGGGGGCCCATCATGTCCTGAAGTGCCCTGTAAAAACGTTAGCAGGAAGAAAGAAATTAGAAAAAAGAGACATCACAGAGTAAGCACATTTACTTATCGGTAAAACTAATGAGGTTACTATTGGCTGCAAACAGCTGACCTTTTCTCCTGATTTCCCTGTGGGTCCTTTTGCCCCCCTGGAACCACGTGCACCCTGTTGAGGAAGAAACACGAGTGAGACCAGAGCCTGGATATGCCTGAACCTTTACTGAACTGGGCCCACAGCTGAGGTTCAAATAAATCCAGTCCCAGTTTAGCAAGCATAGAGTCTCTATGAAGTACATATTCGGGTGTTGGCAGGAGCAGAGGTACACTGAGGCTACTCTTCAAAAGCTGTAATACCTCTCTGTACGCACATTTTCATTCAACCAGTCTCATAAGCATTTATTATACCTTTTAAATCCTCATGGAAGCACTAGCTATATGCTAACAAGATAATCCATTTATCTTAAAATTAGCATACATGGATGTTGTACTTGCCTGTTCAGTGTAAGTACACTGTAAAATGTTTTAGCTTTTCAGGAAGACAAAAAAGAAGCCCCTTGAATGACAAAAGTTAATGGAAGACTGGAGAGCTACAGGAGGGGGCCACTTGGGCACTCAATTCCAAGACACCTGTCAGGTTTTAAAAGGTACAATTTATTCCACACTGAACCTAGGAATGTCTTTAGAAAAAGCACTTACATTGGGACCTCTCTGACCTGCGCTTCCAGTATTTCCTGCAGGACCCTGGGTAATGGCACAATAGACAAGATGTTAATGAAGAAAGTCTGATTTTCTAAAATATTATCATGATTATCAAAACCCTCTTCTTACTTTTTTGCCTTTTTCTCCTGCGTCTCCCAGTGCACCGGGAAAACCATCAGAGCCCTGGGGAGGAGGAATCCACAAACTTTGACTTTGCATGAATGGTGTGTACAAAAACTAAATAAACTGTTGGTGATTTTACTTATTTTACCTTTGGCCCCTGACGTCCTGGATATCCTGGTAGCCCAGGAACTCCCAGTTTTCCCTAAAAAAGAATCAGCGTGACTTATCCCATCTTTTACAGCAATTCCATTATAGCAATTACAATTAGCATTATACCAACTACAAAACTTTGTACCTTCTCTCCAGGAATACCAGCAGAGCCAGGTTCTCCTTGAGGACCCAACAGGCCCTTGGGACCCTCAGGCCCATCTTCTCCTCGGGCACCAGGAGCTCCGTTGTCTCCAACGTCCCCCTTTGCTCCCATTTCTCCCTTGGCCCCTGGGAAACCATCCTCTCCCTGCAGACAGAGGCATGAACAGAGATAAAATCCAGTTTAACAGGTAATTTAAAATCCCAGATGTGAGCAGAGAGACATATTGTTTTGATATTTTCAGACACATAACACATTCTCTATGTACACTGTTTTGTATCTCTCTCACCTTCTCGCCTTTGCTTCCTTTTAATCCTCTGATTCCATCTGCCCCCTGTCAAACAAAGAAACGAACAGCAAAAGAGGAATCAACACAGAAACAGAGAACACATGAAATAATGTTAGTGCCTATTCGTGACCTTAGCACAGGGGGGAAAGTATATCTAAATACTAGCATGCTGGCATGCATGTATGCATATTCAGTTCATCTCCACTAAGAACATCGAGCTGATGAAATTTAAAAACTTGGGTCATTGATCAACATCTTTTACCTCGATGTTGCCATGCTGTCCTGTCTGGTTAAAAATGTTCTCATAGGACATGGGGAGAACCACACTCCCCATGTGCTTTCAAATTGGCTTAATTTGTTCTTTGCTATAGCTACCATTTTATAAAATTTTAAAATATTGGGCACTTTTCCTACCATTCCTCGAGCATTGGTGAGCAGATTTACAGTACTCAAATATCAGCTTCTGACACACAAGTGATAAAAATCAAATAATCCTCTTTCTGAGGTACTCTAGTGTAACATGGTAACTTGTGCTCAGTATTTTCTACCTTAACACCTCGTTGTCCAGGGTATCCAACAGGGCCTTGCACCCCTGGAGGACCCTACAAATCAAAATACACACAGTTCACATTAAGATGACTGACATGTGCAATAATAGCTAAACAAACATGCGTTGTACTGAAACATATATCCATGCAAACTATACAACAGCCTAACCGGAAGTCCTTTTTCGCCTGGAGTTCCCTCCCTTCCAGGATGACCCTGTTGACAAGAGGGTGACGTTGCAGTTAGGCATGTAGTTGTAATTTTAATGTAATGAACAAGGGTTAGGGAATGTATTATGTCAATAAGAGTCCATTGAGAAGTGAAGGTACAAAAAAATACATGTTCTTACCGGGGGACCGTCATTTCCAGGTAAGCCCTGCATGCCTTTCTTCCCTTGAGGCCCCTACCAGACAAAAAGATCAGAAAATGAATCTAGACTTACAGATCCCAAAGTTTAAAATCCAACTTTCCATCCTTCCTTTTACCTTCTCTCCTGGCAGCCCTACTAACCCCTGTGGACCAGGAAAACCCTGTAGGAATGGTGTAGAATTAATATGTCTGTGTACGCATTCATTAATCAGTTTATTTTGGTAAATATCTGTACTCTTCTCATACCACAATTCCAGGGTTGCCTTGCTGTCCAGGTGCACCAACATCTCCCGGTGGCCCCTATTACAAACAAAAGATTATGTCATGGGAACTGGTTTGTCATCAGGCTCTACTGTCTGTTTGCTTTATTATACTCACTATGTTTCCCTTTGAGCCTTGAACACCGTCAACTCCTCGAATACCCTGTGAGAAGGGAAAAAGCAGCCATTACTAGAACAGACTCATTTTTATTCTGCGTCCTTGAATGCACTTGTTCAGTTTCCATATTAAAACTTTGAGGAAATGACAGCATCTTTTTATTACAAAATAAGAGGTGAGTGAAGGAAGATGCATAGATTTTAATATCAGACAGCGAAGCTGCAAGCTCTATACAGTATGGATTCATTTCCCAGTATGGGGTTTGCTTGGCTGTGTCTTTCTCCATCAAATGAAAATTGTTTTTCTAAAACATTTTTTCATTTTCCAGTCTGACTGAAGTGACAACACTTGACTCCTATCTTTAACAGAAATTTCCCTGAGGCTTGTTACATGAGCCTCCTGTGACTAAAACAATATAAAAGTAAAGATTATCAGGCAGCTCTCCAATTCAATTCCAATTCTGCCACCTCCTGGCTCCTTGGTGTTTAATGCTTAATTAACCAGAAGCAGATAGAGATGTACAAATAAAGGAAACATTGTTTTCCTCAATGTGTTACCAGGTGCTAACAAGTGCAAACCTGTGGGGCTACAAGTGCAAGTGAAAATTATGCAACTAGAAAGAATCTGCTTCAGGTGTTGTAATATATTTGGCAGCGAGGGGGAGATTGAAGATAAGAATTATATAACATCATGTTTTACAAATTGAGAACCACTTTAGAGGTATTAGCATATGAAATTATCTGATTGTTACACTGTGTTTTAATTTATATTGATGGTGAAAAGAGGCTTACTTTCACATGCATAAACAGAGAGGCAAGATAGCTAGATATGTAGGTAGATTACTGTGGGCAGGGGAAGAGAAAAATGTCTGTGACTTTGAGTGTAGGGTAAATGTGCATGTGTGTGATTTTTCTGTGTGCATGTGTGCACACGCAGAAGTGGTATGTAAAACAAAGTGGAAACTTCAAACTCACAGACTGGCCTGGGGGACCGGGGCGACCTCTAGGGCCAGTCAGACCTCTGGAGCCCTGAAATACACATCACAATTGCATCTGGTTAAGTGTAATTAAATGTGTGTGTGTGTGTGTGTGTGTGTGTGTGTGTGCGCGCACACTCATACTTCTGTCTCTGTTAGAACAAATCCAATCTTAAATTTCACTTTTTCTTTCCCATCACATATCTGTCATTGGTAACTGATTAATTAAATGAGCAGCTCATCAGTGATTTGGTATTGTCCTTCCATAACGTTTCACAAGAGACTGCAGCAGGTTCACAGACATCCTGACATATATAACTTACTAAAGATTTTGTTGAGTCATACTAACTATGACAAATGAATGAATCTTTATTCGTATAATCCGTGGAGTTCCTATGTATATAATGTCATGTTAATACATATGTCTTTGGGTTAAACACTCACAGCATCACCTGGTTGTCCTCTTGGCCCAGGTGGCCCCTCAGAACCCTGTAGATAGCTCAGGCATTAATACTGACATAACAATCACAGTTCTGCATAAACATGAATACTTATAACAGTGATGACTTCCCACCTTTTCTCCAGGCGCTCCTGCAGGACCTACAGCCCCTGGTTTTCCCCTGTCACCCTAAGAAAATACACACATAGATGTTGGCAAAGGCTTCATGAACTGTCAACTTAACAGTACTCACTACTATGTCAACTAACATACTTTATGTCCTTTGTCTCCAGGGAGACCAGGCAAGCCATCAAATCCTCGATCTCCCTGAAATTTTAATGAAAGACGGATGAGTACATATTTTGAAAAATAATGCAGTGAGATACACTGTGGAATCAGTTCTCCTTCACCTTTGCTCCAGCCTCTCCTGTTGCACCACGACCCCCATCTGTACCAGATCGACCCTAATAACACACACAGACGGACAAGTTAAGACGTTCACGTAAGTTACACATGGCCCGAGAAAAGACTACATCACTGTCGATCTATAAAATGACAACATGATAACAGATTAGACAAGGTGCTATTTATTGGGTAAAGAAAAATCAATAGCCTCACCCTTTTCCCAGGTCGCCCGCTCTGACCTGGGATACCTGGCAGTCCTGGAGGACCCTACAAAAAAAAGTGGAAAAGTAACAAATGATAGTCAAGCTAGTTCATAGTGTGCTAGTATGTTGCTATGACAACCAGCTAACTCACTGCTGGTCCCATCTCTCCACTGGCACCCTTCAGTCCAGAGGGACCTGGCGCACCCTGGGAAAAACATTTACATGCAGTTATGCAAAGAAGTCTGTATGTGCTTGCTGTTTTTGATCATGTGTGTGTGTGTGTGTGTGTGTGTGTGTGTGTGTATGCTCATGATGTGACCTCACTCACCAGTGGTCCAGGTCTTCCCCTGAGCCCGAGCGGTCCTGGAGGTCCCTTCATGGCCAGCTAGAAAAGGAAGGACGAGTTAAACAGAGACACAGAAACTGCTGTAATTGTGCAGCAGCCTGTTACATGTGTTTTAGAGTAAAGTCATGTTTCAGGAGTTTGACCACCTTGGTCTGCTGCAGGATGGCCTGGGCCTGTGCCTCCTGTGCAGAAACCACAGCACCTGTCTTTGGATCGCCACCTGATTGGAACTGGATACAGCATTGCACGCACACAGACAGACACACACACACACACACACACACACAAAAGATGCTCTTAAATTACACTCAATACGCCTCCCAGTGGTCAATATGCAACACTACTTGATTAAGAATGTGCAGATGGGCAAAATTTAAAAAATACAGATTTAAAAACATAAAATATTCAGATGTATCCGTACAGCATATGAGGTATCCCTGAATTATTTGTGTATTAGGAAATGAATTACATGGGTCATAATTTGTGGCCTTCACATTCATCAGATCTCAACCCAAGTCAACACTGAATGATGAACATCAGTAAACAAGGTATCGTGCCGACACATAATTTAGGTCAAACAGATTAATTGTGTTGCACATACAGAACAACCACACAGCATACATGCCTGTATGATTTTTGGAAAATTCAGGGAAAAGCCAGAAATATTTGTAAAGACAATCAAATGACTAATTTGCGCAATTTGAGCCAGCCCATTTTTCTCTTACAGCATACAAACATTTCCATTTGTCCTGAGGCTCTGTTAGAAGTTAATAGGGCCAAATTACTGCCAGAGCAACATCAGTGAAGTTTGTGGGGCCTCAGGCAACACAGAAGTGTGTTCTTGTTACCGGTATGAGCATGATGTTGCCCGGGGGACCTGGTATCCCATCGGCTCCATTAAGGCCTGGCCGCCCTGGAGGGCCCTGAGTGGAGACAGAGTAAAACAGTTAGAGGAACTGTATATAGAGACACTAACATGTGAACTCACTCACACTTTAACCAGAGAAAAGTCCTCACCAGCTCCCCGGGGTCTCCTCGAGGTCCTACTGGTCCTGTGATTCCAGGAGACCCTGCCTCTCCCTGCAATCATACAGGCCACAACACAGTCAGCCAGTTGAGAATGATGGAAGATATTTCCATCCATTTCCAAATAAAAAGTAATTTCACCTCCACTCTTGTCAACATTTCCCAAGTGCAAAACAGGTCTTTATACCGAAGATTAAGGTAAAATGTGTTTCAGAGTGATTCAGCAGAACTCACTAACCTCAGGTCCTGGAGGCCCTTGTGGTCCTGTAATCTGTGTTCCCTGCAGACATTTAGGTTGAAGTTTATGGTTAAGTATTGTCCGAACATTTTGAAACCAGTGCTAATTAAACAACAGACAAATACTGCATTTTTTAATGTAGATATTTTAGTCAAGCCAATCAAGCCATTAATATAGTAGATAATGTTCATGGTTTTATACCTACACAAACATTTTGAATGTGGATGCTTTAAATTTTGAATATCATGTAGAGGGTAGGAGGATAACATTTAAGAAACAAACTGATCCATATGTTGGGCAGTACGGGTGAAATTTTTGTTCCACAATTGTCTCAATCACTGATTTGCAGTATTATTATCTTATATGCACTGACAGAAATTAAATTGACACTCATGAAAGCATATAGATAAATAAATAAAAAAATATGTCACTGCTTCTCCATCATATTATATGTATGCAAATTATGTATCTACAATATCTGTCACAGGCTTATATCAGCTGATAATATTTGCCAGTTGTTTAATTAGCATTTAGTGAACTTTGTCAGTGCCCCTTTCAATAACTTATGTCAACAAATGTAAATGGTTTTAGTTTTCCAAACTAAAAGTATGTTTAACTTCACAGTGCAGCCTTGTCTCAAGAATTTTTCCTGAAAAACTATGATGTTAAGCAATTTTCCTGGATTTACCAGGAAATGTCTGCACAGCACTCCAAATGTTTTGAGGTTCCTTGTGAAGCACTTGTGTTGTTGTGCTTGTGGTGTTTTTAAATGTGTGTGTATTTTTCTCACCGCTCCCAAATACGCTGGTTCTCCTTTCTCTCCTTTCTCTGGTATATCCTAATGAGACAACATAGGCAGACAGATATGCAAGATTTATTTTTGATTAAATAAGTAGCACTATTCTACACACAGGATTCTTTTCATGTAAACCTGAACGAATACTTATTATATGTTGGTTTGCATTGTACCTGTGCGTTAAGAGAGTACTCCTGTTCTCTCTCAGCCGGTCCGTAACGCTCATCATACTCTTCCTCATATTCATACTCTTTCACATGATAGTAGTCAGTTGTGTTGTCATAGTCTTCATACTCAACAATCTGTCCAACAAACATTAACACAACATTCCATGAGGGTCAGAAAAAGGACACAGAAACACTAACAGAGTCGAAGCAGAGCTGTTGAGTCTCACCTCGTACTCTGTGACATTAGGACCTTTAGCCACCGTGGAGACGGACACGTCATCATAGAGATCACTGTAATCAAACTCCTCAAACTCCTCGACCACATGTTTCTTTGGTGCTCTTTCCACCTGAAAACCATGAAAGATTTAAACCAGAACATTCCACAATGCCAACACATGTAACTCTTTGCTTATATACACACACAAAATTGAAATAGATAACTTTCAGGACATACAGTAAAAGATGCCCACTGAGAAGCCAGAGACACTTCCTTTGCTCTGTCGGGTTGAGGGAATAATGCCATGAAAACTCCAAGAAAAGAGTTATATCAGGAAGACACTACTCTTCCGAGTACAACTCCAACTGGGCTAGGATCAACAATTTTTATTTTGGTTCATTCAAAGCTTGCATATTTCTGCATGGCAGTTGAATCAATGTTTCAATGTGTTTTCCATTTACTTCTTCAAGCTGATTTCACGTCTTGTGGTGTTACAATAAAATACAGTATCTGAGCGTAATAAACCAGGAATCCTGCAGTGTTTTCAGCCATAAGCCTGAAGAGAAATCAAACAGAAGCAGCGGAAGACGATTTGAAACTTTTCCCAGGAGTTTGGGAGCACTGGCACACAGAACCTGGCAAAGGATACTGGATCAAGAAGCTGCGTAGCGGGTAGTGTTGTAGTGTTGTAGTGTTGTTTTAGTATTAAAAGTGAGGGATATGGAGAAAGAACAGCTGAGAACTCGGTGGGGAGTTATTTTACTTTATTCTAAATTGGAAGAATCAAACCAAATGCAAGGAAATAAACAGTTGGACAGGACTAAGTGATGCTTTGCAGCTAATGATAAGATATTTCTATGTTTGTGTGTCTTTAATTTAAAGAAAAAAAAAAAAGAGATATAAATACATCCGGATAAATAAGAAACCAAACAGTGTTGAGCTAATTATCTGACCAGCTCCACGAGGCAGGATTTTTTATCTCAATATATGACCAGAAATAATCAACCCATTTATCTTTTTGTCATATCTGTCCTGTAAATTTCCATAAATACCTTTAATAGTTTTCATCTTACAAATGGAGGATCCAAGACTCCCTCCACTTGAAAATGACAGTCTGGATTTACAACATTCACCCCCTGAAACCCCCTTCCTTACATGTGGGCCATGTAAGGAATGGGCCAGGTAGAATCAATGAATGTATTTCACGTTGCTGACAGGATCTCTGACCATGAGCCGGAGTTGACAACTGACATGATCTGCTGTTAAAAAGATTCTTACCTCCTCAGTGTCTGCTAATATACTGTCATAGGGCAAAGCTGCATCACAGTCTGGGATGTAGTCCTGACAGTATGTCTGTGCTGCTCTGGGATCATCGACGATGAGGAGCTGTTGGATGTCTCCCTGTGTCACAATGACAAAAGTAAGTATTAGTGAAACCATATGGGCATCAGTAACAACTACGAAGTGTCAGTCACATTTCGGATGTTATCTCTGGTCCGCAATGTACAATATATCATTAACCAAATGAATACAATGCCAAAACCATGTGTCTCCCATATCTTCATCTTTGACTGCATTTGTCAGATCAAAGTGACAAAACAAGCTGATTCGATTGTTGATGTGCAGCTAATGATGTCCAGACACTGAAGTCTCAAGTGCTGCCAGAACATCAAGTTCATAGACACACACAGGCACTTTCACCATTTCTCTCTATTTCACACATGCAGACACACGCACCCACACATACACACATATCTTCAGCCATGGAAGAGAGTACAAGCCAAACACATGCTGGGAGTTGTTCAGTTAAACAGATGGACCACCTGACACTGAAAACACAGGTCAGAGTTCACACTTAAATATCGTCACACAGCTGAGGACGCAGCAAAACAGAACTCATAAAAGTCTACAAAGATTTTACACAGCTACAGATTTGAGAAGGAATTTTCCATGGATTCACAATTTGAAGTAGTTAGTAATTGTTCATTTTTGTAAAACTACCAATGAGCTCAAAGAATAAAAAAATCTATACTTAAGAGGAGGGATCTACTTAATGTTTTGTAGAATGTGTTTTACATTTAAAAACTTTATTAAAAGCTTCTGACTCTCCAAGGTTTGAAGCAGTACAGAAAGTGCTGTCCATTCAAAAACCACTAGAGGGCAGTGTAGGGAGAAAACCTGTTATCCATTTGCCACAATTTGATGGACTAATCAAACAAGCAGCAACAAGCAGAGACACTTTTTTACTACACATAGTTTTTGCCAATGTTTTTTTCGGGGTGTTTCAATGCAAGGAAAACTAGCGAATGATTTGAAAATGATCAGCATGGTTCTTCCATTTAGTATGTCATTGTGACAATGTGTTATATCGCAAACATCCAGAATCACACAGATACAAATGCAAACAATGGTATTCCTACTTCAAATACGTCTTCGTCCAGCAGGCGAGTTCCAAACACTGTGACTCCGTCTGTGCTGACGTGGGGGTCGTAACCTCTGAGCAGGTCCAAGGTGTCCAGCTTGGCACAGTCTAGGTAGAGAGTCACAGACTGGCCCTCCACACTGTAAGCTATTCTATGCCACCTGGTAGGAAAGAAAGAAGCAGATATTTAACTTCTATTTATTTATTTTACAGTTTTTAGTTTTGAGATATTCATACAGGAGCAGGAAAGGGAATGTGTTTCCTGATTAAAAAGTCCCTGGATCCAGTACATTGATATGTTGCATTATAAATATTCTTTTCTGCTTTCATTGTGGTTCCTGAGGCTTTTTCAATGATCTCAATAACTTTCACAAAAGGCAAACACAAAAGCTTATATATGTCTGTGTTTTTACCCACTTGCCATCAGCCAGGTTGATTTTTCTAAAGGTGGGGTAAAGCTCAGGAGGCGGCTGACCCTCATGGTCCTCATACAGGAAGACCGGTGAACGGCCGATCTCGAAACCCAGCTGCTGTGTCCCCTGAGAGATGTAGAGAGACGGATATAAGTAAAAAAGAGAGATTATGGCATAGGACAGTAATGGAATAATAAATCAACTAAATCAAATTTTAATTAGCTCTTTCAGGCTGTTTAAATGTAACCATGTTCCATTTAGATTAAACAACGGCATGTTGGTTCGTAAAGTTGTGTGAATGATGTGTACCTGTGAGTCATACAGGGAGAGCAGGAAGACCTGTGAGCCTTTGGCGGCTCGAACTGTTGTCATGACTGAGAAATTTGTAGGGAATGGCGATTCTGGTGGAAACGTGCACAGACACATTAGGACATGGGTTCACAATGACCAAACACATCCAATCTCACAATGGATTTCTGTATCACCCACTATAGTATAACTTACCAGGAAAGAGCTGCCTTGTGGGTGCGCTCAGTTGAATCTTCCTGTCGATTTTAAAGGAGAGGTCTGTCTCTTCTCTGCCCATCCTGCTGGTGCACAGACCAGCCTCTAACGACACCCCTTCCATGTCCTCTGACAGCTCCAGGACCTTCAGGACATCGATGGGATCGGCTGAAAAAGGAGAAGCGACACTATGACTGAGAGGATGGGTGGGTTTGATTCTGATTCCAACTGTTCACCTGGCTACAATCTTCTTTCAAGTTTTCAGCTGCCGAAAGAACCTTCCTGCTGCCATACTTTCAAAAACGAGAGCAAAAAAACTAGGCTCTTTCATTCAACAATTTAAACATAAATGAAATTGGTGTTGTTCACCTAGCTGGCACTTTCGTTCACTGTCTATTTTTTGCACTTTTTCCAAAAGTGATCTGCACAGATTTGTCCAAAATCAATGGCATGCACAGTTATTTATTCTGAATCTCATGGAAAGTGACAGATATTCAGATTTATCATGGCCAAAGACATGAGTGTCTGTGCTTGTTCAAGAACAAGTGGCAACTACACCTTTCTTTATCTTCTGCTGCTGGTATGTCACAGTCTAATTGAGACTTTGAAAAGAGAAGCTACTGTGGAGAATTGGAAGCCGTGACCCACACCTCCAGTTAGTTAGTGGGTCAGCAACACTAAAATTGTTTGAGGTATCCTGTTCCTAAAGCTGCTCTAATCACTTCTTTATATTGACAGTGCATAAAATGCTTCAGCTCAATTTCCAATCCACTGAGCACTGAAAGGCAAACAAAGAAATCAGCCAGCTAATTTTTCTGGGATACAAACCCGCTGTAGAAGCTTGGTGTAATTGCATGATAACGCCCATCCTGGCACTGACGGCCACGGTTGGCATCACACAACAGAGACGGATACAAGAGGGCCATTTAATATACAATATGTTCTGACAAAGTCTCAGCCCACTGGCACATGCACACACACAGAGACACAAATACACACACACACACACACACACACAAAGAAAGACAAAAAGTAAAAGAGACACTTTGAACTTTGAACATTTTTAACAGATGCAGCCTGTTTAGGCAAAAATGCTCAACATATGTACCACACAAATGAGACGTCATCCAAATTCACAAACGCACATTTCTATTTGGGCTAGGCACACAATGGTCACAGGGCTCTGTGACAAAGTCCAAGTGAGCAGTAAAAGGTGGAGGAGGAAACTGGGAGGAAAGAAATGAGCAACATCGAAGGTAAAAAAGAGAAAAATGAGGGGGTAAAGAGGGAAAATGAAAGAAATAATAGATGGTAGGGGAGAGGAGGGCATGCCTCTACTGGTGTTGCTTCTTTTCACACGTATTTCTGAGGCTTACGTAAACCCTCCATCTGCCCTGCACCTTTCAACACACACAGCCACACACGCTCATGTGCCTGCACACAAGAGGTTGGCAAAGTGTCTAAGCACCAGATGTATTTGTTTCCCATTTTTTCAGTCTGTCTATCTGTCCGTACATCTGTCTGCAAATTTTGCATGCTGGCACTGCCATCAAATCATTTTCTTAAACAGTTAATACTACGCAAGTAAAACCTCCAATGATTCGGAGCCCATTCATGCTGTGAAAATCTCACAAGGGGCTTTTTGTTGTTGTTGCTTTACGGGCTCAGAAACATCTGTATAAATAAATATCATTCAGGAGATGTTTTCACTGAGATGCTGGTCATACATTGCATTAAATGTACTGTGAGACCAGAAAAATAGAAACATTTGTACCATGTAATGCAATACATCTGCATTGTTCAGAGTAAAATGTCTATTTTTATGGGGGTTCACCCATTTGTATCAAACAAGATACAAGATAAATTGGTAATAAAGACCTGAATTCTCTTTGGAGAAAACTTTGAAGCAACACTTACAGAAAAAGCATCAGGCCTTCAGAAGAAAAGTGTTATTATAATGAGCTTTTTCAAATTTAGTGTGTTTATTTAAATGTCAAATCTGCTCAAAGGAACCATTATTCATTTTGACAACACGCTTATTTACTTTCGTACCAACAACGAGCACATCTAAAGCTTCCTAACATAACAGTTTATATGTCTTGTGTGTCCTTACTGGTATGCAGTCACTGCAGCTAATCCGGAATGTAACCTGCCATAATTAGTTGTTTTTACATTTACGCCCAGATAACTATCTCCTGGTTGTTGCTTAATGTTTCTGGATGTGTTGGTGTTATTTCTTTCTTGACAAATTATTTATCCAAGCTTTGAAATAAGCAATGTTTGTGCAAAGATTCCTGTAATATAAATTGGACTATATGACCCTCAAGGCTTCTGTATTGTGATAAAATTTTTATGGTCATGTTATCAGGAGAAGCTGCTAACTTGCTTTTCTTAAAACGATACGCAAGCTGTAAAGCAGCTTGTTAGACTTCAGGGAACATTGCTCCTGACATACAAATGTGTATAAGCAGAGGGACTTTATTCATACATACCAGTAGATGATCTGCAGCACTGACATCTGAATGCAGAAGAGGACAAGACAGGACATGGAAAAACTATATGCACTTGAACACATCAGGTAAAGTTTCTCTATGCTGTTGATGTGTGTGTATATACTAGCACACAACAGCATCTGTATGAGCATGCACATACACACTGCACATACACTGTGTGGTACATACACAACAGGAGTTCTGGTCTCCATCAGTTTCTGCTATCCTGAGGCTCTAAACTTCAGTTTGAGGGGCACCATGATCAACATGCACACACTTGCAGAGTATGTCAGATGTAAGCTTCAACATAAAGCAGGACAAGTGTAGTTTGAACAGAGAGATTCAAACAAGGGAAAAATAATCAACTATAATAGTGATATGCATAAAGGTAGAGGTTTGGGGATTTAATCTTTGTATAATACGGGAACAGAGTTCCATTAAATGGACAGGTTTTTAATTAATCTGGATAAATGTTGAAAGTACGGCTCAAACTGTCTATAGGAATCACACATCACAGTTCACTTCCAGTAGTCCTGGTTCAACTTTGAGGGATTATTACAGATATTTCAGGAGCATTCATTCCCAGTTTTACCTTCCTATTAGGATAATATGGCAAGACTGTAGGCTTGTTTTTGGCTGGTCTAAGTGTAGTCCCTGGCTGGACAAAGCATGTGTTGAATAAGGAGATCTATTACACAAGGATTGCTGAGAATAAAGTTACATAGTGAACTCTAAGTGGAAGCCACTGTCTTCCATCAGAGATCCCTCTACTTTGCATCTGGTCTAAATGGGTTATGTTTCCACATTTATATATGCAGAACACCCAAATGAGTCGAACAACACACTGACACACAAAGGGAACTTAATGGGCATCATATTGGAAAGGCAATGGATTTTCTGGAGGCCAGATGTTTGTCTGTATTTGTGTGTGTTTGCGTGTGTGTCTGGCTATGTGTGTATGACTGAAGACTGGGCAAGGGCTTTTTTGTGTACATGTGTGTATGCAATGAGACTGTCATTATCTCAGTAATGGCGAAGAATGCAATAACACACCGCTTGAAGAAACAAGAACTAATGTTTAGTCGAGCCTCCTACACTGCTGTGCTGAAACACACACAGACACACACAGACACAAAACAGACACCACATGAGTTCAAATCCCCCATGGAGGATTTGCCCTGGGAGCTCGGCATTACAGTCCTTTCCCTCTTTTACTTATTCTCCTGCTTACTCTCTATTTCTGCTGCTTTTCTCAAACATCCGACAGAATTCTCCTCAGAGACTAAACCAGATGGAGGGAGAGGGGAAAAAGACGGAGAACCAGAAAAACCAGAGAGAAGAGGAGACTAGAAGGACAGAGAGTGAAGAATGGGATGGAGGGACCATATGCTTCCTTTCCTCCTAGTTCAGCTGGCTCTGATCAAAGAAAGCACACTAGAAAGTCTCGCCTGCTGTCTGATACATACACCAGTCTGTGCATACAGTGCACACACACACGCTTGATATCACAGACGAATCTGTGATATCTGCTCCAGAAAAAGAAATCAGCAGAGACAGACATGTGCTTCTTATCCCCTTTCCAGGAATCGCATGCAGAAATCACAACTCATCTCCAGTCTTAACATCTCAGTTGTAATCACCTTTCCTCTCTCTGCCCGCCCCCCCCAAATAGAGCTATGAAGGGTGCTGCATACATTTGTGTCAGTTTGTCTTTCTCTCAAACACAGATCAAAGGCTGCATCAATATTTTTCAGGCCCAGGACTCCAGCTTTTTCAGACAGCTACACATTGCTTTATGCGTCTCTGGGCTTTATTATTATTGGACGTTGCATCATGCGGAGACTTTGATTTGGGAGAACAAAAGATGAGACTATTTTTGAACACAAGAGAGATTTCTAACTCACAGAGCTCCTAAGCCAGAGTGAAAGGTATATGATGAAATAATCATTTTGTATTTATGTTCTTTTTTTTGTGGTGTATGGCAAGCAACATTTTTACACCTAAACACGACTGTCAAAAGAAAATTATAGAGAACTGACAGACTTACAAAAATTTACCATGTTCCACAAATGGAGCCATCAAATGATTAGAGAAATGAATTCGTAGCGCATAACTTGACATCCTGTTTCCAGGCCAAATATACCATTTACCCTTTACTGCCAACTCAAACACTCAATAACTTGAAAGAATGAATTTTCATTCTTGAAGGCACAATTACAACATTTATGTGGTTAGTGAGTGAGCAGGTGTGTTTTGAGGCTCACTAAGATTGACTTAATGACCTGTTTACTTCAGGGTAGCAGCCATTTGAGTAAGGTACTATCAGTTCAGTACACAACATTTAATGATTATATTAAACAGTGACTACCAACAGCAATAAAGGCTTTGTATCTAGTCACCAAGCTGTAGAAAAAAACCCAAAAAACAAACAAGAAATGATTCCACATCAGCTCATACCACTGAGCATATCAGTCACATTCCATTATGGCTGGTCTGTGTGATATTTTTTCCACTGCCAATCGCTTGTAAGTTGTTGCTATGACTTGTTATGACTTGAAAAAACAACAACATTGGTCAATTTCAACTATTTGTTGACTGATAATCTTTGATTTACCAGCATTTGCACCCACCCAAATTAGTTCAGCCTCTTGTTGATACAGGCAGTGTTAAAGCTGACCCCAACTATGCTATTGTCATTGGTGGGTCTTTTTTTGGCCCCAAACAAAATAAGACTGCTCTTTGACTGAGACTAGAAAACTGTATTTGCTGTGAAACTAGGACAATCCAGACTTATCATGGAACAATACAGAAAAGGGGCTTAATAAACAAACGTCATGGTTTCTAATGTGTCAAAACAAGTCTAAGTTTACATCCATGCTAACAGCTCCATGATGCAGACCCTAGGCCCAGCAGTCCATTTATCTTAACTCTGATGTCAGTGTGCTATCTGACTGACATTATTCACCATCTGAGCATCTTTAGACCTCATTTTGACCTCAGTCGAACATTTAGGGGATTAAGTCAACAGGCTTCAGCTTTTGGAAACCAGCTGCCTCCACCAAGCAGTCAAGTTGAAAGAAATATGGTCACATCCAGCCAGCCATGCCTGTTACCTGCATTGACTATGGGTTGGACAAAACAAGAGCCCTGAACTTCACCTTGTGGAAATTGCAATGGACAAATGTCACAGTTTTATGACATTTTACACCCCAATCTACTTTTTGTACTGGGCTAGGGCCAACATACAGAAACAAACAAACATTCATGCTCATACTCACACCTACAGGTAATTAAGAGTCAAATATCTACCTAAATTTGTGTGTCTTTCAACTGTGGGAAGAAGCCGGAGTACCTAGAGGTTTAAAACAAGCTGGAATAAAACATTGTTGCCACTCAATTATGAGAGAAAAATGACAAGTGAGCTGAGATGTCTTTGTGTTATTATCAGCTTGTCACTTCTGCTGTGAAAGTCTGTTGGGAAAAATGCCTTCAGACATTCCTCACTGCTCTAGCTGACCTTAAAACCTCATTTAAACAATTCTGCTGAAACAGTCAATTACCAGGGGGACCTCACATCAATCACAGCACAAAAACCTTTTGCAAATCTATCATTTGAGCAGCAATACCACACGTTGTTTAGCAAACTTGTCCCATCTGCTACAGTTCAATATAGCAAGAAATCAAACATGAATAGTTGACTTTGTGTTCTCTCCTAACACAGACATAAACAAACATATTTTCTCTGTCAAGCACAATGCCAGACTGACCTAAATGCATGTATTCATTCAGCTATCTTTTTAGGTTTTCAGGTCTTTGTTTCATTTTGATCTCTAGCTACAAAAATGCCAATTCAGATTATCCTGTCATTGTACAAATGTAGATGTTTAAAAAAGTCAACATATCTTCCAGGAGACGTCACAGTTGCTAGAATCAACTGTGGATTGGCTTCACCTTTGGTAATTCTGGCTTGTTGGAAAACAGTAAAATGGAGGTATAACCATACACCATAAACATTGTATTTCATAAAATAACAGGTATTTCACTAATATTTATTTTTAAGGAAGCAGATGTTAAGTACCACCACTATCACCACAAGTACCAGGGTTATAATTACTGGTGGTACCACCATCTTGATTATGCAATTCAACAAAAAATTATAGTTGCTGTGTCGCAAATCAAGATTCACTTGATGACATTGTTAGTGTTTGTAGGTGCGACGTCATTGCACTCCAGGTCCTATTGGTTTGTCAGGGTATGTGTACGGAAACTCCCAAAAGTCTGTACAGTTAAAGGGCTTTTAGTAAAGCACTTTGAAAAACATTTTTCCACTCTCCCCAAGTTGACAGTGTGTTCATCAGTGAGAAAAAATGCCTGTAAAGGGGATATCGACAAACCAAAATGGGGAAAAAGAGGTGACAAATGTTCAAACAACAGTTCAGTATCTTGTTTTATATCGTTTTTACCTGATGACAGCACATGGGATTAAGATCTAAGGGACCAAATTAAGTTGTAATAATTCATCCTAAAGGCAACATGAATGTACAAAACTTTCATGGCAATCCATTTCAGCAGATGTTGATCCAAGTGGTGGATCAACTCCGCCATCCCTGCAGCCATGCTGCCAGCATGGCTAAAAATATATAAAAGGATGATTTCCGCGCTAACATGTGGTAGAAAGTTACTGTTTCAACCGTGTTGCATGTTTGGCTATTACCCAATCTGTGATGTCACAACAGGTGTTTCTTATCTCCTGTCAAATCAAAAGCACTCGCTGTTACATCATTGATCATCTTGGGACCACATGAGCTTTTTTTTTGGAGTATTCAACCTTTGCTGACCCATGCAGCAACACTATTTGTGTTTTTTGTGGTGTAGTAAAATTAACTGACTGCGTTGAAACCAATGAAGCACAAGAAACACACTTGTGAGGTGAAAAAAGTATCCTATAACACTGCACAGTGTCCTGCATTAACCTACTGAACAAGACATATTTAAATGATCTGTTTACGTTGGGCAAGGGTTTGGGATTTTTCTTGACTAAATTTGAAGCAACTTGTTCAAAATGTGGGAAGATTACTTTAAAAAGCACTAAAATTTGGGTTACACTATTATTTATAATTTGTGATTTTGGAATCAGTTTTAGACCACGAAATACTCTGAATAGCTTAAAAGCAATAAATAGCTCAGGTTCACTTTTAGCTACCTGAGAACACACGTTCCACACACATAATGAGCCAGGTAAGTGACTGAAATACCTGAGGCCAGACTATGACCGGAACTTGACCACATTGCTCAGCTGTCTGTTATCATAATTCATACCAAACTACTGGCAACCTGCTGACAGCCAGGTGTGTTGCTGAATTTGACAGTAAGTAAAAAAAAAAAAAATCACGTGTGATGTGTATCTTAAAGACAGTTGAATGATAGTTATTATTTAAGAGTTTGTCCAAAAGCAGTAGAGGATAGGATGCACTTTCTTAAATCTGTGTTGCTCATAACCAGTAGGGTTATTCACAAATAAATTCTTATTTTGAAGAATGTGTTCTCTGCACACCAGGTGTGAGATGCTACAGGGTTCACACCAAGACCTAGGTTGAGCCTGTTGACCTCAAAGGTCCAGAGGTCACATTAGTCACTTCAGTAATGACCTTCACAGAGAGAGAGAGGTTCGACCCAGAATGTGTTTCTATTTTCATATGTTGGGTAAAAGTACTTTTGAAATAAAATATTTTTATACACCATTGACTCCCAATTACACAAGTTATTTCTAATAGCTGGCAGGCAAATTTTTTACTTAATCTTGCGTACAAAGGAGGATATTTCATACCAACTTAAATGTTATTAGGACATAATGTAAATACTTTCAAGCTTTATCGGCATCTTGTCAGACAGAGCAGGTGGAGGCAACATGGTAAAGTTGCTGCCAAGTCGCCTTCAGACTTTTTTACAGTGAATCATTAATGTATTCCTGTTGAAGCCGGTGGATGCCGACCAAATAAAACAGCCAATAAACAAAGAAAACAACAGATGTAAAGAAGTTAATCTGATTTGTGGTTTAGCAATGAGTTTTGTTAAGCTTTTGTGTGGATTTCTATTATTTATAACATGTGCCAGAGAAAGGTGCTGGTTCCATCTTTACACTTGTCAGACTGAATTGATCATCTCTTCCAGTTTTTAGTAAGAAACCAAAGCAGTGTAATCATTTTCAGAAATGAACTATTGAACTATTCCTTTAATGCAGACCAGAAGTCCTTCAAGTGCCCGGTGAAAATGAAGCACTTCAGCATCTACAATTCTAGGACAACTTAATAAACTCCATACTACTCTTCCTGAAATGAAGTGTTGCACACATGCACTTATCTTCATAAACATCAATGACACCAGGCTCTAAAAGCCCCAGATGAAATAAGACTTCTCATATGTTTCCAGGACAGCTTCAGGGGTAACTGTATGTAACCACGCATCCTCAGTACAGTTCAGAGGAGCCCACTTTAATTTGACTCAGTCTGTTCCCCATTACCCAGCTGTTAAATATCCTGTATACTGCTGTATGAGAGCGCAGACTGATGCGGCAGGTATGGCAGAACAAGTCTAGACATATAGGCCTATGCCTTTCCACTGTCTAGCAAATGTGCAGTGGGTTTAAGGAGCCCAGAAGGAGACAGTTCAGTTCAGAAAGCTTTAGGCCTGCATGACCTGGCATTAAAAAATCATCCGTCAATGGAGACCAAAGGTGTTTCTTCAAGAAGTTAAGTGGAAAATGATTTGGAGATGTTTTAAGGAGGAAAAGTGGGAGTCTATGTGAACGGAGTTGTGCCTGAAAAATAAAGTTCATATCAACAAAACAAAATCTGGGTAGATGCACAAATGACTGACAGGGAGTTTGTTTGCTGGAAGTAACATTTAATAGTCTTTCAACTCTTGCAGGCCTGAAGGGCAGGTGGTGACAACTGATGTGACACAGATAGAGGAGAGACATGTAACTTCTTACAGCCACTAAAAAATAACCACTTATTTGAACTTGAAGATCGATTACTCATAATACTGTAAATGGGAAGGTTATTGCTCTCACCCTCATCTTTGTGTGGTTTACTCGTTATTAGCTGAATATCTATAATTGATTAGTGAAATGTCAGAAACACTCATAACTCTATAGGTGGACTATTTAAGTAAAACCTTTTTCAGTTATTTGCAGAGAGATAAACCACCAAACTGTTGATTTGTCAGCCTACCTGCTCTTGAGGTGTGAAACACCGCGAAAAGCATCAGCAGCAGCCATCTCTCCCACACTGAGCTCCACCGATCCATCATATCGCATCTGAAGTGATCGATGCGGCGCCCAATAATTCCCTCGTGGTTCCTGAGTCACCTGCAGTCAGAGGAACTTCGGCTCTGCACGCGGGGACTTTACCAGTCTTGGCGCGGTCTCGCGCCCGTGCGTCTTTAACGCGCGCTCCAGCAGCTGCCAATGAAGAGCGCGCATGTGCTGATTGATGATGATGATGATGATGATGATAAGCAGCTTGTGTACTCCGGGCTTCACTGCTCTTCTCCTAATGGAGAGATGAAGGACAGAGACCAGCGGTAAAATAAACTTTGTCTTTCTTTCTTCACCCTCAGAGAACTTTCTCCACTTCCTCCCCTCCTCCCGGGGTGACCCCTCCCTCCCCAAAGACTCCTGGGGCGCGTGGAGCTTTGCAGGAAGATAATCACAGCGCGTGTCATTATATGCATCATTATCGTCTGAATGATTTAAGGAAGAAGCTGGTATCCCTGGCACGGGCGCGCGCAAATTGTAAAGCCGTCACGCACGTATGCCCGCGCACATGTGCAATAAGTTTGACTGGTTTGAAGATAAAGCTGCAAGCAAGGTTTGCCTTTAATGGGCTTAATGCAAAACATTCAACATGAACAATAAAGGTTTGTACTACATTTCTTTTTGCCCCTCTCTGTCTCTAGAAAAGACACACACACCATACACGCGCACAAACACCCACACTGACACACACACACACACACACACACACAAAGCATGCTAAGACAGGACAAAGGTGCTGCCCAACTAATAAAAATATGCTGCTGCAGATTCCAAATTCCAGTACCTGTCTGTCTTTGCCCACTCCAGTCTCTTCACACACACACCATACTGGTCCTATAGGCACAATAAAACCTAAAATGTACTCGTCACCCTCTGTTCAAGGCCTTATCATTCTTATCTCTCATACAGAGAAGTCAGCAGCACATTATGGAAAGTCAACCACCTTTAATTTGTTCTTCGGACACATTTATGGCTGAAATTGAATGAGAAAATATGAGCTGAGTACTTGCACAAACATGAATACATTTAGTTGAAAACCTATATATGCTGGAGGTCTCCCCTGATCTGTTTCAGCTTCAGTATTTACACTGGTCAGTAGAGCACTTGTTCAAAATAAGAGGATCATATGAGCAAAATTCTAAAATATAATCAAACCTAAATATATTTATATAGAGGTGCAGAATATTTTATCCATCAAAACACATCAAAATGCACTTGACAATAATGGACTATAATGCATTAAAAAATTTCCTGTAGCTATATATAAAATTACAGAAATATAACCTTGTACCTTACATGTACTGTTTTTGTGTTTATAACTGTGTTATAAAACACAGTTTTAGGTCATTTGTATTGTATAGTGTATTAAGATAAGCAATAAGTGTGCACATAAAAAAAAGAGGGCTAATTTAACATTGTTGGGTTCTGGTTCACTTTATTGTAGTTCATGTGAAGATTAGAAAAGAAAAACTGTTCTTGGCATAATTTGGTGCCAATTTGTTGCAGTAGTTTGCAAAAATGATCATTGCTCTCCCTTCTCTTTATAAGAAGGTAAACGCAAAAGAACAAGTACTGTCCAGCCTGAACCTAATAATAAGACACTCAAACAACTCTATATGAATACACAGAAAAAATTTAAAAGTAATCTATATACTATATACTTTAAGGTAAATGTAAGCTTGGTGTGTAGTAATTATTATAAGGTTAGATTTTGAGTAGAACAGCTTTAAAAGGTAGATTGAATCCAGGTACTTGTACATACTGATTTATTTTTTTTATTTTAAACAGAGAAAAAATAGATTCCAGGATTGTTTCCAAGTGCCCTACCTCCAGCTACAAACAAGGTTGTCTTTAATTTAGATCTGGTAGCTTTAGTGTGTGTCTGAGTTAGTGAGAGAGAGATTTTGTTGTGGAAAGTATTTGTTTCATTGATTTTAGTCATAATTAAAACACAAGAATTACAAAACGCATCTTCAGATATCATCATGTAAAATGTTTGTAAAATTGTAAAAATTTTGTTGGCTTGGACATCCAGGCAACTCATTCAGTTACAGTGGACTCAGTTGAAGAACAAAAAGAATGGCATTGACCACCATGAGGCGCCAAACGTCTTTAAAGAGGATTTCCCAGAAGTTTTACCTTACTGATATGACTCTGTACGGTTTCCCATTCACTGGTTCTTTTCTCTCTTAAGATCTCCATTTGTTAGGAAACGAAATGTCAATGAGAGTGAAATGGTTTATCACTGATGGGTATTTTTGTGTTATGAAATACAATGAGTTGCTCAACAGACTGATCCGTTAGATAATCTGATCTGCACTTTTTGTGTGTCAGGGCGCGCACACTCTATCCATGTGACTTCCTCTTTCTCTGTCTCTCTTATCCTCTTACAGTGGCTCTCACTTTATATCTCACTCATCCTGCCGGGCTGTTTGTTGGCTGGTGCTTCAGTTTGCAGAACGGGAAGAGAGGAAGCAGAGCCATGGCGAGTCCTGGACAGAAAGTGGTACTGATCACCGGCTGCTCCTCCGGTATTGGCCTCAGAATGGCTGTGATGCTGGCAAAGGATGAACAGAAGCGTTATCATGGTAAGTGAACTGTCTGTCTGTGTGTGTGTGTGTGTGTGTGTGTGTGTGTGTGTGTGTGTGTGTGTGCATGAAAGACATGAAGAAACCATGAGAATTGAAATGTCTGCCCAGCATTGGCATTTGAAAAAGTTACATTTGTATATTATCAAAGGATACAGAGAAGGAAAATAGTTAAATGACATACAAAATATTTACATAAATAAATAAATTGCCAAATAATGTATTGCACTTATTTGTAATACAAATTCAATTTGAATGGAAAGTAACATCATTTGTTAAAGCATAATTACTGGTTTTCCATCAGTCCTGCTAAAGCTATATTGTTTACACATAAGGTGCTTACATCACTGGAGAGTAGCTGACATAAGAGTATTACACAGTCGATGGTGTATAACACAGTTACACAGATGTCTTTTTTCTATACTAAACCATGTAGCTTCTTTTTCTTTATTTGCTCTATTGTAATTTAGCTTCAAATAGTTTCAAGATGAACACAGAACCTAGACATTTGATCGACATGGAATAACAGATTTGCCAAATTGTAATTTTTGTAGGAACTGTTGTGCCAGTTCTCTTAAAGGAAGTGGCTTTTCCAAGTTAAGGAGAATTTGCAAAGAGATCAATCGAGTTTCAAAAGTTGTACATTACTGCAATCACTTAAACAGATTGTGTCGCTCACACAGAATTTTTTTAGTCTGGAAGACACATCTGCACTAATAGATACTTTATTAATGTCATCTGCTAGAAAGGCATGGAGCAACTTGAACAAGTCACAAATATTTAAAGTTGGCTAAGTATTGATAAGCCATCATCAGACAATGACTAATCAAAAATAAGACTTCTAAACTTAAAGGGAATAATACAAATGGTTATAAATATGTACTCATTTATCTCAGATCCTTTTTTTTTTCTGATTGCTCATCGTCAACTTAAATCACTTCTACGCTTTGTGATTCCATCACAGCTAACCATGTTACAAAACACTCTCATAGGTTTTGAAAAATTGTATGGATTTATTCTACTGCCCCAGGTATTTCCATTCATTTCCATTTGCTCAACTCAAGATAGTCTACTCTAGTTTGTCTACTGAGTGACTTTCCCGCCTCATCTAAAATAATATGAAACAAAAACTTGAAACTCTGGCTCCCTCTCTCAAGACTTCACACTTTTTTTGGTCCTTGAAAATGTAAAGTTAATTTAAGTTCATTCTTTACTGGCAGAATTAAAACTAGAACTCCATATGCAGCCCTAGGTAAGACAAACATAGCTTTTGCCAAAATACTGGATAATTTGGAATCATTAAAGTCTCAATTGAACTTTTCTTGCTTGAAATTAAGCTCTGACTCCTCAGTACCTCCCTACATACAGTTATGTGTCTGATCCAGACTTAACCTTAAGTCACTCTTAAGACACCAGACAATAGGTAAAGCCAAAGCACAGCTTCGGTTAGGCTTATTACAGCTGGCTCCATTGTGGATGACAGGCTGGCGAGGCTATTCCTGGAGCAGGAAAGTGACAACACCGCCACGGCAAGATGCAAATCCTGATATGTTAACTGGTTGCTATAACATGGACTATTTTAAGTGCTGCTTCTTGTACTAATTGTGAATTTAGAGATAACACAGGATGGGGATTTATGTGAACGGTATCTTTAGAGTGTGTCTGAAAACTTCACCTACCAATCTTTGCCATGTTGCCAATATTTTTGTCAAAACTCCCTCCAATTTCTCCATGACCTTTGCTCCTCTCTGTCTATTCATTCCTGACAAGAATTGAACACAAAGAAAGGATCAACCAGCATGAACCGGCATGAAAAAAAAAAAAATCACACACAAAAAACTCCACAAACATACGGCACATGTCCAAAGGTAGAACATTTATCAATGCTGCAACAGGATTTAACAAAAGCATTTCACACCGGACCTTAACTTTTTAGAACCAAGTTCTCATGTATCGTGACACAAGTGTATTTAACATAATGCACAATCAATGTAAGTTTCCAAGTATGATAAAAAAGATATTTTATTGTTTTGTAACCACATTTACCTGGGAAGGAAGCCTAACGACATAATTATTTACAGCTGCAGCCTGAAGGCAAGGAGCTGGAGTTGTTGTTGAAAAGGAGTGTTGCATTCATTCACAAACTCATACTTTGGAAGCTGCCCAGGAAAACTGAATATGTACAACAATACAAGCTTTTACTGGCAAAGAGCGCTGATGAAAAGAGTGTCTGCACTCAGGTCAAAATGGCCTGAGGATAATGTAATTGGGATTGAAACACTGAAGCCGAAATCGGGACATTGCTGAAGATGATTTTGTTTAACAGTAGCTGCTCTGCTAGTGTACTTATTCATTCACTGCTTACACACAGTGAGCTACCCCAGTGGGAACAGGAATATGGTCTAAATGGAAATTAACAGACATGACAGTATTAATCTCAGCATCACGTCAAACTGTGGCCTAGAGCCTGAAAAGATGCATTGCTGTAAACATGGTAAAATGCTGATCCATCTATAAATGCTTTAAAACTCTTTGTGAAAATGTTCAGTATATTATCAGTGAAAATGACCTTGGGACTTCAACCTTCTGTAAAGTTTTATTCAACTCCATTTACATTGTTGATTAAAATTATTATTTTTCTCCTATTTGTCTTCATTTGTCTTGAGCCCATCCATCTATTCATTATCTATAGTTCTATCTATACTCTATGCTTATCCATCACAGTAGCAGATGGGGCTGGAGCAAATCCCAGCTGACTTGGGTGGGGTTGGGCTACACATAAATATTGAATGATTTATACTATCAAACTTCTCATCTCTGTGATTTGTTTTCCACTGTCATCCAACTGTCCACAGTCATAGCCACGATGCGAGATCTGAAACGTAAAGATAAGCTGGTAGAAGCTGCTGGGGATACCTACGGGAAAACTCTTTCACTTGCTGTACTTGATGTCTGCAGCGACGAGTCCGTCAAACAGTGTATCAATGGCATCAAAGACCGTCATGTGGATGTCCTTAGTAAGTAAAAGTGAATGCATCCTCGGCATGGTATATTTTGGATTATTAAAATCCATAATTCATACAAATTCCTATTGTCTTGTTTCTCCTTCTTCTTCTCCTTACTAGTAAATAATGCAGGTATTGGCCTGGTGGGTCCTGTGGAGAGCATCCCCATTGAAGAGATGAAGAAAGTGTTTGAGACCAATGTGTTTGGAGTGATCCGCATGATAAAGGAGGTGATGCCTGATATGAAGAAGAGAAAGGGAGGACACATCATTGTAGTAAGCAGCGTGATGGGACTTCAAGGTGAGCAAAGACAGATATGTGACAGGATGAGTGAGACGAGAGGAGGCAGGTGGGGCGTTAAATGGTACACAGACAAATAACAGGTTTGTATGCTTCAGTTTGACAGATGTATGAGCGGATGATGGACGGATGAGTGGGGGTGACAGAAGGCTAAAGGAGAACAACTGCATGGCTTTATTTATGCTGACAGGATTCCTGCTGCTTTTATTTTGGCTCCATAGGTGTGGTATTTAATGATGTGTATGCAGCTTCCAAGTTTGCAATGGAGGGTTTCTGTGAGAGTTTGGCTGTGCAACTTCTCAAGTTTAACGTCATGTGAGTGTCACAACTGCTACTTCAAACACTATCAACAAAGCAATATCACTGACAGACCTAAGCACAGCTAGCTCAGCTACATGTTAATGTTAGCATGCTCATGCTTAGCAGGTAAAATGTCACTTGCACTAGTCTTGCACATTGACCTATAGATGTCTTCCCTTCCTCTGACTGTGCTTTGTTGTTGAGCTGCAGTGTGTCTTTCCTCAGATTATCGTTGATTGAACCGGGTCCAGTGCACACAGAGTTTGAGGCAAAGATGATTCAGGAGGTAAAACAGAGAGAGTGTCCTGGAGCTGATCCTGACACAGTAAATTACTTCAAGAATGTCTACCTCCCTTCTTCTCTTGACATCTTTGAGGTACTGGGACAAACACCTGATGATATCGCCAAAGTAAGTACTTCAATAGTCTGCAACTCACTTTGCCTTGTCTGTTCTATCTACATCGGTGATTTATCCTGCAAGTCTGACTGCAAATGCTGTGTCTTTTCTGTCCATCCTCCCACATTCTGCAGTGCACCAAGAAAGTGATTGAAGCAAGCAGGCCACGTTTCCGTAATCTGACAAACCCTATGTATACACCTATTGTAGCGCTGAAATACGCTGACGAAACTGGAGGCTTGTCAGTCCATGCCTTTTACCACATGCTCTTCAACCTCGGCCCACTAATGCACGTCAGCATGACAGCCATGAAGTACCTCACCTGCGGATGTCTAAGGAGCAGGACAATTTCACCAAACTAAACTAAAAAGTCATGTACTCTGAGTTTGTACACCAGGATAAAGACCACACAGCATCTCTGGTTAGGCTGTCAGCATATTAAGAAAAACACATAAAACCAACGTAGTAGTAAGTATCTAAATGTATTTTGTTACAAATAAAGAAAAAAATCTCTATAATATATGAATATATAATACAAATATTTTACATCCATCCTACAGTTTCAAAGAGTTTTGTGGCCTGCCATATTTCTTACTCCATACATACAGTCTTTATCATAATTAAGAGTTATCTCTATATTCTTTTTGCTGTGTAAAATTTTTAAATGTATAGACACTGATGTCCAACTTTGTTGAAATTCAATTATTTAAAGCAGTTTTCTACCCAGAGTGCCAAATAAGGTTTGCACCACTGAGAAAGCATAATATAGCCTGTTTTTTTTGTTTTTTTTTTATCATAGGCATGGGTATAATTCTTTTTATTTCTAGCCTATGTATTTACACACTTTTCGAATAATGTTTATTTATTAGTGCAACTACTTGGGTATTTATACCTTTCAGCAGTTTAGTCAATGGTGTTTTATTCACATTACTCATTATTATGATAACCGTTTCACAAGTGTCCTCCCTTTTATTTCTGTAGAAAAAAACTTATATACATATAGAAAAAAGCACTGATTAAGTCAAACTATTCCATTCACCAATTAAATTTAGTAGTAGTAATTGTAATTAAGGTCATAATATCATGAACTGATCTGGTCTTATCATACAGGAGCCCCTCAGTTCAGATGCAATCTTCCTTTGAAATTACTTGACATTGAACAGTGAACATGTCATAGATTAATGTAAAGTTATTGTTTTTATTTGATGTATCATCTTGTGTGTCTATATATGCCAATTCCAGGGGACGGCTCCAGGTTACAAGGTGGCATTACACTAATTAACCTGTCAGTCGTCCATTTCATTACTCTTATTCATCAATGTACGACAAATATGTCTGCTTGGGACATCAACGACTTATTATCAGCATTTAAAAAAAAAAAATTGAGAAATAAGAATCATAGAAATACCAATAAAGGTGAAATAATTAAGACCAAGCTATGTGAGCAGGAGTGTTTCCAGTGAAAAACAGACTTGTTGGTTCTGTCTGGTGAACAAACTGTGTAAAGACATCCAGCTTTAGCTTAGACATTAACACAAACTGCAGACAGACACAGTGTACAACATTTGTTCAAATTATTGAATAAATAGACATCAATTCCATCGCTTCCAAAATAAAAATTAAAAACAGCCCATTTGAAACCATTTTCTGAGATTTTTTTGACATATATTTAGGAAACCTTTGACGGTTAGCGTAAAGTCAAATTAACCGTCATTCTGTCTGATTTTAACGGTCAGTATCAGCTCTAAACGATTAAAAAAAAAAGGCAGATATCACCCAATATAAACGGAACTCATCCGTCCGTTTTGTGTGTGGAGGTATTATAGGAATGATTAAAGATTTCAATGTGAACGAGAAACAAAACTTTGAGGTTTTTCGGCGAGTGGAAGAAATCAAACTCACCTGCGTCCTCCTGCTCATCGAGTCCTCGGTGATCCGCTGCTCCAGCCTGCCGAAGGAGCCGCGGGAAATTCGTAGGTAAATCGATCCCCGAGTGATCGAACATCAAAATAAACTTCCCATGGACGAACAAGCGGAGTCAGAGTGAGGCTGTTTAAACGTTTAAATACATCACTAAATATGTTATTATTAACTGTAGCAGCTAAAAAAAAAAAAAAGAAGCAGACTTTGTGTGTTGACAACCTTAACTGTTGCTAATCAAACTTCAACGTTATCTTGTTATTCGTAATTTTAGCTAATCCGACGTTAGTTACTGTCGAACCGAGGAGTTTGGTTCAGGCCTGATTTAATGAATATAATAAATATGATAACGTTAATATATCTAAACTAACGCCAAATAAGCCATGGTAGAGCTACATATAACTTTGACTCCTTCAGGACCGAGTGAGCAGGATGGAGACCAATGTGGAGGACCAGCTGAGGACCACACTGCACTATGATGACAAGGAGAAGGTCATTTACTGCTGTAGTTAGAGGGCTGTTTCCACAGTGTAGAAGCACTCTCTTCAAATTACTCTTAAAAATGTTCTTTTATGTTTAGTTCGTGTGTAGTCTGTCCTATCTTTTTAAAGATTAACCTGCAATACGTTATTTGACACGAGCAGCATCCGTCACAACAGCTGGCCTGGACATAACCTCGGCCCTGAGATGTCTCCATTTTAGTCTCCCATCAGTAAAGCTCCTGTTAGAGCTATCTTTAATCAAGATGGAGAGGGGGAGCTACCAGTTGGTCATTGTCACACTGTTAGCCGTAGGACAAGATGTGGTTTAGGGGCGCAATTGTGAATGGAAGGTGTTTGAAATGAATAAGGCTGCAGTTCGAATGTATTCTCTTTTATTGGATGTGTTTTTAGAAAATGTATTGCAGCCGTAGGGCATTTTATCAGGATTTACTTCATGTTTTAACTTTTGTCAAAATATGCTTAAAATCATTCCTTAAAGTAATAAACAGTAGCCATTAAGCCACATGAAGTCCCACCATGAAATGAGCTGTATTTACATTTTTCTAATTCAGCTTCGTAGGAAGTTGGAACTTTTACAAAGGGAATATGTCAGAACAGCCCAGAGACTTCAGGTAAGATATATAACTTATATTTAGTTTTTTTTTTCAAGTCAAAAGTGGAAAATCTTTTGTCTCATACATGTGTTGATCTGCTCTCAGCGCGCTGAGCGTTTGGAGGCTGTGCGTAGACATGTGAGGAGCAGGATTTCTCAGCACAACCACCAGGACCAGAGGGACCCAGAGGTGACATCTGATGCACGATTCGACCCAACTTCATTGTCAGCGAACACAACCAATGCAAAAGCTCAAGGTGTACTTCCACACCAGCGAGCAATGGATGGTGAGTTTATCATAATCAGCCAGAACAGATGAATGCTGTAAAATATTATTACATGAAGTATGTAAATGTTTTGATATGATAAAAAAAAAAAAGGGGAAAGAATTTAACCCTACAAGCAATATGGGTTTAACAATTTTAATCCCAAAAGAGAGAGCATCTTGTCATATAATCGAATTCTGTGAATTATTCTAAGACTAAGATATCCTGATATTTTACCAGCTCCAGCAGCTTCTGATAACCTCAGAAAGAGCCAGGTGATCAGGTTCCTGCTCCCTTCTGATGCTGCCTGCCCACAAACCCCGGATCCCAGCCATGACGGAGCTAGAGGTCACAGACCCAGTCCTGCCTTGCGCCTGAGGTCTCGGCGCAGCCGTCTGCGCTGGGAAAAGAAGAGTGCGGAGGCTGGCAGGATCATGAACAATAATGAACAACGACAGGAGCAGATTGAAATGACTGAGGTTGCTGCAAAAGAAGGAGAGGAAGAAAAAACCAAGTCTAAAGGAACAGAAGTGGTGAATGAAAATGAAGAGCTACTTTCTGCTTCAGAGTCCGAGTCCCCCTCTTTACTTCTTACACACTGGAACCCACATTCACAGACTGAAACAGGAGATGTGGAAGGAAAGGATATACCAGGAGATAATGAACAAATGGAGAAAGAGAGTGAGAGAGCTAAAGGAAAAAAAGATTCAACTTCTTTGCTGCTGAATTGTTCCAACCCTGCCATACCAACTGATGACCGACAAGTTTGCACACCAGAAGGAAGAAGAAAGGAGATAGAAGGAGGAGATCACGATGAGAATAGAGGAGGAGACAGAAATACAACGTTTTGTGAAGAGACCACTAATAAAGACATGAATAAAAATGCAGCAGATAAAATGGAAAACAACAAAAGGCATGACAACTTTATGGAAATTAAAAAAGAAAAGAGTGTGGTTGAAGGAGATGGAAAGGGTCCCTTGGACTCCTGTACCCTGGTGGAAGGACTGATTTTTCCAGTGGAGTACTACGTCCGAACCACAAGGCGTATGACATTTTCACAGAGTCAGCCTGATATGGAGGCAGTCATACTCTCCCAGCTGAGCACAGGACGCCATCGCAGGAGCCGGGGCCGTGGCAGAGGACTGACCAGGCACACACACACCAACAGATATTCAGATGAACACACTCAGACAGATTTTTCCTCTCCCTCAACTCCACCTTCAGATCCTCATAACTCGTTACATGTGCCAACCGTTGATGCAGCTTCTGAATTTACTGGTGACAGTCAGAGCTTAAGCAAGATGTCAAATAAAATCTCTCCTTGTCTGACCAATATAGAAACTTTTTCATCCCCTCCACTGAGCACTAAATTCACAAGGAGAGGCAGAAGGAGGAAAAGAGGCAGGGGCAGAGGAAGAACCCAGACCCCACAATCCCCTGTGAGTTTGAACATCCCTCAACCACTTTTTGAACAAACCTCGGACGATCACCAGCCCACCAACTCCCCAATGTCTTCCTCCCAGTCTTTCCATGGAGCTAAAGGGCCAAAGCTGTGTGTCACTCCTGGGGAACCGGTTCCTCTGCCATATGTTCCCCAGCCCACGTCCACCCACAGCACAGCCTCCCAGCCTTCCCCTGGGATCAGTGGAGCTCAGTGCAGCTCTGCCTCTGGACATGTGGAGAAGGTCTATTCCATCTTTCTGAAGAGCAGTGGCAGGACGGACACATCTGCACAGATGAGCAGAAGTAAGTCTTCTATGGTGACTTTATAGATGTGTAAATGTCAACTGAAAGTGGGGAGTTGCATGTTGGGCTTGTGAATAAAAATGTTATTTTACCACAATCCCAGCTTTGGATATAGTAATGTCATTATTTAAGGTCATTAAAGGCTGAGATTCTGACCCTGGGAAAAGTTGGTCCGGCTTCAGTGTCATTATACTTGCATGCAACAAATCATAGTGCATTCTTCCCAAAATAATTCATAAGTGCACGATAATTTAGCATGAAAAACTGGAAAATGATTATGAAAAATAGGCAACTACAGTCACTTGTTACAAAATAAACTGCACTACCCATTCATTGTATTGTGTAATATCAGGCACAAACATTAGAGGATGAATAATATTGTTGGCTTTAGTGAAGAGTTGACATCTGAAAACGTTTTCTGCTTCATCTCACGTGAACTTTTTTGTGTCCTACAGCTTCATCGAGCTGGCAGTCTCTCCTCTTGCCTCCCTGTCCACCTGTACAAACGTCTCTGTTTCCTGTCCCATCTCTGTCTCCCATTCCGTTGGTCAGAAGCCTGATGAATGCTGACATGCACCAAGACTTTCATCTCCCCGATGACCAGTTTGCTTCCCTGAAGCTTCACAAGCTTCGCCAAGTTGCTTTGGAATCAGGAATCGAACATTTCGCCCCACCCTCTCATATCACTCGTAGGAGCAGCCGCCGGTGTCTCCCTGAGTCCAGCACTGGTGACCCACTAATGCCACTTCCTCTCCCACTCAGCCTCACGCCCACAATTGAAAATTCACAGCAGCCATCTGCAGAAAAACAGGCTGATGTACATACACAGTCTGTTGATGTAGAAAACATGTTGATAGACCACAAACCTGAAGACCAGTCCATCACTGAAATGCCAACCAAAGCACAAAACACACAAACCTCTGGAGAGCAGCAGACTGAAGACCTCGATGCAAAGACACACACCAGCTCATCACAAGCTGTGTCACAGGTTCAAGGGTGTGCTGCTGACTGTCTGCATCAAAATGAAGAGCCAGATACTTTGACTCTGAATACTGATGACCAGAGTAGCATTCCAGCTGGCAACACACACACATCCTTAAACCACTTTGTCAAATCTCAGCCTTACACAAGCTTTGCAGACAGACCAGCAGGGAAAGTGAATGATCTTAAACCGCCTGCCTCACAAAAACATACGGATTGTGTTAATGCGGTCGTTCCTGTGGAGGATGAGAGGTCAAAAAATCACCAAACAGAAGACAAAGCTGTCATCAAGACTCTGTCCTATGACTGCCCTCTAGAGGAAACACCTGAGGAGCCGTCGACCAGCTGTGCTGCTGTACAGACGTATAAAGACGGTGAAGCTCCAGGAGAGTTTCCTGTGAAGCCTCAGAATGTGGACTCCTCTGAACTCCACACACCCCACTTATGTGACACATCAGTGGAAAATAAAAATCAGAATGAGCGTTCAACACACCACAGGGTTCCCTCTCAGCTGCTGATCAGCCCTCCGCTGGCCTCTGCACCCTGCCCCTTCATAGCCCGCCTGTCCCCCTCTACTCTGCTGACCAGCCCCACTATGCCCTGCTTAGGGATGACCCCCAACCCTGTTACTCCCTGCCTCCCCCTGACTCCCTCCCCCTCTGCCCCAGCTCTCACACTGCCTCCTCCTTACAGCCCATCAACCCAAGTTCTCTCTCCACCAGCTCTCTCTCCCTGCCCGTTCATCACCTACCTCCCACCTAGCCAGCCTCTGGCCTCCCCCTCTGGTCAGAACCAGGCTCTACCTGAACTGTCAGACGATCCAGCTGAACAGCATCACAAGGTTGAGCAGGCATCCTGTCCCACCACATCCAGCATCCAGTCCCTGGGGGCAGGTGGGCAGCTCGATCTGACAACAGGGGAGACTGCAGAGCAACACATGATGAGAAACACACACACACTGAAGGTAGAACATTTTACATGTCGTGCAACTCAGAATTAATGCTCAGCTTCAGTGTGCAATTTAAAGTTCATCATTGTTTGTGTGTGTGTTCAGGCCCCAGCGGGAGGCTGTCTGGTGGACACATGTTGTCTGCCTGGACCTTCAGGCAGCTTGTATATTGCAGCAGCAGGAAAATGGGCAGTGTGTTTGTGGAGTCAGACCTCAGGTTCTGCCTGGAGCTTAATACACACCTGGACCTTCAATGATGTGAGCATTTTGAGTTTCTTAAAGGAGTTTTTGATTGAAAACTGTTGAACATAGCTCACAAAATGCTTCTAAGGAAGCCGGTGGTAGACATTGTTTTGCCGTATTGATGAGTTCATGCAGTCCCATTCTTTCACTGTTAGTGATGAAAATACATAAATGACAGTGAAGAAAACAGCTGCCATATAAACAAATTCAGGTTTCAAATTCTTCCAAATGGGGCTCTGCAAAGATTTAACGAGGATAGATATTACGTCTTTTGGTGAGAATCAGGGTACAACAAAATAAAGCAGCTTTAATATATATTTCATTGATAGGATTTATTTTTGTCTTTGCTTACAGCCAGTGATCAATGTGTTTCCCATCCCGGATGCTGCTGGGCTGATGTTTGTGACTCTGGGTCAGCTGGAAATCAGAGAAGTGAGGTGAATACAACAACTCTCTTATAGTCTGATTTAAATGCAGGATTAGAGCCTTGTGCTGGATTAAGTTGTTTGGGTTTTTTTTGGGGGGTTTTTTTCAGTGCACAGGAGATTAATCGCTTTTGGGAAGAAACAGCTTTTGGAATTTGCTTTAGACCTTTTGAGACTTCTGAAATTAAAACTATGTGTGTTGTTCATGTGCACAGGATGCTGTCATGCTCCAGCCTCATGCAGCTGCTGCTGTGTGAGGGGATCGTCCAGACTGTTGTTGGTGTGTCCAATTCCAGAGTGGTGACGTCCTGCCACTCAGCTGCAGGTTCCACCCTGCAGGTGTTTACCCTGTCAGACAACAACAGGTAACACCAACAGGAGTTATTGTAGTTAATCTCTCCTTGTTGTTTTCACTTTGCAGAGTTTCTCAGGGTCTTCTCTCTCCCCGCCCCCCCTCTCTCTGTGTCTCTCTCTTTCTCTCAGCACACCAAGCTCTCAGCCTCTTGTGTCTCCTGGTGTTTGTGTTGGAGCCATCGCACCAGTGGACGGACTTCCTGATGCTCTGATTGGCACAGATGAGGGTGGACATGTCTTTATCTGGTGAGAAAGAGAAGGGCAGCCCAGGTCATTTCCATATTTCTATGCTGATGGTGTCGTCCCAGTCCGGACTGTTGGACTGACGGAGCCTGAAGTAATTTTTTTATATCGAGAACAGACTTTTGCCTCCTTGTTGCCGTTGGACCTAGAGACAACAGAAATTTCAGTGAAGATAAAGGCAGGAAAAATAGGAAGAAGGAGAGAGAGAGATGCTGCCAGGGAGAACTTTTATTCATAATATTACCACTTCATTTAGATAAAGAGTTAAGTATTGCTTTAAACATGCTGTTATCTTTATTGTCCTGTAAAATACAGTTGATGTTGATCAGTCTAGACTCACACAGCACTTGCGACTTTATGGACACATGTTGAGGCTACTTCAGCCAACAGTTATGTTGGGATGAATGTGAATTGGTTACATAAATGAAAGGATCGATCCCTAACATGTTTTTTTGTCTTTTGCCTGTGCATGCTGGGATACAGTCCAGGGCTCTGTGTGTGTGTGTATATAAGACAAATGTGTTCTGTTTGACCCAACTCTGATCAGGTTTAGTGATGAGATCTAATCACTAACGGCTCAGAACCCAAATAGTATTAATAATATCCTTATAATGTTTAATGTGTCAACATTAGAGCTCTATGGTTCCACTTTGACAGAAATTATCTTTTTAAGCATTAGAGTAGAGATTCTGACTTTAATTTAAATTTGAATGGGCAAAACTAAATGGAATGCAATAATTTAGCATGTTATTAATCACACATGCTTTTCCTGCTGTGACAAAACGCCTGCCTTTTAAAAAGTCTTTAAAATCTCAGTATGGTGCTCACATCATCTGCTGATGTTTACAGTTGAATGTGTTTTTTTTTTTGGCTGGTCACAGGAATCTGAAGAGCGGGCAGCTGCTGCGCAGAATCATCCTGGGTGATGTGTTTTCACACACGGCCGCTCTCAGAGGATACGCCTACAATGTGAGTCTGTTTGCTTTGCCGCTGCCACTGTAGCTGTCTCACCCTCCAATTGTGTCACACCTTTGTGTTGTTGTGTTTGTGCGCAGGGGGTGTTATTTGTCATGCTGCAGCATCAGCTGCTCAGCTCTCTCGAGGGGGAAGAAAAAGAAGCCAAAGCAAAAGATGTAATGTTGTCAGAGCAGGAAGAAAAAGAAGAGAAGAAGAGGACTGCCTTCTTCTCTTTGGTTGCCATTAACCCTCTGAGTAGCAAGTCTGTCCTAGCTACTCAGCTGTATCCGCCCAAAGCCTGGTCTGGCAGGTGAGATGAGGACTGATGAAGGACGAGGTGTGTGTTTCTGTGTATGGACATTCTCCTAACATCTCACTCTGGCCCTGTGTGTTCTGCAGACTGTGTGAAGCCGACGTCAGCAGCTCCAGCGTCGTCGGCCTGAGTCAGAGCGGCTGCGTGTGTGTGTGGGAGCTCAAGCATCAAGGGGCCGTGAGGATGGTGTGGGCTCCTGAGAGCGAAGGCTGGCAGCTAGCTCGCTGGGGGGGGCCAGACACGCTGGTGACTGGACATCATAACGGAGATGTTACTTTACACTGCTACAGTCTGAATTGACTCTGCCACTGAAATATAGACTCTCAGAATACTTTTATCAGACATATAAATCCTTCTGTCACTGTGTAAACATTTAAAAATAAGATTTTAACAAGATTCAGTTCACACACCGTTAACATTTTAACATCTGATCAGTTTACCTGTAATATTTACCTGTTCTATTTAAAGAAAAACGAGTTGCTGTAAAAGTTTTATACAATTTACATTAAACTTATGTGATGTCACTGACTTTTTTTTTTTTTTTGTTATTGTCTTTACACTGCCGTTGTTGACTAATGCATAATTTTCCACTTTGTCCTTATTTGTCATCAACAGTATAAACAGTTATGTATGGCCATGCAGGCTTCCTGTACTGGATTATCTCCCACTTTAAAGAGAATTGGCTCGCTGTGTTGTTTAGTGTGATCATCACGTTCCGATAAAAAAAAAAACTAGATATTTTGCCCAAAGTAAGGAAGCAAACTTATTTTAAGTCAAACACATAACTACATCAGTTAAATCCAGAATGTGATATTTGTAGTTGGTCATACAGACGTCTCACCACCGGATTAACTTGGTGTAGCAGGAAAGGAAAAGGAGAAAGAAATTTTATTGGCACTGACTGATTTCCTTCAGCTCTTCCTGTAGGTGACCATGTATAAGCCCAGGTTAGCTCACCTAGAAAGAATGCACTCTGACTGTTATCCGGTGTGGACTGAACTAGAGCGCTCAGCATTTGTTATAAAAATGCTTTCAGGGACCTCATGTACAGAAAAACCAGACCACCAGCTGAACTTTGCATCGGCAGTCTTTTCTAAACAAATTCACTTAGTATTTATAAACCTGCCAAGTTTAAGTTCAAACAATCAGCCTCGGTTAGTTAACTTTATATTTTTACATCTAAAAATGAAAAAGAACAACCACAGCTGACTCAGTGTATTGAAGCATTTGTCTTTGTTCTATTGACAAAGTTTAGTGATCATATCTAAAATGTATCTGTGTTTAAGATTTAGGATTTGAGAGACTAAACAAATTAATCTTGAGACATTAGTACATTTTGGATCTCAGAAATTGAGTGTTGGTGAAGTGAGAAGTGTCAGATGTGTGTAGCTGTTGTAAAATATTATGAATGAATGAGGCTGTAAGGGCCGTTTGAGTCCTCTGGGAGGCGCTAAAAGAGTCAGTTTGACTGAATGATTCAGCGCTTTGGCTTCCAGCTGAACTTATTAAAACTGACTGGCAGTTTTTATTTTCCTCTAAAACGAAGTTTTCTCTGTGGCTCTATATGATAAATACTGCCCTAAATACATTTCAACACTCTCGATACATTTAGAGAAATAGGTGGAAGTGTTTTCCAGTTTTAGTCACATCACTCGATGTAATTATTTTGTGCAGACATTTAAAAGCTCAGCGTCAGAAGAATAAATTTACATATGAACAAACTAATCTCACAGCATCCACTGACTAATGTCACTGGATCTTTCAGGTGTGTAAGGTGTTTTATGACGCTCTTTGTATGCGAGTTTTTTTTTTTTTAATTAATATCCTGTGACTCAAGTGTTTTGTCTTATTCAAGTGAATCTTTATTTAAACTCAGGTGAAATAAAACCATCTTTACAACATGTACGAATGTTCAGGCTGTACAAGTCTGTACATCTTAGTGAAAAAAAAAACAACAAACAAACATCTATAATAGACCTTTATAAAAAAATGTAAAACTAGAAGAAGAATGTACATGATGAAGACTTATTGACATGGTGATTTCTCGACATACAACACAGATAAAATAGACAAAAGCAGACCACAGAAGCTTTCTCCATCCACACAGCCAGTCAAAGGCTCAACAACCCCCACCCAGATTTGTCCACTGTGAAACAGAAACATGAATAAATGCTAAGAAGCCATAAGCAGAACCTTTGAACTGTACAAATCGAAGATGACTTTGAACACTGAACAGCCTTTTACACATTGACTCGTTCGAACACCGTCAATCGTGTGCTGTGCTGAGACAATTCAGCCTAGATCACGTCAACAGGAAGGTGATGGTCAAGCGTAAGCTTCATTAAAAACAGTTATGAGCTGGAGTGAATTTCTACTAACAATAGGTGAGATGGAAAAAAGTTTAATTCTCATGGTACATGTCAAAGTCGATAAAATTACACTGCAGCCCCCTCAACAACATACATCTGCTGCCTGTCCCGCTCCTGAGAGGCTGACAGACAGAGAGAAGGGGCCAGTGGCCGAAACAGAGACGGTGATTAAAAACTTTGGGGAAAGATGATTTAGTTTGCGGTGGTGGTGGGTTTGCTGTCCAGTAGTTTCTCCACCATGAGCTTGGCATAGCGGATGCGGCTGGCCAGTTCTTTACTGCAGCCAAACTCCTCCAGCAGGGACAGCTTGTAGGTGCGGAAGTCTCGCTTCTCGTCGATGTACGTCACAGCAGCCATCAGCGGACAAAGGATCAGCTTGGTGTGGTCCTGGCAGAGGAGGGTAATCGGAAAATATAGAGTCAGGCTTTGTGCAACGAAAGGAGGGAAAACAAACAAGATTCCACAGTAGATGAAGTGGGTGTCTCACCTGGAAGAAGTTGATCTGAACAGTGCCGTTGGTGAGGTGCAGGACGATGGCGCTCTTTGTTCTGAACCACATGGAGAGGTACGGCAGCCTGGCCAGCTCATCTCCCTCCCGCCGGGCTATATTTGCTCCGGCTTTCAACAGGTGCTCGCTCATGTAGTTGCGGAAATATTTCAACAGCGTTATCTAAAAGAAAACACAATAAACACATGAGAAACAAGAACAGGATATTAAGAGATTTGTCGACTTTGCATACACTAATAATTGAACCTGAGATTGTTTAGGTAGTTATTTAAACAGCTCACTTTCTTGTTGAGCGTAGTTGGGTAAGATCGGACACTGAGGTAGGATTCAGCTGCCGTCTTGTCGATGTACTGCAGACTGTCTCCGTCGGCATACATGATCAGACGCGTGTAATCGTTGAACAGCACACCCACGCTGTTGTCACAGAGCTGGTAGCCTGAGATTCAGACATTAAAATAAATAAATAAAATTCAACATCACTGTATTTCATTTCCTGCATCCACTGCATCGCATCAAAACTCATAACAGAGGTGGTGAGAAATACTTTGATTGTGAATGAGACTGATGGTCCAAATGACAAATTTAATCTTTTTGATTCCAACCAGCAGACACTGTGTCAGATTTTTTGGAAAACAAAAATAAACTTCTGGTTGAGAATCATTTGGATTTGTTTTCTGTAGAAATTTATATACTGCGTGCGGCAATTTATATTTAAAAGAAGGCTATAGGTGGCAGCGGGGTGAGAGAGTGGGAGGAACTAGAATGGCTTAAAATCATTATATATAAAAATCTCTGGCAGATGGACATCTTACTCTTACCTAACCCATATTTATCAGAGTAATCGACCCATTTGCTGATCCAGAAGATAGGGATACACGCAGGATCCTCTGCCTCTTCTGTAAATGCACAAAAGGAACAAATGCTTTGTATAGTGACGCATTCAAAAAGATCATACAAACCACTACAATGTGCAACTGAACTAACATGTCAGATAAACCAAGGAGCTCACACCCACCTTGGCGTATGATTGCTTTCTCAGAGGGCTTGGCAGCAATGATGCTGTTGAGCTGCTGCAGCATGTCTTTCAGATGGTTCTCGGGCGGCTCAGCCTCTCTAAACACACAAAAAAACCCAATAATATTAAATAAAAGAGGGAAATGTTGTCAGAAGGTTGACACAATCAGTTAGCACTTCCATCTCACCTTTGCAGAGGCTCCTCCTTAACTTCCACCTTCTCTGTCCCAGCTGAAAAAGAAAAAAGGCTGTTCATTAACAGGTTGATGCCTCTACTAAGACAGTAATTAAATCCCCTTTGAGCAGATATGTGCAAGCAAACAATGCCAGCATGTTTTAATTGGTAGACTGAAGGAGACTTTGGTAATTGGTCGTGCTGGGAGCATTACCTTTGTTGTTAATAGCAGTCAGGGGGCGCCTTTGGCCGAGATCCATTGCTGTGGAAGGAGCAATGGAGAAGCGTGGGGGCACCGTGAGGCAAGTAGTGGGCAGACGTAAGGGGATGTAGCCGGATGTGAAGAACTCGTCCACTTGCAGGTCAGCGATGGTGGGCCTCTGGGAGGGATCAGCGTGCAGCATTCGCTTGATGAGATTGGATGCAGCCGGGTTGATGTGCTGCAGAGTTTGTGAGTTCGGGTTATCAGGTGAGTTTGGGGCAAATAAGATGTGCAGGACAATTAAAAATGTTAAGGGAATTGTGAAAAGATACTGTGATTCATTTTGTTAGTTCGGCTTACCCAGGGGATGGTGTAGTTGTTTTTCTTGATGCGGTTGTAGGTCTCCTTCAGACAGGAGGTCTCAAATGGAGGCTTACCCACCAACAAAGTGTACCTGAGATAACACAGGGGGGGTTGTAGTGACTGGGCAGAATCATGTGGAATAGTGCTGTGCCCGGTTATGACTGAGTTTCCATACTTACAATATACATCCCAATGACCAGACATCCACTTCATAGCTGTGGCCTTTCTTGCAAAGCACTTCTGGTGCAATGTAGTTGGGCGTTCCACACAACGTCTTCTTCCTCTCACCATCAAACTCGATCTTGGTGGCCAGGCCAAAGTCCCCTGAAGCAGATAGTCAGACAAGCTTTGGTTAGGCAGCAGTACTCAAGTTTTATTCTGTGTATAAAGTTCTAAGAGACGTGCTCCTTTTAATCCACGGAGGACTATTTGTGTCTTTGCACTGTATGAGAAATTTCTCATAGTAGTCAGCGTAAACCAGTTATCCAGTGACAAATGTGAGATCAGGGGTGTGTCCTGGGTATTACTAGACTTCAGGTAACTATTATAATTTTTTTTATTGCTGCTAGAAATTAGTGGCCTTTATCATCCTCATCATAATCTTTGTAAGAGAATAACACTTTTACTCACCTATCTTGACCTCCATGTCGTCATTGAGGAAGATGTTGCCCAGCTTCAGGTCTCTGTGGATGACTCTGTTGTTGTGCAGGTACTGGACACCCTTGAGCAGCTGCGTCATGTAGTAGCGGGCCTCTGGTTCGGTCACAGCCTTACGACGCTTGTGCAGCTCCAACAAAGACTGAAGTAATAAAGGAAATCATTAGATTAGTAGGCATATTGGTGATGCGGTCAACAAGATGGTAGAAGATGTCAGGCGAAGTCCAACACTTACACTATGTTAATGAAGAGGAGGGGAATGTGAAAGACAAAACTGGATAGTGAATTCAAAATATACGTATAAAGTGACGAGTTCAGCATAAAAAGGGGATCAAACTGTGCAACATTAAAGGATTAGTGTGTTTAACTATTGATGGTTAAAAAAAATGTGGCTTTTCCTCTGGTTTTAGTGGCCTCTGCTGGGACAACGGAAGACACCGCCGTGATAACCGTCGGCCCTGAGCGGTGTGGTCACATCTCCCACCGACACTCACCCTCCTCCTGCAGATTTCCAGGACTACAAACACAAAGTCGTCGTCCTCGAAAAAGCCGTGAAAGCCCACGATGTTCGGGTGGTTGAGGCTCTTGTGGATGGCGATCTCGGAGGTCATCTTCTCCCGCTGGTGCGGCTTCAGGATGAGCGACTTGGGGACGATTTTCCCGGCGAAGACCTGCTTGGTCTCCACGTCTGTAATTTCGTAGCATTTGGCGAAACCACCTTTCCCCAGGAAGCGTCCCCTGGTGTATCTCCTCATCGTGCGGGGGTCCACCAGCACGTCCGGGATCTCTTTCAGCGGGGCCGTTTTAGGGTCGACGTGGGCCGACGGATTGGCCGGTTTGGGAACAGCTGCACTCATTTCGGCGTCTTTAAAAAAATTAAAAAATAAAACAAAACCTTTTTTTTTTCCAGCAGTCTAACTTTCGATAAATAGCTCAACCGATGTGTTTGGTCAGTCCTAGAAGCTAGCTAGCTCCAACACACGCCTCAATTCAAATCAAAACTAACGTTGAAAAACTTTGGACGCGGACGTTATTCAAGTTCTTCATTCAAATGCAAAATATATATATATATATACATATAGTGCATATAAATCTGAAAATTATAAAAAAAAAAAAAAAGGAAAGAGACGTGAAGTAAACGTCCGGCTGGTCCCTCGGCGGCCGCAGCCTTTTGACAACAGTCTGCGCTACAAGTTTAAAATGCTGCTTCGGTCGTTACGGCGCTCTCTGATTGGTCGCCTTGATTTGAATTCCAAGGCACTGCCGCAAAGCATTGTGGGAGGCTTGGTGCAAAACGAGCCAATCACGGCTCGAGAAAGTCACATTCTGCTACGTGATTGGCTGAACACCCGTACGTTTGTTGCTAGTAGGTTCCGGCTCGAAGGGGCTGATGGGAAATGTGGTCCGAGTGGGATTTAACGAGCAGCTGTAAACAGACATAAAGTACAAGTTGGTGTCGAGGATTTAATTGCTGTTGAATTGCTGTTTGTTTCTTTGTTTGTTTTCTGATTAGTCGAATGATTGCACTGTGTAAAATCCTCCGTCTGATTAAGACGACTATATCTTTTAACCCTTTAATGTCCCGCTCAACCGTTTGATAGAGCACATTTTGGTATTTGTATGTATTTTAATACATTTACCATGAAGTGTCATCTCAACCGTTTGGTAGAGGCCTATATTTTAAAAACATATTTTTTTTTCTTTTGTTGTTATTATTGCCCCAAGGAAATAAAAAATGCAAAGAAATAATTTTTCCATTGCTTTTTTCTTCATGAGGACATTAAAGGGTTAAATGACAAAGGGTCAAAAGGAAGTGGATTTCTCTTTCTTACATGCAATGTTGATCACTGAGTTTCAAGCCCAGACTATAAATGGCGATGATTTTACCAGATACCTGCATTTTTGTACACGCCTTAAAATTATGAATCCAAAATGAATACATTCATTTACTCATTTAAATCTATGCCTATATATATATATATATATATATAGATAGATATATATATGCCTATAGTGGGCCTATAGTAGGAACCATTGACTGTATGTTAAAAAGGTAAACAGTCCAGGTAAACAGAACCAATCGTGTCAATAGGTGGCAAAATTCTTTGTATAATGTGTCTTATTCATTTCAACAGTGCACTTTAAGTCTTTTTAGAGCAAACATCCGGGAATCTTACCCAGGAAGGACCTGGGAATCTTACCCTCCTGTTGTGTTCATCATGCTGCCCCATTTTGTCAGTAACACAACTGATTATATCAGTCAGATCTATGGATGATGGATATGCTTTAGTTGAGGCCTCTTATAATGAGTTAAAATGATCTTATCTGGGGTTTTCCAAACAGGAAATCCAATGTACCCATTTGTTTAATGCTTGTGCACTTTGAATTTTAAAATTATGTGATCTGACTTCCTTTGTGCAGCTGGACTAGCGAAGTATTGAATTCTTTCTTTTCATTCTATCTCTCTCCATTTGGTGGGAGAAATCACAGATTCACTCCAACAGCATAAGATGTGCAGTCTTGCAGAAACATCCATGTTGTGTAAAAAAGAATCTTTTTATGTATTCTGTTTCATGTCTTATGGCCATTGTGTGGCTCCAGAAGCAGTGGCCTACTCCTCTTCCTTAATGATCTACATGTACCCTTGAGATTGTTAAGTGTGTTTTCAGCAGCAGATTGTACAATTGACATGATGATTAGTTGAGGAAGATAAGAGGAGAACAAGTGGATGAGGAGAGAACAGATGAATGAAAAGACCACAAGAGCCATAGGTTTGTTTAGCCTCTTTGTTCCTTTTGACAGTGTGTGTGTGTTGATCATTGAAACATCACAATGTAGCTATTTTTATGAATCACTGACTGATGTAAATATTTCCTCCATGCATCTGATGACAATGAAAACTGACATTATTGATAAAAGGTGTCTTAATTAATTTGGGGATCCACAAGAAACTAGTTCAAAATGAAAATTATTTTGCTACTTCTCTATAAATGCCATGGTCATTTACAATAACCAATGCAAAATGTAAACATAAAAAAGGATCAAATCAAACATTAATGTTGTTGAAGGGGTTCTTCCTGGCCCACTGAGCCACTCAATGTTGGTCTAGTTTTTATGTAGCCAACTTGTTGGTCTGAAGCTGGTGTATGTGTGGTAATGTTATAAATCATTGGTTCCCAAACCTTTTAATTTGAAAACCCCCTAAACACGAATTAGAACCTGGATCCATATTCACTAAGTTTTTGTCCAAGGCCCTATCTCTTGAGCTTGACCAGAAATGACATACATTCTGTACTTAGAGATGGAAATACAGGAGTGAAAACATTATTCCCTTTATGGCTGAGCGACCCCTTAAAGAACCACTTTGAAAAATCACAGTTATTGAATAAGCAAATTAACATTAGCTTTACATCAACCGACCCCAATAATTGTTACAGTAGTAAGAGTCGTTTTATTGGCATAACATAAAAAAAAAGTGCACAAAAACACAAAGTACATGTGAGCAGGGATCTCCTAAAACCCTCCCCTGTCCAGACTCCTGACAGCCATCTGCCCCAGCTGGAGTTCATAGAGGAGGTCAGCCTGCACTGACCAGGTGGACCGACGCCTGATCGGGATGAGTCCGGCTGCAGAGTCCTATGACAGGACACAGCTGTGGTTTTTCTTCAGTGGTGGTCTCCGTCTGACGGCCGGTCTGGGCAGCGTGTCTCTGCGCCTGCAGATGGCGGGACTGAGCCGGTGCGGCAGCTCCACCTGATGCAGCAGCGCGCGGAAAACTCCCACCGTGTTTCCAGCCGTGCGCGCGGACGCCTCCACGAAGTTGGCGCCCCACTCGTCCTCCACCGTGGCCATGACGTCACCCGCCATCAGCACGCGACCCTCGGCCTCGGTGAGGTCCGCTTTGCCGCCCACCACGGTGATGGACGCGCACTCGCCCCCCTTCAGCTCCAGGATCTCGCCGCGCAGCCGCCGGACCTCTTCCAGGGACGCGGGGTCGTCCACGGCGTACACCAGGGCGAAGGCGTCGCTGTGCCGGATGCGCAGCTCCCGCATGGCCGGGAAGGAGTAGCTGCCGCTGGTGTCCAGGATCTCCAGCCGCAGCCTCCCGGAGCCGGCGGTGTCGTACTCCAGCACGTGGAGCTCCTCCACCGTGCGCGTGTACTTGTGCTCGAAGCGGTCGTGCAGGAAGCGGCTGATGAGCGCGCTCTTCCCGACCCCGGCCGCTCCGAGGAAGACCAGCCGCACCGTGTCGGGCCGCCCCGCAGAACTCATGCCGATCTGAGGAGTGAGCCCCGGGGCGAACAGCTCCTTCTATCAGCCGAGAATATGCGACTGCCGGCGGGGAGCTGGCTGCGGTTGCTCTCTGGTGGGGGGCCGCAGGCGTCCACCAGCATTTATAAGCAGCCCGGCGCTGCCCTCCGCCAATAAGATCCGTCCTCTTTGTCTCTCGATCTTGAGGTGAAGCGTGATTGAATCCAGACAGCAGCTCAGGTTCTGCTGTGAGAACTGACATTTGGCTGCATGGAAACATAAATGAGTTTAATGTCTCTTTACTGTCAACAGTCATACGGTCTGAATCTGTTTGATGGACTGACTCTTCACAGCACCAAGTCATGGAACTTCAGTAATAACAAGCAAACATGACCACATTTACACACTTGTTCATAAGTGTGCTTGTATAACCAGACGTGAATTTATTAAAAATAAGATTATTCCATAAGAGACCACGAGGATCCGTCACATCTCTACAACATCATGTAATGGATTAAAGCAAAGCGCCATTTGGAGGAAAATTGGCTGCCTAGACACAGTTTTCTCCCACTGAAATTATTAGTGACTTAACCATGGTGATAAACTTTATATATATATGATCAGACCTCATTTTGTGTCACCAATCAAGCTAATCATACCAAATAGGCCGATCTAAAACGCAATACTTCAGCCTAGAGTCTGCCTATTCCTTTATTTTGATTTTTTTTGTCCATTTCCTTTATCAGTTTTAGTGTTGGTCCATTATCCCCACGTGGTTTTGTTATTGGGTTCCCAGGAACTAAAAGCCTGATGTCAGGCAGTCATAAAGAAATGGTCATTCATGCACACACAACAAATATACAGACACGTGCTGTCATATTTACACCAGGAATGACTCATGGAAGGTTTCTCCTCAATGCTCACACAAAGATCCGCTGTTTGACACAAACATATATTGTTATGGCTATACAAACACACTGCACACGTCCTCTTATTAAAAACTGGAACTGAGTTGCGGTTTTTGTTTTGGTCTGAAATGTGTAATCATGTCCTGAGTAGCTTTAATGCGCTGGATGATTTACCAACTGAAGCACGTGTTCTTTGTGTATTTAATGGTGATGTAAAGTCATACAACATACTGATGAAACAACAGATGTGAAGCAAAAGGAAGACTTTATGGTACCGTTGTATAGGATGTAGGGCATCCGCTTCATTTTTCTCCTGAAGCATAACAAAGTCATCACAAGATACAGACTCCCCCGTCACTTACTGACTTTCTGACTCACACCGTCTGGCTATCGGTGGGTAAACAGATACTGTGATAGTCAAGAGGTACGTGCATTTTGGTGTATGCACTCATTTGTTTTATCACTTATCTCTACCCTTGAAGAAGGTCAGTGTTTCCTGTTTTATATAAGAGAGCAAATGAGATGGAAGCAAATGAAACAAAGAACAACAAATCTGCTGACAAACTTCAACATTTCACTGGATGGGACTGTCTGGTATCTTCAAGCATGAACCAGCCCACTGTCACCAGACAGCATTTTAATCTCCAGAGTGATTTTACATAATTAGGAACATTGAAACAAAATATAGTCAAATGTAGTGGACAGGACTTGAAAATGAACAATGACCGTAGTAAACTGGCTGCAGGGATTTGTCTTCATTCTGGGTGTTAGTGGGATCGGTCACAGATGTTGGGTGAACGGATCCTCAGGGTGTTTTGCAGGATAGTTAAGTTTTTGTTTTTTTTTTTTACACCAAGCTTGGAAAAACACTTTTCTTTATGATTTTTATGGAGGGTTTGTCATATTGAAACAAAAACTGGATTTCTGCAAAGTTTTCAGCTCTGAGAAGTTGGAAACACACTTTTAACTGAAAAATAATTATATGATGTAGCAGTAGAAGTTCTCCACAATGTAAAAAACAGCACAGTGGGGTCCGCATACTTTTAGCCATATAGTGTGCAAGAACCATCTGCACATTATCTACGCTAGATGGCAGCAGTAGACACATTAAAATGACAATGGAGTTAAAACAGTTAAGTAGTTCAGCTGTACTCTGGAAAATTACAGGTGCTAGAAATATGTGCTACGAAGAGGAGAATGATAGAGAAGGAGAAACAGTTCACACAGCTAATTACAATTCAACTCAAGAAACACACAGGACATTTTTTACATTCACTTATTTGACAGATGCTTTGATCCAAAGTCACTTACAGTTGATATTCATTCATTCATCTTGTACGTCTTATCCATTTCTGGGTCGCGGGGGGTGCTGGACCCAATCCCAGCTCACACTGGGTGAGGGTGGGGTGCCCAGGAAACCGACGCAGGCAAACAGGAAAACTCTGCACAGAAAGGCCCCAGGCCCGGGAACTGAACTTGCAGCCTTCTTACTGTGGGACAACAGCACTAACACTCTGCCGCCGTGCTGCCTACAACTGATATGCTGACTTGAATATGAATTTCCATGTCGGTGCAGAAAGCACAGGTGTGATGACCTGATCAGTAATATGTTAAGATAAATTGGAGATGTGAACAGAAAATAAAATCACACTCCAATTATGTGTGTTGTAATCTGAATTTCTCTGATCTTCAGTTTGGTGTCAGGTCTGGAAATGAAAGTGTGGTTGTGTGTGTATGTGTGCATGTTAGTGCATGTGCATAGAAACACACAGGAACCACCCACTTCAAGATGGTGCAGTGCTGTAACTCACCTACAGGTGAGAAGTTTCCTCTGCAGAAGAATCCATGTTTTCAGTCTTGGCCTCCAACAAAGAAAGAGATAAGACCAGGAGCATGAAGGACTGTCCACGGGGACAAGGTAAAGGCTGGTTTGACCCTGTGAGCTGCTAAAGAGTTGCAGCCTGTCTTATAGAGTAAGTCAGTTGATGTCTCATGTCTGCTTTCATGAGTGACCAGCTACAGGAGCATGAAATGGATTAGCCATCTTGCAGTTGCCATTAAAATGAAAGCGTGTTTAGCATGTTGCTATTGCTAGCTACCTTTCTTCCAGGAGCAGGAGATTGTTTTTGTCGGTCTTTGTGTAAACAGGGCGACTTTATTCGGTGAGCTTCTTTGTCTGGGCTGCTAAAACCTTCCTAACTGGCTGTAGCTGTGGTAATGTTGGTCACACACTCAGCCATGACTTCCTTATACTGTAGATTGTTACTGCTGCTGTAACACTGGAAATTTCCCCACTGTGGGACAAATAAAGGAATATCTCTCTCTCTCAGCCTGGAACAGCTTTTTTAAAAAGGCCTCTCCTCCATACACTGCTGACTGGACTCTAACCCAATTTATGTTTCCTTGGACCTGAACTGGAATGAATATATGAATGAAATGAACATATATGAATCTAAATATACTGTATGTCTGCATGTCAGGATATTGGTGTTAGCATTTAGCGTTTAGCCTTTAGGTTTCTCTGTAATTTTAGGTGTATGGCTTTCACCCACTGCTGATAAAAATCCTGTAGTTGGAATATGCTCCTCTCAATCACAGACTCATAAACCTGACTGACTCAGGTTTCTCTTCTGATGCATAAATGCAAGAGAAAAATGTGCCCTACTTCTCATGGTCAACAGAAAGCCTTTTTTTAGCTGCAGTTAGTCTCCACTCATCTTCCACTTAATTTTTTGTGTCATATTAGCTTTCTCTGGCAGGCAGATCTGACAGGATCCTGCCATGTGTTTTCTCTTTTGCACACACAATGCACAAACACGGTGCAGCAGAAAACACACAGGAATGTGAGCATTATTTCATTAGTGTGAAAATGGTAGACGCTCCAGTTCGGTTAGGGACTATCACATGTCTGTGAGATCTTGAGGTTTTTATTAACTAAGCCTTCTTCCACTCACTTAGTGCGTGAAGGATCAAAGAAACTGTATATCTTTAGTTATATGACTGTTTGGCCTCAAGAAGCCCATTACAAGGTTTACTAAGAGCATCGATCTATGTGTGTCTGTTCCATCTCCGATCATTCATCCTCCTCAAGCGCCATCCCTGCCATTACCCGTTACCAAGGCAACATGCAGGGATCTGTAGCGGAGGATGCAGGATGTCTGCTGGTCTGTATCAGAACCAACATGTAAAGTTTGGCACCCTGTTTTGTGATGGTGCGCTTTTTTAAAGAGCAGAGCTAAGTTTCCTCTGCAGCAGGACAGAATATGTAGAGTAGGTTACCTCCCTCTGCCCCCGCCTTCCTTTCTTCTGCACACATTTGGCTCAGTGAAATCTCAACGGGGACATGATTCAGACAAATGTCTTCCTTCTCCCACACACAACAGTCGATAGAGTCAGGACTATACCTGTCTATCTATCTATCTATCTATCTATATATATATATCTATATATATAGATATATATAGATATATATAAGAAGATGGTGGCCACATTTGAATGATAGTGACAAGTTGCTATTGTGAAGATGTGATATAGCTCCACCCATAATTTCTTCATAGTCAGAGCAGAGGACATTTACACTTAGAGCAGCAGTGTGGTTCAGTTATGTGTTTCTAACAGTTTTTGGAATCTGCTATAGTACACCAGGCTTTGGTTACACCTAAACTGCTGATTATAGGATTCATTAACAGGTCATGGAATTGGCATAGTCACTTAGCTTTGGGTTCTGGGGCAATATGAAGTCATGTGTCGGTCCATCTTAGAGGTGAATTTAATTTCAGACCACAAACTTAAAGAGTAATATTTGTGGGAACAGCGGCCCCCCATGAATTTTGGATAGCTCATAAAAATGTCCACTTTTTTCTTTCTTTGCATTAAAATTGGTGATGGACAAAGTATGTGGTGTTGTCTGTACTCCGTTAAGAAAAGAAAGGAAGCCTGTTAATCCTTTGATAAGGGGAAAAAAGATAAAGAGAGAAGTTTCACCGTTAAGAGGCAAAATTTTATTGGGGTTTTCAGTCAGTTCAGTTCAAATGGCAGAACATGGAAAAGACAGTAAAGACTGATGCTCTATGGAAGGCACAGCCACAATAATAGCCAGTAATAAGAGAGATGACTGACTCCATCATTGTGTTTACACACCAGCAGCAGCACCCAATCTAAGGCAGACAATGCATCACAACAGACGTGTGCGCTTAACTTCTTTGAAATGGACACTTCGTTATTGTGCAGATTGTGAGTCGCTGACTTTTCACAGTTGGAATTATTGTATCCGTGACCATATATTTTTAGGTAGTCTACTATACTTATGTGCTTTTCAAGAGCAGTGTGTGATAAATGAGCCTGATCCACCATCTCCCATCAATTTTTTTTTTTTTTTTTTTAATGAAACAAAGCTGGTCTAGCTAAAAAAGTCTCGGTCAGCCAACAAAAATGTTTCAAAGCTCCTTTACCTTGCTTCATTTGTTATTTGGTTCTTTAAAGTTCATTTAAATTAAAACCTTAGGCAGACCCGGGAAGAATTAAGTGGATCCAGGCTTTAAGGAAAACGTTTGACCACGGACTGCTTTCTGAACATGTACAGTTTTCGGCTTCCTAAACATTAAAGACTGAAACATGTTAGATCTGTCAGCCACGTCCCATTTCTCTTTTCACCACCACAACACACCTATCCACGTAAAGTTTCCACAATTATCATGTTTTTGAAGCATTCAGTGACAAAGAAAGCATTATTTACAGCAGAAACATGTCAGTCAATTTTAATGTGCTTTGTAGTTTGAAGAACAGGAGATGAATATGGCTGAACAGACATTTAACAGGAGAAGATTAGATATTGTGAATCATGAGTAATAGGATTCTACATGTTCGATATACCAGTAGTCACCACAAAGAGGCACGACTAATAAGAGTAATCGTCCTGATATCTTTCAGGTACAGCTTGACTGGAAGTGAAACATTTATGTGCAACCACACTATGATTCATTCAGTAAACACGTCAGCACAGTAAGTAATTTTAAATTCAAATCTCCAGTAAAAATCCCAGTAAGAAGAGATAATGACTAAGAAAGAAAAAATAAAAAAATGAAACACCTGTAGTGCTTTGGTGCCACGACTTCCAGTTTATCAGCTTCAGTTTCCACCACACATCCATCCAGACAAATCCACAACTACACACACGCATATGCAAAAAAACCAAAAACAAACAGCTACCTACAGTATCTATCAATAGTTTGAAGCATCGTATCAGAGATCGGTGAAGTCCGGCTGTGCTCTCTCAGTATTCCCAGCGGGTGGCGCTGTCGATAGAGTCGACACTGGCCTTTAGACCCCCAGCATGGTCTCCTTTGAGGTACTTCCCCCCCAGGGCGCGGATAGCCATCTTGTTGAGGTCACAGAACTCAAACAGGAACTGAACAGGCGTCGAGCTGCTGCACGCCACCGCCGTGTCGTCTCCAACACACCAATACTTCCCCTGGGAGTCTGCACCAACAACAGCACACACTTATGTAGCCAAACTCACAGACGTTAGTTTTAGTGCTGAGTGATGTACATTTACCAATCACTTTTTAAAGCCAAATGCAATATAAGATTTATTCCACAATATACCCATTTCATCATGGAAATTATGATAATAAATAATAATGAGGGCAGCATGGCGGCAGAGCGCTATGCTGCTTCTTTCTCTGCTCACTGCCGTTCTCCACCCACAGTACTGTCTTCTGTTTCTACATTGAATCTCAGCCAATCACATTTTCTGCTTTGTTCATTGGAAGAATGTCTTTAGACAGCCCTGTTATTTATTTATGCTTTGCCATCTGTAATATTGATTTAAAATTAATTTTTTTCTCTAACCCTGAGGTCTTGGACTGCAGCCGGTGATGTGGTTCCTGTTGTGCTCAAGTGGAAACCTTCTATATGTGGTGCTTTGCCAAGCTTGACAACTCTGAGATCAAGGACTGGTACCACCATCTGCAGTGGGTGAGCTCACTGTTTAATTGTTAAAATGGACTAATTTGCAGTTGCTTCCCTTTAAATTCAAACATCTGAAAACAGCACTTTTAATGACACAGTCTATATGGCTGATTGATGAAATTAAGCTTGTCAATATTATATACTATTATAATCCCATTTCCCGCCCCTAATGGACAGCATATGACTCATATTGTTATGGTATTATTTTCATTAAATTTTTTTTTTATATCAGTATTTTCCAAAGCAGAATAAATGTATGTACACATTTCCAAAGAAGCCTGCGTTGCTGAAGAAATATAATCAGTTTTGCAAGTTAAAAGTCACAATGTGCAGAATTAAAATATTTATGGAAAATGACCAAAATAATACCATCAGAAATGACTATGTCACACTGTCTTTCGTACTTTTCATTAATAAAAACGGACGAAATCCTTCAGGATGCTAAAACTAATTTTACGCACAGTAGACTTTAAGTCTTTTGGCCAACAGTCATGTGAACTTGCTGACTTCAAGTAAAACATGCGAGGACATTACATCCATTGTGTGAGCTCATTATTTTTTTATTTTAAAATGGTTGCTCACCTTTAAGGGCGTAAGCTCCATTGTGAAACTCCAGATGGAAAACGTCATAGGATGCCCGGTTAGAGTCCAAGGTTGGCATTCCAGCTTTACGGGCCCCAATGAAACCATGCTCCCCACGAAGGACAATGAGTGGACGGTTGATCAGCTTCATCAGGAACTGCTCTGCCTCCCCTAAAGAGACGGACTCAACAGGGTCATGTCAAATTGATCCGGGCCTGAGCCATAATAGACACACAAGGGTGTAGTTCAGACACATCACTGACCTGCACTGTCCACAGTAGCAGCGAGCTGTCCATTCTTCTTGGCGGTCACATACTTGCCGTTAGCCGCACGCACACACACACGACCGTCACGCCACTCCAGTTCAAAGTAGCTGTTGGCAGATCTGTGACGCACACATTGAAAAACTCAATGAACACACTGGGAGGCGTTATGTACGCGATATACAACATCAGAATATGTGTAAACATACTAGGAATTTGACTCCGGTGATTCTATGTTGGATAAGGGAAAGACAAAATAAATATATATATAGTGGAATGTGGTACAACAATGCAGTAATGTGCAACATGCATGTGCTTACTTGGTAGAGGCGTTGCACTGCAGGCCTCCAGTTGCTGTCAGGGTCCAGTATTTTCCAGCAGCGGTTCTGAAGGCGCATTTTGTGTCCTCGCGGCTCATCTCCAGCTGGAAGACTTCCTGGTCCCCTTCCTCATCCTGATTGGCTGACAGGTCCATGCCTAGAGAAGTGGGGCAGTCTACTGTCAGCTTTCATTTGTCTTTGGAGGTTTTCTTCCTCTTCTGAAATCTCCTACTCTCCAACACATAAAGTCCCAGAGACAAACTCTTAAAGGGACAGGACATTTGTCAGCGTTAAAGGCGTGGCCACACTGATTTGTTGTCTTATCTCACGCACACAGGGGATGCAGCATCCTGAACAGACCGATGTAATGGGAGCCAAGAGATCGGGGTCATGACAGCAGAGTAAGCAGCAAAGAGGCAAGTCTACCCAGATTAGAAAAGTTGCATTCATTAGTCAAATGGGCTGTAACTGCATTGCATTCTGGTCGAAAATTGATAATGTGAAGAAATGCTTTCTTCTACAGTGAATTTCCAAAGCGTCACACATGAGACTGGGACGCCTGTTGTTAGTTCCCATGTTAGCAGATTTTTGCCACCTTTGACGCCTTTGGAGTCTTGTTTCTGGCCACCCGAGGAGCCGGAGTCCACCATTTCCTCTCCTCACTGGGTTGTTGCTACCTTTGTTTTTCTGTACTGTGGGTTTATAGTGTTTTCTTGCTGACAGCAGTTGGTGCTGATGCTGAAATTTAAGTTGCTGAGAGCAACTGAATCAAATCAGTGAATTTGAGAGTTGTAAGATCCAAAAAAAAAAAAAAAGGAGTTTAAAGAGGATAAAACCACCTGTTGAGCTGAAGAAAATGACAAATTCTCTTTGTAACTATAAGTGGCACCTTTTACATTACACATAGTCGTACAAATAATTGTTACATAAATATAAATCTATGAATTGGATCAGCTTTAATCTGAAAAGATTCAAATCAGAGACCTGAAGGACTTCAATTAGGAATTTTCTTTTAAGGACTTTAATCCTTTTTTTTGTTGTTCTCATGTTGAGTGACGTTAAACAGCTGTGAATTTCTTCACCAAAGATCATCTTGGTCCTTAACAAAGAACTGACAGCAAAACCTAATTTTAACCATTGAGCTACTGAGCTGATGAAATGCCTGTACAGGCCAAAAGCCGAGCCCATGTCCCACTGGGAGTTATTGGACTAAAGAGTGAAACACACATGTGGTCCTTCTTAGAAAGGAAGAGAAATGATGAAGGCTCAACAGTATCTCTTTGCCCTGAGTTCTCCACTATGCTCACTTTGAAGAAAGACCAGGTCACAAGTCTCTGCCCTTATTCAAACAAAGATTATCTCCCATCTTCCACAGTCCAATAGCCTGGAATGCCGCCCCCCGCCTCCATACGTACACACACACAGCACATAGATAAATGGCTGTCAATGATAAGTCCTGTGTGTGTGGCAGCACATAATGTGAGTGGAAAAAGACAAAAGAGCATGTTGCATGTGGCATGAAGGCCGGAGTCACCTCCCTCTTCTGTGGTCTGTTTTCTCTGCTTCTCCTCCATTTTATCTCTTTTGTCTCCTCATTTTCTGTCTGCTCTCAGCCTATTCTGAGGTGGAGGATGATGGTTAACTGTCGACCGAGGCTGACCCTGAACCAGCACCCACAATGCAGGGGTAGAATTACTGCAGAAAAATGTGAAGCTCGGCAGAGAGCAGCCAAAGAGAAGGGGGAGGGGGGGGAGAAAGTGAGAGCATGATAATGAAAAACACATGGTGTGCAGAAAATGTCTATAATTCTCTCTCTCTCTCTCTCTCTCTCTCTCTCTCTCTCTCTCTCTCTCTCTCTCTCTCTCACACACACACACACACACACACACACACACACACCAGAATCATGCAACAGCTGCTGGTGGTGTGTGCCCAGTTATGCAGAGACTCCATCCTGGTGGAGGAGAGGGGGGACCGGGCCTTTTCTCTACGGGCTCTGCAGCCTCACCTTGCCGGGTGGAGACGTTTCTCTCGTTGCCCGCAGTCAGCACCACCTGAGCGTGGCTGCGCTCCAGGCCGAACAGTTCGTCCTTCCCCACCCGGCTGCTCCTCCCGGACTTCATGGTGCCAGTGGGGCCCACCGGGGCCAGGTAGCGCCCGTTGCAATCCCGGAACGCCACTTTCCCGGAGCGGAACTCCAGCATGTAGCCGGTGTCCTTGTCGGTTTGGGTGGCCAGGCCCCCGTCGTTGCGGAGGAAGCGGTTGTCGGAGGTCTCCAGGTGGTAGCGGTGGTCCCGGTAGACCAGCGTCACCAGGGAGTCCACCCCCCACGGGACGTCCCGGTCTATGGACACCTCCTGCGGGCCGCCCGTCACGTTCAGGTGGGCGAAGCGTTTGCGCGCGAGGCTGTACAGGTTGACCTGCGGGTGCACGGCCAGGTGCACGCGCCATTTCTCCGCCGGCGAGGCCGTTTGAGCGAAACACGTGATCCGGTCCTCGCTGCCGCCGAGGAACCGGCCGTGGGGCTCGGACTGCAGGGACCACCGCCCGTCCTCATGCGCCGTGACCACGAAGCGGCAGTCCCGGCCGCGCGTCTCGCTGTCCGCGGTGACGTTGCCGTCTTTGTCCGAGGCGAGGTAGCGGCCCAGGTGAGACCGGAGGAACACGGCGCTGCCGTCCTCCCCGGTCTGCTCCAGGGTCCAGGTCTGCTTCTTCTTCAGGCTGCTGGCCGAGGCGTTGATCTTGAAGCCGAAGGTCTCCGCCGTCAGGTACTTGCCGTCGCTGTTGATGAGTCCCAGAGGGATCTGCAGCAGGTCCCCGCCGGCGCCGTCTGCGGACATGACTGTCTGTCAGAGAGGAGCGAGTGAAAGAGATGCTGATCCGGAGCCGGACAGGAGAAGGAGAGAGCTGATGTGGGGGCGTCTGAGGGAGGGAGGGAGGGAGGGACAGGAGGGGGGGCTGACTGAGGATGAGTGTCCTCTGACTGAACACAGAGAAGACTGCCTCTCCGGAGCTGCAGGAGTTTTTTCTAAAGGCGGTACACGCCCCAGATGCAGAAGAGCTTGAGGGAGGCTGCTGCAAATTTGGCAACTCCACTGCATCCATAGACAGCAGCGGACTGTCAGCCAGGCCACTGATAATAACTCTTTTCCCCACACTGCCCCTTCATCTAATTCAGATCTGCTCACCCTCAGTTCCACATGGATGGAGCCATTCAACAACTGACAGACCACTGTTTGTCTTCAGGCCCCTGTGTGTGTCTGTGTGTGGTTGCGTGCATTGGCCATGAAACAGAAACATGTGATGATCTGTTGGAAACTATGAGGTCACATTTATCTGTCTGTGTGTTCATACTTTTATTGTGGTTTACTCCGGAGGGGAAACACTGTGATGTTTAAGACAATAGTCTGCTTCAGACTTTTTACTAACAGTTTGGTCAACATCCTTTCCTGTTTCAACATGAAAATGGTCCTTAAAGGAAAAGTAAAGTGTGGGTGAACCTGACTGGGTTGCACCGAGCCCCCTGACCTCCCCATCTGTCCTGGACAGTTTTGGATGAGGCCAACTATAAGCTCTCCCCGCTGTTTCTCTCTCTTAACTAATTGCCCCTGGTGGCATCTTGTCATGGTAACATATGTGTGCTGTAGGGGGAGAAGTTATGTCTGTTATAACGTTTTGCCCCCCCCCCCCCAAAATGATTTCCTTTTTAAGTGGAGCTGTATGCAGGTAAAAAAATAAGTGTGTCAGGAATAAAAACATGGAAAATCATATTTCCAAAGCTAATGAAAGTGTGGATTTCTCGCTTTTTTCTGCTCCAGTTGTTTCCTGGCCTTCATCTGGTCTGGTCAGCCCTTCCTTCCTCTTCCTTCATCCTCCCCTGAGCTTTGTCATAACTCCTGTCTGCATGTCCACTTTTATTTATTCTGGACAGACTGCTGACGGGCCTGTACGCTCGTCTTTTTCCAACACCTGATCTAATAATATGAGCAGGGCACCACAAGACCTCATGAAAATGTATCAAGTTTAGGTTTTGGACTATTTTGTCTTTTGTCTTGTGGCTTAAACCATAAATCTGATCATGCTATTGGGTTTGACTGTGTTGAATTTTCTGATCAGAGAGTTTTGTCCAACAGGCTTGTGCCAGTTTTCTGTTTCAGCCACAGAAATGACACAAACACTCTTTTGTTGTTTTTCCTCATTGTAAAATTTCCACTAAAGATGAAGTGATAGGAAAAGTTCACGAGCAGTTCACAGCTGCTGTTTGCCGTTTGTCAGTCAGTATTTATGCAAATTACTGAGCCTGTGTGGGATGTGCGTCTCTATGTGTGTATGTCTCTATGTTGATGTGCACCTATCAGTGTCAATCAAATTAAAATGAATCAAGGACCATTGTGGTCATAAATAATCTGTGAATATATCATGTAAGAACAACCGTCCCTGCTGGGTAAGACCTTTTTAAATCATGTGGGCTTGCTGTTTTTTATGTTATTTAGACAGCTTTATATTATTGCTTTTGTTTCTATAATCTTGTGCATATTTCACAATTTCTTTACTTTTTATTGATAAAATTATTGTTCACATAAATCATCTGGCCAAAGGGGAAAAATGCTGTGCCCAGACAAATTTGGACTCTCTCACTTCTCATGATTTACAGATGACATATAAGCTTTATTTTACAGATTCAAATATTTTTTTTAACTTGTTTGAAACATTTTTCTCTTGCTGCTGTTATGACATGAATGTATATTACTGTTGTTGCCCAGTGCTTCTGTAGCAGGAAACATCTGGGCTAATTTGCTGGTGAAGCGATGGGATACTAAACACTGGGAATAAATCATGAAAAGGACAGGATCCATGTAAATTGTGTTTTGTGTTGATCAAACTTGCATTAATCAGTTTGACTGAGAGGAACAGTGACAGTCTGGGATCTTGACCGGGGACTGGAGATGAAACTGGAGCTTTGATTCTACTTGAAGAGTCTGAAGGACATGAAGTCTGTGCTGGGTGCAGGTGGCAAAAGACAATCAGAAGGTGGGGCATTTGGAAAAGAGACATGGACCAGGTCTGGGTGTGATTCTCGATACAGTTTAGTCCGGACCACATTGCCTCCATGTGGACATTTAGAAAACAACAGCAAAGAAACTACTCTAGTTGTTAAAACAGCAACAGATTGACAAAGTGCAGCCGTAGAAAAGGCCTTTGTTTCATTATACTGAGGTTTCTTCCATTTCCAGTTAAAGAGATTTTTTTTCCTCACCAGTTTGTCACGCTGCTCTTATTACTGCCCGTGGACAAAGCACCACCATCAGGATTGGAGTCGGTCACTGGGTGCTGCCTTCTGCCTGAATTCCTTTATTTTTAAGCTTTTCTGGGATGGAGAAAGATCCCCTACAGGAAATCACTAAAACATAATAAAACTCCCTCTGGATGCAATCAATCATCAAACATCAATTCAAATCATTGCCAAAAACAAATCAGTGACTGACTGAAAGCTGTAAAAAAGATCTCTGTTGTGGTTAGATCAAATATTTCATCAGGGTGATGTCATCAACACAACAGTTCTTTTTCTCAGATACAGTAACTGTTACTAACAACATTTGCAGTGACTGTTGTATGTTTATCCACCAAGAGCTGTGTCCAGCTATGGTAATGGTAACCTTTGTCTCAATTGCATCTTTTCTTCTGTGAACAGCAGAGAAAATTTAACACATACAATAAATAGCCCCTTTAAAGTTACAGTGTATTTGCAGAGTCCCTGACCTCCAGGTAACATGCAGTGCAATTTGACACTCATAAGTTGTCATGCATACTACAACTACCATGCAACTTTACACACAAAAACTAATAGACCCGCATGCCACATTTGTTGACTTTGAAACTGTCAGACAGAGACTATACTGTAAATAATAATAAAAAGTAAATTTATTTTATGTCATGCTGTGACAAAGCCGTGTTTGCTCAGTGTTATACACCCATCCAGTCTGCTGGGTTGTTAACTCACAGTTAGAGATCAGCCTCAGCTTTTCTGGGCTCTACAACAACCACTTTATTGGACCAGTTTAACTATTTTGTGAGAAAACGGATCTGCCGTAGCGTTATTTGCTCTGGCTCTCTGGACCTGGGGGTCCCCCACCTGTATAAACAGTGTGTGAGAATATGATACAGTAACACAAGGTCGCCTCCTGCTCCCTGGAGTTTGCAAGACAGAGGATAATGTGAAGAACAATGCAAAAGGAGGAGTGTGCAGTGTGCGTGTGATGCTTTTTCTGCAGACTTTGCATGTGCCGATATCTGGTGAGGGCAGTTTAGGTGCATCATTTATAAAAGTGTTCTCCTACTTTATGGCCTGTAGGTGCAGAAGCAAGAAGTAAAACAAGAAGCAAGTGAGACAGTGGTGTCAGATGCACTCTCATTTATGGGAAAATGTGAAACAAGGGAAGTAGCAACAGGAGGATGTAAGTGTTTAATCTGCTCCAAGGACAGGGTCTTTGGATATGTTTTATATATTTATATATAGTTGAATAATACCTATTCTTCACATAAAACATTAAGGCATTAGAGGTTCCTGTTAAACTTCACTGGTTGGAGGTTAATAAACACTCAACAGGGAGCTCTGGATCAGTCTGGAAAGTGACTCTTTGCTTCCCCTTTCCTCAAACAAGGAAGGATGTGGGGTAAAATATTTTAGCAGCCTTCCTTCAGCATCTCTGAACCCACAGACAGAGTAAGGAAACGAGTGAGTGGAAGGAGGGATAGAAAAAGTATTCAGACTCAGCGCTGAGCTGCAGTTCAGGTCTGAGCTCTGTAAAGCTCTGCTAATGCACGGCTGTCTTTATTTTTCAAAATAAAACTCAATAAGCGTTGCCTTAGGATTCTCCCTTTGTTAACGACATTTATTTTAGTACTAAATCCACTCAATAGGCAGAATATTTTACATTAAAAATATTAAGCCTAATTTGGTAGGAGTTTGCGGCAGTTTATCACGTGTATTATGTTTATTTTGAAGATGCACTCGCACGGCTTCCGGTGCCGCTACAGCTCTCCCTCTCTAGCTTAGCGCAACTCACCAACAGCCGCCTGGTTGCTAGACGACTCAATCCGAAACAGGGACGTGAAAACAGTGACATCTGCTCGGAAACGGGACGTTTTAAAGGCCCCTTTCTGGAAGCCACGGCTGTCGGTGTCTGTGGCCGAAACACCGACTTCATACCCGGACAAACCGCAAAGTGTTGCTGACGCTAATTTGGAGTTGTAGCTTTTAGCTAACGGCTCTTTTTGTCGCCCCATGTTTTCACAGCTGCCTCTGCCGGGAAGAGGGGGGAGCCGGGACTGAGCTGCTCGACCCTTTTTTTGGGGGGGAAAATGAGACGATTAAACTCGGAAAAGGTCGAGTTTTCCGACTTAACGTGACGTTTGTTGCCCCGCGATGTTTGGTGCGACTGCTAAAATGTCTCTGGAGGCGAGTGATGTCCAAACAGACGAGGACTGTGAGGAGCTGGTGAGTCCTTCCGGTTCGGACAACAAACAAACAAACAAACAAACAAACCCAGTCTGTGTAGAACCGGTACAGACCTGAGTCCACACTGACACAGCTGGACAAAAGGACAGTTATCCTCATTACTTTTGGCTTTAGAGCCCCAAAACTGAGAAGATGTCTTCTGGGTGATGTCTCCAAAGCATCTGAAGGACTTTAAGTCGTTTGTCTGATGAATGTATTTATGTTTATCAGTTAAATCATCTATGTAGTGTTCAGGATGGTATCTTATTTTGACACTGAGTTTCATGGTGTTCACACACACTTGCCTGTCTCTTCTGTCCACCTTAGGTTGAGGACTGAGTCTGTCTCTCCAAAAAGAGGACAACACAGCAGATTATGACACTTATTCCCATCATTTCATTATTTTAAGCCCTAAAACTGACACAATGTCTACTTGATTATGTCTCCAGAGCATTAAAACAAGTCTGTGTGTGTTTGAAGGACTTCTTGTTGTCTTATTGTTTTATCAGTGAAATAATTTGTGTATGTTTCAGATGTGAATTGGGGTTTTTGACACCCAGCTTCATGGAGTTCATGATGCTTATTATTTCTTTCTTAATGTTTTCTTCTTCTCTCTCCTCTGACCACCTTAGGTTGAGGATGGCTTCTCTTTTTCTGCTGATATTTTTGAAAAGGTAAAAAAATAAAGGAATAATCTGCTGTTATTATCAGTGTTGTGTCTGTATGTTTGTTTTTTTGGTGACGACTTGCCACCTGTGTGATTTCTAATAGCGGATTTGTTTATTATGCTTGACTTCTGCTTCATTGGCTTGTTTTTGTCTTCTATCAGAAACTGAGGAAGAAAAGATCATCTGGGAAGCCTCCTCCTTCTCCAAGTAAGAATATCTGAGTAGCTCTATGTGGACATTTTGTTCCCGATTTCCATGATTGCTCATATATGGTTGGCATGTGTGCAGGATCTCCATACCTCTCCAGCCTGAATGTGAACCCCAGAAGAGCAGCAGTGGCAGCCTGGAGACTACCGAGGGCATCCCTTGGGGACACCAGAGGAGTAACTAGTGGCGATAGCGGCTCAGCGCGTCTCAAATCCCTCAGCAACGGCCATGGTAGGCACCATAGAAGCATAGCCTAAGCTATGTTTCTCCTCAGGAGAGATGACCCTAACCCTGGAGGAGGGGCTGCTAAAAAGAAACATAATCATAGTAATAAAAATAATATTCAGTTTATTTGTATAGAACTTTTCAAAACCAAGTTACAAAATGTTTTACAGTTAAAAACAATAAATTAAAAGAAACAGCAAAAATAGCAATAAATACAATGCTTATAAAGAAGCCATATCATCAAAGTGAGTCTTAAGTTAAGATATAAATGAAGCCACTGAGCTTGCCTGTCTGAGATCCCCAGACAGGGAGTGCCAGTAAAGGCCCAGTCACCTTTATTGACAGGTCCAGACTTTGGAGTAGATAGTATTAAGAGACTCAGAATGTTTGTTCAGCTTGCAAATGCTTTGCTGACTTTGTAAGTGTCCTGCTCAGGACTGAAGTTTATGGGAACCTGATGAGAAGCAACTCTGCAAGAAAAATATTCCCTTTGGCTTGATCTTGCAGGGATTTGATTTTTGTCACAGCTATCATTATAACAAAAGGTGGATACAGAGTAATTATTAGAATTCACATGCAAATTATTTATGTTTTGTCCACCTGAGGAACATCAGTCCAATTTCTAGTCTGTTACAAATAAAGAGATCTTTTCCTGTAGTGTTCTACATGCTCATTTAGGTTTCATTGCTAATTTATCACTAACTTTACCTTCAGCTATTTGGTGCAGGACAAATGTTTTTGCGGCTCAAAACATCCACCCTTCGCAGATTGCACCAATAATACAAGGACTGAACTGAAAAGCTCCTTACAGTTACATTATGAATGCCAGACATCAGTTGTTATACAAAAAATCTGTAGAATGGAGAAATAAAATGTTCTCAAAGGAGTGAATATTGAGGTGTGTTGGAGAATATCACTGTTCACTTGAATACATCTTTCTACAATATCAAGGTCACTTGCAACACTGGTAATCACACAGCTAATAACAGTCAATGTTTATAAATGTTGCTTCATCAATATTAAAAAGAAAAAGTAAAAAATAAAATGTCTTGATCAGAATTTTTTTTCCCTGCAGATCTGTCCCAGACGCTGAGATCTGAGTGTGATGTCACACCAGAGTTTCTGAAGCAGACTTTGAGCATGAGGAAACATAAACACAAACAACTGCACTCTGCATCTAATGGTGAGAAAATAACGGTGAATGAATAAATAAAACAGTGGCGAGGCTAAAGGTCAGGAGTTTTTTTTTTTGTGCCAGGCTGTGACTGGGATACTTTAGCAGGAATAAAAATTAAATTGCTGCCATCAGTTGTTTTCTTAACAAAGAATTGATAATGCATTTGAAGTGAATTTGTGACTGTGATCTGTTTCCTTGTTTGACTGTGTTTGTTTCAGGCTTCACGTTTGGAGCAGTTGATTCCAAGGAGAAGGAAGACATGAATGATGAGATTATTCGCCTCAAGAAGGTATGGAGTTAAAACCTGGGAACCTGCTGGTGTGACCCGATTACTTGCCAAGTTCCTGTCTAAATTACAGAAAAATAACAACAACAAAAAAAAAAACCGAATGAAGTCTATTCAGAGAAAATGCCTGCTGATAGAACAGAGTGTCTGTCAGGGTGGTGTGTCAGCAGAAGTGGGGGTTTTCTACTGCAGTAGCGTTTAACATAAATGTCCTGAAATGTCCTTGAGCAGGGCATTGACTGCAGCTTCTGCAGCTGAGTCAAATCTATATAACTCTGCACAAATTAAAAGGGATTGAAGATATTTTCCTTGACAAAGATTTACAGCATTTTTAGTTTGTTCAGATTTGGCACCTCAGGATTTGCATGTGTACTCTTTTAAGCACTCTCTCCCTTTATGCCTTTCCTCCAGTGTCTACAGGCTCAGAAATCTGACAACCAGCAAATGAAAGTCAAACTGCGCCGCCTGGAGGAAGATAACGCTAAAAGAGAAAAACAAATAGAAGAACTGTTGGATCCATTTAAAGTATGATCATTGAATTACTCCTAATTTTTGTCATGGAAACGTTAAAAGATGAAAAACTGTATGTTCTCTCTTTGTAGGGGTCTGACTACACTCGCAGTTTGGTGGATAAGAAAAAAGAAGGCAGTGTGGTGAGTGTGTGAAGTCTGTTGGTGCAGACTCCTGGTAAGGTGAATTTTAAACAGGCCTATGAAACAGTTTTTTCTCTGTTAAGGTTGTCAATGGGCTGAAGCAGAGAATCTTGAAGTTGGAGCAGCAGTGTAGAGAGAAAGAAAATGTCTTGAGGTAAAATGTCTGCCTGTCTAATCAGAAGTCCATTTGATTCATGTGTGAAGCAGCACAATGTTATTTTATTTTATTATCCAGTAAACTGCAAAGTGAGCTGAGGACTACCAACTTCGAAGAGCTGAAGATCACCGTAGAAACCTACTTTGAGGAGGTAACATTGATGCCTCTTCATTTAAAATTCAGATTTGTTATTTTTTCTGCCTGAATGTCAAAATAAAAAGTCTATTTTATGTTTATCACATAAAAGTTTCCCACAGCAGAATGCCTGAAGCTACCAGCAAAGAAATAAGACAACGAGACCAACACTGAAAATAGTGTTTGGTCCAAACAATTGTTCCTCGTCTTGCTGTGTTTCTGCTTCTGCTGTGAAAGCTGATGTTCGGTCACATCGTGTGAGCTCAGCTGTGGAAGCTGAAATCTCACCTAATGTGTGTGTTTATGCGCCTTGTCTTTCAGATCCAGAGACTGAGGGTGCTTCTAGAAGCTGCAGAGAAAAGGTGACATTACTGAAAACATGCCTGAGTATCATGTGGTGGACCTGTGGTCTGACAGGAAGTCATAATGGATAACAGTAATACACCTCACAATATGATATGATTGCAAATTTCTGAGTGAGAGTTATGGTGACAGATCAGTCAGAAGATGAGGTTAAAAACAAGACCATCTGGTGATGGGATCACATGAGGTGTGACTCCCTTCAACATGTTGATATTTTGACCACTGACCACTCTGGCTATTACTACAATGGACCACACCTGACTTAGAACTCAGCCTTCATTTTGATCTCAATTACACACCTGTTTTCCTTTTCACAATCGTAACACTATGATGGTGACGAAATCTGCACACAAACGGATACAAACCTGCCAAAGCACTCAGAACCACCTTAGTGGTCATTCCCACTAAATGACGACACACCCATGCACACACACACACACAAACTAAAAAGGCGGAAACAACAGCATCCTGCCACACTGGTCATGGCCAGTAAGTACCCTCATCTGCCTCTTTATTAAGTCTGTCTTTCTTATGAAACCGTCCCTCCCTCTCTCTCTTCCTGTCTGCAGTAATCGAGCAGAGAGTAAATGCTCCCAGAGGCAGCAGAAAGCTTTAAGCTCCATGGTTCATCGTCTCTCTGAGAACCTGAAACAGCTTCAACAGGAGAACACGACACTGAGAGAAGAACTCAACACTGACAGTCCTGCTGGAGGACTCAAAGGTTTCTGTTCTTCTCACACAACCCTACACTGATATGCCGACTCAGGGCAACCAGAGCCAGACAGACCAGACATTTACTGCATTTATTCCTTCCATCAGTTTCTAGTTTCACTCTTGCAGTTCTGCCTCCAAACATGACAGCTTTGACTTAGTTTACTTTTTACTTTTATGGTTAATTTCTTTGTTTTATAATTGATCAATGCAGTTCTTCTTTAAAATCGAATCAGTTGTACGCCTGAAATGATTTGATGGTTAGTAGACCAGGAAGCTGGTAGAACAGTGATCAACAACAATTGTAATAATCAGATGATTTCTAAAGAAAACAAGTCCAAATATCTCCAGTGGCTCTGGTTTCAATAAAGTGACTCTTTGTTGGCTGTCATAGTCATAATAATAAACTGAATGTTCTTGGGATTTGGTGCATTTATCAAACCAAAAACAATCACTACTTCTTCATGGGGGCTTTGTGGAGTTGTGATTGGGCCTTTTTCCACTATTTTCTGGCATTTTATGTAAATAATAAACTGACTATTGGGGAAAGTGACTGGCAGATTACTCCATTCTGAAAACTAACCCTTAATTGCAGTCCTGATATATTCTCAACCCTGAATTAAAATATTTAAGACTATTGTGGCATTTTAATCTGTACTGTAATGTAGATGAAAAAAACATCTTTGTGTGATTGTTTCTAGGTTACAGAGAGTGGAGTAAACAGAGACTATTGCGAAGGTTGCTGGAAGTGGAGAAGGTGAGAGGAAACAATAACTAGTTATAACCACGTGTGAATAGCACACCAGGTAAATGTAATTGCAACACATAGAGATGACAGTTTCTTCACAGACCGACTCCTCTCTCCTCCAATCAGAGGTCTGACGACAGTAGAAGACACACCCAGTCAGCAAAGAGCAGCAGCCGATTGGATCAGGAGGTCCAAGCAACACCCACTGAGATTCTTAGGCTTACCATGGCAACAGAGGCAGTGGTCTCCGTGGGAACAATCACTGAAGAAGGGGAGGAGGATACAGACCTGAGAGAACGCCTCAGCCAATTGGAGATGGAGAGGGTGGAGCTTCAAGAGATGCTGTCAAGAAAAGAGTGAGTGGGGAGCAACACGGTGTACAATACATACATCTTATTAAGGCACTAATTCAAACAGTATAACAGTGGAAGTGAAAGTGTTAAACATGGTTTACCAGACCACGAGGAGCTGGACCATATTAGTACATCAGTAACTGGGGTGACTTTGAGCATCATAAATCAACAAAATTTTTGTTCATGAGACTGAATCTCTGTTGTGTTGATATTTTTTTTCAGTGATGAATTAAAACAGGTGAAAACAGAAAAGGAGGAACTGGAGAAAGGAACAGAGAGATGGAAAGCTGAGCAAACGAAGGAACAGGAGGAGGAGAGACAGCAGCATCAGTATGTTTTGCTTGCCAAGTGTAACATTTTATGTCACTGCTGTTTGTTAACTTTAAACATTGTTTAAAGTTTATAAAGCTTCTGCATGATCAAGGTCATCTTCTTTGAATATTATGTTGCTGTCGTAAATAACTATAACTCATGATGCATGCTGTCTATCGTGATGCAGTTGCCTAAAATTAAAATCTCATCATATGCGCATGCAAATCTCACAGAATAAATTGTGTATTTAGTTTAAAACCAAACTCAGTTTGGTATCACCTGACTAATTGCCAACTGCAACAGGACATCAGCTATGGCTTCTGGTTTTGTTCTCATCTGTCTCTGTATTGTTTGTGGGTGTTTGTGTCTGTCAGACAGGAGTTGGAGCAGTTGTGGCTCAGGATCCGAACTCTTGAGGATGACAAAATCAAATATGCACAAGTGGAGCTCTCCCCTGTTTCTGCCACAATGGGAGGTGACCAGGAGGACAGTCTGAGTAGATCAGAGCTGGAGGGCACTGGAGGTAGAGAGAAAGGAGGAGGAGGAAATGAAGGTTTGGATAGAGATGTAGAGAACAAAAGGAGTGAGACAAGACTACACAAAGAAAGAGAGAAAGCAGCAAGAACTATCCAAACAAAGTGGAGGGAGCACAGAGACAGGGTATGTAACACTTCAGAGTTATGTAAAGGCAGTTATTTATGTGTGAGGGGAATATTATATAAAAATGTCCAGACACTCTGTCCCAGATTTCTTTTTCTATCTCCATCTCTTTGGATTCTATCTTAAGGACATTGTGATGTTGCAGTCGGCATTAAGAGGACATCTCCTCAGAGACTCACAGTTCAAGGACCTGATGAAAAACACACAAACTAAGGTTTCATCTACACACAAACACACCACACAGTCTCATCAGAATGGCCACATTCAATCAGCAGTATCACTCTAACATTTTCACAAGTACCTTTTAAACTACTGGTCGTCTTAATAGTATTATTGTTGGGGTGTGCTTAAATAGATCTTTTTTAATTGGACCTTTGTCAGTATGTTTAGTCTTGTTTATTTTGTGTAGTATAAAACAGAAGTATCCAGAGAATTATTCTTTCCCTGTGCTATTTTGTTTGACATTTTTCTGTGTGTTTTTTTTTTTTTTTTTTTTTTATGCTTTGTTTTTTTAAGTGTATAATAGTGCGGAATGGGAATTAAAATTTCTCTGAATAATTACAGGATATACTGACTAAACCAGAAATTGCATGTATTCCTTTGTATAGGACTGAATCAGTCATACCAGAGGATAGTGTTGACAGAGCTGTGTGGTTAAACAGCCTTAAAAAGCATTTTCTGCTATCGTGGTGTAATATCCTGCTGTCTCCTCACATATCTTTTGTCTCACCTGCTCAACCATTTTTCTCATCTTGTTGTCCTCCTCTGGTCTTTTCAGACTGTAGAGTCAACAAACTGCAGTTATGTAGTTTTCTCTGTAGGTGGAGAGATGGATGTAGTTGCCTTGACAATGATACAGGCTGCTTTCAGGGGACATCTGGCTCGGTGCAGTCCTACAATAGAGAGGTGATTGATTTTATCTACATGGGAAAAAAAGCCCAAATGTATTCAAACATACAGAACGTAATGAAATATGTGTTTTTCCACTTCAGTAGCTCAGAGTTCTCTGTGCCTTCTGCAGTGGTAAACAGTTTGCCCGAACTGGTATCTAGAAGAGCTCGTTCAACACCCAGCAGAACAGGTGAGGCTTACACACATCTTTTTGGGATTAAATACTTATTTTATATTTAAATTAAAACACTGAAATAATCACCCACCTTATAACTTTGGGGAAAGTTTTGTCGGTGAACGCACCATTGTCAGTCAACCAGTCAAGATTGTCGATTGGGGTTGAGGCTTGATGTTTATTGAGAATCTAGCACCATGTTCTCTCTTGCAGATGAGTTTGAGTAGTTACAGACATCTCTGGCACGCTGATCTATTCCGGGGTGCCTGTCACCTCAGCACCAGTCAGAGTTTTGATAGCAAAGGCTGATGAGGGCACTCAGCAGTCCTGTGGACCGGTAATGTCGCTGCCTAATGTGACCCCCCCCCCCCCCCCTAAAAATTTTGAGCTGCAACTGCTGAAGAGCTCTCTGCTAAGCTTCAGCCTGCTTTAATTGACCCTGCTGGATTTTACCCCTTCCTGGATCTTCCTGGCTTTTTAATAGGTCGACAGCAGATGGGTGCACAGAGCAGCGCAGTGATGTCAGCAGTTTTCTATTGCGTGTTTACAGACTTCCCCTCCATTTGATGGGATACAGGCTTCACTAAGAGATTTCGGGCAGCGCCATTTTCACTTGTGCTGCTGGAAAAGTTCTCTTAACTTGGTTTTTCAAAAGGAGAAGTAGAGTTTCAATCATTTTTGTGTTGCAGTTTTTACATTGCCTTGTATAGTCCATGTTATTAGGCAAGATAGCAAATCAAGAAGCTCCGATTTAAGCATGACATGGTGAGGTTTACACATTTGCATTAGTACTGCAGCTGCATCATCCACACTGGTATGTTTGAGGGTGTGTCTGATTCGTCCTATAATGGTTAGTTATGTATTGTTTTGATTTCAAGGTGCTGCATCCCTTCACAATGACAAAAAAAAGCAGGACGATAAAGACGACCAGTGGTCTGTGTCCAGCTCCACTGTCTCCAGAAAGACAACCACAACAGGTTAGAGAGAGTACATATTCTCTTTATTTATACTGTTGGAAGAATTTAACTTTGGGTCTCCCTATTTTATATATGCTGATGTATCTATATGTACAGTTAAAGCTTATTGATTTTCTGACGCTGTAAAAAAAAATGGTTGCTGGATGAAAATATGCCTAAACCATAAAAAAAATCTTCCTAACATCTTAAATATTAATGTGGAAGTATGCAGATAAAATTTTTGGGTTAAATGTGGTTAATGAAAGTGATGCCCATATTATTAATCACAAGTATACATATATATCTGTTGCAGATCAGACAGAACACGATTGCACAGCTGAGTCTGGAGGAATCACTGCAGTTGATTCTGATGATTCAGATGATATCATCATGTCTCCCTCACGCCCCCTAAGAAGCAGAGAAGTCTTAATCTTATAAACTCCTTGAGTCGTGTCTGTTTTTGTGTGTGTGCATGTGTGTAAGTGAGAAAGAGTGATGAAGTGTTGGGAGGGAGAATTTCTGTCTGCGTTAGACCTGGCTTAGAGTCTATGTAAGAGACTTAAATGGCCATGTTTTTTCCCCCAGGTTCCTATCAAATGCTAGCTGGAATATTCAAATATATTCAGGATAATATGGAACATACATGATATTTCTTTTCCTAAAGTAATATTAAGCCATTCCATCTTTAATGACATGGAAATAATGGCACGTCAACACCATCAGAATGTATAGATGCGTCCAGAGTTGACTGACTGCTCACCCAGTTTAATGTTTAGGTGGTTTAGGGATTTGTTGTTGGAAAGGGACGTCCCCATTCATTTTGATATGTTACTCTTGCGGTTTATTATTTGAGCCAAGTACTCTCAGTGATTTGCCAAAGTGCCTCCAGCATGAATATACAAATTAAAATCATAGTAGTAAATGCATTAATGTCTGTTGGGATGACTGGTCCAAGTGAGGCACATTATTAATTGCTTCATATTTCACAGGCTTGAAAAAAAATGTATGAATCGTTTTGTAAAACATAATGTCCTTACACCAATCAATCATGTACACTTAACAAATGATGTTGGATTCTGGGGTGATTGAGGAGGTGGTTCTTAAACTGATGCACTATTGAGTGAAACTGTGAATAAATTATAGATCAGCCTGCTGCAATAATCATCACACAATCAGTACAATGGAGGACACGCACGGTCTGTCTAATGCCAGTGTTTGTTCTCTGAAATGGATTAATGTAAACCTGTAGAGAGGTTGACAAAAAGAGTGCAGGAGTCTCCATGTGATGTATGTAACTTAATTTCCGAGATACCCAATAAAAGCCTTTTTTTATACTAACACCTCTATCTGATATGGTTCTTACTAAAAAGCAAAGTGTCTTTAATCAGGTAAATCCCCTTTTTTAGGTACTTTTAGAAGGAGTTAAGGCTAGCAGAATCAGTAACCTGTTTCAAATTACTTCTTTACGCTTTTTTCTCTTGCACACTTTATTTATGGCCTTATGATTATGTATCTGTGTGTTGATAATGATAATGTAATTTTTTTATTTTGTTTTATACTTTGTCTGTGTCCTGCCCCGATTTGTGTGTAAAAGTACTTTGCAAACTTTTTCGTTTTAAAGGAGCTACATAAATAAAAATTATTACTATTACAAAATACAAAAAATATTTAAAAAATAGGTTGCTTTAAACAGACAACATGGCCTAGTTGTGGCCATCAATTTCAGGGTCCACTAATAAATAAATCTGCGTACTGTAACATGTACTGCCGCAGTCTGACCGTGCGGGGCCGCTCTCACTCTCTCTCTCTCACGCTCACACGCACACGCACACGCAGGGACGCGGGGGGAGCAGGAGCTGCCGCAAAGCCCCGTCCTGCGGGGCTTTAAACACGGTGTTTGTTTCACGCTCCGGCTGTATCATCCAGCCGAGGAGCCGCAGCGCTAAAACAGACGGCCGCCGCCATGCTGTAGGAGCGGACACAACGGCCGCATCGTCCAGTGGCTCCTAAATTAAAACAATAAGATCAGAAAGAGTTTAACTCCCTTAGTCTGCCCAAAGAAAGGAGCCGCTGACGGGGTTCGGGGAGGGCGTCCCGGGGAGATGTGAGCGGACCGGCCCGGTGCCCGTCACTCGGTGGGGTCTTCGATGCTGTCCGGACTTCGGCCGACTCGCCCGTTGCAGCTCGCTCGGCTCGGCCGCCGCGTTGATGCAGCAGCTCACGGCTGTCGGCTTCAAATCCACCACCGGATCCGGGAGGACAATAGACACACGCCGGCCTGACTCCAGAAAAAAAAAAAAGAAAACCCAGAGAGTCCGCATCTCCAGGTGAGTCTGGACCTGGACCCGGCTCCGGTTCCTACACACGACGGGCTCGTGCAGTTTTTTTTTTCTCCCCCCCCCCCCTCCTCCTCCTCGTTGCCTTGACGACTCGGTGAGACTGCGGTAGTTTTAACGGACAAAGCGGGACGGAGCGGGGTTAGCTAATCCTGTGGTTGGTTAAAAAAAAACAAAAAAAACCCATTTCATCGACTCGACGCCAAATAACCAAACCAACACTTCTGCTGCATGAAGATGTGAAGATAGTCTCCACCGAGCTGAGCGGAGCTGCGTGTGCCGGTACAGTCGGTTGAATGTAATAGACAGAGCCGTGCCGTGTGTCGGGTTTGATTTAACGGCCATTTCGTCGTTTATCTCCTTCCAGCATGGGCGTAAATTGTGCGACTGCCATGTTATTGTCATGTCACAATTCATGTACAGTATGTCCAAATACTGTATGACCTCATAGCTTTCCTTTTTTTTTTTTTTCTCCTCCTTACGACGGGCTTTTAATTATTTACATTTTTTCGACACAAGCTTCACTTTGTGCGATATTTAAAGGATTTTACTGGTGCGAACGGGGTGAGCTGTTTTATGGCACAAATTCAGTGACCACAATTATGATGATCCAGGCACATTACACGGGATTATTACAGGGCAGTAAACCACAATACCCCGGGGACTCAAAGGGAAAGCAGCCTCTTAAAGGCCAAAAATAATCATATTTATTCAATCCTGAAAAGTAGCTGAAATAAAGTGTTGTGTTATGTTGCGGTGTTTTAGCCCCTTTAAAACACACACTCGACATGTCAAAGGAACATCATTGATAGGTAAGGGACATGCACACAGTAGAGAAAGGTTACCTCATTTTACCGACTAAAGTCTCTTAATTTGGTGCAAAACTAAACTAATAAACAAATTCTGACGTGAATTTTCCCAAATATTAATGCTTTGAGTGTATTCCTAACGTGTAATTTTGGTATAGAGATGTTAATTGATGCTTCACCCTTGTTAAGTGACCCATAACTGATAACATGTCACATGAGCCTTGTAATAATCTCAGTCCTCAGTAGTTACTGTAATTACAGGTTTTAAAGGGGTTGATGGTAGACAGTATTGGTAGTTAAGACAGCCAAGTGCACCTTAATCTTGGTTAATAGGTTTTGTAAAAAATAAATAAATATTGATACTAGTTGTGTCACAGCTTTGCCATAGGCAGGTAATGTTTGTGACCAGTTAACTCACAGCATTTGTGAATTTCCTTCCAGTGTCTGTGTGAGGAATCGGCTTACTGAGTGAAGTGACAGCCGGCAGGTAGCTGCATTGGAATGGCGGCTGTAGTGAACTATTCCCCACCTTGGTGGGTGAATCTACTGCACCGGTTACCCCATTTCAACATTGAATTCCAGCTGGTGAGCAGTGACTTCAGACCTGAGGACTCTGAGTACCAGAAGGTAAGACAAGTATGGGGGAATAATTACCTCCCACTCAGCATTCATCATCCCCCTTCATCATGCAGCATCACCGTATTATCCTACTTCCTACCCACACTGTAATTTCACAGCAGAGTGGCCAAGTAGTGACTGACTCCTGCAACTGCCAGAGTTGTGGGTTCCCTCTCTGCATCAATCAATACTGTGTGTGTGTGAGAGAGAGAGACAGAGAAATGTCCTTGATCACAGCAATGACCCCTTACCTCTAAAAATTGATTAGATAAGTTATTCCCAACATGGGGTCAGGATCCCAAATGGTTGCAACATAGATGAGTGGCAGTATTTGTGAGAAAAACCCAAAACACTTTTTTTTTTTTTTAGGAATAAATGGTGTTTCCTTGCCATCTTAACATTTTTTTTCTTTTCATTATGAAATATCCCACCTCTTTAGGACCGTCAAAGCTCTTAAATCGAAACAGTTTCCAAGGGAACATCACTCCCTGGGTCTAGTATTCACGGCTCAGACATGCAAGCTGTAGTGTACTGAGGTGTACTGAACAAGCACTACTTGCCTGGCTCTCCAAAGGTCACAGAACAAACAGTATAGGAACTAATGGATTACAGATAGATCAATAATAATCCATTATAGATCATTAATAAATCCAAATGTGAAGTTTTTCTGCGTTAATGTTATTATCAATAGAATATCTATTGGCTCTACACAGTTATTTGGAAAAGGAAGCATAATTTGAGAGCATCATTTTTTGTGTTTTGTGAATTTGTGATTGGAATTCATCACTATATTCAGAATTTTTACTGGATAAACAATTAATTAATTGGGAAAATAATCCGAAAGGAAAAACAATCATTAGCATAAGTTAAAAGCCAAAAATTAATTGCAGCCTTGCTTTGATAAAACACTCTCTAAGTCGGCAGCGCTGCCTTGGAGAGCAGCTGCATCCAACAGGGGCTTCGGCCCAGTTTTGCTACATTTCATCAGAATGTGCAAACAAGGTGACTTCCACTTCTCTGCAGCAAAAAACCATAGTCTTCAAAGCCCACATGAAGCCAAGACACTTCAGCCCAGCATTTCATGCGCTGCAGTCACCCCCTTATCATAGTTTGCTGACATGCAACGGGATCGGAGGGAGGGCGTGCAAGTTCAAGAGCTGAGCGTGGGAAGGCACCCACGGCCATGAACAAGGGAGGGGAGATGAGGACCGGAGAGAGAAGCAGGAAAGAGGAGGAGGAGGAGAAGTGAGAAAGATAAAAAGAGACTGATTGGAGGCGAGAGGAGAAATCTCGATGAGCCATGGGAGGTGCTTCTAAATTGCCAAATAGCCACTTCCTGCGAGCTATTCAATGTTTAACTAAGGGCCTTTGTGTGTGTGTGTCAGTGTGTGTGACCACTGGAATTTTAAGGACCCCCTTTTTAGAGTAATTACATCCTGACATATTTTAGCAGACGGTGCTGTTTCTATGTCACTGATCATCCTGCTCCATGATCATATTTTTGTTTGCACATTTGTATGTACAGTTGTGCATAGCACATGAGCGATTTCTGTGTTCAGTTTCTGTGTCAGTGCGTATTTAGCACTTGGTGTTGTTTGTCGAGGTGAGGTCACAGATCTCCCCCAGGGGTTGTGTGTGTGTGTGAGTGAATATAGGGGTTCTATTCAGGGTGAAATCATTAATTCTGGCTAGATGGGGGGAGGGAGAAGGCCAGATAGAGGGTGAGAAGAACAAGAAGAAGGAGGCTGAATTGGGATGGGGGAGGGAGGGTGTTAGGAGAGAGGGAGAGAGGGGAGGTGGGTGGGAAGGGGAGGGCTGTAGTCTGTTGTGAAAGAATGCTCGCTTTCTTTCTTTCTTTCTTTCACTCTTTCACTGAAGCTCGTCTTTAGATTGGCTCAGTGTATCTGTCTCAAAGGCTTTCATGCATCCACTCATCCAGCTGAGAAACACACAAACACACACACATACAAACAAGGTCCCACACAGTGCCCTTCAGTGCGCTAAGTCCGCCACTACACCACAACGTAACACACACACTCACACACTCTCTCTCACACAATAGAGAGAGATTCTTCTCTGTAGCGTTTTTTTGTTTTGGTTTTTTTTTTCCTCTGATGTGATTTGGCTCAGGTTCATTTGTATTCAGCTCTTGAGCACTGAAACTTTCTTCTCACACATTGTCACTCACTCATTCACTCACTCCCTAACTCACTCACTCGCTCACTGACTCACTCACTTACTTTTTCCTCTTATGCAGGAGTTTTTCCTCTTAAACCAACAAACTGTTTAGTATTCATTCATGGGACCAGCGAGTGTCTGATGACTTTGACTTTATTTGGGATGCTGACTGTGTGGCTTTTTGCATGAAAACTGTTTCTTTTTTTCATGAAAAGCTGAAATTGGAGCTCTTATCCTGGGGTTCTGTAAGGCATTGGAATAGCGTGTGTGTGTGTGTGCGTGTGTGCGTGTGTGTGTTCATCTGTTTGCATTACGGTAGAATCGCAGAGTCAGCTACCAGCCACAGTTTAACAGCTGCAGAACATTACAGAGGAGTCATGTGACCTGTAATAACACACATGTATTCCCAGCTGTGGAAAGTAAGTCAGTGATTGGTATTTTTGTTATATTATGCTAAAGTTTGCACAGCGGCAGACATTCTCTCATAGTATGTTGGAAAAGGATCACCAAGGACCAAAGTTGCCACTCTCAAGTCTTTTTGTTTTTAAAAATTAAAAACACCATCTGCATTCAAAATCAGATCTTACTATTGGTGCTTTAGTTGCAGTTTGACCCTGTGATACAGGTGAAAATAAGCAGGATGAACTAGAGGTCAGTCAGCCCCTCCAGAGAAAAGATATAGGGATAGTAGGCTGGGCCAGACTACAGAGTAAAACAGGCAGGGAGAGTGCAAGGTCAACCCGCTGAACTGGAAGTGATTGATCCTGTCAGCTCAACCATACACACACACACACACACACACACATTCACAGGCATGCACGTACACACACTTAAACAGACAGATTGAAAGTAGATCACTGTGCCTGGGTGTTTTAACATTTAGCCCCTCCTCCAGCCTGCAAGCTGATCTCCAAGAGCATAGATGCACACACACACACACACACACACACACAAATGCATGCACAACAAAGCTCAGCATGCTTATTAGTAGCTAATTGATCCACACTTAATCTGTTTTGATGGTTTGTCAGGCTGACTGTTAATCTAGCAGCCATCGTGCACAGTTGCAGGAGAGTGAGGTGGCTGCAGGGACCTGGTCCATGGTCAGATAAACACTTTAACATTAAGCCCATATGCAAAGATGGGGATTGCTTTATACGCCCACTAGTATTGAGATGATTATTTGAGTAAACAACTAATTTACAAGCCATTTTGACAATCAATTAATAATTTGTAATATTCATTATTTAAGATATTAAGTTGTCATTGGCATTCACTGCATTTCTTTGTTTTATATTATATCCAGACAAATTTGGGGTCATTTGAAGATATCACTTTGGACTTTTTACAATTGATCATTACAATGTAAATTTTTGTTATCTTATTATTTTTCAGGATTGAAATTATTTTAGCTGTCATAATTTGTGGTTGCTGATGATTGTTGCTGACTATGTGCTTGACCTTTTTTTGCCAAGTCCATATGACCAAAAGAAAGCAAAAAATCCTCATATTTGTTATCAAAATGGTTGCCATTAAATATTTGATCCATCAGTTTTTTCAACCTTTGATAATAATGTAACCAGAAGTCATACTAAAAATTCTACACTCTCCTGGTCTATTTCGCCTCCCTTATTTCTTCCATTCAATAATATCTGTACTATACCATTGCCATTTCTTAGCATGATTTATAAGAGATGCCATCAAAATATCCATCATACTGTTGCATTTCATTCTCATTCTGCAAAGCTTAATGCATGTTACTCTATATGGTGTTAAACCCTAATGGTGAATTAAAGTCACAAGAGATCAAAGAGTGCATTAGAGGAGCACAGTATGCCTTTACCTCAGCGCCTCATCTGTAGTGGCTAAGCTCACAGATAATAACAGAGGATAATACCAGACTACGAATCTGTGGAGTTTATCTCCCCCTTTTCTCGGGTCAAGACCCCCTCCCCCCATCCTCTGCTCTCATCTTAAACCTGTTGTGGAAAAGTTGTTTTTCTCTGCCTCAGATGAAGCTGACCAAATGTTCGCCCAGCAGAAAGTAATAATTTAGTAATGACAGCCTTATTCACACATAATTGACCAGAATGTGCTACATATATGGCCTCTTATATTAGTGCAAGTTGAAGCTTAAGTTGTAAAAGTACAAAGCCACAATTAGTCATCATCATCAAAGAACTGTAATCATTTTCAGTGGATTAGAGTTCGTATAATTACTATCTCCTACCTGTGTGCTCAGAAAATAAGTTTATCAGTGCTTTTAATAAGGACTGAGACCTGTGGGTTAGAGTTTAAAACTACTCTCTCCTTCTGAATGCCACAACACAGCACTGCAGGTCACATCCTGTCATGTATCATAATGCATCCTATAGTGGTCCAGCTTAATGACCAACAATAGCCTTGCTGGATCTGCTGAAGCCCTCTGGAGTTCATGCATTACCTTTTGCTGGCCTGGTTATACATCCGCCACAGTTAATGCTGACCTTATTAGGCTGCATTGTTATTCAATAGACCACATATCAGCTGGCCCTTATGTCAATAGTTATTTCTGTGATGTTTCTCAAATTCAGGAATTTCCCAGTAAAAACACTACGACAGACTCAAAGCCACAGGGATCAGAAGAATCTTTCAATTAAACAATAAAACACATTTAGCACTAACAGTCTAAATATCTTAATGGTGACTGCAGTGTTGTCATTGGTCTCCACTTTGGTTCAGACAAAAATATCTTTTACAGCTATATTACAGATTGCCATGATGTTTTCTATAGACATCATTATCTACTTCAGGATTAGTTATAATTCTCTTGGTGCTCTTTTAACTTTATTTTTTTAACTCAATCATCTCACATCAACTAAATGCCAATATTAGCATGCTGACATTGTAAAACTAAGACCGTGAATATCGTAAACATTGTACATTAGCGTGTTAGCATGGTCACTGTGTGCGTGTTAGCATGCAGACATTGGCATTTATCTCAAAGAAACACTGTGCTTAGTACTTTCTCACACTTCCACTAACATGGCTTTGGACTAAAAAAATGGTTAACAGCTTTTTTGGCTTTTGACCCATCAAAATGAGAGAATGAACAAATGTAGATATCTGCTGGTTGGGACCTGTAAGTTCAGTTTTTTTGCCTTGGTGTGTTAATACACAAATAAGAAGACCCCATTTTCAGGTTTGGATTCACTGTGCTTGACAATTAAGCTTTATTATGCCAACATCCCATTATATTTTAAGATACAAAAAAACATACATTTTAATTCGTGTTTGAAGACGGTTTCTATTGTTACTCATAGACACTCAAAAAATACATGTGCATATTTACAGTGGAGGTGCATAAATATCTGCAGGGTGAGGAAACTGCTGGCTGGCAGTGAGGAAAAATTAGGTCAGTAGAAAAATCGGCTGTGTAGAAGTTTTGAAAGCCAGGAAGTCTGTGAGTATCTTGGAGGTGGCGTCAGACTGTGTTATCTTCCACAGAGGAGTCCCCTGTATTATAATGTTGCTGTTTCTGAGCGAGCACAACTGTGGCAGGATTCCTTTGTCTTAAGTGATCTTGCAGGTGGAGGTTTGGTTTACCAGAAACATGACTTTGTCTCATCTTGGCCTGGCAGTAGAATGACTTCTCCAGACAACTCCAGAGGGGAAAGAAAAAACAACATTGCAGTGCGTGTGTGATAAAAAAAGATTTCAGGCAAATTGCTGCAACAGTCCTCATCCCTGTCTTAGACCATTTTCCCTTTTCAGTCTTCAGTTAAGTCACCTTCTTTCACATCTTCTTTCTGTTCTGTCTTCCCAGTTTGTGTCTTTTTTTGTTCCAAATTTACACCCCCCTACTTCTCTGTCTGTCTGCCCCCACCACCCCTTCCTCCTTTTACACTTCAAAGCTCTTAGAGGGTATGTGATCTGTGTGGTGGGTCTCTAATGCACATAGCTCCTCAACAGCACTGCTTCCGCTCATACAGTGGAGGTGTGCATGTTTGATGGTGTGTTTTTCATGGTATCCATCAAATGCCCATTGAACAGCTATTATTTTCTTACCTCAAATAGCTACACAACGAAGCACAAAGTGTGTCTGTGTGTATCTATCTACACAGGAAAAACTACATTATGTGGTCTTTCCATGTATCTGGTTTCTGCTCATATCAGCTAATTTGCTTCCTGTATCTTTAACATTTTTCCTAAATCGTCCCTTTCTCTGTGGTAACAGCTATCCAATATGACATCCTGGCATACTAAATGATTCAATCCCAAAGTCTGACAGAAGGAATGTAACACAACACAACAATTTGTAAATTATGTTGTTGCCGCTGATTGGCTTTCTCCTTCTTCCTCTCCTCTCCATAGTCTATTTTGCTGCTCGGTGCCGTGGCGCTGGTCTGTTTGGGTCTGGACCTCCTCTTTCTCCTCTTTTATTCTTTCTGGCTTTGCTGCCGGCGACGCAAGAATGATGAATCTTCGCACTCCCATACGCACTCTCAGCAGCCTAGCGCCGACTGCTGCTGCACGGCTTGGTGTGTTATCATTGCCACCCTCGTCTGCAGGTGAGACGTTATTCTCATAAGAATGAAACCCTTATGCACTTAAATGTCATGAATGTTTGACATTGTTTAACCCCCCTTCACGCATCTCCACAGGTTATAAGTTATGTTTTATTGAATGGGCTATTTGTAAGGTTTCTGTGATGCTGATCATGGAGAGTTGGTAGTGTGTGGTTGCCAAGAGTTTCATCCATTCCATTCACTACCACTATGTGATAGTGAGTCACAACAAAGCAGCATAGCAAGAGGTACCTTCAGCGTTACTTTCCACCATTGTAGACAGCTGTTAATGCAAATGGCTAAGTAGCAATTGTGAAAATAGCTCCTTTAACAATACTTGAGTCACCAAGAGTTCTTATAGTTGATCATTCTACAGATTTAGAGAAATTGCCCCTGAGCCTTAAAAAGGGACTCTTCATTTTTCCGTAGGGATTTACACTGGAGTGTTCCGCTGATTAGCTCAGCATACTGTAGCCTGTTGGTGTTCAGCTGTGTGGAGATTGCCACTAAAATTGCACAGGACAGACACTATATCTGAGTCACACAGCTATCCATCTTCACTTGCTCAGTAAGTAAGTTTATGCTTTCCCTCGGTTTAGGTTTATGCACATTTTCAATTGCACATTAAAAACTTACTGAAGGAAGACTGACTAATGAATGTAGATTACAACAGATACATTAGTTCCTGTGACAAATGACCTTGGACTTGCTTGATTGTGCTGATTCACATTTATAGAAATTTCTTACACATGTATATTTCGCCTGCCCAACATAGTGTACACTGTTTTGCAGCTGTGGAATGAATCATTACACTTTTGAGTCAGTATCTTCTGTGAGAAAGAAAGGGATAAATAAAGAGACGTGGAGGGAATACAGTCTGATTAAACTCTTCAAAAGCAAATAGACTGTTGTTTCTTAATAAATTCCATCAAGCATAAACCATGACCACTTCTTTCATTCTCTTCAAAGTTGACATTTTGTAGGTACAAGATTTTCACTCAGCAAAAGCCATATGACTATTATGACTGTACATTGTACGAATCAAGCTCACTCAGTGTTGTGTAAGTCCATGTGGTGAGGCTGGGAGCCAGCCAGGTTGTTGCACTGCTCTGTTTGTGTTTATCTGACTCTGAAGGCTGTGTGTACATGCGGTCTTTAACCTAAATGACCCAGCAGCAGAGTAGAGTGTATTTTGACCACAGATACTGAGCTGTGTCGACTTTGCTCTTCTTGGCACAAAAATTTGCATGCAGACAGACTCTGTTCCTCTTTTGTTTTTTCTCATCACTTTCCTTCTTCCCCACTCCTGACTTTTTCTCCTGCTCTTACCCTTTTCTTCATCTCCGTCGCCCCCCCCCACTTTACTTTTTTTATTGTTTCTCTCTGTTCAGCCTGCTCCCTGGCCTAGAAAGGTTGCCATGGAGACAGAAGCGAATTTGATGCAGAGACTAGAACTGAATTATACAGTCAGGGGTGTGTTTGTGTGTGCGTGTGTGTTTGCGTGACTCAGTGCTGAAGAGTGTTTTTGAAGGCTTTAATATTTTATGATTAGCTATAATATTTCTTTTTGAATATTTGATATGGATCTGAGCATGCGCACACAGATGTCTGTGTAATTGTGTGCCCTTTTCTGTGTGTCTGTGATTCTTTGTCCAAAATTTAATATGACATCATATTTTATTTTTGGCATTACAGTAACTGCATGTGGATTTCCTCCATTTGTGTGCAGGTGCAGTGTGTTTTGATAGAAGCTGTATTTTCTATTAAGTTGTTTACTGTCTTTTCTCCATTTTTTTTTTAAATTCCCATTGTCTTTGTTTTTCCCATTGTTGGCCACAAATAACTTATCTTAACATATCACATTAGGCAATCTTCTTCAGATTTTTTTTGACAGAATGACAAATATTGATTATTAAACAAAGGTTAGGGAACTATTTTATTTATTTATAACAAAAATCTCTGAGATACAACAATCCGGTGCCAATACATCAACCTTTATTAAGAGAGGCTCCCTTTTCCCTAAATTTTATCAACTAAATCATCACACTCATTCCAATTCAACAGTGAATTGTATCATTATATTGACACAGAAACCCTATATGAAGTTATAATTCTTAAGAATCCCATCCTTGTTGTCGATGGTGTAATAGGGTATTTTGAATATTATAGCATCATGTGTATCGATTATTAAATGGCTGATACTCAATTTTCAAATGAATGTCATTATGTGTGCAAGTACAGATTGGATTAGTGTCCTTCTAAAAATAATCACTAGTTGCCACCCTTCTCTTATGTAGCTTCATACTGCACAAAACAACTCACTGTGTTGAGCAGTCAGCAGTGGAATTAGGTCTCTGTATGTATTCTCGCTTTGTGTAGCCTGGTTGCAGTACAATGAGATAACTTCACTTTGAATTCAGATGAATCAGTATGGTTTGGACTTGAACTCATCATGAACCCACTTTTCACTGAATGCAACATTTATCTCTGCCAAGTGCATTTTAGTTTGGTCATTTAGGTGCAGCAAAGTTTTATGATGTCAGTAAATTTCAGATGAAAATGGACAGAAGCAGAGACTAAGCCTCTGTTCTGTCTCTCTGAGTTAATATCATTCAGAACAGGTTGCAGTTTCTCAAAGGAATGATCTCTTGCTAATGTCTCTGTGTTTTCTTTTGTGGTGACTTTTTTACCAGAGATAAACTGCCTCTGTGTGCTGTCATTTATTTGATTTGTGAACTTGTTCCTTGCTGCCGCTCCTTGTTTATGTCTAATATCATAAGCTTTTGGTTAATAAAGTCACAAAATACTCTGATTGAGGAAGTTGGTACTAGACAAATGTGAAAAGACATGTAGAGTAGAGGATATAAAAGAGCAAGGATGAAAAGAAAAGGACAGAGAAAGGAATGGGAGAGGGGATGGGTGGTTGAAATGAAGAAGAAGATGAGTAAACAGGAGTGGAGAGGATGTTTTCCTATTAAAACTGTGATGACATAGAGGATAGAGTCAAAGGGTGGGAGGCCAGGATGGGTGGGGAAATAGATAAATGCAAAAGAAGATATTCACATCCACAAAGCACATTAAAATGTCATCATGACTGTCCATCCTTATTCTGTTTTGCATCACAGTGCATGTTTACACACACAAACACACACACGGGGCTACTAATGGATCTAATGGGTTAGAATGAATTGCCTTAACAATGGCCATAAATTTCCCTGTATAATTCTGTTACTGTGGTGTTGCTGTGCAGACAGACATGAACGCAAAACAGTCATGCAAACACATGCATACATACAATACATAAAGAGAAAGGAGGGGGCTATTAAAGCACAACAGAGTTAGTGAGGAAATAAAAGGATAGTGTGGAGGGGTAAGTGGGGAAAAAATGTTTAATTTGAGTTCAAAAAAGATTTTTGCAGTGTTGGAGGAGGTGGGCGGACGAAAAGTTACTATGCAGAGTGAACATAGTGAACACAGGAGCGCTGAGTTTGGAAGAAAGGAAGTTGGACCCAGGAACCTGAGATATTGTACCATGTGCCATGTGTGAATGTCGGTGCAGAGCTGCAGAAGGCCCATATTATGTGCGGTCTGGTGACCCGATTATTATGTAGACTCATCGTATGTGTGTGTGTGGTGAGACTCACTCCTGGTAGTCCTGTGCTTGCTTGGGGCCCAACAGTGACACCAAAGCAAATAATCAAGAGCTCAGTGTTGCCTGTTGCTGGTTAACAGAGGAACTGCACTTAAGTTGTTTTTGATGCACTTTAGTTGCCTCTCTGACTGTGAACACCCATGTCACCCATATTTATGAATTCAGTGCCATCTGATGGTTGAATTAGTCATTGTGTTAACACTTGGCACTTCTTGTTTTCTGCCTCCCAGTGCTGGCATCGCTGTAGGATTCTACGGAAACGGGGAGTCGAGTGATGGAGCCAGCCGATTGGCATACTCCCTCCGTCATGCCAACCGCACTGTATCTGGGGTGGAGAAACTGGTCAGAAATATATACTGTTTTGATTTTCTTTTGAAAATTTGTTAAAATTACTTCACAAACCAATAAAAAAAAGTGACTAACGCCAGTTGTTATTTTTGGTTGTTGTCTGAGTCCAGGTGTCTGACAGTGCCCTAGCCTTAAACCAGACAGTGGAGGAGAGCCTGGTCCAGTTGGAGACAGCCTTCCAAGAGCAGACAGACTACATGTCCATTGTCCAAAAGCTGCAGGGCCAGCTGGACGAACTGGTCAGGCTGATGGTGGATGTCCCCTTCTGGTCCAATACTGACATTTCCCTGGAGGATTTGGCCCGCAAGACTGAGGCCTTTGACTTTTACAGGTCAGTTCTAACAAGTATTGATATACGTTTGATTTATTTCTGCAATATTTGCTGTATCAAACTAAAAGCTGTTTTGACAATCTCTCAGTCATTCAGTCTAAAAAGTTAAAACCATTAAAAACAAGTTGTCCCACTGCCATGGCTTCAATCCTGAAGTAAATCCCGCTGAATTTAACTAATAGGAAATCTTTTTATTTGTGTCAAAGGGTTAAAATCCTTTTCGCGGAATTTACTTTAAACACTGTGGTGATTTTGTATATTTACAGGTGGTTGGGGTACCTGGGTCTGCTGCTGTTTGATGTACTCATTTGTCTTCTGGTGCTGTTTGGCCTGATACGCAACTCTAGAGGCACTCTTATCGGGTAAGTTACTTCACATCCAACCCCAAATGTTTCTCCCACTTGAGGGCTAAAATGCAGTTGAGACTCTGATTCTGTGTCTTATAAATCGTATGTTGGTGAGTCAAATCCTGGCTTTAAAAATATATTTGTTTTGTCCTTCAGAGTTTGCCTACTTGGGGTTCTGACTCTTATAATCAGCTGGGGGTCTCTCGGCCTGGAGTTGGTTGTTGCAGCTGTAAGTGTAACCATGGCAACACCGTCTGGTTCTGCAATGATGTAATCTGTACCCACTGCTCGAGCGAGTGTGCTCAAAGAGGATGGTACTGTAGCCTGATGTGCAATGTGTGCTTACCCTCTTACAGTCAGCCAGTGACTTCTGTGTTTCCCCTGATACCTACATCACCAGGGTAACCAAGGAAAATGCTGTTATCAACCAAGGTATGCAGAGAGGAAAATACAAGGCTGCTAAACTGGTTGCAACCTTTTTTTCTGCTATTAAGCTGTGGGGCAAAAAATCAAAAATTTTTTGGTTGAATTCACACTTTGTATTAAGTCAGCTGTATCTTGACCCCTGGAAATTAAGTTTTCATTGTGTTCTCAGTTCATCAGCGGTTAAGTGATGTAGAGAGGAATAGCAGGAGACTGATCATTCGATGATGCCACAGAGATGCTCTGGGTTGACAAATAAGCAGAAACACTTGTAATAGACTCCCATTTCCACACTGATAGTTGAATCTCACCCTGACATGTTGCTTCTATTTTAAGAAACAAGTGTGTGTGCGTGTGTGTGCGTGTGTGTGCGTGTGTGTACGTGTACGTGTGTGTATGTGTGAGTAGATCCAAGGGGATTGTTTTTGATTGAAACCCTGGTATCTAAAAGCTCTTTCTCTCTGCTGACTGCAATGCATCAGCAATCCTGCACATTCCCCACTATCTCTTCCTCCTGCCCTTCCCAGATGTAAAAAAAAGTGCTCAGTATTATATTCAGTATTCACTTTGGGTCATTTATCTGATTTGTTCTCCCTCTTCATCCTTTTAAATCCCTTTTTACTTCTCAATTGGTCAATTTTCTTCCTCTAACTCCCTTACTTTCCTCTTTGCACTCATCTAATGACTTCTATTGTCTGTAAGTTATTTCCGCCTGTCTGCCTGCTGTAGAGCACAGATGTTCTTCCACAACACACATAAAAACACAAACACACAAACACAGTTATGCATCTGAGTTGTCTTGCTATCATGCTTCAAGAGAAACTCACTGATTGTCCTTTCATTAAACTGTAGCCTTTAATTGTATGTATTATTATATTCCCAGATATCCTGCAGTACTACCTGAGGTGCAGCTCTGGCCAAATTAACCCCTTCCAGCAGGTAACTTCAGTGTCCTCAGTCATTTTGGAGTTACTGTTCTTTTGGTCAAATAACTCACTTCCCTGTAAAATGTAAAATACATCTCTTTTGGTCTCTTTCTTCAGGTGCAACATCACGATATAATACCAAAAACGTACATGTTTGTGTGTCTCTCTATGTTTTTGTAGAGGCTGTCAGGGAGTCACAAAGCATTGGTGGAGATGCAGGATGATGTGGCAGAGCTACTGAGATCAGCAACACGTGATTATGCCAACACCAAGGTACATGCACTTGTGTGTGCAATGATCTGTAGATCTTTACTTTCATGCATGAGCGGATTTGCGTTAGTGGGAGCGCGATGAAAGTGGCATTTACAGAAGTGGCAGCACACATGTTAATCTGGTGCGTGCATGTGTGTGTGGATGTACATGAGGGCGGATATCTTTGTTTGAATGTGGATATGTAACCTTTGCTCTGTGCTTGCAGGGGAGTCTCGAGCAAATCCAGTCTGTGCTGAATTCCACGGAGGTTGGTCTTCATCAGCTGACGGCTTTGGTTGACTGTCGCAGCCTCCACATGGTGAGTCACTTTGTTTGTTGTGTTAGCAGGAGAGAGATGTCCACAAATCCCAGATTGTTCCCAACAACTCTTTTTTCTTGTCTTTTGTCTTCTCTTCACCTCTCCTCTCCTCTGTAGGACTACGTTCAGGCACTAACAGGCCTATGTTATGATGGAGTTGAGGGGCTTATCTACCTGGTTCTCTTCTCCTTTGTCACTGCTCTGATGTTTTCCTCCATTGTATGCAGTGTGCCACATACCTGGCCCAGCAAGAGGTAACACACACGGGCACACACACACACACACACACACACACGCACACATAAGCTGCAAACAAGTATTTACACCCCTTGTTTGGCCTCTCTAGTTAATCTGCACACTAACAGCTAACATGTTACTAGTTGTAACTTCTTAATTTTTTTACTTAATCCAGCTGATGGACAAGAAATGATAAAGACTCATAAAGAATCGGTGCCCATGCATGTCATTCTAAAAGTGTATTGCCTCCTGAGCCGTTGTATCCTTCTGTACGTCCTTCTGCTTGTCTTTGCATCTATCAAGTTTCATTGTTATTTTACTGTTTGTCGTCACCACTGCCAGTCTGGCTGATTGTTTCTATGTTTGTACATCTTTCTCAGCTTTTTTTCTCCGCTGTGAACTCGGAGCACCACTGTTGTGTTAGATTTTGTATCACCACAGTTTTTTGTTTGCTTTTCCTTTTTTTTATGCCCCACTTCCTCCTTCTGTTCCTTCCCTTCCTCCTCTCTCCCTGTCCTGATTTGGAAATGCTTTGGGCTTCAGCGAATGATAATGGACACTGAGGAAACTTGATGACCCTATGGTCCTGTGAATGGCCCTTTCAAATAGCCATTCAAATAAAAAAGTAATTTAGTGGTACAATCAGTGAAAAGAGCTGTAGACTGTACATCATAATATACGTGATGGTTTTTCCTCTGGCGAATGATTTGAATTATGAATCACTGTTGTGCCATGATAGTATTGTTTTGTGCTCGTTGGTGGGTGTGAATTAACAGGAGCTACTGTATGGCCCCAATTGGATATTATGAAGAAAAATCCATAACCTTCCTGAGCTAAGCAAAAGTAATTGCTCAAATGATTGTGCTTCAACTGCTGAGTCTTTTTTGATGGGCTGCACAGTTTGACTTTGTTGAAAGGCTGAAACTTCTCCATCCGGTGGCCAATCTGGGTAGTAACATCTCCTTTGCCTCTTTGCCTCTGATTACACAGAGCCCTGCTAAAATATTCTTTATACAGCTCCCACCCTCTTTGAAACATTTCCAGCCTGATGGGAATTTGTTAGTATGTGGACAGTTGGTATACACTGCCATAAAAACAGCAAAGAAGTTCCACCTGTGCACGTATATCAGCATTTTGTGATTGATCGGATATTGTTGAACCCAGTACAATTCTGCAGCCAACTTCCAAATCAGCACATATCTTATTTGATGCCTGTTTCTGTTATGTTGCTGGCCGTTTCACATTTTTGACCATTTTATGTCTGAAAATGGTTTGCCCAAACCAGCCATATTATCTCCTTTTTTCCTGACGTTTTTGCTTTAATTTCTATGTAGCACTCAGAGATGCATGAATTTTATAATGAAAATGGATTTCTGACATTTGACAATGTTTAGACAACTTTAACTGGACAGTAAATACCAGGAATCCTCTGTGTCAGTAGAGGATGACTGCATGAAGAGAATGCATGATTCTGCGTACTGAGAGAATATCTATTCTTCAAACAGCTTAATATTATGTAACCAGACAGATCTCCACTTTGCGCTTTGTAGTAGTATCTGAGACCCCACTTTACTTGTTTTGGACCTGTATTGTAGATGAATGCTACCCATGTTGCTTTTCTTCTTGTTAGCTGCTTTGGGGCTGAAAGCATGGTTTAACCAGTTTCTTGTATTAGGGGACTCCTCATAGTACAAGAACGCCTTCCCCTCTCCTGACCTCCTCTTCAACCACTTGTTTACACTCTGTTGTCTCTCTCGGATCTCCCTCCCCTTTACCTCTTCCTCTCCTCTCCATCATGCCCTCTCGTGCCCTGCCCTTACCCTGAATTGAAGGACGGATGAGGAAGACGGAGAGGACGAGTCGGGTGCCTCACGGGGCGGGGTGCACGATAACCTGTACCGCGTTCACATGCCCAGTCTCTACAGTTGTGGCTCCAGCTACGGTAGCGAAGCTAGCCTGCCTGCTACAGCCCACACTGTCAGCAATGCCCCCGTCACTGAATACATGTGAGTTTAGCACCCATCGCTAGCTAGAGCTAGCAGGATCAATACACTGCCTGCCATAGGTAGCTGATGCTTGAGCCCTTGTGACCCAGACGAGCACCATAGCAATGCTCACTGCCTGTAATAAGTTAAATAGGTAGTTTTTAACTATGTATGGCTCGCATGTCTGCGGAGACACACTGTCAGCAATGTTTGTTACGTAATGAGTTACAACTCTTCACTAGCTTCCCCTTTAAAGCTGATAGAAAAGTAGATACTTGCTGTATCAGTCAGCCTGCCTGTTTCAGTCCACCTGACTTAAGAAAGCCAATTCAGATTTGCACTGGCCTAAGCACAACTTAATATTTCACTCTACTTGCTATATGTTAAATTTTGGCACAGGACTGTAACTGCTTGCTCTGGATACAACAAAAAAGAACACAATTGAAGCACAAAACATATGCATCTTTAGTCTGCCACTGCTTGCTTCTGTTTCAGCTAATCGTGGACAAAATGGCATTTGCTGCAAAGGGAAAAAAAATATAGCTTTAGAAATAAGAAAATTAAAAACAAAATAGTTCAATTGCCTTTATCCTGAAAGTCATGTGTTGTATTGAGTGTATGGTCCATTAAAGGACCACGTCTTTCATGTTTTGGGACATTAACAAAACCTGTGGATGTTAAAGAATACTGATAACTATTTCAAAGCATATGACAAGATTGTAGAGATTGTAGATTTTTCCTTTTGTCCTTTGGTCATGTTGTGGAGAAAGAGTCAGCTGCCAGCAGCAACAATCAGCTGCCAAAGTACCAGGTTCATATAATCCAAGAAAATCAGTTCAGTAACGATATATATAGACATATAATGAATGTGTGCTGACTTGTGTGTGTCTATAGGAAGCCACCTAAGCTACTGTTTTCTGTGTTAGAACTTCATACTAACAAGATGAATCACATTTTTTTTTATCTACCCAAAGTTTTTAGATATGTGACTGTAGACATCAGCGATCAGTTGTACTTTCATTTATAAAATACCAAAGATAAAAGATGGAGCTCTAATTTGGCTTACAATAAATTTTAACTTTTAATACTTAAAATATTGATACACAAATAAACAATACATGCTTAATGTGAGGTACCCATAGAGCCCCACAGTGATAAAAGCAGCATATTATTGAGCCTGTTTCACATTGTGAGGTGAAATGTTTTTCTTTAGTGCATTTTTAAGAAAAAAAGTTCACTATGTAGGACTGTGGCAGAGGTGTTTGACGCCTAGTTTTATGGTATCACGCTTAAGTCCCTGACTTGTAATTATTAGTGAGGCCATTTTTCAGAGGGCCATTAAGATGTAATCATGAGCAGACCACAGATGAACAGCTCAACAACTGAGCACCAGTGGCAGGGTGACCACATGCAGTAACCTCTTATTCTATAATGCAGGAGCCAGAACGCAAACTTTCAGAACCCTCGGTGTGAGAACACCCCCCTGATTGGCAGGGAGTCCCCTCCACCCTCTGTAAGTGCACACTTTCTAGAACACACTCTCCCTCTCCTATCTTCCAATACCCACAGTGCTCCTGGGAATACTCCAAACTGTAGAACCCACAGAGATGGCATTTTGTAACTTCTTTGTAATGAAGGTAGCATGGTGTTTATAAATGTACTTCTATCTTATTCGTGCCGTCAACTGCATTCTAGTGTGGATATTGGAAGGTAGTCCCCTATCCCCACACCACTGCAAGTGTCCTCTGTGCTAAATCTAGAACGTGATGATGGATCGCCCTCATGAAGGTCATTTTGGCAGCCTGGGATTACCTGGAAGTTTTAAAAGAAGCCAGCTGATAGTTGGATCTGCACTTGGATCGAAAGAGAAGCTTGACTCTTTAGATAAGTGTAATCGTTGCGTCAGTCTAATACACGGTAGTTGTTCTCTATTTCTGATGTAAAAAGTCTGGTTGGGTTCACTGGGGACGTGAGTGGAGCGTGAGTCACTGACGAGGACTTGCAGACCATAAATCAGCTGATTTATTTTCGGTCGGACTGAGACGTCATCAGACACTAAGAGGTCCATGGTGGGCCGGGGTTCCATGGTGTAATGGTTAGCACTCTGGACTCTGAATCCAGCGATCCGAGTTCAAATCTCGGTGGAACCTAGTTTTGATACAAGCAAAAACAGGCCAGTCCAACAACATGTTTTTTAATCTCCCCACTGAGGAACTAATAAAGGATTATCTTATCTTTATCCTTAATATCTAGTACTGTTGGATATTAGGTTTTTTCTTCAATACAGAAAAACAATGTCAGGCTTGGAGGTATCTGGATTGCACCCTGTTTTACAAACAAACAGACTATTGAAGATGCTGCTGAGCCTGTAGCCGTGGATGTTGTTCCATGCACTATCAACTGCACACATTTGGGACTACAACACCATGGACTTACAAATTTGAATAGAAATACGTGGCATTATTTATACCTTTTGCACACCTTTAAGGATTCATGCCTTGCTCCATGCCACCTGGTCATAACCTGCAGGGAAGCTGAAAACCTTTCAACAGTTCAGCCCATGAGTAAACTCAAGCCCAAACCTCTAAATTTCCTGCTCCCCTTCCCTCCCCCTGCTCCCACAGTGTGTCTATGTGTGCATTCTCTGGTCGAGGTTATGTGTGTACTCTGTTTCTGTGCTCCCTCACCCTTCACCATTTAACAGTCACAGGAGCACATGTTTCCCACCTCCACCGTTGAACTGTAGCAGCCATCCAAATGGCCATGATCCATCAGTCGTAGGCAGGGCTGTCGACCGGGCCGCCGTCCTCTGCAGACCTGCTCTCCTGTTGTCTGCAGTGACGTGGAAACCACAGACCTCCAACTGTAACTAGCTAGCCGCTCACAAGAAAGCACTAACTCATACCAGGCTAACCTACTACATCAGAACTAGAGCACTAACTACAAACCACTGACAAAAATAAACCACATCTGCTAATTATCAGTAACATGATCCAGACGTAATCAGTTGTTATATAATGAATGACTGTTGTAATCAAACACCCCCGGCTGTCCAAATGACTGGTCAAAGTACTTCAGCAGAACCGGTGTGTTCGTGTTCTTCACGTTATCTGTCTATCTATCTATCTATCTATCTATCTATCTATCTGTCATCTTTCATTAACATAATTTAACTGTAAGATAATTTCTGCAGTTTTTTTTTTTTTTGTCCTTCTGTCTAAATAATGGTTGACTGTAATTTGTCCATGTTTCTCCTCTTTCTTATCTTTGTTCCCTTTTTTTCTGTATCTCTCCTTTTGCCTTTCATTCTTTCCTTTTCTTGTTCAAATTCTCCCTTTGGTCATGTCCTTTCGCCACATTTGTGTCTCTCTTTCCTCTGTCCCCCAACCCATCTTCACTCTTTTTCCCCCTCACTGTCCTCCCGTCACTTCAGTACACCTCCAGTATGAGAGCCAAGTACCTGGCCACCAACCGACCAGACCAGAACCGACGCTCCGTTCCCAACGACCAACTTGACCCAGCTAGCCGGCCTCACCCCGCTGCCCGACCACAGTCCTCAGTCCACTAGATACCAGAGCTGGATCAGTCCACCCTGCCTGAATCCAGTTCTCACAGCCAACAGCAACACCCAGCAGAGCGCTCATCAGAGCTCAACAGGAGCTGAGCACTTCAAGCACCAACAGAACTCCTCAACCAAGCACCTCAGTAAAGGACTGCACTTTGAAGGTCAACGTCTACCCCTCACCAACAACTATCCAGAAACCAGTCGAAGCCCATCCAAGATCACAACTTCTACTCCTCCTCTTCTCCATCTGCTCGTTCAACCACTGCCGTGGTGGACCAATCCACATACCCACAACACACAGCTACCAAAGCCTTGGCTCCATTTCCACCAGTTCCTTCTTCTTCTACTCTCCAAATATCTCCTCCTCCTTCACTGGGATCTGTACACTGCCCTCCAGTGGAGACAGCCACACCAATCTCACCACTCAACCAGATCGCACACTTACAGACAAGCACAGACACACACGCACACACGCACGCATGCACACACACACAAATTGTACAGAGCTGTAAATAGTAAACGTGCTTTTTTCTGATTTCATGAAAAGTCGACTGTTGAATCATTACTGGTAATGTGGTGTGATGCGTGTTTATCATGGAAATTTTTGCTGTATCTCTTATACAACACACACTGACACATACGCACACACATACACACACATATACGCAAATAGGCAGATAGTCTAACACCCATCTGTATAAACAATAAGCCAGTGAATCAGAAAGCCATGTTTAGATAGAAACTCGAGCACCACATTCTCCGCATTCTCTCTTTAGCTTAACATAATCGTTTAACTAAGACTTGAATCATGAACTCGGGAAGTGTGTCCACGTCTCTCTCTGTACTCGTGAACATCCAGTATGCGCGTCAATTAATGCATTTTGAAAAACGAGCCAGTTGTCCGGTGGTGGAATAACCGCTTTGAAGCCTTTGGGAAAAGGAAAAAGAGACAAGTGACAAAAAAGGCTCCACCTGTGCCAAAAAACTATAATATAACAATAAGGGATGCCTGATTCTGTCTTCTTCTCCTACTGCCTCCAAATGTATGAAAAGCGGAAAGAACCTATGTGGAACATTTTCCCTGTGGCTGTAAAAAAAAAAAAAAAAAAGGGGACAGGAAAGACTTTTGAAAGAACAGATAGTGGTAACTACACAATTGCCAGGTGCTATGTAAGCCAGTAAAGGCCCCAGAAGATGATCAGCACTGAGAAGGGACGGAAAATGTTTTGTTACTTTGACGATTTTTTTTTTTTTTTTCTCTCATTCAGGGATGTGAACAGGAATATAAAAGGCAGTTAAAAAAAAAAAACAAAACAGCTTTCCATTATTACTGAATGGAAATCATGTTGCAGAACCTGAAAAAAAAAAAAAAAGTCCCTAAAATAATGTTACATCAGTGTTTCACAACAAAGGACAGTGGGTGTTTGTTTTTTTTTATGTTTGACATTTGGGATGTAATACTGTGACCAACTGTAGTATTCGGTTTCTTCTCCTCTACTGTGCTTTTAGTTTTATTTGTAACCTGTTGACCTTGGATCGACCTTCAGCCACCAGTAGTGAATCTTATTTTCTTTCTGTCTTTCTTACCCACAAGCACAAATTCTCTTCAAGGGGACTTTGCGAGATGGAGAAGTAAAACACACTGCCTGAAACACTGCCAGTGGTTTTCCCTCCCACTCTAAAACTGTGTACAGTGTATAAAAACTGTAGTTGTGAACCTGTGTGTGCGACATCACTGCAGTGTGATTGGCTATCGCTCTATCTCAGTGTTACTGTGTGTACGGTACAGTGATCAGTGTGTCTGACTGGCTGCAAGCAAGGGCCAGCTTCCGTAGCCATTCGAGTCATTTTTACACAAACGCTGCACATGCCCTCATGCACAGACACACACACACACACACAAACACATGCTGTACAGACACACACATACATGTTCAATACACATTGTAGTATCATAAAAAAAATTCCATCTTGCCCTACTTTTTGTCCTGTTTACATTCACATTTAGAGCTTTAGTCGCTGCACGCGCTCCCACAGCTATGACATCACACTGATAACCATTTGCATTATGGGTGATGTAGTAGGAAGTAGCTGGATTTCAGAGAAGCCAGGAATCTTGTAGTTAGTTGAGTGGGCAGAGTGCTAACGTTCAAACACCTTTCAACCACCGTTCCTGTACAGCATTTTAATATTTTATTATTAATCAATGACCACTTCTCGTATTAGCGAGACAATCTTACATGTGTGATTTTACTAGAAAGAAAATGTCCATGTTATGGTAACAATGCTACCTATGGTCTAGTACTTTACAGTGTTTTTTTGTTGTTGTTGTTTTGGGGTTTTTTTTTTGCACCATTGATGCAAACAATGTCAAGATCTGTGGGACTAGTCACTGATTAATGGCCTTTCATAATGTTTTTAAACTCTTACAACACTTCATATCACATTTTTTTATTTTTCTCTGTCTTGTAAAAATCTAAGTTTAAAGATAAAACAAGAGCTAGCTGTTTTGTAGGAGAATAAAGGCAAGAGCAGCGTTTTTCCTCTCTTATTAATGGTGAATGACTCTCTGTCTTGCAATGTTTTAATAAAACTATTCCAGTGTAGTCTGCACATCCGACGCAAAATTGTATTTGAATCCCTGTGTGATGCTTTCTGGGATTTACCAGCCCTGGTATGGTATGATTCGATACAAAGACAAAGGAACTTGTGTTCAAAGGTCAGCGGTGTGCATGTGTGTGTAGTTTTAACAGGACTTCAAATGCACCTCTGTCCAGATGTCGCAGACAAGCAATGTTTTTTATGGCTGTTTTTATTTTCCGATGGTTTAACTAAGATATTAATGATGTACATGTCAAAACTGTGATAATGATATCATTCAGCCTGGAATAAATGTTTTAAAAGAAGAAATTAAAGCAACTTTAACGTATTGATCAAGACTGTGGCTTCTCTTTGACGGCTTTGATTGAGCAGATACGAGCTGAACACAAAGACTGAGATACTTCCTGTGAAGCTGAAATCATCAGAGTCACATCGTTTTAACTCTAACTGACTCAACTCATCACGTGTTATTGATCTGACTACCATCTTTCATTTAATGCCAATCAATAACCAGGCAATATAAATGATGTCAGAGGGAAATATGTTTTCCATCATCAGTCAAATACTTGTCGTACATCTAATCTTGCAGGAGAGTTGATGTGTGTTTTGGTATTACATTTTCAAGGAATCATTTCCTGTCTGTCTGTCTACAGCAGCAAGATCTCTCTGTTTCTATTACTATTACTACTTATAGATAGATTCGTTTTCGATATTAGTATCTATTGGGTGCAGTAAAAAGACAAGACAGTGATGCAAAAAGTTAAACCTGTCGTCTAAATATTCAACCTGCATTTTGTACAAACATGTTGGTGGAAGTGTGAAATCAGGGCTTTCTAAATGTCATTTCCTCTCTAACTCAAACTGCTCTTAACGGTCAGCGTGATAATTACTCAGCTTTCACAGGAGGTCTGACCTGAGAGAACTTTTGAACATTCAGTGACAGTTGGAGATAAGAGACCAGGCATCAGTGAGCCGGATCTAAACAAAAATGCACATTTTAGTTTTCAATTGCTAGCAAAGAGACACGCAGCCAGCAGGTGTCAGTGTGCGCTCAGCAGCGTGTTAAAGCACCAGAACAAGTTGTCTGATTCAGTGCTGTGTTAAAGTGTTGAGTGCTCCCTGTGGTCCACTCAGTCCAACCTCTCCAAGTGTCCAGCGGGAGAGAGACGATAACACATGCACACTCAGTGGCATGCAGTCCGCTAATCCTTCAGTTCTGACTTTATCTCTGCAGGCGCTTGTGTACGGCTCCATCAGATAAGGGGACAACTGTTGTTTCAGCGTGTTTGGGAGCAGGCGGGTTTGTTTCTGGATTACGGGTGCAGAGAGGGAGGGGGCGGTCTCCGGGCAGGAACCCAACGGCTCACAAACAAGGTCAGAGGTGAAAGGTTGTAGCTGTGTCCCGTATAACCTCATTTAAAATCCCCTGAAGTATTCCAGCACGCAGTCTCACACAAAACGCAGAAGGAAAAACTAAAAAAAAAAAAAAAAAAAGGCAGCAGCAAGTTTATGAACAAAAACCGCTTATATTAACTTCAGCCATAATGTCTACAGACAGTCCAGATACTGGAGACAGCATGTACGATACAGAAGCAACCCTTCAAATACATTCATGTGAAGAGGGACAGAATTTAACTTAACAACTTTCATTCAGTTACGACTGCTTTCAAAGCACAGAAAGATAGAAGACGACTCAACATGAGTCATTTCTCTACAAAACCTCAAAGGGGATAATATCTTACACTGTGATAACATTTTAAAAACAGACTCGCATCATCAAAAACCACAGTCCAACCTTTAAACAGATACAGGCGGGGGACATTCACTGTGTTTTGAGGCCCCGCCAGTTCATTAACAATCAGAGGAGCTGTATGTAAGTTTCACTGTTGCTAAACGGCCAATGTTGGAATAAACAGCTATTTACTGTTTGTGCAAAAGAAGAGGTGACAAATTGCCCTGTAACCACCACTACTTCAGGCTGCACTGACTCAGTATCGGAAATCGATGAGACCATTAACTGACCAGATGCAGCTGATTATCATGCTAACTAGCTGTCCACCATTGGAGACAGTTGTTAGCACGTAAAGGAATGAGGTTTGAGCCTTTGTGGTCAGCTGTCAGTGCCAATATTGGCTATGTGGCAACACTGAAACTTACAAATGGATTTTGAAAAATGAAGAGTTTGACATTTTCGGAAAGAGACTTTTTAGCTTTCTTGCCAAGAGTCAGGTGCAAGAGTGCGGATCTGGTTAGTTTGGGTAATATAGCAGAAAACTACTAGTCTCGCTCTGGCCAAAAGAAAAATTACTCAGTCAACATCTCATTGGTTCAAAAAGATGTGAACGTTTAGGTTTAGAGTTGTTTTGGAGAGAGCCTCATATTCTGGAATCATCTTTTTCTCTAACTCTCTGCAAAAAAAGTAAGAATAGTCTGGAAATGTCAAACTACCCCTTTGATATATATATTTTTTTTAAATCAAATCACGACTTGGAAACAGCAGAAATAAAACAGCAAAGTGCTCAGTCATATAATCATGATAAGATACTTCAGAGAGAGAGTAATACTGATCAGAAAAGGAGTCCGTCGGTGCCTCAATATATTAAAAAAAATGATGAATGATTGATTCTTCCCTCTTTATTTCTATCCTTGACTTCTTTGCTTCATCACTGCAATGCATCCAAATGGTTCAGCACTGGAGCATGTGGAGGTGAAAGATTGGCAGTGTGTTCAATTAAAAGAATAATCTTTCACCTCTGAGGATGTGGAGAGGGAACAGTAACCGGATCAATCTAAATCTGCTGTTACTTTGGGAAGAGCAGATAGTGTACTTCATAAAATGTATGGCCAGAAAAAAAAAAAAAAAGATGCAATTGCTCAGAGATTAACCTCCAAGCCTAAATATCACAAGCTGACAGCAGCATTAAGCTTGATACACAACTGAGCCAGAGTAAAGCTGAAGGTGAGAGACAAGAGCTGAGATTGAAAGGATAACTGAAGCCGACTGAGGAAAATGAGACGGGCGAGACAGGCCGACACGGCTTTTCCTGTCGCACCACCATAACGCCAAAGTTTACATGTTCTCTTCTTCTGGATTTGAGAATACCAACGTTTCTCTAATTTTTTTCCATCCATCCAAGAATTTTTGACCTTTCAGTTTCTGGCGTTTTGACACCAGATGACAATTCAAAGGGTCAGAGTTCAGGTGTCAAACTCATTCGGTGGTACTTGTTTCTAAAAAGTGAAGTGTGATGCTCAGGCAGTTTTTCTCCCCCGTCAGTCCATCCCTCCCTCTTTGTCTCTAGAAGGCCGTTAAAGTCGCCGGAGACTGAGGCACCAAGGAGTGTCTGGGTACAACAGACAATGGACAGACCTGAACCTGAGAAAGAGAGGGAAATGAATGTCACAATGCCTGGAAGCCACCAACTGGGGATTTCAAAATAAAGCAGTGAATACAATTAGTTGTACTCACACACACACATAATGGACAAAGCCAGGAAACTTGTTATAGTTATAACACATAGACAATCAGATGCTCTTACATAAAGAGGAATTGTATTACACGACTAAAGAGTGAAGCTTTTCCTGAAGCAGCCTGAGCAGCTGTAGCTCTTTGTTAAATATATAAAACCCAGTAAACCGCATACACAGAGCATCCATGAATCCATCCTCCAAAAAGGTCCAGCAGACTTATTTCATTACCGCCAGACCTCCCGAAAACAATTAGCCAAATTCAATACACAATGATAGAATTACTGACGTGAAGATCAGGAAGAAAAGAAGCCAAAAAAAAAAAAAAAAAATCCTCCTAATGTCAGGAAGAGCCAAGATAAAATCGCTTTGTGTTTTATCCTTTGTGTTGCTTTGTTTGCCTCTGATGCCTGAATGCTGTTCCTCTGTTTTATAGCCTCTGTGTGGGAAATAGTCTGACAACCTTTGTACACGAGGAGACTAAACATAAATGGATCGTATGTGAACATGGAAGTTGAATCTTTTGGACCATATTTATACCTTCATTACAGAAGAGAGAAAGGAAATGCAAAGACAACCACTAAAGCATCTGACTGGTTTGGAGTTGACTTGAGAATCTCCTGCTGAATGTTCAGGATTCACAAACGATATTGGGGCACCTCTGCAACCTGACTCTTGAAGTGAAGTGGAACACATTTTATCTTCTAATTTTTGTAAGTTAAAATCAGATATTTGAGGCTCCAAAGCGACACGTATTTTACCTTGTAGGATCTTCATTCAGTGAGAACGGGCCTTTCACATTGACAGTGTTCCTGCTGTTTTCCACTGTGCCGTAGCTCAGAGTAACCTGGTTTACAAAAAAAAAACAAAAAAAAAAAAACACAGGCGCAAAGTTGCTCAGAAGATTTTTAATATCTGTGGTGTCAGAGATAATTGCAGTAGTGATGTGTGTGTGTGTGTGTGTGTGTGTATATAAGCATGTTTGCATACCTGCTTGTGTATATCTGATACCAGCGCCAAATTCTCCAAGTGGGAGTGGAACAAAGCTGAACGGATGAGGCTGACGCCGAGCAGCGCCTCCACGATGTAACCCACCGTGCAGTCGTCGGGGAGGCGGATGTGCTCAGCTGTCGCCATGAAAGTGCCATCGCTGGACCAAAGAGAAAAGAAGAGAGCGGGGGAAGATTGGATCTGATTAGATACCTCGGGAGGAACAAAACATCACAATAATCACATCATCATATAAACTTTGCTCTACCTCGCCCAAGGTTTCATCTTGAGAGCGAGGCCTCGGCTCAGGCAGAACCCCGCTCCCCCTGTGGCAAACCAGAAACGCACCTGCTTCTGCCCACAAACACACACACACACACACGCCATGAAGTTGAAAAGCAAGGAGAAGTTTCTTTAATCACATTCTAGTTTTAGATATTTCATTTATGAAGCAGAGACAAAGCCTGTGAGAACCAGCTTGGAAGATTTAAAAATTTTTTTTGGTAAAGCAGTCTGGGTAGGAGAATCAGACGAGTTACCATGTCAGCGGTGCCGAGCTTCTCCGTGGCCTCTATTGGCCGTTCGAGGCTGGGCCGGCCGAGGTAAACGTCCTGGGCGTGACTGTACTGGGACAGGAGCTTCAGGAGGGAGTCGACATTCACGTAGTTATCATCATCAACGTGACAGAACCACCTGTGACACACAAATGCTGAACTTTATGAAAATGCTCTTTGAGTTCATTCATGTAAACATACATGTGTGGATTGTGTCTTACTTCTTGCCAGAGTTAAGAAAAGTGTCGTACTCCAGGGCCATTTTGCAGGAGAGAGCCTGGCGATTGTGGGCTGCTGAGCAGTTGGTGTTGATCAGGTGAGCTCCTGATGATCAATAACAGAAAGACATTAGCAGTTATGAGATAGTTTAGTACAAAAAAAAAAAAAAAAAACACAGAGAGGAAGAGAGAAAAGATTCTGCTCAGAAACAAGAAAGCTGCAAGGAAATAATACATTTCATAGTTGCACATTTTCCTGCATTGTGTCTCACAATGTGCCTGATAGTGAAAAGAATATTTCATTTAAGTCAAACAATTCCATGAGTAAGATGAGGAAAGGCCTCTAGATTAAACTAAAGTGACTTCCTGCACTTCGTGGAAACAAAATATTGCCCAGTCAGCAGCTTGGTTCCTGCTTTCCTGCCTCTCACACTGCAGATAACACTGCTGCTACTCAGCAAAACTGCAGTATGCGTACATGTGTGTGTGTGTGTGTGTGTGTGTGTGTGTGTGCACGCGCTCACCCATCTTTTTCCTCAGCTCCTTGTCCTCGCCATCAGTGAACACATACGTCTGTAAGGGAAAAAAAAACCAAAAACTTTTCATCGAGCAGCAGGGGAAAAGAAACAAAACAAAAAAAAAAAACCACCGTCATGCAGACGCTCTTGTATATTGTTCATCATCTCAGGTGAGGCTCCACCTGCTTCCTCTGCGATATTCGGCAGTAACAAGCGGCGAAGCTTATCCTGGACGAAGGCCAGGACAAAAAGGTACGCCTCCAGTCTATCTGCAGCAGAACAGCTGCTCACAACCCTCCTGCTGTGTGTGTCTGTGTGTGTGTACGTGAGTATTTATGTGATGAGTGACGGGGCTGAGGGTCACTGCGCTCAGGAAACCATGTGGACTCCATAACTTTCCACAGGAAGTAAACACCAGCCTGGGTGCACATCGGGAGCCGTCCGTAAATAGTCTCCTGCTTTGGCTCTGAACTCCAGGACAATAGATTTTGAAATAAAAGGACACCAGGCAGGTTAAAGTGCTGCTGCTCAGCTTTAACATCAGGCTGTTTACGTTTATATTGAGGCAGCAGTTTCAGGTTTGTGTCCTTTTTTATACAATGTCCCAAAATATTTAAGATAATTCAGCCGGGACACGATCCAGTGACATGTCAGTCAAATGACAACATGCTGGTGATGACAAGCCCAACACACTGATGCTTAACAATATTCAACATCTTATTTTAGTATTAACGTTAGCCGATCAGCTCTAAACCCGAAGTACAACTGAGGCATGATGGAAATGGTTTTGGCTTTGCTGGCGTTTAGTCATAAAGCAGTTTGAGGAAAGCGGCATCGTTTTCATGGCTGAAAACTTAGACTTCTTCCTCTACACAGGGCAGTTTGGCTTGTTTGTGTTGAACAGATATCATCACAGTATTTACTTCACTGTAGTAAAATATATAGTTCAAACCTGCTTCACAATAAAATCCAGTAATTGAAGTGGCTTGATGTGTCCTTTGGGTCCACGACTGTCACTCTCAATTGCAGATACAGCAACATTGAACTTTTAAATGAGCAGCTCAATAATGTGCTGCGGCAGTCGGATGTCTGGTGAGCGTCTGCTGATGTTTGTGTCTTTTAGCCTTCAGGCATAAACTGAACAGTAAAGAGCGCGACAGCAGACAATAGAAATAATGACTCAATTCTCAAATGGTGTTACTTTACTGCCTATTTTCTGCCCCCCTCCAGTAAGATCTATAATTCATCTTGTTTTTCTGATGTGGTTATAAACACAGAGCACACAGAACTTTGAAGATAAAGCTGCTGTTTCATTTGAAACTCACTGCATTGTGGCGCAGAAACATTTCAGATACTCTCTGAGTTTTTTCTGCCACAGCGAAAGACGAGAGGGGGCAGAAGGTCTCCACTTACAAACTCAAATTCAGTAATGAATCTGAACTGTCTAAGTACTGTCTGATCACTTCACTGACTGTGGTAGAGAGAAAACACGGGGGGGGGGGGGGGGGGGGGTCCAGCCAGCTGTGAGTTTTTGTCAGTCATCCCCCCCCCACTTTGAGAGTCTTAAGTCTCATGAGAGCAATCACCTTCTGCGGCATATGAATTTGTGTGAGTGTGTGTCTGTGACACCAGTGTAAGCTTAGCAGGGGTGGGGGGGGGACAAGGAGGGAAAATGTGGGTTTGAATGGGGAGGGGAAGGCGGGGGGGGTCGTCAGGAGTCGAGCTTTACAACACAGGAAACAGCAGCAACAACAACCACAACAGAGGCAGGAGAAAGTGTGTGTGTGTGTGTGTGTGTGTGTGTGTGTGTGTGTGTTTACTCTTGTGATCAGACACATTTTTAACTTCCCATGAGAAATGTGGTGAGTTCTCAGGGCATCTGTGTTTGTGAAGGTAACGCTGTGTGCGTTTCCATTACTCAGCAGTGCTGCAGTTTGGAGGTGTGTCTGGGAAACAGGTAGAGTTACACACACCTGACCGTGAGAGCACATACAGGAATGCGTCTCACACACACACACACACACACACTCTCTCGCACACCAGCTGATTCCCCCGACAAAAGCTGTATTTACATGGCAACAGTCTTTCCTCAAACACTGAGGTTTAAATGGAAATCAGAGCTGCAGTCGCGGTCGAGTCTGTATTCGATTAGGAGCTTTGAAGAGTCTGGAGGCAGTTCACCACAGTCCACAGTGTTTTACAGCAGCAGAGTCATCTTTGACTCACTCGCCATTCAGACCTGCATTTCTTTTCATCTCAAATATTTATCTGTGATGACTGAAACTCTCTCTGCACCAACATCTCCCTTTCAACTCCAGCAGTCATGTCCGAACTCCTGCAGCTCACAGGGCTGCTGTTTTTAACTCCAACCTGTAAAACCACCACTTCCAAATTCCAACATGACCAGCGGTGAAAAAGAAATTCGGGTTTAGAGTTGCAATGACTACGATAATTTTGTTTAAAAAAAAAAAAAAAAAAAAAATCAAACAAACAAATAAATAAATCTTGATCTGCAAATGTAGCTCATGTTGTCAAAAACATGCAGCGGTGTAAAAGTGTTGAACATTTTACTTTTAAATGTGCTGGAGCAAGAAAAATGGAAATACTGGAAGTACTCTGTTAGACTCCAACCAAACCCATTTGGGGGGGGGGGGGTTCCCTCCATGCATCTCCACAATGAGAGCTGAAGTCCGGTCCGTCAGTACAGTCTATCCTCCTCATGGCCCCGGCTCGTAGCAGCGTGACCATCCTGTTAAACCTCAGATCTTCCTCTCATACATTACAAAGGCCTCTGTCTTTGTTTTACAATGCACCCGGCCGGCTGGATCAAAGAGAGTCACAATACGGGACGTTTACAACTTGCTTGCAATTGCAGTGGAAGCTGAAGGAGACATGAAGGAGGCTACATCCCCTTAAACAGAGACCAGGAACACAGAATAAAACCTCCTCATCTGCATTTGGCCTCTGAGCTCAGAGGAGATCACTGCTGGCCTGATATAAATCTGATGGGCCGCTTCCTTTCTGGTTTGAAGCCCAGAGGAAGTAAAGTAAAGCTTTAATCTGTCCTGGTGGGTCCCTGTCAGCCTGCAGAGGGCCCTGGACTCACCTGCTGCAGGTTTCTGGAGATCCAGGTGTCCAGCAGCAGCTCCAGTCTCTGCCGGTGGAACCTCCCGGTGGTCTTCACCGCGATGAGCAGGTCATCCGGGGTCAGGGGCTCCACGGGGCCCGGGGCCGCGCTGCTCCGCGGGGGGCCGCTCACCGCCCTCCTCTCTCGGGTCAGTCTCCTGAAGTACGCCGAGAAAACTTTCCGGTTGGCCGGCTCTCCGCCGCTCGGGTGTCCGACGGTGACCACCAGCATCCCGGTCACCAGCAGGCAGGTGACCGCGGCGAAGGCGCTCTTTGGTTCCCCGCTGCGTCTCCACATGGTGGACGTTCACAACATTTCCACAGTGAAGACACAAATCATGACCGGCTCACCGGCTCTCCGCCTCCGTCTTCCGGCGACTTTGAGCTGTTTCAGTCGGCGGCCCATTTTGGGGAGAACTTATAAACTCCACCGGAGGGCGGAGCGGACCGACCGGCAGCCAGTAGCCGGCTGAAGCGCTCCGTGGGGCGGGGCGAACCAGCAGAGAGGCGGCCATGTGGAGGAAGGTCCGCATGGCAGTTTGGGACACTGACTTTAGGAGTGGCTCTTTCTCTTTTATCATCCAAATAGAACTAAATGTAAGTTAAAATCATTTATTTTATTTCTCTCTATCTGCACGAACCAGCTTGTTATCACATAAAATGACACAATCAGACTTTTATTCTTTTACAAGATATTCCCTCATTAATCATTCACTGTGTCCTCTATGGAAACTCTTTCATTTTTAATGTTTGTGGATAATCTATTAGTCATGAGTTTCATCATCATTCTGTCTCTTTGTGGACAAAATGGACAAAAATTGAAGAGAAGATCTCAGTTTTTCGAAGCGGTGTGTGTGAATAGTGTTTGGTTCGCCTTGCAGCCAGCTTCCTGGTGCTGAATGGTAAAATAAGGCTGCTTTGAAGTGTAAGATTGGCACATTATAGGCGTTTTGGGTTAGTGAGGATGAAAGCAACAGTTTCCTTTGCTGGAAAGCTGTTGGGCCTCGAGTTCCTATGTGTGGAAGCCTGCTGGGTGATTCTCCAAGTAGGCAGATGTTGAAAAAGACCGTGACATTGGAGTGTGTGTAGTGCTGCCAACTCCGTACACACAACTGCGCCACAACACACACACACACACACACACACACAGTGGACTGATGTGCCAAACAGCCAGGTTGCCAGATCCACCAATCATCTGAGGAATGTCTCTGCTAATAATGTGTGGTGTGTCTGTGCTGCATATCTGCGCTGATCCCTCAAGCAAAGTCGGTATAATATTACATTTTATAGAAAATTCAAATGCTTCAACAAGACTGTGAGCCCTGCAGGACATGCAGGCATGACAAGGATATCACAGAATGGCACAGATATATTCTGTACGGCTGAAAATTTAGGTTCTTTGTGGAAACTATGTAATATGAACTCATTGATCACTTTATTAAGAACACGTTAGATCTTTCTTCAGGAAAAAGCTCATGTAAATATCCGACCAACCAATCATGAGGCGTGAGAAAGGGGACGACATCGGTCACTCTCAGGGACTTTCACTGTGGCATGATTGTTGGTGCCAGACAGACGGGTATTATGAGCATTTTCTGAAAATCATGATCTCCTAGGATTTTCCTAAACAGCAGTTTTTACTCAGAGTGGTACAAAAACAAAACAAACAAACAAACAAACAAACAAACAGATCCATACCAACAAGCTCTGCAGTCAGGAAAAGGGAGCTGAAAGAAAGCCCTTAAACCTGGAGGATAAAACAACAGAGACCACCGCAGGTTCCAATCATATCAGTCAGGAAGAGAAATCCGATGCTGCAGTGAACACAGTTGCACCAAAATCGGAAAGTTGAATGGTGGAAAAAACCGGAGCTTGGTCTGATGAATCTCACAGCCCATCGGGTCAGAATCTGGCATCGGCAGCCTGAATCCATGGAGCAAACCTGCCTTCTGTCGACAGTCCAGGCTGCCGCTTGTGGTGTAATGGTCAGGGAATGTAGTCTTGGCACATTTGGGTTCCCTTAATACCAGCGAGTCACGGCTTGAAGTCCAAAGCCTGTCCGAGGATCATTGCTGACAACCATGTGGCTGCAATTTATTCATCCTCTAATAACTATGCCCAGCATGATAACGCACCATGAAAGGAGACAAAAGCACTCTCTGACCACGTTCAGGAAAATGACAATAAGGTCTGTGTACTTGTGATCTCCCCAGTCACCAGATGAACGCAGCAGAACACCTCTGGGATGTGGAGGAAAAAGGAGATTGGCAGCATGAAAGAGCAGCTGACAAATCTGCAGAAATGATGTGATGCAATCACGTCCGCATGAAAATCAAATCCTTCCAAGATCAGACTTAATGTCATGAAGAAGAGAGGCTCTTCTGTGCTCACAGCAAACTGTATGGTGGCTTTTGATGAAAGCTCTGGAAATATCAGTACATTTCTAAACCTCAAGCAATAACATGCACAAGCATCATAACATACAATGATGTCCTTTGTCTTAATGCCACTGTGAAAAACAACATGGCACCAGGCCTTCAGTTAACAATTCGTAGAAACACAGCTCATTCATGTGATTTAGCATTTCATGTCTTTAGGCTTTAAAGCTTCTCATCGCCCACCACCAGTTGTATCAATTGGTTTTAGACTTATTTATTAGAAACTGTTGGTTGCAAGGTAATTTAATGTTTGGAAATGGTTATCTTCATTTTGACAGTTCTATAATCTGGAGTTTTCTGAGGTAAAGTGTGTACAGGGCAATAATTCAAATGCCAAATAAAGAATGATTAATAAACCTTCAGAGACAGAAATGCCAGCATGTATTTCATTTTATTCCATTTTATATATGTGGAGACATTTTTCCTTACAGCTCATGACTAATATTACAGTTCTGAAGCAACAGTGCAAACATAATGAACAATGAAGGACCCAATCCATCCAGTTCTGCTTTTTCAGGCTAGTCCAGATGTCTTTTCCTGAGCTCTGTCTTCCAGGTCTTCCTGCGGGATCCTCAGACGTTCCCAGGATAGATGACATAAATAATCTCTCCAATATGTTGTGGATCCACCGAGGCCTCCTCTGGTTCCACATATAGGAACTCCAAAGGACGACACCTCAGAGGACTCCGTTCAGAGTGACGGAGAGTTACAGATTATTATCTGTCCTTTTTATGATGAAAGCAGTCTTGTCACTCATTCCTTTACTCTCCAGGAGCTGCCCCCAGCCGATGCCAACTCTCATTTGTATCAAATGTTTCTTAAACTGAGGTTAGCATGCTGACCGTGTGGCCCAAACCTGTTTCGTCACTTTCCCAAGAGACTGTCGCCCTCGTCTGCCCTGAAGTAGAAATCACCTCCACCTGCTCCTGGCAAGAGCTTTGGAGCGTCGTCTATTTCAACACATGGCAAGTGCAAATGGTGGTAACAATGAAAAAGGATGTGAGTTTTGGCTGAAAAAAGGTTTTGTTTTTGCATTTCTTATCGCAGGGGAGACAGAGTTCCTGCACTGCGTAACATGTGGAGGAAACAAGCTGACACATAGTGAGAGGATCAAAGGCAAAGGGTGAAGCCACACACCTCTCATACTTTCTTCTGTCTGTCCTTGTCATAAAAAGCTCCTCGCCCCTTCCCTTCAAAGAAACGTGCGGCTCAGAGCCTTCACTTTCATCCTGGCGGATCTAGAACCACAACAGCCGAACTGCGAATGCACCAGGACAGTTAGACACAAGTTGCCCGTATTGATGATACCTTCATTTCCCCTTAAACCATGTCAGTGCAGCCACAGTGCGAGCACGAAGCCCTGTTTGTGTGCATGTGGGCAGTGTTGTGGTTGTGTGATTGGATGTGGACAGAAGAATCTCTATAGTGCTGTCAGGAGTCTGTTCTGCTCTGTTTTGTCTGCGTTTACAACAAAACAGTCGTTCTCTTTGGCTCAGTGTGCATTTGATATGTACAACCGAAACATACAAGGACAGTGGAGCTTCATACTATTCCTCCCTCTCTTTCTCTTTCATCTGTAAAAATCCCCCCCGCCTCCCTCTCTCCAGCTTAATCCCCTTGTCTTTGATTTAGGCTCCCAAAATCTGCCCTTCTCTGCTCGTCGTTCCTCCCTCCTTGCTTTCTCCTCTCTTGTTTCATCTTGTCAATATGTTGCAGGATTCAGAGTGCAAGGTCACAGTTTTCCAAACCTCAAGTTGGGACTCCCCCCCCACCCCCGTTTCCTCTCACTCTGCAAACTCAATGCACTCACATAAAAAAGAAAACAACAAAACATTTTTGAGCTTTTAAAGCCAATTTCTTCTCCACGTTCAGATTAATTGAGGATCAGCTCGGGCTTATATGTGGTTACTCCTGCAAAAAAAAAAAAAAAAAAAAAGAAACTGTAAGGCTTTGTGATTGCGAGCGGGAAGGAGAACAAACAACAAGGATGTTTTCCTCCTTTTCTACTTGCCAGAACGAGGGATTGCTCTCTGACCACATCTAGAGGAGGAGAGGAGGGAGGAGGGGGGGCAACTGATGGGGGGAGGAGGGGGGGGGGGGGAGCTTTGTGGCTATCGTGGCGTCAGTCACGGTTTCAGGGGATTCTGGTTCACAATGTGGTATTGATTAAAGCTTTTCTCTTCTCAGAAAAAAACAGACATGAGGAACAGGAAATTATTCATCTGCTGGTGTGTGTGTGTGTGTGTGTGTGTTCAAAGTGTCTTTTAAGTCCACTTGTAGCCTTTTTCTTTGTGCACATCAGATGCGTCACCTTGGATTTACAGCAGTATAATCCAGCTCCTGCTCTCGGTCCACCGGTTCAACATGCAGCAACAGGGTGAAGTGGAAAAGTGCCACCAGCTTCAGAGCTGTAGAGACATAAAGCCGAGGTGTTCTGTGTGAGAGCGGATTTTTAGCTCAGCTCTCAACACCAGTTTGTACTCACAGCTCTGTGACTTAAATGTCTCAGATACCGGATAGATTCGAGAGACTCGGTTTAAATGCATCACTTAAATCTGGATGATCTTTTCCAGTATTTTGATTGCTATTATCATTCATTAATAGACATGCTGATCTTTTCGCGAATACCTGCGTATTAAGTCAAACTTTTTATCTTTACCGGTGAATATTGGTTTAGACGGTGGCCTGCGAGGTCAAATAAAAGTCAAATAAAATCAGAAAACTTCTTCATCAGTTTGACAAAAGCGTTTCCAGGGGACAAACTCACAAACACACTGGCAACACAAACAACAACTTTTACTTCAATAAAACATGAAAGCATGTTGTTTTATTTATCCATTTATTGTATGAATTGTATTTTTTTGTTTTTTGTTTTGACTTAACACTGGTTTGGAGATTTACAGAAAATCAATAGATAGTGTTTTATTTAGTTTTTTAGCTGAACTCACATATTTCAGACCTCACAGGATGATCAAGCACCAACATCTGTTCAATAATGGTCATTGTTAAATTCTTGGGTTGCAGACCAAATGCAGAACTAATGACATCCTACCAGCCTGCAAAGCCTTAACTAAGAAGGTGAACATGTTAATCATTAGGAATGACAGAGCAGTCAGCAGGACTGTGCACTCTTTGTCTCTTTTGTGTTTTAAGAGATTTTTTGGTGGAGGTTTCCTTTAAGAAAAAAATCAGACCTGGATCACCATCATTTTGTCAATTGTGGAAAAGCTTGCACAGCCTTCATCAACTGTGTGTGTGTGTGTGTGTGTGTGTGAACAAAATTACCATTTAAGAGGAAACAATGTGTTTTGGACTCAAGGACAGACGATGAGAAACAGATCTTTTATAGAAAACAGTTTGGATGGAGCACAGACAACTTCAGCTGGCTCAGCTCGCATCACTTTTCTTTTATTCTCTCTTTTCTCTATTTTTATCTCTCACTCTCTCTTTTCTTGATTCAGTCCATCCTCTCCCTTCTGCTCAGAACATTCATCATCTTATTGTGTATCTGTGTTTCACCATCCTGGTGATTTGTTGCCTTGATGTTCATACTTTCCACCATTGACCGCTGAACAGAGCCTGGATGCAGACAGTGTATCTGTGTGTGTGTGGTCATACCAAAAAACTCCCTGTTCGCTGCTTGTGTTTCACATCATACGCCTCTTTTCATACTTAAATGCAATTAGAACCACATTAAGAATGAAATATGTGTGTGTTTTTAATCAGAGACCTTCTGTTTCTTCTCCTGAATAAATAAACCTGCAGACAAGAGAAATTTCCTTTCACTCTATTGGACGGTTGACATTTTCCGATGTGCATGTGGTGGTGTCTGTGCATGCAATGTCTGTGTGTGTGTGTGTTTCTAAAACAAGAGGTCTTGTCATCTTAACCAGGATTGTACAGTCATGTGTTTCTCATTAAAATACTTCCCTCCCTTTTGGATTAAAGACTGATACTGCACAGTCGATATGTTCATTGAAAAAACAAGTGTTGTCTACATATGTGTGTGTGTGTGTGTGTTATTTACTGGTACGGTAGGCTAAAGTCCTCATGAGAGCACTGTATGTGTTTCATCTCACCTGCACTAATGTGACACTAACTCTGGAGACTGATATGCCGTTATAAGGTAGATAATATTACTGAGGGACAATCTCTTCTGCTCCTGCTGCTGCCATGATGATGATGATGCTGATGATGATAACAAAACACTCAGGGCACCAGGAATTTCCAGACCTAAAAAGCAGAAAATCTTAATCACATGATTAATCGAAAACAGAAATCTTCATGGATGAGCTGGCAGCTACTTACATAAAGCTGATTAACTTGGACCATGTGAGTTCATTAAATGATATTGCAACTGCTCATACCACCTCATGTGTGTTTGCGGGTCAAAGGTGCCGCCAGGAGCTCTTGGAGTCGGTGTGTGATCTGCAGGGAACTGAAGCGCAGAATCCCTGATCACAAGATTTCACAGCAGTTAATGAGTCTGTTGTGTACATTGTGCAAATGGTACGTGTTGTGTTACACTGCTGGTCTGTCTCTTTTGATCCAGCGTTAGTGTAGCAGTAATGATAACAGCAGCTGTACAGTAAAGGCCAAAACTTGGATTTTGTCTCCTCTCAAAGACATTCATACAGTTGTGAACAATGTGTGTGTGTGTGTGTGTGTGATTTAATGAAAGAAGCTTGTGAGAGACTCAGAACTCGAGAGAAAAGAAGTGTGGCATGAGAAAGGAAGTAGAGGAGCTTGTGAAGGGCGACAGCTCACTCGTGAAGACAGGGATGTAACAGTGTGACTCTTCACAGAGAGCATCAAATATGGAGGCAGATCAGTTTACTTTCCTCCATCATCACCATCACATCACACCAACTGCACACCAACTCCGCGTTATCACTCATATCAAAGGCACAGAGATTCTGATAAAGTCCACAGTGTGTGTGTTTTACAGCGAGGGCTGCGGAAAGCAAATAATGAAGTGAGTTTAGTGTTTTATTTGGGGCTGAGTCAACAGACATCTAATCAGTCTGGATAAATACCACCACACACACACACACACGAGGGGAAGAGGGTGAAGAGAAAACAGCAAATGGATGAAAAGAAAACAAAAGAATATGGAGGCGAGAGATTCATATGTCTGCTGGAAAACACACAGCCACTTTCCCAGGACTCCGACAGCAAGTCACAGACGAAGAGATGGATCGATCTTCATCGATGATGAAGACCACCAACCACGAGAGGATAAAGAAGCCTCTATGACGAAATCAGCCATCTCCACGATATCTGCTTAAAGAAAGCCAACTTCCTCAGCCTTACAAAAATCAAAGAAAGAGTCAGGGACCTTGGTTTTCCAAGGACAAAGTGAGTCAAGACCATTTTCATGGCCGTACACTTCAATTGAAAAAAGAGATTCTCTATGCACCGTGCATGACTTCGTGCACGTTCTCGCCTCGGCTTAGACTCCTCCTTGGGGAATCCTCGGAGATCTCCGCCAGAATTTAAATAAAGTCCTGAAGGTTCAAACGACATTTGGCTTTAGATACCAATTTTTATTTATTCCCAAATTGGTCAGGAGGGTCGTTTTCATCACCTCTGACTGAACCCCCCCACCACCCCCTTCTACCTCAGCCAGCTGCTGCCTGCAGTGTTTTCCCTCCAAATGTCTGAAATCTAACTGTTGACTTGTTCCCCCCTTGGTGATTCACCCTTGACCCCCGCTTTCCTCGTCCCCTAAAATACATACCAACCGCCCTGACCTCCTGCAGCACACACACGGACTTTTTACACACATTTAGCAATTTTAACCCCGTCTCTGAGGCTCTGTGAAATCGAACCAACCAGCGCTGAGGCATGACAAATGCAGGGGAGCCTCCGGTCTGTGTGGAGCCTGAGCCCAGGCATGAAGTCACGTCATCGTCTGAAGCTGGAACGTGAATCTGTTGAAAGTTGAAACAAGTAAAAAGAAGTAAACTCGGAGGAAAATGGTTTTTGTTTTTTGTTTTTTTTTTTGTCTCTTTGGCTCTTCTTCAGAGATGACCTCATCAGGAGCAATAATGAGCAAAAGAACAGATTGTGATCTGAAGAAATCAATCTTGTTCAGTTTGAGAAAAACACAACACTTTGTCTTCACTGGCTAATGAGCACAATTTGTTGTGCATGCTTTTTTGTAATGCAATCAAGTTTTCTTTACTCCTTTTCTTTGCTCTTTACTTTTACACCTTACTCCTTTTCTTTTTAAGAAAAGATCAGAGCATGCCGTGTCTCTGTTGTCAGCCGTTCCTCTCACTCACCTGTACAGCTGCTCGGCCACTTACCGCTGCTGCCAGGTAGAAGTCGTTCTCATCCTCCATTTGCCGCCAGTTCTTTGCTTTAAGCTTTGTGGGAGCGCTCTCAGCCCTTTTGTGCTGCTATTGGCATTTTTGAATTCGTGTTGTTGTGTTAGGACATCAGCCTGTTTTTTGGATTTAGGTTTTGGATCACAGACTGGTACTGTTGCTTTGGATTTACCTGTCTGTGTTTACCTTTCTGCCCGAGCACGCGTCTGCCCCCCAGCCCTGCCGTCCCGGCTTCCCCATCTTCACTTCCTGGTTTTTTGGGTCGACACGCCACAAAAGCACTGTGCTTATTTAGAGCAGCAAACACAATAAACAGACCCCGTTCATTCTTGTGTGATGAGATGTGTGAAGATGGGATGCCTCTGCTCTGCTTTCTTACACTTTCATTTTAACTCAATATGTCTTAGAGCTGAAAACTGAATAGAGTGAGCAGCGAGGAGGATGACGGACTGGAGGGGAAAACAAGAAAATGTAGCGTCAGATCAGGTTTTGTTTGTCTCCACAGAGTGATAAATCTACAGCTGTTATTTAATTTTAAACATACGTATCTGCTTTAACTGTCTGAGCGAGTGTGGGAGAGATGAATTTTACTTGCCAAAACAGACTTTCCATTTTACAACACGACACTTATGGCAGCTGGTGACCTCCCTGTGAGCACGTGTGTGTGTTTGTGTGTGTGTGTGTGTGTGTGTGTGTTGTAAATGTGGCTGCATGGGAACATGGATTCATATACATCTCTAGTATGTCAAGCAATAAGAATGTGATGCTATAAAAATACTCCCCCCAACATAACTCTGGATGTAAAAACAAAGACAGCAAATGAAACAAAACTCTGAATCTGCACACAAAACTTTAATAACTCACAGCAGCTGGAGCCTCGAGTCAAACCTCTCTGACATCTGTATTTAGCCAAGAAGCCTCAAATATTTATTACATCACTGAATAATTAAAATGTTGTCAGTGTGACAGCCAATAATAAATTATATGAGGTGTGGGAATTGAGTTAAAGTGTCAGATGAGCGTTAATTTTGCTGCTTGGAGGGAAGGAAATAAAAAATCTCTGTTCAAAAGCATGTTGATTGTAACTTTTCTGTCAGTTTGAGTCTTGGCAGATATTTAGATGGTGCCAGAACAATTATACAGATGGGCCATTGTCAAAAAGGACAAATCAACAGAATATAAACAGTCTTTAAAACAGGTCTTGGGTCTTTATGGGCTGTCTGATCGGCTTCAGTGTTCAGTAGCATTGACTGTATGAATCGCTGAGTCTGTTGCTGGGACAGAAAAATGTTCAGTTTTTTATTTTATATTATTTTATTTTATTAGATTCAATGCCAGGAATGAAAATGTAGAATAACACCCGACTTATTATTTGTCGCAAAGAGCTTGTCACTTCCCACAATGCAACAGTGGCATCCATTAAAAAGACATTTTAACCTAACAACTGATGAAATAAATCTATGAATGCCACAGTCTGTGTTTTAATTTCAGTCTACGGAGTGAACAGGGCTCCTGATGAAGTTGCCTTTTAGACAAAACCTGGTAAAACCTACAGTCAGATGCAAGTCAGTGCAATGGAATAACCAAACACACAAGAGAGGCTGTGCCCGGCACACATGAGGTATGTGAGTGATAATAACGCTTCAAATATGGCAACACATTAATCTGTCAGGATGAAAGGAGTTGACACCTTTCAGTTTGTGTGAATGTGATGGTGACAGACACAGAGTCTAATCTTATCAGTGAGGTACTAACAGGCCTGCAGCAGAGGTGTGTCGCATCAGTCTAACACCTGCGGATCTGCACTCACACGCTGCCAATTACATCCCACTTATGGACCGGTCTGTCTCACACACACACACACACACACACACACACAACACATCCGCAGTGTTTCTTTATTCATGTCAGTGCATTTATTCATTTTCTTCTCTACTACCCAACTGCAATTATCATTAGGTATAATTTATTTCCTCATGGAAGTTAGTGCAAAATCTATGTTTTGTAAAATAGCAGGAAAAGATTAAAGGAACAGAAGATCTTTTTTTGCCCAAGGCCAGAGGGAAACTCTTCCACAACCAGACACCTTGTAATTTAATTTAGCATGCCTACCTGTTCTACAAAAGACTTTCCTCTGATAGGTTGCAAACACCAGTCTGTGAATGTGAACTGGTGAGTAAATGTGTTTCTGTGTTCGGCGTGTTGACGGTCAACGTCCCTGACAACAGCAACGGAGTCTTTTTTAGGAGGCGTAAAAGCCTGAAGAAATCACGACCGGGGTGTTTCAGGATGTTGTCTATGTCACAGAATAAAACGGGGAAATGTGTTGAACTTGTGTTGACCACAAACATCATTCAGAACTGATTTCAGAGTATTGGGGGATAATTCCTGAGGAAATCTGAGCTTCGTGAAGCTAAAATGTTTTCCATTTAAAAGCACAATGTTTGTATGAATGAAAATCCAGCTTGACACACTGAATACAGACACGCGTTGTATTACTGCACCATCTCTGACTGGAGGTGTCACTCCTGACCAACTCTGTCCAAACAGGCTTTAATCAGTATTAATCAGCCACACAGGCTCATGATAAGGGACGCTCTACACCCGTTTGTCATTTTCAAGAAAGTGAAAAACATCATAATGTGACACAGATTCACTTTAAAGCCGTCCATCTTCTTCTGCATCAGCCATCACAGAGACTTTCAAATATTCATTTATAAAAGTTACACAATCTGTTGTGAGCTGTAACCAAACAACACAAAACCATCCACAGAGTTCACAAAATCCAGAGCTTTGACCAGAACCTTGGAATAACGTTTCAGTCGTTGTGGCGTTTACACTTTCAGGGCTAAAAACTATGTTTCATGTTGGTCTCCTGCTAATCTCCGTTATTCTGGGTTGGCTTTCTTCCACGTACCTGTGCACCCTCCTCACTCATGGTGCTGCCTCTTTAGAGATTCCAAGTGGAAAGTTATTTTTTGCTCTTATGACGAGTTCAATCAGGTTTCTCCCACAGACGACGCTGATGAGTCACAGTTGGAGCATTTTTACAGCTTAGATTCCATGAAATGGAAAGTATTCAGTTTTTCACCATTTGTTATGTTGCAGCCTTTTGTTAAAATCCTTATATTAATTCTTTTCCTCATCATACTACACTCAGCACCCAATTATGACAGCACAAACACAATTATAAAGATTTTAGCAAATTAATTATAACAGTATCGGAATATGCAGAATGTCCTTCTGCTGGGACACTCATGTATTCAACTCAGGTGCCGTCCATTTCTTTTGATTGTCTTTGTGATGGCGCTCTCATTGGAGTCCAGCTGTGTTGAGTTCAACTGATTGGACATGATTTGGAAAGGGACACTCCTGGGTTTATAAGCCCTTACAGCTCACAGAGCAAAATGAAAGTGAAGGGTTGAAGGAATTGCTTTCTGCTGGCCTTTATGTTCCTAAGAGCACAGAGGCCTCTGTAATTCTTGAATTGAAGACGTTTTAGATAACCAGAACTTCTCCTGAAGTTGACCGCCAACCAAACTGAGCACCAATCCCAACAAAAAGCCTCTCTTAAACCCAACTGAACATCTCTGGACAAACCTAAAAAAGGCGTCCACCAATGTTCTCCATCCAACCTGACAGAGCAGGAGAGGATCTGCAGGCAAGAGTGGCAGAAAATCCCCAAATCCGTAAGTTTAAAAACTTCTAGCATCGTTCCCAAGAATACTAACAGCTGCATCGACTCAAAAAGGTGCTTCTGAATACTTGTGTGAATTCTTTAATTACCAAAGTGTCTATAATCCAGTTTCATAATGGGGTGCTGCGTTTGGATTGATGAGGAGAAAAATGAGCTCGACTGATTTTTAGCACGAAGCCGCAATGTAGCTACTGCGGGGTGAAAAATCGAAGGGGGTCTGAATACTTTTCGCTTTTTCTCGGCAGTGTGTAACAACTTGTGTAAAACAGCATGTGAGAATATGTGAATCCAAATGATCATTACGTTAATCTGGATTGTTCTGGGCCTTCATGTTGGGCATTAGTGAGGATGTTGATGAATTATAGGCTGTCGCTTCTTTCGTCACGCTTTCTTATGGAATCATTTGCCTTATGGAGTTATTAGTTCTCTTGGAGCCTTAAGATCCTCTGAAACTGTGTAATCCAACAGTGTTGTGAAAAATGTAAGTGTTTGAGTGACCTGTGGAGAAGCAGACTGAAAAATCTGTACTGAATCTTTTTAAAAAAAAAAAAAAAAAAATCCATTTCAGCCCTCGTTCTTTGTTGGGGAGAAACCAGCCAGCTTTTCAAATGGAACAGGAGTTCAGTGTTTCCCACCAGCTCTCATTTAGATGTGATGCAGTCGGAGTTGAACTCCAAACGCTCCGTATTTGTCTGACTTCATTTCTTTTTATGTGGTGTCACAAAGGGTGGGTGGTTCTGTTTGCAAATTTATAAAATGTTGAATCAATCATTTTAACTGCAACATGTTTTTGTTCAATTGAACAAAAGCATTACAGATGAAAAGTTATAGCTTATTTATGCAGAAACATTGAGTAACAGTGAAATTGTGTGTGTGTGTGTGTGTGTGTGTGTGTGTGTGTGTGTGTCTCCTAGAGAGATCAAATCAAGGATAAGTGATACTAAAATAAATCAGAACAGTGTCTGTTGTCACCAATGAGTCATCATAGCGTGAGAAGAACAACTCTTTCTCAGAGGCACGAGCAAACACACACACACACACACACATACAAAATCAGCTGCCCTTATAGTGCAACACTTTCCACTGACACCGATAAGCAAACAACCCGAGGGACACTTAGGATCTTTTTTAGCGCTGCTTTAGCTTTCGTTGGCTATCTGCTGTTTTTCCACATAGAAACTGTAAAGTGTGTGTTTTGTTTTTTGTGTTTGCAGTCCTGTGAACATTAAACCCTAAAACTCTTAATAGCACGAGGGCGAACCCCCCTCGTCTAAGACCCGGAGCCAAACAAATGCAGCCATCTATGGGTCTAATTCTCCTCTGGACTCGAACACGACAGGAAGAATGAGGGGGAACCAATCAAAGGATGACTTTGAGCTTCATACCGGATCTACAGGGGGACCGCGGGCCAGTTTAAACTAATCCGTGTTGTCCCTGAGACCATATCTGCGGTTAGTTCCAGGCACTTTACAGTCCTGAAGACAAAAGCTGCTGCAATCCTCTGAAATACGTTGGATGTTTTTAATTGGTTTTGGCTCACAGAGCAGCCGGCTTTGAAGCTGAGGACAAGCTCAGTGTATTGATTAACCACGCAGGACCGGCAGCGTTATCTATGAGGCACCTCCACTGAAATGATCCATTTGATCTACTGATCATAACATGAAAAATATCAGCTAACCTGTTAGCTTATACTGAGCCACTCCCGTGTTGGTTACGTGTCACCATGATACAACACCACGATAGTCTGTTATTGTGGCTAAAGTGACCGATCGTGACAAATGAAGCTGCAGACAGTGAAAAAAGATGGACACAGCCTCAGTGACCCGGCTGTTGGATTGTGGAGACTGACTCACTTTTGCAGGAGCCCCAAGTGACCATCAGAGAAGCTGAAGATTTGGGGGTTAGGTGTTTTACCCCCTTTTGGATAAACAGTAATTATTGAAAACGGGTGTGCATAAAATTAGAAGCTTGGATGGACTCTGCTTGGATTTTCCATTCATGCTACTTCATCTGAAATGGATCGAATCAGTATGAAACTTTACCCGCTGTGCAGACTTTTGCCAGCACAGGTGGGTGTGACCTCCCCTATCCAGCCCATTTTTCCTAAACAGTTAGAGAGAGGAAGGAGATCTGTGACATATTAAATCACTGACAGCGGACTTTTCAGACCAGAACTGTTTTATTAGCTTCTCTATGGACGGGGTTGGGCGACAACTTGTAGAGCTGAGGTCGTCTGAAGTCTTGGGTTCCTTCTCTTCTGCTGAAATATTTCAGCAGTGACCTTGCAGAACATACAGAGACCACCTGCTGCCACATTAAATACTTCACAGGAACAGTTTCTTTTCTCCTCGGGCTGGGACGGCTGCTGCTCTTGGACTCAGGGTGAGATGTAAATGGTTTTCACCACTAGATGATGCTGTAGCTTCTCTCTGCAGCTCTTCACATCTGTCTACTTAGAGGACGCTCTCGTAGGCTTGTTCGGTTTGTTTTGCTCTAGTGATGCACTTTTGTTCCTTTGAACTGAGGGAGAGACACACTTAACAGCACCTCCTCAGGCTCCTGCCAACTTCAGGCCCACATGGTAGGGATGGATGGTTGATGCAGGCAGGCTGAGCTAGGAGGAGGTTTGACATGATCATCATGCAGCTCATACAGAAAATCATCCCTACGACATGGACAGCAGTGCGTTGATCTGTCAGCGCAAAACAGAAAATCACAAGTGGAAAAATTTATCTTGAGGTGCCTTGAGGAAATGACACCAACACAGTTTGTCTGTGCCCCCCCCCCCCAACAGCCCCCCACTCACACCAACTCCTTCTATCCTTTCCGTTAGACACATGCATCGACACTGTGATATTTAGCTCTGTCAGAAGCTGGTGAAGAACATCTTCTCGCTTCAAGTGTGTATTTTTATCTTTATGAATACCATGAGAAATGACTAATGGGATCTTGAATCTTGAACATCAATACCCCCCCCCCCCCCCATCATCATCATCATCATCATATATATATGCTACAAATTCATAAATGAATGTATTCATGTTAACTTAACAGAGACTCGTGCTCTCTGAGTCTTTTAAAATATGTTTCAAGGTTATTTTGCTTGTTTATTAGGCTCTTAATGGATTGGCACCAGCTTACATTGCAGACTCTCAATTGTTTTATACTTCTTCATAAGCTCTTAGATGTTCGACTGCCAAACCTTAAAATGCACATCACCATACTCAGTAAATTTATGCTCCCATTATGGAATAACCCACCAAGAGCCTATAATAGTTGTGGGCTCTGTGAAATTTTTTAAAACCCATTAATTGTCTTTTTTATTGTGTTATTTCATTGTTCTTATCCAGCCGAACCCGAGCCCTTGTTGCAAAGCACTTTGAGCTCCATCTTTTATATGAAAATTGCTCTAAATTGCCGTTGAAACATTTGACATCTGTAAACATCCATAAAAGGAGATCCATCAAAATAACAAGGCGGTATTTTAGCTGTGATAAAAGGAGCCAGAGCACCGCTGTGAGTACTGGATGAAAAGATAGAGCACTCTCACTGCAATCTGTGTTTTCTTTTTAGAAAATGTAAAGTAACAAAATGAAATTCAGGAAAAAAAAAAAAGTGCAAAAAGGACGACTGAGCCCGCTGAGATTCTCTGACGTCACACATCTGTTTTCACACTGATTCTTTAGAAATCAGTAAGTTCAAGATTGATCACCAAAATGTTGGTGGGGGGGGGGACACGGTGGAAAAGTGGTTAGTGGTCCTGGGTTTGATTCCCTGGCCTGAGCCCCTTTTTCCATGGACTCTGTGTTTTCTCTCTGTGTTGTTTCCTTTTGGGTACTTTGGCTTCCTCCCAAAGACACTTTCAGGTGAACGAAGGTTTTCCTGTATGTTGGCCCTGTGATAGAGCGGAGACCTGTCCAGGATGTACCTCCCCGCCCCCCCACCCTTTGTCCAGTGTCAGCAGGGACCGGCTCCAGCCAAGAACTATACAGTAGATAAAGAATGAATTGTTTGCTTTGAAAGTCTTTTCCTATTTTAATGCAGCGAAAGACGTAATTGTTCTCAGTTATTGTTCGTCTCATCACCCTCTGACTTCTACTACTTCTACTTCTTGTTAACACTCTTAAGTCATAAGTACACACATCTGGCCGGTCCACCACACCCACATGTCATTTTGGCAGCATGTGGAGTTTATTGGCTGTCGCCTGACATCAATAGTCCACCAGTCTAACATCGTCTGTTTGTTATAACTATGAATGTTATTACATTTATTTATTATTTGCTTTTGGAAGTTAATGCTTTATCTGAATGTGACATCTAAGTGTTTGTTCAAGCTGAAAACAGGCTCACGGCGCTGGAGAGATAGTGAAATATGATCCAGGGAATCCAGCTTGAATAACAGTACAGTGAACTCCGAGGCGTCTCAGTTGCCAAAACAGTTGGCCGGCAGCTGTAAATGCTCCCTCACACCCTACAAATGTAATCCCTCAATTTGTGGAAGGAATAGAGATACAACATTCATGTTGTTCACAACTGATTTGATGCAGTAGGTTCTTTCCCATCACAGTCCTCAGTCCGACCAGCACCCGTGTCTTTTGGCTGAAGTGGAACTGGGAGCTGCAGGAGAAAAACTGGACTTTACCTCAAAGAAGAAAAAGAGGTTGTTCTTTCGCTCAGACAAATTCACCTCAAACTAACAAACCACATAATAATAACCAAAGTACATTAATGGACAGAGTGTGAAGTCAGCTTATGTTTGAATTGAACCAGACATGTAAAGTAACATGTATCCTCAGTGCCTTCATACAGGAGCAGAAAAATTATTTGACTTGGCCGCCATCTTTTTTATCTCAAACTGACAGAAAGCTGTTTCCATGATGCCACAAGTGACAAACTGAGACCCAATTTTTGTTAATGGCTTGTTAAAAAAATCAACATATTAATTCCAGCAACCACAGATCTTAATATTTTATTTAACACCGTGTCAGAAAAATGTAAACTGCATCACGGAGCAGCCTGGCCCGGAGCCACTGATATAAGCATGCTCATGCTTCTGAGTGTCTCTGCTCAGCATGAGCTTTTTTATCACATTTATTCAGTTTATCCTGAATATCTGCCCGAGACATCAGACCACATCCTGTTATTGTGGTTTTGCCTGAACTCACATGTGACCGCAAGGGGCAGAAAGGTAAAGGAAGGAGATCAGGGGAATATAAATCGCGGTGAAAAGAGGATGTGAAGCAGTTGCTTGAGGAGTTTGCCTTTTACGGCTGCAGATGTAGCGAGTGACTCTGCAGAAGACAGTTGGTTAAAGGTCAAACTGAGGAATAATCAAGTCACCGCTGCGAAGCTCCATGCAAAGTGAGCATGTGCAGTGATCAGCGCTGTTGGCTCGATGCATGAGAGTCCCTTCATGGCCGTAAATGCCAGCCTCAGGGAAATGAATCTGATATGAGCAACTCTGTCATCTCATGTTTGTCGTCTCTTGTTTGCTTGTGCTGAGTGCAAAAGCTGTCGGTTCACTGCTTCTTCATACCAATCACAGAAAAAAATAAAATATATATAACATGAATATTTCTCAACTGTGGGCCAATTAGCACAAGCAGAAGGTAATCCAGGAGAGCCGTACTCTCTCACACTGGCTACCAGAACAAGGGTGACTTCAGAAGATATTAAATATTTATGAAGCAAGCAAAGGGTTCGGAGAGAGGTATCGCCTAAGGCTCATTGAGCAGCTTCTCTTCATTTCAAAAGCACACAAAAATGAACACACACACACACACTCACACACACACACAGGTGGTCTAATGCATCCACCAGTCAACAATGAAGACAACTTCCAAGGTGTCCCTGTAAGAAATTGGATTCACGATGAGGAGGACGGGTCACTGTGTCTGTTCATGAAGCAGAAAATGAGACAGTGAATGTGAAATTACACATTGCTGAGCAAAAGCTGATTCCGGTGGAGGGATGGATGAGGGTGGGTGGATTGTTATGCTGCCAGAAATATTTAATATGTTGTGCATACATTGGACATTATAAACAACATCAAACGATCGGCAGCACAATCCCTCAGAGCCAGGATGTTTATGTTACGACTCTTGTGCCATTTCTGTCTGGCTGGTGTTCGCTAAGATCACTCAGGTTCAGCTGCGACCTCCATCTTTACATCTTTAATACAATTGATGCAAGTGAAATTTAATGAACCCACAAATGATGCCTTCATCTCTGGTATGACCATGAAGGTATTCGACCACAACTACATTGTTGTCCTTGATGAAACCCACGTCCAACATTTTATTGTGACCTCAGATTGTTTGCATCTCAGGCTCAATGGATAAAAGCTCAGATTTTAATAATTCTTCCAGAAGAACGGATCAAAAAAAGGGAAATTTTACAGCAAAGCCCCGCTCCTATGCTGACATATTTATTGAGCAATAAAAACTCTGAAGTTTTTATTGAATTACTCTGAAGTCCATTTACCTCGTCTGTTTATAGACAGTTGGTGGTGATGGAAGATGATTGAACTGTTTTTCCTCAACACTAGTTAAAGTTGGAAAAAAAAAAAGTGTGTTGTGTTCAACACAAAGATATTACATCACTAACTCAGTAACATCCATTCAAAACATTCCAGTTAAAGATCAGCACAGTGACCTTCTGTTTGGATGTTGAACCCCAGCAGAGAATACCAAACCTTGTTTTGGGATTGCGATACCAGTTTGGCATCATTTAAATCATTTTTATCCCAATTTCTCTCCCATGGCAGCAAATTCTAAAAGGCCACGTAGCTACTAGATTACTTTTATTAAACTGAGAAAGTATCTGTGGAAAACAGAAAAACAACAGGATGATGGTATCATCGATTTTTCAGGGCGCTCAGCGTCCCTCTATGTGTAGTGAAGGGGGGTCATAAGCAAGAAAGATCAGGGTGTATGACTAAGTGATACAGTATGTGTGTGTGTGTGTGTGTGTGTGTTTGTGTGGTCTTTACATGTGTAGGGGTTTTAGCAAAGCCTTAGGAAATTGATTGTCGTCATACACACATCATGATGCCAGCGATGGTTCATTAAACGCTTTCAGAGATTCAATTAATAGCAGAAAGTAGATCAGTTTGTGTGTGTGTGTGTGTGTGTGTTTGTGTGCATGTGTGCGGTTGTGTGACAGTGCAACATGATTCATGTGTACTTTCATTTTTTACCGCAGAGAGCAGAGCTCTAATGATTAATGATAATCACTTCCTGTCCCCAAAGGAAGTACAACAGAAAATTTGATGTGGGAGAGAACATTACAGTGTTGTTTATCTACACAACGAGACCTCCTCTCCCTTTTTATTTCATTGTTGAATTGTGTTAACTTTGACGTTTTGGCAATAATGTTCTGACATTCATGCCAATAAAGCCTGCGGAAGTGAATTGAACTGAAATATGAAGAGAGAGAGAGAGAGAGAGAGAGAGAGAGAGAGAGGGAGCTCAGGTTATGGTTCAGGACAATCGTCAACCTGTCACATGGAACAAGAGCAGGAGACAAAGACGTTTTCATGATTAAAGCGCGGCTCCCCTCAATCCCTCTGAGAAGACATTCAAGCTGCAGAGTTTCACCTGCTGGTTGGGCTTCTTCTTTATCTTACCTATTTTATTTTCACACCTTTTGGAATGATCCGATCCCGGACAAAAAAATAAACGAACCACCAGAAGCAGAGTATTGTGTACAGTTGTTTTTGTGTCAGCAGCTGGTGGTTGGCTGATAGTCAGCCCTGCGGTGCAACAGCTGCATCACTGGGGGCATGTTTGGAGTATTAACTGTCAGCACCATTAAATAGTCATGGTTGGATTCATTTTTTTTCTGTTTTTTTTAATTTTTGTTTGAACAACTTTTCAGAAAACAAACCACGGGGTATTCATGTCACGGCTTAGTTGATTCATGTAATGCGAGTTTGGTGCACACAGTTCTTCAGTGTTTCCAGCCAACCTTCATATATCCTATAAATAATCACTGTTTCTATGACTGGCCAGGGTTTACATTAAAGGCTGTTAACGAGGTGGAAAGCAGCAGCCACAGTTTACTCTCATCATGTCTGTCACATCTTTTCTTTCACTTGTATTCAAATAGTGAAGTTTGCCAACCAGCTGCTGTTCATTTTCCAGCAGCCTCCATCTGCCCGGAGAACAGAGCACTGCTCAAATGGTGTATCATGAGCACTTTTCTCGTCATTACCGACCTTCCACTCCTGGAAAGAAACCGCCTTTGTCGACAGAGAGAACTCACATAAAGTTTTTACTAAGAACTGCGATCTAGTTAAAATTGGGACATTCGTTGGGGAGGTTGTTGTAATTAAATCGACACACTCCAGTAACAATGGACATCGAGGTGAAATAGTTTTCAACTGCAGGTCATCTATTAACTCTAAAGCTAAAGTTGAAGTCAGCCTGGAAGAGAGCTCATCGGAAAAAGTGAAAATTAAATCTATGAAAACTCCATTTGCTGATGAAGATTATGCAATATGATCAAAAGCTCCACAACAGCTAATAAATGGACTGTGAATATCTGCTTTCTCCTGCTGCACACACTTCTGTTTGGGAAAAAAAAAAAAAAAAAAAAAAAGAATCCAGACTGGCTGTCGTTTGAATCAATAGACTTCTTAAGTTTTCGCCCTCCCGTGCAGATTTATTCTGGAGTAATGGTGTGCAGCGGAGGCTGTCGGTATCAGCAGACTGCCTTTAAACTCTGCTCTGTAAAATGATGTTTACTTGGTGCCACCTGGTCGGGGTTATCGATGCTTTGGAAAGAAACTGTGAATAATAAACCGACACGGAGAGGAAATGTCTGTTTACTGTCTGTTGCATCTAATCACATTTTTCCAGCAACATGTTTCCAACAGGGGCAGCACGGCGGCGTAGTGGTTAGCGCTGTTGCCTCACAGCAACAAGGCTGCAGGTTCGGTTCCCGTGTGGAGTTTCCTCCAGGTACTCCAGTTTCCTCCCACCATCCAAAAACATCATGTTTGGGTTAACTGGTGACTCTAAATTGTCCGTAGGTCTGAGTGTGAGTGGTTGTTGGTCTCTGTCTGTCTCTGTGTGTTGGCCCTGTGATGGACTGATGTCCGAGGTGACCCCACCCTCACACAGTGTGAGCTGGGATTGACTCCAGCACCCCTCATGACCCAGAAAAGGATAAGTGGTAGAAGATGAATGAATGTTTCCAACATGTTCTGATTTTGTGTGGCTGCACATCTTTGTCATGTTTTACAGGAGCATCTATTTCAAAAAGCATCTGTTCAGGTAACGAGCAACGATTCAGGTAATCATACACACATGAAAAGCAACAATTTGCCATCCACCTACACTTTACTACACACACACACACACACACACAAACAGAATGAAATTATGTCACTTAAAGGGTAATGTCTTCTACTCTTGCCTTATTGAAGTAAACACAACCTTGTTTCAATAATTCCACAGACCAATTAAATCTATCTGTGGCTCCAAAATCCCATTTAGCTCTTTATGAGACTACTAAAAACCAAATTCAGACTCTATTTCTGCTGCTTGTTTCCATTTGCTTCATTTTTTTTTTTTTAGGAACTTGCTATTAGGCTCAAAGTTATTGACAGAAACAATCAGCCCTTTCAGCTGGGCAGAGAATGAGCACGCTCGTTCTCGGTGATGGATGATGATAATTTACAGATCAGCAGCCCTGTCAGCAGGATTTTGACTTTAAAACTGAGTGGGCATTTATCTGTGTCACAATTACCTCTCTGCCTCAGGAACTCCAAGATCTGCATGTTTGCTCAGTCACATCTGTTTCACCTCACCTGCAATGACAAATGTGACCTCTGAGATATTTTCATCCACGTCACTTTAGATGAAACTTTAGATTTTCACTCTTTCACTTTGAGCGCACACTTCAGTTTGCTCTGCTCTGGGGGAATTTGTGCTTGCTAACATCTTTTTATTGATATTATATGGAATTAGGATGTGCTTAATATTTGCCTCACATGTTTGAACTCAGAGCAACAAAGCTAATATTCTCTCTGCAGCTGATCTCCAAAGCCGCTGAAGGAACCACAACGCAGTTTATGACTGCAGGATCTTATGTTGGACACAGATCCATTATTTATACTGATATCAGATCCTGCACAGGTCACCAGGCTGTCGCAGGGCCAAAATATAGTCCATTAGAGTCACCAATTAACCTGGATTTTATTATACTGTATGAGGAACTCACAGAACCTGGAGGAACCCACACAGACGCCACCAGAACCGAAAACCATCTTGCTGTGACAACTGTAGATTGATCCAGGAAACAGCCACACACACACTCCGAAGTCCACTCTGCGTTTATATGCCAAATTAAGCAACACACATATAATCACTACCATAAACTGTGCTGAAACTATTTCTGTAGCTGTGTACGATCACCTATAAGACTATTTGGCAAAACAACAACAACTCTGCCCTAAACTTCTGCTGATGTGAGAAGTCCTGCTCGCTAACTGTGGAGCCGACTTATTCATTTATTTATCCGACATTAGACTCAGTGTCTGCGAGCACTCCTGATACTCCTGATCCTTTCTGCCTGCAGACTTCGGTTTTGCTGTGCAACTTTTAGTGTCTGTTAGCGTAAATACTGAAAAAAGTTTTTGTATCTTGACTTGATTACTTTTGTTGTCTCCAGGTTATTCTTTTTTTTCTCTCCTGTCATCACAGAGCTAACATACATCAGTGTTTGTTTTGTTTACTGAAGTATGGGGATTTTCTTTACATCTAAAAAAATAATAATGAATTAAATAATGTGGATAACTATTTTCTTTTTTTTTGTTTTCATTCAAAAAGTGAACGACTTATATAAAGTCTGGATTGACTAAAGAGGGTTAACCATTTAAAACCTTTCTTGTTTTGATTTAGATGATTATGACAAATCACAAATCCAGAGTCTCCTAATAGAATAGAATATTTCATTTTTAGTTTGGTTACACGCAACTGCAAGATAACCAACAACACCGTTGACAAGGAGGGTAAAAAAAATATACCTTTCCATGATGTTGAAATTTTTAGATGCGCCTGGAGCGAACATTTCTTTGGTTTATGATTCTTTAAGTGAAAACTCTTCAATAGCCTGTATTTCTGTAAAGGTTCCTATTCTTTTTTTTTTTAAATGTCACCATATAAACAATTACGGAGGTGCATAGAAAGATGGAAAGATTGCTATATATTGGGTTCTGTTTTGTGTCGGGCTCATCCTCTTCCTGATATTTTAAAGTGTGCATCATGGCATGTTGGAAAAAGCCACTGCCCTTTAGTTTTGGTGCCCTTTTCAGGTTGAACCACAGAGTTTCTAAACAAGGAACAAATAACACGCCTCACCAGGGGAGCTACAAAGAGACCAAATGACATTTTCCCTCTAATTCTGCAATATTCCCCTTAATGAAATCTATTGCACCTACCAAGCTAGGACACCTTCACCATGTCAGCAACGACCATTCAAGGTCACATGAATGTTTTCAATCTCTTAATAATAAAAGCAGACGCTTCTGCTTCCTGCTCACTTACAGATGACTGGTGATGGATGGGAAACGTTAACCTCCACAGGAAAGGCCAAAAAAACAATTTTAGATCAGCTGCATGTTTTGTGTTGTACAATAACTGTTTAATTATACCAAACTGGGCCTCTATATCGGGTATCAAAGCTAATTAGACGTTAATTCGAGAGAGGTGGAATCTGAAAATCACAGTCTTCTCCAAAGCCGTGTGAACTCATGTGGATAAATGAGGAAACACCTTTCTTTAAATCATGTGGAAAAAATAAACCATCTGAGAGCAGAAGGTGTAATTTTCAAATGTCGGCTGGGCACGTTTGGTATTGACACAAACCTGAAATTCAGCTGGCTGAATATGAGAAAGAAAGAAATCATGAATGATTCATTCTTTAGAATGGAACTAAATAATAAATAATGTGGACTGACTCATGACTTAAACACCAACTCCCACAGCGGTGGTCAATATTTCATTATCTTTTTATTCTTTTAAACTTTTAGACTCAATCTCTGATTTTAGAGCCAAACTTCTTGAATACAAACTGATTTATTATTATGTTGAATGAGCTGACTTGTCTTCACTGTGAGGACGGGACAGTTTCATAAAACGTAGGCATTATAAATTTTCCTATAGGGTCATTAAAATAAACTAATATTTCATAGCTCAAATAAGCAGAAGACACAAATATCTTCCAGTAACGTTAAATTTGCCGTCTTTGTTATTCATACGTGCCAAAGAAAAGGTGATGCTTGCTTTAACCCACATTAGGAAAGTGAGAAGTGGGAATGTTGCCACCAGCCATGAACTCGCTTTGCACAAATAGAAACGAGAGACAACCTGCTGATCTGAGACAAAATAAATTCGTCCACCGTGGAGAGGATGACAGTGGGATGTGCATAAAATGGAGCTCCGACAATTTGATCAAAACGTTGTGACAGGGAATGAATAATTCACTGTACGCTGGGCTGAAAGGAAGCGCTCCACCCATTCAGGTGGTTAACACTTTAATTGAACCTCCCAAGTTAATTAGCTGAAAATATATTTTCCTCAACATTATCTCACACGTAGCATTTCCTTCTGAGGCCTGGGTTCGTACAGTCAGCAGATACTGTACCAACATACGGAAGGCGTGGTAAGGTCAATACAAGCCCTCTATCCAATTATTCCATCCCGTTTGATGAAATATTTCCGTTTGCTTACTAACAGCACAGTCTTTTGGGGTTGCTGCAGACTTTTGCCTCCGGGTTATTACAAATTTCTCTTTTCATGGAAATTAAAGTAAATGAATTAATTAAAACACCGATCGAAGTAACGTTAGAAGAGTTTTGTTCTTACTTCATCTTACCATTTAATCATTCATTATTTGTTTGTATCTACAAATGCATATTCAGTTCAGATCTTAAAGGTTGATAATATTTTTATTATATATTTGGATGAAGATCACACCTGAATGAGAAACACTCAGCCTGTGAAAACTGTTGAATAAATATAGTAACCAAGGCCAAAGGTTTCATTCCATCAGAAGAAAACTGATTCATTATTTGGATCAGCTCCACTGAGGGCTAAGGATCAGGTGGAAGGAGTCTAGATCTGGGCGTGGACAGTCGGGGGAGGCCCCTACCAATGTCCAGCTGTTCTCAGTTGTCTCCATCAGTTTCAAACGAGCTTGTTATTTGAACTTCTCTCTGTGCTGCCGGTAAGTCAACACACTTTGCACAAACTATGAGTTCACAGCTTTATGTGTTTTTCTGCAAAAAAAACTTTAGAGGCTGCAGAATTGAAATATACACCAGTACCAGTAATGGAGTTGATGAAATAATAATAAATTACAGTTTAATGGTTTCAAATGTTACATAATTGAAAACTAAAATCAACAAAAATAATTTCAGTTAATTAGGGCGGTGAAATGTTTGCTCAGCTAGTGAGAATGTTCTGTAATCAGTTCAAACCAAGTCGTCCGTGTTATTTATTGGTAACTGTAAATCACACCGTTTTCAAAGAGGACTCTTAATCATGCTGCTTACAGAGACTAAACAATTCACATTATGAGCAGACATGTTCATGTCAGCGAGCCACAGCTTGTCCAACTGATCGGCAGCAGCAACACACTGCGGCCTAATGCAGCAAAACGTACAACTAACTGTGAGCCACCGATTTCTGCTGTATCTTGTGTTTTCTTTTATTTTATGCTCATCGTGGGTCGTTTCTGTCATAAAATAGTTCAGATTTTCTGTCGTATTTCTGTGATGTACTTGGGAAACCAGTGTTTGTTTCTCATTTTGAACCAATCAGGGCAAATAACCCACATCATAATGACCTTTTTTCTTTTTCCGTATGTTTTAACAAGTTTTTTGTTTTTTTTTTTTAATCCTTGTTCTCTGGGTCAATTGGGGGGGGGGGGGGGGGAACAATATTTCATCTGTTTATGTGCATAAGTGCACAAGAAATGATAACTAGGCAATCTTGACTCTTGAATCTGATGTTCTGTTTTAAAAGAGTGTGGTATATTTGGTGAGTGTAAAAATCTGAATCCAAAAATGAAGTTGTCAGGGTAAATACATCAGTGGTGCAAAGTGGGCAGCTGCCAGCTGGATGTTTATGTGTGATGTGAAGAAATTTAGGAGCAGCTGTACAGACTATAGGTCACTCCTGCAGAGGAGCGGTGCTCATTCTCTGGGCACTTTGGGAAATAACCAAACTGTCATCAGTGGCTGGTCTTCGGGGACTTGACAGAATTTATCTTTAGTGATCATTTTTAATCCATGTGTTGGACTGATTCAGTCACAGGATGATAGGACACTAAGATCCAAGCTGTCTCCATAATAAACCAAAGAACCTGGAGACTGACGGTCACTTTGTGTTGGATCGACAGCTGCCAGAAGTGTGTGTGTGTGTGTGTGTGTGTGTCAGTGTGTGTGTCGGTCCCTCCCTCCCTCCTCAGTGCTGTAGACCGGCTCGGAGCGCCGACAGTGTGCCGAAGAGGAGCCGACGGAAACGGTCAGAGGCGGCAGATCCGTCCGCAGCTCCGGGACACCAACCCGGATTATAAAGGCGCACATTGCTGCCGGAGGAACTTTGCCACAGTCTCGGGTTTTTGCCCCTCCAGCCTGCCTGTTTTCCGCCTCCAGGCTCTCCGCACACGGTCAGTAGACGATAAGTGAAATTTGACTGAAGAAGAGCTCCTGATTTTCTGCGGCTGTTCTTCTCCAGAAACATTTTCAGGCTGGAGGCGACCTGCTTCACTTTTCAGCTGTCTGCAATGCCACATTGGACTCATGGCACCTTTTTGATTGGCAGTAATAATGTGATGGTGGTGAGTGAACTAACTCTCCCTGATTTATCATGTGCAGTGTCGTCCTGTCACAATAAGTGATTCACATTGAAGCTGCACACAGAGCATTTCTCTTTTCCACTGTTAAATGTCTAATTATTCCTGGAGCAGAAACCTCTCTGACTTCGCTCCTGTGCTGTGTTTCCATGACTGAACTGGGAGAATCCGATCCAAACGCACCACCTGGAGCTGTATTAATAGCTTTTCAGTGTTTTTCCATCCAGGAACATCTCATCGGCCGTTGTTTGGTCAGCTCGGCGGCTGTTAACACATCTGCAGGGAGACACAGTCTCCAATGTCTTTGTTGAGTAGATCTGATCCAATCCCTGTGATGGACTAAAAGCTGTGAGGTGGAGGAGCAGGGGAGGAGGTGGGAGGAGGGGGGGTCTGCTTGAGGTTTACCTTCCTCGAAGGTAAGAAGGTATATTCAGAGCAGGTGCTGGATTATCAGGTCCAGACAGCCACTCCCTGGAGGGATGAACATAGAGAAGTTATGTAAGGGCTGCGCTGAACAGCATCACGACTTCAGCTGATTCAGAAGATGTGGGGCCCCGACAAACGTTTCTTTAGAGACTTCTTTACCCAAAGAAAGCAACAAGGACCCACGAAGCACAGGACTGACACAGAACCTGATGTGATGTCATCGTTTACACCTTTTGGTTCAGATTTGTGCAGTCTCACTTTTTCCACGAATGGATCTTAATGAGTGTGAAGGGAGAGCTGTACACTAAGACTTACATTGGAGAGATTTTCATACTCACCTTGTGGCCCTTCTGTGGGGTTCGTCATGGATCTGTCCCAGGACCTGCAGTTGGGCTGGAGCCCAGTCAAGCCCAGCTTCTCTCCGCTGCTGCAGTACGATGGCTCTCAGGACAGTCTTAACCACACCTCCAGCCTCCACAACTCTCTGATGCTGCCCTCCACCGTGAGCTCTCCAGCTGCCTCTCCCAATCAACCTCTGCCATCTCTCATTCCCACCCCTCTTCTCTCCACCACCTCCTCCGTATTCTTTCTACAAACATCCACGTCTGTCTCCCAGCCCTCACTGTCTCCCTCGTCCCTGCTCACCTTTTCCTCTAATGACTTGGCAGATCTGGAGAACATGCTGCTGTGGACCGTCCACGAGCCCAGCACCATCGCTCTGACCGTCATGTACTGCGTCTCCTTCATTTTGGGATTCATTGGGAATTTAATGTCCCTGCGTGTCCTGACCAACAGGCGCAGCCGGCGACTGGCCAGCGTCAGCGCCACGCGCAGTCTGCTGGTGAACCTGGCAGTGTGTGACCTGGCCGTGGTGTGCGTCTGCATGCCCATCACTCTAGGAAGCCAGATCTACATGGCCTGGGTGTACGGTGACCTCCTCTGTCGGGCCGTGCCCTTCACGCAGGCCATCTCGGTCTCAGCCAGTGTGCTAACGCTGACGGTGATCAGCGTGAATCGTTACTACAGTGTTAAGTCACCTCTGCAAGCTCGATCCATGTTTACCCGCCGCAGAATCTTGGCAACTGTTGCCGTGGTGTGGACGGTGTCCTCCATCATGTGCGCTCCCATTGCTGTGATGAACCGCCGCCGGGAGATCAGCTTCGGGACTTTCGCCATCTTGGTCTGCCAGGAGGAGTGGCCTCAGCATCGGCTCAAACAGGGGTAGGTGTTACACCAGACTGTGGAGTGTAAATGTGAACATGCCATCCAGTTTGTCTGGACTTGATTCAGGCTCACGGATGATCGGCGGCACAGGAGATGCACCAGACTGTGAGTCAGCCCCGCTAGGTCTCAGCTGTGGTTGAAGATGGACGACTGGCGTTTTAATATTTTGAGTTGTCCAGTACCAACTGGCAGCAATCAGCTCTCCATGACCGACTGAGCGCGTTGACTTAGAGCAGTCTGTCAATGAAAGAGAGCACAGACACGCTAACTGCAACAGAAAAAAGGAGTTACACTCTGGTGTGTCTCCACAGTGACTTCTTACCATTTCACACACAGACGGGATTCACAGATATGTCAGCTGGTCGCCATCTGTTGCATTTGCATGGTTTTTAAGACAAACTTGTAAAAAGAGGCAACATTTAGTGAGCTTGCGATGGATGCTCATCGCCTCTACCAGCCTTAGGTCCTTAATTCTCATGTGGGGATATATTTGCCTCCCAAAGTTGTGGCTTTTTAAATGTCTGCTGTCAAAGTGAACTCTACTTTCTACTTTATACGCAGATGTTGCGACTTGTTTTTGTCACCTTTTTTTTAATTGCTGTCCCTCATTTTCAGTAATCACAACCCATCAGGTGGCTCACAGTGTTTTCTGCTGTCTACCATCTGCATTCTAATCTTTTTAGCTTGTGCACTATAATATATTTATTCTCTGTAAATCACTTTGAAAAGTGTTGATTATCCAGAGGTACCCTCCAACCTCGTTTTTGAGTTAGAAAAAAGACAGTGCTTCTGTTTCTAATATTTTAACACGGAGCGTTGTATGTTGTTGAAAACGGAAGCAAATCAAATTATTTTTCAAAGAGCCCCTTTCCTTCTTCAGTGGCGATCCATAATTTCAAATGGAGCATGTTGTTCCTCTAATAAAAGTATCCTTCAGTCATCAGACATTTCTACAAAGCAGTGTGTGGAGCATGTCTTCAGTTATGCTCTCTGACATTTGAAATGTTTAACACTAATTGATTTAATACACATATTGTAGCTCCAAACATTAGAAATTCTCTGGGTAGTCATCATTTTAGACAGGAAAGTAATCAGTCTCTCACTGTTTATATTTCCTTTGTCTCCTCCAGGTACAATGTGCTGCTGTTCGTCATGCTCTACTGCCTGCCCGTGACCTTTAACCTCACCATAAGCTTCCTGACAGGCAGGCGTCTCTGGGGAGGGAAAAAATCGACCTTCGCTGATCTCGATCCCCGAAGCCAAGCTCTGCACACCTCGCGCCTCAAGACTCGTCAGAAGATCGCCAAGATGGTAGTGTGTCTGGTCCTGCTGTTTGCAGTGTCTTGGCTGCCGTTGTACTTGGTTGACCTTTGGATCGACCGTGAGCAAAGGCCGCCGTCGTGGCTGCTGCAGACGCGCCCGTTTGCCCAGTGGCTGGGCCTGACGAACTCCAGCCTTAACCCCATCTGTTACTGCTTCATCGGGGATCTGTACCGCTCAGCAAAAGTGATAAGGACACGATACTACCAGAAAGTAGCGTCTCTTTTCGGCTCTTCCTCATTCTCCAACTCGGCTGCGGTGGCGTCTCCCGCCGTTGTGATTGCAGACATCAAGGTGAACGATGGCGAGTGCCAACACATCACTGCTAGCGCCGGGGCAGCGTCTGCGTCCATGGTTACGATCCCCAGACTGCTGAACCTGGCGTGTAGCCAGGGACTGGGGCCGAGGGTCAGAGACGGTTCAGACAGCCAGACGGGATCCAACCACAGCATCTCAGACTGGTGTCGGTCCAGTCCCAGTGTGTACGACGCCTCCCTGCTGCCCTGCCAGCTCCACAACCTCCACCACCCCACACAGACAGCAGACGTCCTACCTACAAGAAGGCACTCTGTGAACGACGACACTGGATCATTACCTTTAAGAATTGAGTCTGTGGAAATACATGTGCTGCCTTTGAGGAGGCACTCGGGGGACAGAATATATGGTCTGTCAGGGGATAAGAGAGACATTTCCATGGGCAGAACCATTCTCTGTTCAGCCGGGCAGCACAGAAGCAAATCATCACAAACCTACAGTCTGGTAGGAGACACGGACGATGAACCAACCGATATGACAAGCCTTTGAAAGCTGCAGGGAGAAATTGTTTTTTTTTTTCTTTATGTCCGACAAGCAGCAAAAACACACACAATTCCAGGTGCACAGTTTCCAGTTGACGGTCTGGGTTAATCCCCCACATAAGTCATTGTTTGTCTGGAGGATAAACTGACCTGATCTACACTACACTACAGTCGCCTGCGTAGCGGTGTCTCTGTAGAGATGATTCACACATCACAGATGATTCGGTGTTTGCATCAATGAGTTCAGCCTTCTGATGGCAGTTAGTGAGAGCGGTAACAGAGCACACCCTGCAGGGAAAGAGATACCGTGTTACTTCGGCTCCAAAGCCCATTATCATTAACAAAGATGGCATACTACTACATTTAAACCACACCATAGATGATGCAGCTGCCAATCACAGTTGTTTGTTGCACAGTGAGACGAGCTTCTTCATTTCTTATTGCTTAGCTTGCAATTCCGATATTGTTGAATGGTTTGAAGCCCGTTATTACGAGTCAGTGTCTGTGGAAAGAGTCTCACAGATCTTCACAGTATCTGTACCTGCAGACACACAGCACCGTCCGCTCGCGTGCGCAGTCATAAGAATGATTCGCAGGGAATATGAGACGTGAAGCAGAAAATGAAAGGACGCTCTCTGTGAGCAGTTTGGATTACACATAAAAACTGTGGCATCGCTCCGGCTAATTCACAGCTTTGTGTCATTTCTGAAAACCAGAGCAGGTTATGACAAACAGGGTTACTTTGTTTAGGGGGAAATTTAAAGAGTCAGTGTTTGCCATCGAGAATAAGAAAGCTTGAGTGGTTTCTAATTCTGGGGATAATTTTGGTTCGATTTGCTCAGGTAATGCGTTTTCTGTCCCTGACTTTTCCAATGTCTCCCCCAATCTGTAATTTTGGTGAATCTAATTTTATCACAGGAACCAATTGACATCAAAATATCTATATTTATATATTTTTTGCAGTCAACAGTGACATGTTGGTGGTCAAACTTGCCCCAGGGAGTAATCTTTTTAACAGCGTTTCTTCATCAGTATAATTTGGCCATCCTTAAAGCAAGACTCTCACAGAGCTGACATTTGAATGCCGCCTTGTTTACTGGCTAGCAGGCTTCTTCTTTTCTGCACTGGCACATTTTTCCCCTTTCTGGGTGCTTAACTGACACCTAGATAATGTGAAGCCATCGACAGAGACACCGGAGGCACACACAAAAAACACCCCAGGGTACCTTTTAAAAGTTGCACCAATTTTATCCAAACTATAAAAGTTTAATTCCCTCAAGTCTTTTTTTCCAACCAGGGAAATTACTATACAACACAAAAATGTCTTAATCGAAGATAAGTGAGCAGCTATCTTTTTTTTTTTTTTTGCCACTCTGAATAATCTATGGAGCCTATTCTGAGGTTTCATTCACAGTTAATAAAAGCAGCTTTAGTGAAGATGGAAATGAATTTCCATTTTCTCTCTGGTGGGATAAAAACCTGGACAAATTAACCAAAAGTATCTTTAGTTTTATATAGACACCTCTTAAGGTAAGAAGGGAATTTATTGTTTTTATTTTGGGTGAAGTAACACTTCACATTATTGCGAATATCACTCTGTCTCTGCTGTGAGCAGCTCTAGAGGAATACAGGAGGATTTTGGTTTTGATATTTAATAACAGGAGAGCATTAGTCCAACAAGAGACACTGTCTGTTAAACCAGCACATGCCTTGTTGAGTCAAGTCCAGAAAAAACTTTAAAGGTTAAGAACTAAAACACACATGGATGCATGCACGCACACAGTGTAGAACATCTTATCCACCCTAAGGCTGCCTGCAGTTGTGTGCAAGGCCGAGGTGGGGAATAGCATGACCTGTTGTGACATCAAGCTGCTAATCACACTCTTGTCCTTGCAGTGAAAGATGTGATGCAGCACTCAACCCATCAAACTCCGCTGTTACTCTCCGATTTATGTCATTGGATGCAGTCACTTTGTAGAAAATTTCAATGCCATTATCTTGTGACAGTGTCTTTTATGTCTCATTCTCCTTTACTTCAATCTACCTCTGTCTTTATCGCTCTCAGTTTTGCACCGTGTCGATTGAGGGCATGTGTACCTAATGATGTGTATTCAGTGTTTCATACAAAGAGAAGAGTTTGTCTGTGGTCACCTTTAACTGCAACTCAAACGTCCAAGGTTTCATTTTAAGAGAACAGCCACACAGCCAGTCATAGAAAATGCTGTCTTGAGCAAACAGAGATGTAAAAAATGGTGGAAAGCTTGTAACAGACAGCTAAAAGACTTCAGCAGAGGCCTGAGATTTTTTTGTCCAGTCGTCCGCCACCCCCCACTCAGGCCTGATTAAATCTTAACGGGTTTGAATCTGGTTATGAGAAGATTTTGTTTTTGTATTAACAAGTTAACAGAAAGTTGAAAGAGAGATTTACTCAAATTTGCAAAATTGCCATTGCCCCACAACCAGTTTGATTAGTGACTGCAGAGTAACTGGTGCAGGTGAAGTGGAAACCACTCTGTTAAAGCCCCGGGTGACGTTTAAGCTCATATTCAGGAATTGGTTTTGACAACTACCAATTACATGTTTCCATTTCAGGAAAGGTTTTCTCACTGAAGTACCCTTTTTAGAGTACTTACAAAGTGCTGTTCAACGTACATCAGCAGAAGCTGCTCTCTGCATCCGTGAAACTTCTTAAAATTACAATTACATCTCTGCTGCTGCTGCTGTCTTCTTCTTTTCTCCTAGACCAACACGTGCACTGTGACTGTTACAACCCTAAGAACATCATCAACACAATCATTTGGGACAAATTGTAGGAAAAACCTGAATAAAAGAAGAAACTTGATAAATGAAGACCGTCTTTCAGAGCTGTGTGTGATGGTTCAGCCCACGATGTCGCAGTTCAACCTGATCTTTGTCAAGGCAGTGAGAGGTCTGACCCAGGCAGAAAGAAGGTTTATAATTAGTGCACAGACGGCAGGAGCTACAGCCACGAAGAAAAAAAAGGTCATATCTGACAAGTGGCTGAACGTTTGTGTGGTGAACAAGCTCTTCAAATTAGATGTCAAAATGTGTAGTTAGTTTGAAAAGTCTTTCCAGGAGGACACATACTGTACGAGGGTTTTCTGATTGACTGTAGCTTCTGAAACCGTTAAAATCAACAGCTGCAAGAATAAGGGTCATTTGAAAGGTCTCGACAGGCTTAATGTCACGATTAAAAGAAGGCAGTGAGGGCCATCAGTCAGAGGTGGGAAATGAACTGTAGTCAACCCGATGACCCGTCCGTGAACTCCTGTCTCTCTGGACTTTGTTACTGCATCACATTATTTCCTCCATTTGTGTAGGACAAACAGCAGCCGCTGCTCCACAATGGAGAACGTTAAAATGGGGGTTAATGTCGTTTTTCTTAAGACGGGCGTGAGCAGTAATCCTGTTCGGGGAGTGACTTTTCTATCCCCAAAGGCTGAACCGAAATGAAATGGTCTGGTTTATGGAGAATTTCTTTCTATCTTCCTGCTTTCTTTTTTTTTTTTTTTTCTTCAACAAAAACTCAGTTTTAAAGGTCCCCCTTTTTTAAATGATTATACCGGTAGCTGTTGAACTGAACTGAGACACAATAGAAAGAAAGAAAGAAATCATTCTCTGTCAGTGTTATTGTTTCACGGTGGGTCCCCAAAGGATCTGCCATTGGAGCCGTCACTGCTACGGAAAAGAAGGCCATGTCCTTTGGATGCTTTTGAAGGAGTCTTCAAGCTGGTGGTGGTTGAGCTGAAAAAAAAAATCACTGAAGTAAATCATACTGTAGATTTCATGAATGCCGACTTTTATTTTATGACCAAATGTTTTATTTACACGTTTGTGCTTTCCTCCCTCTTCAGGTGCACGTGATTGACATAACTGTGGTCAAAAGACACATTTGTCCCGAACAAATATTTTTTCTTCCAGGCAGTTCTCAGAATTGCAGAAGAGATGTTTGTGCTCTTCTGTCGACCCTGAATCATGACTAAATGTTTCTAATCTGATGAACATCTTCAGTCACAGAGCTTTAGATCAAATATGAATCTTTCTCATTTCAGAATGAAAATACCAGTTGGTCCAAGAATAAATATCATTGACATATTTGTTACATCGATGATTCGTGTATGTCACTGTGAGACAAAATAAATGTATTTTCATTTATGACCAATTGACTGATGAAATGAGGAGCAGGATAAAATGTTTAACCTGCAGGGACGTTTATTTGTTGCAGGCATCCCTGTTTGTCAAAAGGTTGTTGAAGCACTCACAAAGATGCACGCCACACGCAGACATACACACACGTGCACACAATTTCATTTCACAATTGTGGATATTGTGAGGTGCTTGAACTCGCGATTGCTTTCATTTTTTCAGACATCCGGCTTTGTTGATCCATTTATATATTTACTCCACATCATTTCATCACTCCCCTTTTCTCTGTACTCTTGTTGCTCCTTCTCTTCGCCTCTCATGCTTTCCTCCTATTCTGCTTTCTTTCCGTTTTAGTCATTGCTAGAAACCACGCCTTTCTCTTCCTCCTCCATCTTCATCATCTTCACAATTCCTTTTTCGGCAGCAAAGCCAAGGACTATTGAGCACTAGCAGTCATATCAAAAGGGAGGTACTGTACACAATAGACAAAGAAAAAATGCTGGGAAATAACAAACAGTGTTGAGACCGCCACTGAAAACAGCTCAGATTTCTTGGTCACAGTTGCAAAGACAAGGAACATCATTTATATTTTACCGGTCAGGCTGATTCCAGGAGAGAAATGTATTTGTTGTCGACATAATGTTAAATTGCTTTCCCCTAAAAAATGTATCAACCATCTTTTAATATGAAACATTGATAGGAGAAGATGGAGTCTTAGACTTTGGTCGTTGAAATCTTATTTTTGAAAGCAGAAGAAACCCGACTTGCTCTGTACGCGATCCTGATTATAAGGCAGGTCCCCATTTCTGTTATAGTCCGTCACTCACATGGTAGCCAGGCCTAATGCCCTGATTCATCATCTAATTTCCGCTAGATGAGACATTTATTTGAAGCTTTGTAGTAGTAGACTTTAAACTCGAGACTGAGAGTATAAATTCATTCGGAAAAGAGAAGCAAAACTAAAACTTCATTTTTGAAACAAAGGAGCCAGCTCCTAATGGCCATCGGATCAAATGCTGTCCACATCCACTATTATTTTCAATCTATCATCACAGCACACATTTCGACATGACAATATGAGCAAAGCGCGGACTTATCACATAAATGATGGCTCTGTTGTATTCGATTGCTCAGTAAGCTGTAACGTTGTGTGGCAGTAGGCAGCGTTCACAATACCAGGACTATCAAAGTGAATCGGCAAAATGGAACTCACCCAATACCCTTTTTATGGTTTTGTGCCTTTTCCTGCTGCAATACAACCGACCCAACAGATGACAATTGGAACTTTCCTATTTGCTGTTTTACCCTAAAATAAAACCTGCACTTCAGGCGAGCCAAAGCGAGGCCAGCTGTTATCACCTCGAGCATCGCAGGAGGCTGTTGTGAGGGTGATGCAGGGTTCAGTCTGGCAGCTATGGATGAGTCAAAACTTTTCCCCCAGGGCCAGGGGAAGCGAATCAACGCACACAACTGCACTACACAGAGCCAGACTCTCAATCTTCAGGCATGAGAAATTAAAACACTTTTCTTTTTTCTTTTTTCTTTTTTTTTACAAGCATCAGGCCACCTAACCTTTGTTATGTATCTGTAGTCCTTGCAGATCATGGAAGTTTCTGGTGAATCTGTTGGCCGTTTTACAGTTTTCTCTCTTAAAACAAAGGACGAAAAGGTCATTCTCTGCTCAACCTGCTCCTGTTGACGTGTAGCCGCCCTGTTTTCACACCACCCCTAACTCACAAATTCATACACTGTTTATGACAATTTCACACGAATCCCTAACATGATAGTGATATTAATTGTTATTTTTAGTTAGTTTCTCAAAGATCAACATAACTGCTGAAACATCTAGATTTGAGGTGCTCTAACATAAAGCCACAGTAGTTTTTCTAAGCCAATAAATATTCAAATGCTGAGGCGGGAATGATCGGGGTTCAGCTGCTCTGGGTGATTTGACGCAGACTACTGTCAATCATTTGGTTGGTTCTGTTGTCTCTGATGGTGTCAGCTGTTCTTCTGCTTTAATATGCTCTTCTTGCTTACTCTTATGAAAACGCAAATTCTGCTCTGCGAACAATTTATCCCAGTAGAGGCACTAAACTAAAACAGCAGCAGTGATATCGAGTTAGACAACAAAGGCGCCAGATTTAAAGCGAACTTCCTCAGACCTGAACATGCTGATAAAAATGAATAGATAAAAAAAATAGGCAGGAGGTGGATTTACTCGTGATCACTGTATAATACTTTCTCTAAAAGAAAGACTTATGTTTTGCCTTTCCTATCACGTCATCTCCAAAAACCAGATTCATTCAGCCCCAAATGAGGAATTAGAGATCTGACCAAACGAGCAGGAAGGTTGTCGTTCTACCAAATGCAATTCAGCCAAATAAACAAACAACATTATCCTGCCATAATCTGGATATTAAAATAAGTCTGTCTGAGTAAAAGCCTTGAATTTGTTTTGCTTAGTTTTGAATCCAAGCCAACTGTGAAATCCCTGTCTGTGTGACTGTGCCGAGTGTGGAGGGAAGAAAAAGTTTTTAATGTCTTCAAATATATTGATATTACTTTCCGAATTACAGAAAAATGGCCATAACAAGACAGTTATCCCTGTAATCACAATTAAAATATGGAAAAGAGTCTGTCAGGATATCAGCTGTCCAAACGGAGGTTTGTGATAATAACATCAGTAATTGGATCATTTAATTTAAAACAATTATAAGGATTCAGCGTTAACTCGAGATCTTTGGATATATGCTCATATGCATTTAATTTCCTTATTCAAGTGTGCACAAACAAAACAATCACCAATTAGCTAGTTAGCCTTTTACCCAGTGCAGCTGTGCTAATTAACAGCTGAGCTAAAACACCCATGTTAGTGCCACCCCCGCCTGGAAAGAAGCATCATTTACAGAGTTTTCAGACTTGTGGGGTCGGCCTGCAGTGGTCAGTGCTAATTCAGTAACAAAAACTGTGAGTCCTTATTTTGAATAAGTAGCTGGCAAGCATGCCAAGAATAAAATGCACAAAGTGTTCAGTAATGAACTGAGACTTTAATGGAGTCACAACAGCCAAGCGGTTGCTGTGAAGAGGAGTTTGTTGGCTATGTCACAAAGTGTAATTGACCCACTCCAATATGCATGTCAGGCAGGAAAAGGGGCGGAGGATGCCATGGCAACTCTGACAGACAAAGCTGCTGGGCATCTGAAGAGCACTAAGACACACGCACTGGCATCTTTCATTCATTTCTCAGCAGCATTTCATTGTATGCAGCCCCATAATCCCCGACACAGACGCCGGCACTCAGCTGGATGGCCAGGAGGCCAGAAATAGTCTGTGTGAAAGGGCCCGGTGTGTTTTACAGGATCGCCTCAGGCAGTGGTCGACTTGTTCATCTTTAACAAGGGAGATGCAATGTAGCTTTGGGTTGGTTTTTTTTTTGGTTTTATTTTTGCTAACACACATCATGCCCACGACGACTTTCACAAAATGCACACCTCCCAAAGGACATTATTACAGTACGCCTTAATGATAAGTTATATAATTCTACAATCCAGTTTTCTCCAGTTTTCTTCCTTTTATCCTGCTAAAATTGTCCCGTGTATTCAAATAATAGTAGTGAGTGAATTTATTGTTATTTGTCTCACAAACACCCTTCAATCATCTCACAAACATATCACTAGTAGTAGCTCATAACAGACTCCATGTTGGCTCATAGTCATGTTTTTCCTTGTTATTTTTTATGTGCTCATGCTTGGAGGTTACCAGCCAAGACACATTTCTTTTTAAGCAAAGACTTTATATATACTCAGGGGAGGATCAACACATGAAATAAAAATAAAAATCAAAGCTGATAAACTGAGTTAGCTACCAGCACAGCTCCACCTATACTGTACACACAGATCCTGGATTAACGAGGGGGATAGTTTTTGGTCGGTTTGCTAACAAAGGGGATGGAATCCCTCCTCACCCCCTCAGTTTGACCCTTGACCTCAGGGGTGTGTTTTGTCACCTTTGTTATTTATACTGTATACTAACAGTTGTCGGAGTACATTTGAGTCATTGTTTCACAAAAAAATATGCTGATGACTCAGTGATCCTTAGCCTCCTGCAGGACTAAGACATAGGCCATGGTCCTCTTTTGGACAATTTCACCAAATGGTGCAAGTTGTCATTCCTACGGTTTAATGTTGTGAGGACCAAAGACCTGCGGTTTGACTTTCGTAAGATTCAACCTAGCATGCGACCAACTGTTATAAATGGTCCTCCAGTGGAGACAGTCAGCCAGTTTAAGTATCTGGGAGCAATTCTGGATAATAAGCTGACCTTTGAGGCCAATACAGACAGAATCTGTAAGAAGGTCAACCAGAGATAGTTTGATTTAAGAAAGTTGAGGACTTTTCATATTGAGAACTCATCAATGAAAATTGTGTTATATTGTATTGTATTTTATGAACGTATTTTGTTACTTATTCAGTATTTTATTCCATGTTTGATTGAGCCAACGACTGCTGTAAAACAAACTGCCCCTTGGGGACAATAAAGATTTCTAATCTCATCGAAGCGGTGAGTCCCTGGTTCAATTCCCAGCTGGTCGGACTCTTTGCTGGCATTCTCCTTGAATCTCATTAAAAATAACTTCAAAACCAAAACACTGAGAATATTTCACTGTAAGTCATCTAAACTCAAACATCATCCTCATGGTGGTGCTAGAGGAGATGTCAGAACCCCTGAAGTCAATGCAATTTGGCTTTCAGTTAAGAGATTTTTCCTGGTAATCCATTCAACAGTCTGTAAAGTGTTGGGGTGACCAACATTGCTGTCTTTGGATTCTTGTTGCAATTGTGGATAAAATGACATCATAAAATCATTAGTGAGCTAATAAAAAAATGCCATGAATGAAATGTATTGTTGCCCTTTAACATTTTATGGATTTGTCTGGCTTATCCCAGAGAGTGAAAGTGATTCAGGAGCCGTTTTAAATGTGCTGGTACTTATTCTGCTTTGATGTACGTTTGCAAATGTTTCATAACTGAGCTCCAAAGTAGAAGTGGCTCCTTTATATATGTTACGTTCACTAACAAGAAGCATAATACATTTTTTATCAACTACTGAAAAACCAAACAAACAAAAACAAAACAACACTCAAACATCAAAACTTTTTTTGAAAAGGTTGTTCTGTCTCCCACTGAGCACATGAATTTTTACTGGAAAAGGATAACAAGGGAGCGAAAATGTTCTTGCGCAGCTGTTTCGTATTTGCCTGTTTTGATTTATTAAGTCATTTTTTTCCCTCAAAATTTCTGAAGATTGTCTTTTACCGGACATATTAATATGAAGAAGGCAGCAGTCATTGATGTGGCAAATCCAAACAACTGCAACATCAGGATAAAGGAACAAGCCTGAGAAAATACCTGGATGTGGAAAGTGAAGACAGCGGCCTTCATTGTAATCAGCACGACAATCTTTCTTCCTAAAACTGTTCTCTGTTTTGAAGTAACAGAAGGAAAACATCAAATACAATATTTTTCAATTCTTTTCCCAAAATTCACTCAGTCTTCTCTGTCACTGAACAGACTATCTGACTTTTATGTTGCCGATAGAAATAGAAACACGGTTTTATGATTTCTGTCCTTCAGAAAACTTCAGATTTTACTGGGGCATCACTCTGCTCTGTATTTTGCGAACACCCAGATCAGACTACTGAAAAACTTCTGGGTTGTTGCAGACTGCAGACAAAGTGTACAGTTAGGTTGGAGTCTGCTCCTTTAATGTACACAAATGGGCCTAATGTCGATTGAGGGCATCGGTCCCTTACTGTCGATGCTCCACAGTTCATCCAATTGGATGTTTGAGGCCTCTGCAGTGAAATTAGTGTGCGATCAATAAGTATTAAAGCCACAAAAAAACCTATTCACTGAAATCTATAGTAGAAATAAAACAGAGACTCAAAGACTGCACTTTAAATTTTTCCTAACTGTTGACTATGAAAGATATATTCTTTACTGCAGACTTGAATACATCTCTGCTTTAGTAATCATCCACACGCAAAAAAGCATCTGCAATCCTCAGAAATGTATAAATGAGACACACATATGCACTCGCACTTTTTCTACCTCTGGTGTTCCGCAAATCTCCAGCATCACATAGTTATTTTCTTTCTCAGTTAATATTCAAGCACTCTCTCCTTCCACACACTATTATCCACTTCACTCAAAACGAAGCAGGGCATTTTATCACAAGAGAGATGGCAGTCAGTCGCTCTGAGTTTCTCTCATTTAGAGTCTGAACAAATGCACATGAGCCCCCTGAGTGGATTTGGAGAGTATGAAATAGGTACATAAAGTGGACTGAACGGACCCGTATATGAAGAAAATAAGTAGTCAGCAAGGCTGACTGCAGCACAAAGAGACACACACACACACCATGAATCTGAGAAGACTCTCATTTTGCAAATGCATCAACCGAGATGGAAAGTGCATTTGGCATTTATTCTGTGTGTATCTGTATATATTTGATCTTCCATCTGACGATCCAGTGGATATTGGCCTAACGATGAAATTCTGCGGTTTTCGGTTCTCAGAGATTTGACAGTTTGGTCCTCATTGGCAGACTCACCATTCCCTGAAATGAAGGGCAGCGCTCTCCAGATGGCGGAAACTCTGCTGTCACCACGTCAGTGTGTGTCACCTTTGTCACCGATTTCCAATACATGACATCCGAATCTGGCGAAGCAGAAACAACTATTTGTTGTGACTTGGCGCCAACAGAATGAGACAACCTGATGAGACTGGCCGGGAGATAAAGGCAGCAGCCAATCCCAATGCTACAGTAACGGAGACTAATGCGCTCCATAAATAGCCATTTCCTGTTTTTTAGCTAAAAAACCAGTGATTCAGTCACATCAGCTCTGTTGTAATGGTGAATTAAATCAGCATATTTTACTCTAAGAGGCCCCATAACATAATTTTCTGAAATGGAAATATCGGGATCATATATCATCCACTGTGTCTTTCAATTGCTGCGACTCACGTATATTAAATTCTAAATTATGATAACCCAAGTGTTTTGACCAGACAAGAAAGCTAAAAGGAGGTACACATTTTATTTAGATAATTTGCATTTTGGCTTATATTGTTTTCTGTCTATTGGTATACAGTCTGTGACGGCTGTTTTAGGTAAAAGTATTCACTCATAATCACAGAAGCACACGAGTAGGTAATTTAGGTGCAGTGAATAATTTGAATCTGCTGGCATTAAGTACTCTCCGTGTGCAGATCTGACTGGATTGAATCTCTAGAAAACTGCCATTAGAAGAAAATTGACCGTAATGTTTTGGCAAATGGCCAATTGACAGCATAACTCCATATTTCCATGTTTACGTGATTTATTGTGCCAAAGTAGCTCGTATCTTTTGCTTGCTTAAGTGTCACACGATGATGAGGTCACTGGAAAGGCAACAATGGGCTGCGGTGGGTTTCTCATAGTGTCTGAATCAAGTATATATCAGGTTTTAGATTGTCTTTCTTTACCTTTGGGTCCAATATTTTATAGAAGTAATCTCAGCAGTGCCGAGTCACTTACATGGCATACATTACTTTATGAAGAGCCGAAACATACGGTTAGAGTGTTGAATAAGCAAATGTTAAGTTAAGTTTATGCTCAAGCTTTTATAAATCTTTTCTAAGTTAATTTTCAAAAATTTCTGAAAGGACGGAAAATGAAATGAACAGAAATTCATGAATTAAGCAGAAATGTCAGACTGGCTCTCAAGAGAGTCTGTTCTGACACAGTGATGTGATAATGTGGGGATTTACACATCATATCATCAGTTCACCACACGGACTGAACACACACACACCGGGGATCTGAAAAATACACACAAGTCGAACATGAATCTCTAAGAAGAGCATCTGTCACGGTGCTGCTGTATGAACTCATCAATATTTCCATCACTATGAGTATTGTATGACATCCATCCACATGTCCACACCGTGAGCTGCCTCCTGCTCAGTGCAGGACTCGCTCTGTTTCTGACTGACACAAGCTGCTGAAAAGGTGAGTGGAAGAAAATACAAGACCAAAAATGTAGAAACCTAACATTAGAGGAAAACTGGAATGTGTTGCTTTGGAAAATGCCCCTGTGAAAAGCAAATCGACAGCTGGCTGCAGAACAATAATTCACATCAGTCAACACCCACATAGATAAATGGATGTAAAATGAAATAGATCTGCAGCATTTTTAGATCCATGCTCTGCTTCACTTGGTGAAAAAGACACATTCCAAGTCTCCTCCCAAATATTTGGAAAATTAGGAGGAAATGTGTTTGGTTAAATCACCCCTCTCTTTCATAGAAGACACGCAACGATCATCAGCTGCCTGTCTTCTCTGCTCTCCCTGGGAAAGGCTTCATTTCTGGGACGAGCACAGCTTGTGGCCCACAGTTCACTGACAGCCCTCAAACTGATTGTCATTATTGTGGGTGACCGGCCTAACTAGACCTCCCTGGTGCCGGCGTACCAAGAGAATAAGGAAGCTGTCAGTACCCTCCACAAGCACATTTTGATTCCTTTAGACAGCAGGTGAAGTCTTAGCTTGTTAAAAATGTAAGGAGGTCCCTCATATGGGGATCTGAGGTCTGGTCTGGTTTCAGGAGCTCTCTAACTTTCCTTCCACAGTGACCCGAGCGGAAAGACTTCCATCCCAACAGCGCTTAGCTGTTTTCAAAACTGATGACAGCTGCTCCCCTGTTCTGTATTCTCCCCTCCAGTCTCCCACTCATCCTCCCAAAGGCACCTTTCACACCAAAAATAGCACTAATAACAATCACAACAGGATGTGCAGGTGAGTGTGTGTGTGTGTGTGTTCAAAACTTACCATAGGCGGACACAGTTCATAACAAATGATCGTGTTTTGTGGAAGGATGTTAAGTGGCTGATTTTGGCAAACAGCTTAAAAGCAGCTTTAACTGTTGAGCTCTTCTGTGATGGAGCTCCTGCTGTGTTTTTATCAGCTGCATTTTCTGAATCAGTTTTAATGGTTGTACTGTATGAGCTCAACCTTAATCCCTGTTATTGTTGTTTCAAATGAACACTGGCCGTTCACACACCTGGCGGCGTGTGTAGCTCATCCACCAGGTTGTTTGTTTGGCCATTGCATCAGTTCTTTTTCTTCGTGTACGTCAGCCTGTGTGTGTTCAGTGAAGTGCCCCCCAGCTGTGGTGGATTCAAATGGTATCATCTTACTGTGGGCTCAGCATTTCCTTATTAGATACCAAATCCATAAGATGTTATATTACCTTTTTCATGTTTATTGCATTTTTATTTCCTCCCTTCACCTAATATATTCCTTCTCATCTGTTGTTGTACCTTACTTTTATTATCAAAATATTAATTACAAGCACCTTATCTTCATCTTATTATAAACACTCTCTATTTCCTGTACGATGTGTGCAAATATGTTGGTGTAGACATCTTGTGTGATAAATCAAACACTTTGATAGACACAGACCAATAAGATGTAACTGATGTTATTGTTTATTTTCTCTTCAGTAGTTATTCTTTGAGCAAGAACTTTTCATTCACTTTTGATTCATGTTGTAATTGATCTGGTCGGGTAAATCCCTGTTGAGCAGGAGCAATATATATACATTGTAGATATATTAATACGAATGGCAGAGTGTATTGAAATAGACACGGGTGCTGAATAACAAACAGCTTTATAGAAAAAGAGGGGAATACTATGCACGGGGGGACGTGTTAGTTCTGACTGGAAGCAGATTTGCGTAACTTGAGAGAAGAAATAAAAAAAGATAAATACACTAAAGGCTGCTCGCTTACATAAACTCTGGGATTCTGCACCTTCAGCCTTAACACATCTGGTACCAATACCTTCCAGTGGCGGCTAAGGTTGGCTAATATTGACAGATTGATGGACGTGCTGACTTTATCACTGTTCTCCAGATGTGCCACTGGATCCTGCCAAGCAGCTGAAGCTTTAATTTACTTTTACGCCACACAATACATCACTATACGTGTGCGGGTTTTATTTTGTTCCGTGCCACTCAGTGACTTAGTCAGCAACTTCCAGCAGGTTATTGATGACAGAAAGGAGGACGAAAGAAACAACTAGGACAAAGCAGAAAAAAATCTGATATTAGATTGAACTAACTTGGGCCAACTTGGTCAACAAATGACCATCTTGAACTGGAATTTCAAAGAGCAGGCGTATTAAATTGGCTTGAATTCAAACTAATTGTCCTGGAGCTTTTTGCGGCTGGCAGCATGCCCGTTTCTTCATCATTAGGTCAGAGAATTTTTAAAAAAATGACTTGAACACATCATTACTGGTTTTATAATGTCAGAACAAGTCTTCAATAAACCATTATCTATAATTAATGTGGCGATGGTTTTAAAAATGTGTCTTTAATAATGTGTAACTATTATTTGGTTAAATAATAGTATATATAAAATAATGAGTTAAAGCAGAGATTCTTTTTTTGACTCCAGCTAAACAAACAATGGCGACATTACTACCTTCCTTATTTAGACATCCGGTAATTAAATTTTTATTTCTGGTCACCTGGTGAAAGTCAATGATTATAATGTGGAAATGAATTTTATTTATTTTATTTTAAATCTCCACACACTCCTGAGGGATGCTGAAAAGACAGCTTAACCATTACGGAGTGGTGATCATCACACACAGTCATGGGATCCATTGCAGCCACAAGAATGCTGATTAGAGGAGCCTCTAATAGCTGATTAAACAAAAACATGCAGGACTACTAAGTAAATTGGAAACAAATCTATACACATCTTTCACTCTTCTTAATGGGATTGCTTTTAACTGCTGGGCTGTTGTCCAGAAAAAGCTAAAATACAACAGTTGTCTATTGCCTTTAGTATCGTGTTCATGCAGTGTGCAAATTGGACAAAGCTCACTGTGTTGTTGCTTCCTGCTGCTTCCATCTAAATGAAGCTGCTACAGTGTTTCACCAGCCGGGACACACCTGCCTCATGAGGCTGGAGGTCACAGGGAGCGCTCAGAGTCCAGTAAATAGAAGTATATATTTTGCCACAGGTGAACTGGTGGGCGGTGTCATGAATCCTGAAATCCCCCACTGTGTCGGTAATAGAGCTTCTCTCCACAGCTGGACCCCGAAAAGTCATATTTCTCTGTGGGATCTGTGACCATGAGCCTGACTTTATGTGGAGCACTTCTCTTCTGATATTTCTGATGTGGCGTTTTACTAATTTCATATATTAATCCTGACATACTAATAATTAATTCTACTTTCTGTTCCTGGTCCTCCCTGTCACACTTTAAAATGAAGGTGACTGGCGTGGCAGGATATGAGTATTTGGAGTGCCTGATTGAAAATGTGATCCTTCGTAATAGACTCTGAACTTTTTTCCAACACAATTCTTCTCTTAACCCAGGTAATCCTCTTCGCTGCCCATGCCCACAGAGCGCTCAACTACATAATACAGCATTCGACCTCAGACTTACTATGACTGCAACTTCTGCAACCTCTGGGGAGAAGCCAATTTTCTACTCCATGCTCTGTACTTTTATCAGGTAGCTGACAGATACGGCTAGATTACCAACCAGGCAAAGCGAAAATACCTACAGGTTTCATGCATGTTGTCTGATTTTTGACAATACAATCCCATTTACATCTACATTTACACGACACCCTGTCACTCTTTGTGACGTGGCCAAGCATGTGAGCAAGACGAGTCGGGAATCAGAACTGCAGGATTCCACAGCTGCTCATTGGACAATATACCGAACAACATGCACCTCACAATACAATATTAAATGCATTATCATCTTAAGAGCCTGTCTTTGTGATGGCTACTGTTGAGGTGAGCTGCAGGCCCCACCCCTTCCTGTCTGAGTGCGTCTGGTTTGGGTGTGCCTCTCAGCCTGGAGGTGGCAGGCTGAATGCACCAGGTGGAGATGATCGGCTGATCAGGGGAACCTGGGGACACACACTCAGAACAACGGGAGCAAGCAGGCTTTGAAAGGAATGGCTGGAGAGGCTGGACTGGGCAGAACTGAAGTTGGTTTAAACAAAGAAGGAGGAGCAGGTGAGGTTTCATTCACTTCATGTGTCTATAATTAAAATTGTGGGGTTTAAATAAGTTAAATTAAATAAGTTAAAAAGTTTAGAGCTAAAAAATAATTAGATAATAAATGTGATTTATGTGTATTAAGAAGAGTTAAAAAGCTGTTCAGACTGTATGGTTAAAATCATCATCCAGTCATTGAACAGTGCTTTAAAATGTATTTAATCTATTTTTTTTGCTGATTTAAATATTTGACATTTTCTGCTGATTTTCAAGATTAATTTTGGGTAGTTAAAAGTCGGGTTTTTAAGTCCAGTGTATGTTTGACTGAATATTCTTGGTTTAAAACCTTACAACAGTGAGGGGCCACTTGACAGCTACTGTGTCAAACAGGAGTTTTAACACAATGTGCATAAGCTGACCAATTCCCACCAATCGGCAGCTGTGTTGTAAATGCTAAATTTAAGTTGATAACGTTGAATGTGTTAGTAAACAGCATTTAATTTAAGTGTTCATCCCCAAAGAGCCCCATTAGCATTCATTTAGAGGGGTGTTTGTGTCTACCTGATGAATTTAAGTCCAATAGTCACTCTCCATTTGGAATCTTTTCAGCCTCCACTGACCTCGGTGGCTAAATGCTTTACTATATTCATCAGCTCGTCACTAATTTTTCAGTCTGCTCTGTTTTCTGCAGAAAAACTGAGTAGCTGCAGGAGGTTAACTGACTCACTGGTGTAGCTTCACAAGCATGCCAGAAAACAAACTCATAAATCATTGTTAAATATTTAATTTTTGGAAATATACATTTCTCTTTTCTAAGTTTGCAGGTGTAAAACAGTTATTTATTATTACTTCCTATCTGCTGCAGTGATCTTTGTACTCCTAACCAATGATTTAATCCATTGTGTGTCCATATTTGGTGCATATTCCTCCATTAAAATACTTCATAAAATTACCACCGAATGCCACAGAAATACTGGGACCTGGTAGTTTTTTCTATAACAGCAACTAATTACTTTCTGGGTTTCACTGAAAATATTTAAGTGCCCATATTCTCACTTATAAGTGAGAACGAGGTATCTAATGCTTTTCTGTTTCTCACATTGGGTTTTATATCAATGCTGTGACAGCTTTGCTTCTAACTATGAGAGAGTGAACTAAAAGCCTCTCTTCGAATTGGTTGAAAGCTAAAAATAAGATGAAAAGCCCCTTTCCAATTGGCAGGAGGCTAAAAACCCATTTTCTGAATGACCTGCTGCTGATAGAGCTCCAGGCAGAAGTTTTCATTGAGATAATTTCGATACCACAAAAAGCGTGTATCTTCTTAAGGATGCTAAAAACTTCAAATACAACGGTGGAACAGAAATGTGACCTTTAAAGCTGCTGTCCTGCTGTGTGCACTCCATTGTTTTGTTTTAATGGGCACTTGGAGGTGACAGGGTACTTACACAATGCACCATGTTTGGGAAGTGGTGGTCAGGGGTCAAAAGGGGCCTGACAGGAAACTTGTGCCCCCAGGGACTCACATCAGGTTGATCCAGCCAGAATCTGCTAAACTCCCAGAGGTGGGAGTGGCAGGGCATGAATGGGGCATTGATGTCCATTTCTCTGACAGAAGAAAATAAAAACAGAAAGACAGCATGAGGAGAGTCGAGTGAAAAATGAGGCGTCGTGTTTGTTTACTCGCACACTGCAGAAAGCACGAGATGTGATAACGTCTCAAACACCAAAATACATTATTTTCATTTAAATTATGAGTTCATTATGAATGTTTTGAGCAAATAAAATGGATGATTGTCTTGCTGTGTATGTACCGACTGCTTATGGGCATCACCACATTACAGCAGAGCTACAATGGAGCACAAAGCATTTGCGCACACAGTAGATTGAGTGACAACACTTAGTGCCAGTGTGTGCGTGGCAATGACTATTTATCCCCACTGAGACGAGAGCCTGTTGTTGTAATGTCATCAGTCTGCCAAAAATGAAGATAAAGCGGAAATGAAATAATATACAGATGGTGCAATTCACAGTTCAGTGCAGCTCATAGGAAAATAAAGCCATCACCATAAAGACATGAAACAGTTATTTATTCCGGTCATCCTATCCTGGAGTCAGTGTTAGAAAGGGTTTTTTGGCTGCAGGTGAATATGATAAAGGGCGCTGAGAATAATTAAGAGATATAATCTGTAGCGTTTTCAGCCTCTTACGATTTTTCATTAAAATATAAAATGCTTTGAGTGACCTTTCAGTCTGGCAATGGAATGCATCATATATTATTTTGTCTGGCAAGACGGCCTGAAGTAATATGTGCATGTATCGTGCATAGAAAGTGGTGGAGGAAATATTTATATCCTGATGGAACAGATAAAAAAGTTACATCACTGTGAGTAAAAGGAATTTACAGATCTGACCAAATCAATAGCATTTTAAATTAAATAATTCTTCTCAGCTTTACGAAGATTTTTTTTTAACCATTTTTCAGAGAATTTTTGTGGTGTGTGTGTTTTTTTTTTTTTTTTTTTTTTTTTTGTGGTTTGTACAGTTCTGGTTCTTTCAACCACACAATGACCACAGAGGAGTCATTATAAACTCTGATAAACTCATTCTGTATTACCTTCCAGCACCAAGAAAGCAAGTGGCTGATGAATACAGTGGAGCACCCCGAAGGTGAATTAAAAACCCAGATATTTCCCTCAGGAGAGGACGGAAACCACGAGGAACACAACTGGAAGGAGATAACCTTTTCAGCGTTCACCAGGTAATCTAAACATATCGCCAAATAAAGTCTAAAGCTGATACTGTCACCACATTTATCTTAACTCTACAAGATGATGATGATAAATGTCCTACTTCAGTCATTTTCTGAACTCACGCTACGATTTATTTTTGTGAAATTTAAATTTGTGAAGTAATGAATAAACTATGGAGACCGTTTTTGACAGGAATGGAGCGGAGACATAGTAGGATCGAGAATGGAAATAGAAATACACAAACACTTTAGTTTTTTAGTAGAGGATTGTGTTTGGGTGAATGTACTTAGTTTCCAACATTGTATAGAATCATTACAGTAGTGTTGTGTACTCCTGTGTCAGCGCCCAGTGGATGAAACATGCATACAGATAACTCTAAAAGTTCTTAAATGACAGCTTGGAAAGGCTTCAAACATAAACAGGGTGGATCAAACGTCTAATTTATTCCTTTTCCAGGGAAAATATTTACTTTTTTTTACCGTATCATTCACACTTTGACAGCCTGTCTTTGCTGAGTCACCAGCTCCCTTTGGATAATCATTGGGACAAACAAGCGGCTGAGAAAGTAAAAATAATAATCAGGCAAACAGAGCGCATTTTGTTCTTACTGTTGCCTTCTGGTCAGCGCCATAATGTGCTCAAATGCAAAAAAAAGTATTTTATTCCTTCTGCTATTAAGCTCTTAAAGACAGACCCCACCTAGATGAAAAAGATTTATTTTTAAAGCATTTATTTATTGGATTCTGTAATTTTTTTCTTATTTATTGGATTTTTATTATTGCTTTCATTGTATGTGCCCAAATGTCTCTTAGTATTTCTTGTATTATTTGTATGAATGTGGAAAAGCTGCAAACGAATTACCCATTTAGGGTGCATAAGGTTGTCTGAACTTAACTGAAATGAACACTGTTTCAAGTGTAGAAGGCTGAAAACATCATAGGGGCAAGCTTTTGAGCGCTGGCTGATTTAAAAATAATCACAGGCAAACTTCTGACTAAAGAGAACCGACATCGATGATGATCCGTGTGTGAATCTGTGTGTGTTTGATAACGAAGGAGAATAATTAAAACAGGAAAAGCTCTAATCTCAAAAAGGAAAAAAACAAAACAAACTGGTAAATCTTCCTATAAAACGATATGACGGAGATAAAATCCACATTTAGACATATTTTAAACTCTTTTTCAAGCACACCTCCTAATCTCAGAGGCCTTTTATGTCTGATAGGTCACTCCATCAGACATTTTTATAAATTTCTCTGATATTTTCCCTTTTCCCCTGTTGCCTTTGTATCCACATACAGGCTGGAGTATTTAAAGCACCAAAACCAGCACATATATTTGATGCTGCTCTGATGTTACTGATGTTTTCCATGTCCTGCTTTATGAATATAGAGTAAATATATCTATATTTAAAGTTCTTCTTTACTATAAGGACACTGTTGTCATCATAGCTTTCTAGATTGTGAAGTTGTGACCAAAATATCATGATTCATCAATCTTTTGACCTTTTCATGCCATGCATTTCTTTTCACCTACTTAAATAATTGAAGCAAAAGCATTATATATTGCAAATTAGTCTCTAGCTACAGGCCATTTGTTTTGCTAATGTGAGATCCTTGAGTGATTTCCTGATATGTAATAATTAATACTCAGCAGGCATTACTTCTTTGCATGGATTCACGGAGTGTGAAGTGACAGGAGAAGGTGAAAAAGTATAAATCAGTGTCAGAGTAATAAAAAAAAAAGTTAGCTTTTTTTCACTGTAATATGGGTGAAGATTTTTCCGCTTCTACAATTGCTACAATTTTTAGATTCCAACTGTGATGGGAAAGAAATGATGGACTGCTTTAAATTTCAAAGCCAGGCTTTCAAGGATGACTATGCTTGTTAACAGGCAAACGTAGGTGAGTGCCTGGGGTCCCAAACTGTTGGGGGACCCCCGAAGGGCTGACAAACTTATTTCTACAATGAGACTTTTGTTCATTCCCGATTTATTCCCAACCTGTCACATAGATGTTGGCGTCCTTCACAGGATAATTGGAAACTTCAGAGTACATGCAGACACACGACCTACAATTTGTGAACCAACTTATAATTTTAATCAAACAATTTTTACCATTTCTCTATAAATATTTATGTGAGGGCACATGTACATGCTGGGTTCGAAAGTCCTGTATCGGATTTGATTTTCAGCCTCCAGGTAAACCAGAGCTATCTGCACTTAGTGCTTCCGTTCTCTTCCTTTTTCACTTTTTTCATTTCACAAAAAGATGATGAAAGAAATTTGAAATTATCACCATTGTGTTGAGAGAAAAGGTGAGTCCAAGGCTCCAAAAAAGGACATATTTATTGAGGTTTTAGATCATTTCTCTGGGTTTTTTATGTTACCTTGGTGTTTGAATGTGTAATAAGAGATGAGTAGCTGTACTAGGCTGTACTTGAGCCCTTATCAACCTCTATAGTGGAGTGCATTGATGGAAAATGAACTGACTGTTGGGCAGCCGAAGTAGTACATCACTCAGAAATAAAGCTGCTCTGCCCCTCACACACAGATTAATAGTTAAACTGGATTTCCTCTGAGACTTCTCAAAGCTGATCCGATCAATGTGTTTACATTAACAGTGAGTCACGTGACTATGTAATATGAGAAGGGGGGGTCAGTCAAAGTGATGGACTCACAGTGAATTATAATCCTCTTCTCCAGTTCCCCTTAGTGCTTTTAGCTTCTTAGCCTTTTAGTATCTTCCACCTCAATGTTCTGGTTTTATGATCAGCAGTTCACTATTTTGGTACACTTTCAGTAATCTCATTAATTATATCTCCAGCGGCACCGCAGAGCTGTTTTTGGCAGCAGAACACAAAACAGCAGAAAGACAACATTAACGACAATGTGGTGAAGAAGCCATAAACCCAGACGCTAAAAATTCTCCCCTCAAAAGTTGGTGAAAAGCAAAAACATTAGAAGACAGCATATAGGTCAAATGTGTAATGTGACACATTAGTCTCATGAACAGTAACGCTGCTGGATGGATAAAATGCTGTGTAAAGCATACTCCAGCTGACAAGGTGATAATATTAATGTTAATGTGTTTATGAGTCATTCCACTGCACTGAATGCTGCTTTAAGAATTCAAATCACTGTAAATATCTCAGAAAACAACCCTTAAATTAATGTCTTTTATAGTGACAGTAACAATCTGGTTTGGACTTACTGATCGTTCATGTTTGTAGGTTTCCTCTGGTTTCTTGGTGAGAGCTGGTGGCATTGCTGCATTTAGAAGAAAAAACTTTACTGTCTGTCGTTTGAGCAGCTTCAGGGTTGGGTGATAAATTAGCTGACACAAAGTAATGGGACAAACTAGCCGGTTAGTGTGCTAATTACGTTTGAGTGGTTGAGACAAGAGTTAATGATGACATCGCTTTTCAGCAGGTGATAATGTGGAGCTGGTCTGAAGATCGATCTCTTCAGAAAATTCTATACTTCAGCTTTCAGCTTTTATATTTGACTGACAAAAAAGGCTTCACCTCTCTACTTGAGGATTACCCCCTCCTTTAAAGCCTGAAAAGCCTTTTCCTCCAGGCCACACGCCAGATTGTATTTAATTTCATTATCAAAGGGAAGTGGGACGATGTAATTTTTTCATTTGTACAACCATATATTACTTGATTCATCTATTGATTAATTCATCTTATGCGCTGCTGTCTTCAGAGAAAAATCACCAAGCCAATAATGCCTTTCACACTGATGCGAGTTGGAGGAATACAATATTATCTTTCCTTTTCACTCCTCTGTCTTCTGTGTGTCGTGGAGTGTAATATATTATTTTAACCATCCAGCCATATATTGATTCCATTCTAATAAGCAGTCTGAAATCCTCTTGTTGTTATGTGCATCTGATTCCAGATGATCTGTGAGCCAATTTTTCATTCATGAAGCTTTTTTCTTTAAAGATACTGAAGGTCTTAATATTGAATGGAGGGGGAGAAGATTGGAGAAGAAATCAATAAGTCAAAAGCAATGACTGATGAAACTTGCAGTCGGAGGTATGAAGGGATTTTCTTCTACAGAACTTGGTCCCTCCCAGTTGTCCCTGTTGTGTGACTCGAACAGACGCTGGCCTCTGTGTGACATAAGCATAATCTGACCAAAGCTATCAGATCTGCAAAGGTCATGGACGAAAGAGTCGTTTCCTACGTGCTGTGACACAGATCACAGAACGCAGCCGAAGCAATTTTTAAGGCTTCACTGATTAAGAAGCAGGGACCTGGCAAGTCTGCATTTTAAGTGCAGCAATATTAATATTCAGTACAAAGCTGCGCGCCGTAGGACAGGAGAGGAGAGAGTAAATCACACTGAGAAAAGATCTATGATGGGATGTACATCATGTTGTATATGTGAATTACAGTTTCACTTGTCACTAAAATCATTAGTGTAATACAACACACCTTCAGCTGGGGCTAGACTCTGTTTCCAACATGCCTGGATACCTAACAGACGACTGCTGAACACTGGAAAAAAAAAAAAGAAAAAGTGCATTCAGAAGAAAATAATCAAATCCTCAGTTTTCCCAGTTGTGGAGCAGCACTGACATAACTTTGTATGGGATATTATTGCATCCACCAGGATCTAACCCTTGTCTGGGATCTGGTAACAACAGCGCTGATGGTTCCTCTCCTGACACACAGACGCATAAATCAACAGATTTACATCTAATTGATGTACAGGATGCACATCATGCATTAGAAATTAATTCGTCAATGATATTGATTAAATAAAGGGATTAGAAAATGTTGGATAGTGGCCTTTCAGTGTAGCCTGCAGCTTACATGATGACAGTCACCTGCAGCAGACCTTTACAGGCAGAATTTGGAATTTTTTTTTATAAATTATTTTTCAAAGTGGATATGGTATGGTTTGTCAATACTACTGTGCAAAGTTTTTTAGTGTGAATGTGTTACCAAACCCTGAACAGTTTTTTAGTATGTATGATCTGTATGTTTGAATAACTCACGTGGCTTTTAGTTTAATTATTTTCCCGCTGAATCAGCAGGGCAACTTGCTTAGTGAGGTGAATCACTGAATGATAAACAGCTGCTACCTACCTCTAACCCTCATTACCCAACAAAGCATATCATCATTTTTGATTCTGAAAAAGTAGTCATTCAAATTAGCCCCTAAAAATTCCAGCAAGGGTGAAACCAGTGTCAGCATTAAATTTCTCTGTCTTTTTACCTACACCGCTCAGTGTGTTTGTGTGTTGTGCTTGTTTTGTTCTTCCTCTCCTTACCTCCACTAACACCTTGATGCTTCTTATTTTCCTGTGCCAATCAAGCTTCCCTACTGACAAAACACATCTGTGCAATGGACCCATTCCAGCTCACATCAGCGGACTGACAGCACGAACAACTGCACACACCGATGCACAATCTTTCATCACATAGAAAGTGACTCCCACTGGAACACTTCTGGATGGGTTATCAATAGCAAAGCATGTTTTTTTTTTTTTTTTTTTTAAAACAATTTGTAGGATACATTTAGGATCAAGCAAAAGAAGAGGAATAGTTTTGTGATGTTTCCTTTGCTGACAGAATATCTGATCCGTGGAGGGATGTCCTAAAGACACCAAGGGAGGGGAATTTAGAAGATCATGGGATGTGCATCATCTCTTCCTCTTCCCGCTCCACTGACTTTGCTTATTTCATTAATTAGTAAACAGAATTTATTTAATCTGTCTGATAGGTTTATCTTTATGCATCATCGGGTAACCTTGCATCCATCTTGCTCCCTCTGTGTTACATATGTGCACTAACATTGTTAAAGTATTCCCTGAGGCACAAGAACAACTATTGACTCTGTCCTCCTTCATTAGAAGAGTATAAAATCACTACTTTATTGATTGTTCTCTTTAACCTTTGCCTCTCTAACATTGTTTCCGCCCCCCCCCCCCCCCCCCCCCCCCCCCCCCCCCACACACACTCCACTAACCCCTGCCCTGTCTGCACCTTCAGCTCCCTTTTATTGATTTACAATCTCCCCATATATTGTCCCTTTTCTTGATTCATATTTCCTATAGTTACTGCGGCAACCCATGTCTGATTGTCCCCAGGCATGCGACGATTCAAGTGCCTGAAAACGTCTGTCAGTCAGAAATCTGAATCTGGAATAACATTAATCAGGCGCTGAGCCACATTTAGAAGATGAAATGAGAAAATGTGTAAAAATGCTCCACAGGCCGCAGTAATTATGTGTTCCATGGGTTCAATGACTCGACTTCACAGTGTCAGGTGACCCTTTGATGCGATGGGCCTTTTATCTTTTAATGTCTATTTGAATAACTTCTATTAATCTACACCATCCTGCAGTTAATAGAAAGATCCATCTTTCTGCCAATAAGACGAGGTAAGAAAACATCAAGATGTCAGCTGCCTAATATTTTATGATTTACATGAAAACTGGAGTATTTATGTTTGTGGTAATGTTTACACACTGAAGGAAAAAGCCACTGAATGCCAGAATGCTTCCTGTAATCTCCTTCTGCATTTTTTATTTTATTTTATTTTTTTTTTAACAGATGACAATGAAGGGAACATCTGCAGGCACTTCTGCTGATTGACTTCTGTGCACTGTGTCTACATGTTGCGCACCTAAATGCCTTTTCTTTTTTCTTTTTTTTAAAATTTTATTTGTGCGTTTATGTCATCTTCCAGAGATCGTTTCGTTCAGCCCAACCTCAGGAAGGTGAAGGCAGGTAGTGATGGCGAGGACAGTCACTGAATACCCAATAGAGACAAAGCAAGAGGGAGACGGGGAGCAACTGAGTCCCACTGTGACAGATATAAAAAGACAGTGAGGAAAAAAGTGTTATTAGACATTCAGCAAGGGAAGTAGAGGGAGTCTGTTAAAAGAAGACAAGAGGGGAGGGAGAGACAGGGAATGTGAGGACAGTGGACAAAAGGAGGCAGGATACTCTTGGGGGACAAATGATTAGAAAGAGAGAGACAGTGACAGAGAGAGTCTCTTGTGTCACTCTGGAGAGGGCAAGTCTTCTGTCTGACCTTTTCAGACAAATTCACACCCCTCCATCTTCTGCCTTTTGGATCTCACATATCCATTAAAAAAAAAAAAAAAAAACAACTCCCCTTGTGGCTCCCTCTAGCTTTTATTTTATGTTCTGCACTTTTTCTCACAGAAATTTGTGAGAAAGGGCAACTGCTGCAACATCTCTGCTGCGCTTCAATTATAACTTGGTGTGGACAATTAGGTACTACAAACTAGGATTTTTTTTTTTTGAAGAAATTTTAAAGCCACATGTAATGTCATATGAACGCTGCATGAAAATTGGAGTTTCAGAAAAAAACAAAACAAACAAAAAAGCAAGCTAGCTAGAATGTTATGCCCCCCTACTGATTCAACAAATCTTTTCACAGAATCACATTTCTCATGAAGTTTAATCTACAGGTTAAAGAAGGGCCATTTAAAGTTATACATTTTGATGGCATCTTGGTTGACACAGTTAAAAGGTTTTCAAGTTTTCATTAATAAAACAAATTCATTTCCCAGAATAAAATCCCATTTTTCATATTTTTTGCTGACATTGCATGCAGACACTGTAAATTCTCCAGTTAAAACAAAGTCGGGCCAAACTTTACTGATTTCTTTAACACTGTAAATGTCTTGGTTTTATTTCATTTGTGAAATTAGTATTTTCCTGTTTTTCAGTTTTGGTCCCTGGACCTGAGGAGGAGGCCTTTTTGATCCATTCTACTTTTATTGGGATATTTAAAAGAAAAAAGGCACCATAACTGTCCTGTATGTGTATGTGGGTAGTTGTGAAACACTGGTATCTGAGTCGTGTTCGACCCCCGATTCTGGTCTAGGGTGAAAAGTTGCTGCTGTTGTCTCTTCTGCTGTTATTTGTGTATTTCTTGTCAAGATTTGACCCAGCCTGGGCTGAACTGTAGTCAAGCTGGTGGCCTGAGTCCAACAACACATACTGTAATCAAACATGAAGTACTCAACACTTCTTGTTCAGATATGGCAATGAGCCAGAAATGCTTTTGTTGATTTCCAGGACTATGTGAGCTGCTGAGTCAGCACTCCTGTTTCCCTGCTGCTTTTCAGTACAGTAAGTCATCTGACCCCACTTCCAACAGTATGTAATATTTAAGTACAAACTGCATCGTCATTTTCACACACTCATATAGGCTCTTCATGACCCCATTCAAATCAAAATTGGAAAAACCTTCTGTAATAATTTCCAAAGATTTAGATTACAAGAGTCATGATATAAATACAATTAGAAAACATCACCTTTGGACTTTTGGATTGGACTGAATAGTCCTTTTTTTCTGAGATATTGTAAATAATTTTAATTAATTTAGTAACTGTTCTTCACAATATTGGAAGAGAAGCCATTAACAAATTAACGGCTGGGTGAACCTGTTCAGGTAAAGGTATCGCTGCAGAAAAGTTCCCACCCTCACACATGGAGCCACATTTTAGATTCTTAGAAAAAATGGGAGGCAAGAGGATAATTAGAGATGCCATAACATTAGTTTGATATGGGATTACTCAAACAGTGTTCATAATTTAAGAACATTATGATTGAATTACACAAATTATAGAGTTGAGCTTTTGGCATCTGGACATTTCACAGTCTCAACATATTCATTGTCTGCTTTCATGACCCCTAAAAACAGCTATAGAGGTTTACACTATCAGAATAAACTGCAAATCTCTGTTTTTATGGAGAAATGGATGAAAACTTGTGGAAAACTGGGAACATTTTGTTCCTTTATCCTAGTGGGGAAAAATGGTGGAAAAACATTGAATATTTTGACAAGTGTGAAACAAATAGAAAAGATTAATTCAACAGATTGAGCCCTAAATGAAATGGATATCTTAAAGTTTATATGAAGAGTTTAGGATCAATAGTCTACGAACGCTGTAATAAAGAATTGCATTTGCAGCAATTCCACCCTAATTGGTAGACTGACTCAGAAAAACAACATCACATCAACTATAATGGCAAAGAAGAGACAGCAAAGCACTTAATGCAGCACGGAAAAACAAAAAAAGATACCAAAATCTTGCTGGATGTCAGGTTTGCTCTTTGTTTTCATTTGGCTGTTACACCAGCTCAATGTCTAACACTTTTACAGGCGAAGGGCTTCTCCTTCCTGAGCCCCTTCTCTCCCTGTTTTTTTTTTTTTTTTTTTTTGGCTCCTCAGAGTCTCACGGTTTATACAGTTTATTCCCATATCAAAAGACACAAATGCTCACCAGGTATGAATAATGGTCTGGTTATTGTTATAGCGGTGGGTCATTTGTCACAGAACTATAGTTAGCCCTTGGGTGCAAATATGTGGCCGTCAAAAGTAGAGGATAAATTTCCTCATGGGACACAAAGAAGCATGCAGAAGCAAACTGAGTGTTTGGCCAGTGCCTTTGAATAAATGGTTATGCTGACTGATTAAATGCCTTGCTAAGGTCAGTCATGTTGAGTAGCATAATTTGTGCCATTTTGTCAATAAAACATGGATTGTAAAGCTTCTGGCTACAAGATTGTGGCCCATATATTTTCATTTCATCTCCCTCATGGCAATCCTGCTGCTACCAATTAGCCCACACCAACCTTTGAAACTATGCCATCAGTGCCAACTTGGCCTTACTGACTTTATTCTTATACAAAGTTAATGCTGTCATTTTTGCTAGATTATTCTATGTGAGTACGATTTCCATATCTGCTTCGTCACATTTAAGAATAACATGTCCTTTGAAATAATGAAGAGCCAGTCACAACCTGTTGTTGACCAGTTTCTTCACACTCGCATCTTCAATGTTATGGAAAAAAAAAAAAAAAAACCCAAACCCAACAGCAAACATATAAGAATAAATTGTACTTTTGGGATAAATATCTGAGCAGCTCTTGACAGACCACTTTGTCATCCTGTTTAAAGGCTAAACTGATAAATGCAGCAATGGTTCTCTCTGTGGGACAAACTATGTAACTAAATTTTATAATTCAATAATATTACTCTGAATTTGCATACAAGTACAGCAAGACAGATGTAAAATGTGAAGAAATTTGAATAAGATTTCGAGGATAGATACAGTTACTGTATTGTTTTATATTGGTTCATCGTAAGGTGACCGGATTTCTGAAATGAAAATTGGGGACATTTTCAGCGTGGTGGTCAAAAATCAGGACTTTAAGTTTGAGCACAATTTTTGCCCAAATGCCCAAATCGGGGGATGTCTGGTCACCCTATTTAAGAAAGAATCATGGTTTTGGGCTAAATGTCTGAGCAGCTTCCTTGTTTGACTCTTGACAGAGCACTTTATCATCCTGTTTAAAGGCTAACCTGATAAATGCAGCAATGCTTCTCTCTGTAGGACAAACTATGTAACTACATTTTTTTTAATCAATGACCTTAATCTTTACATGCAAACAAGCACCAGACTGATGTAAATGTGAGGAAATTAGAATAATATATCCAGGATATTTACTGTGTTATTTTAAATGGGTTCAGCTGCTGAATTGAATTTCTCCTCCTCATCCAGCAGCAACTCTGCTTCTCACACTCACGCGAGATCCCAAGAAGTCTCGCGATGCCACGCGGATCTCATTCGAGCGAAACTGGAGGGACTTTTGTGTGTTAGTGTGTGTTTGTTGTGATCGAGCCAAGCTAACGGGCTAGCAGAGTAAAGATAACTTATCTTCTACTAAACTGCTGCTCTTCACAAACGTCTCAGCTCTGAGGTGAGGACTCTGCTAACGATCGAGACTCTGTCAAGCAGAAAGCTAGCCTCTTACCTTTGAACAGTGTTAGCTTGATAGCATTTTGCGAGTGGCTGCGTAAACCAACGTTCACACTTTAAATGTTACTCATCCATCAGATTGAAATGAGTTCAATTTCGCAGTTTAACTGGCCTAACACAGACGTGAACAAAAAATAATCAACCAAAATAGTTTGAAGCTGTAAAGTGATAACATATTAGCTTTTGTTTTTGGCCGCTAGATTAGCTTTAGCTATCTCATTTAATGTGCTTTGTAACACGAATGCTTAATGTGAGTTACAAACCGTTGGATTAAATTTGTGTCTGTTTTAGTCACTGAACTTAAATAACATAAACTCGTTCCTTCTGATTTTATTTGATGTTTTAAGCTTTACTGGCTCTGCTTGCTGTCTTTCTCCCCTTATTAGTGCGCTGCATCCTCACTGTCTCTCAAAATGGATTTAGAGGACGACACTACTGTGCTAACGACCTTGAAGTCCTTTAATTCCTTCATCAGCCGTCCTGACCAGCTACAGCGGCCGCCTGATCAGTCTTCAGGGACTGGACACCTGCAGAGTCAGTACAAACGCAGCATGGAGGTATGTAGACACTCACAGGATCGTTGTTAAACTGTGTAGAGGCAGTAATAAAGAGTGGACTTTGCATTGACTAACTTTCCTTTCCCCTCATAGCTGTTGGAAGCAGCAGATAGGGTTAAATCAAAGAATCGCTACCTCCAGTTGGACCAGGAGAAAAAGCAGATGGAGCTGAGTCACAAGCGAGCTCGATTTGAACTGGAGAAGGCTGCCTCTGAAAGTGCACGAGGCTTGGCGGTATGGGTCATGTATTGCCGCATGTTTACCTTATAGTGGAGAGTCAGTGATGATTAATTCTGATGTTGAGGTATTTAGCAGATTTATGTTTTTACATAGAAAACTTCACATAAGTGTACAGATATCAGAGTAAACACTGAGTAAAACTTCTTTGTCAAACTCTTCTGTTAAAGCATGAGGTTGACCGGAACCAGGAACTGTTACAGCGGATTAAAAAGTTGGAGGAGAGAGAGACTGAGGCAGCTAAGAACCTAGCGGAGCAGGTGGAGGCAAATCGTACTCTGCGTAAGAACATGGGGGGCTTGAACAAGAAATTGGAGGAGCGAGATTGTGTACTTAACACTGCTAACCAGGTACAAGCTCACACAGACTTACAAATACACTAACTTTGCTATTCTGGTCATGTCTCCTATCTCATGTTACCTTACTTCTGTAATCTGTTCTCAGAACATCAGTTCATTGAAGGATGAGATCAGAGAGCTGAAACAGAAGATTCAAAACAAAGACTCTGCAATTTCTGTCCAAACACTGGAAAACCAGGAACTGCAAGAACAGCTTGATTTACAACGCAGGTACAGACACACACAGAGCCTTCCACTTAACTCTGTTTCATGCTAATGCACAGTGAGCTGTACTGCATAAGATAAATGCTGACCACACACACTTCCGTCTGATTATATGATAATCAGGAAATATCAGGAAGTCTCACAGCTCTGCCAAAGTCTTCAGTCTATGCAATCCTCCTGCTCAGAGCATGTCATCAAGATTAAGGTACGTTGCAGTTACACAGTGATGTTAATCCCTTCACTAGAGTTGCAGAATCAATGCCAATGAGCACTAAAGATATTTTTGTGGTCCATCAAATTGCTAAGGCACTTTATGTGTTGTTTTTTTTTTCCTTTAATTTTTCACCTGACTGTTTATGATTTTTTTTTTTTTTATACACAAATAAAAAGCTGTTGAACTAATTTAATTCCTAAAAGATCACACATTTGTAGGCGAACACATGGATCTAAATGTTTATTGCTGAATACAATGTACTCTTTGATGATTTCAGGAATTAGAGACCCGTCTTGCCCTCCAGGAGCAAGACATTGCCATTGTGAAGACTGTTAAATCAGAAGTGGCCAAGGTTCCAGATCTGGAAAGGGAGTTGAAGCGCCTCAGAGATGATAATGCCTTTCTCAGGTTAAATAAAATGTTTTAAATGTCGTCCACAAGGTTTCACTTTACAGTAGAGTAGACAGGTCGGGAGCATACTTTTCCACCAAGCTAAAATGTTTGATTGGAACGCCTTGACATTTCAATATGACTAGGCGGCATTAGGTGAGAGGTGCCTTTTCAGGTATGTTTTTTTTTTTTTAATGGATTCTCAAAACCAGACACAATTTGTACAGTGTGTATGCCAATGTTGTGAAAAGATGAGGGCAAAGGAGTGGAAGAAAAGTTATATCAAGAGGAATCTCAACATTTCAACTGCTGTGTTCTCAACTGTAATTTCTCTTATGTGAGGAATATGTCATATGCAGAATTATCATGCATACAGATTTAGCTGAAGATGCCTGACTGCTCGGTCACAAGCTTTTAGCAGGACACAAAGGTGTATCGGAAAAGAACTCAAATAGGAGAAGTTATGAGGGAAAATTCATAGGCACCATCCATCATGTCTGATAACATCAGAAGTTGTAATTCATCTGGAATAGAGGAAATGGAGGCACATCTTCAGCCCCTTCTGTCACGTCAGTGTGTCTGATCCCCTTTTAGACAGAAACTCTTATTTGGGGTTTTAGTGTAATCAGATTAATGCAACACTTTTTAATGTGCTATCCAATTTCCTGGTTTAACCCTATCGTTCATGATAATCTAAAATTAGTCACTGTGAACTCACAGGATCTGAAATCAAGTTTTAAAACCATGTGAACGTGCAAATGTTGACAGGAATCACAGTTAAATCACTGAATCTCAATCCTTGAAGTTAAGATTGAAGAGGATTGAAAAAGTTTCTATCTGTTTGCTGTTCAGGGAAAGCAGAGAGAATTGCAGTCTGCTGAAAGAAGAAGTAGAAGGGCTAAGGAAGAAGCTGGAGAGGATGGAGAAAACCAAAGAAGAACTGGTTAATATGGAATTGGAGAAAGAGGTAAACTGTGTGTAACTCTGAGACTGCATCATACATTTTACCTTTTTAGCTAATCCACAGTGACTTTGCTTTAACATTACACCACTATAAACATGATATCAAAGCTTTAAAAATGCATTATACTTAGGTTAGAACCTAAGCAAATTGATTTAAATTTATATATATTTTTTTTTTCAAAATGTATCTTTATCCTGCCTTATTTTATATATTTCTCAATACTAAGATGATGTCAAGGTGGATGCACTGCAGGCTATTTGCATTCTGTCCAGTGTTGGCTGGTTTCAGCACTGCATTTGTTTGATTTTCGTCTACTCTCACTGTTCACATATTATACGTAGCAAAATACTGCACACACATAACAGTGCTTTAATACAGCAGCCTAGCAGTGTATCAGTAGCAGCAGGAGTAGACAGCTGATATACTACTCCCTGTCCGCAGTGCTTTGCTTCATTCTATATATATTTTTTCCTGGGTGTCTCAGTATAAGAGCACGTGATCTGTATATGGCAGTGCTAAAATAGAACAGCAAAAGATGAAAGAAATCTGGAGTGAATACAGTTGTCTCTGTCATTTTACATTTGGTGGACAAATGGTGGAATTGTGATCAGTTTGCCAGCAACATTTTTGATATAAGGGCTTACATCCTTGTAGTGGTACGGCCAGAAAACAAATTTCAGTATTAATTTCTTAAAACATTTACCCAAGGCATGGGTAGTTGATAGACTTAGAGAGCACACTTTTGTCAGTATTATTTTCTTTCACTGTTGACTGTAATCACAGCATTCATGTCCTCTAGATTGCGCAAACATGTAACTTCTGTTTTTTTTTTCACATCTTAGAGGTTGGCTGAGAAGCTCCAAGCCTGGGAGAACCTGGGACAATCCACTGGACTCAACATAAGGTCAGACATGGTGTGAGTGACTGAATGTGTGGCAGATAAAGGGAGTTTACCATTTATTTTTTATGAAATATGAAAATGTACCACAGGGGGGAGCTGTGGTCTCTACAAATTAATGGGCCTCATTACTGGATCATTTCCACCAGTTTGTGTGAAGGTGTGTGTTTGGTTAATACCTGCATATGTGTGTGCTGAGTTTGATTTAATGCATCTAGTCAAAACTGATAATGAGAGAATGATTGTGTTTCCTTGTGAGCAGCTAAGCAGATCTGACAGATTAAAAACACTGCAGCTTTGTCCAGTGCATGCATGCTTGCGTGCATACACACACACACACACACACACACACACACACACACACACACACACACACACACTATTTTCTATATGATTAACTCTGGCTCTGAAGTAAACAGAATGTTAAATTGAAAACATCAACACAGCACAGATTTTTCCGACTGTGTTTGTGTGTGTATGTATGTGTGCAATGTGTGTTACACAATGCTAAAGGGCAAAAGAAAAAAAAACATTAACACATGGTAAATAACAAACTGAAATCTTTCCTCTTATAAAGCTTTATCTTACCCTATAATGTGTTATGGGAACTGACCTTGTTAAATTTGCAGTTGTTAAAAAACCTTAGTGCATCATATGGATGTACTCCTAAGTAATCCTAGTACAATCATTTGGTGTCCATCATTTCTCTGAATATTAAAGATTGATTAGGTTATCATTTTGAATAGATGGAGTAAAAAAAAAAAAAGTCAGGTGTTCACACTGGCATGTCATTGCAATCTAAAAATGAAGAAACTGTTTTTGTTTTTTTTTTTACGTAAAGCTGCAAAAGGACACCCATAAGTACGACAGCCATACTGTTGAAAAGTAAAAGTTAATGCTGGTTGCAAATCTTCATTTTGAAAGTACTTGAAGGTGTTTATACTGTTTATTAAATGTCCAGGTAAATTTTTGGCTGGTTCAGGATGTTTTAGTTTCCTGGCAAATGCAAAGGTCAATAAATACCCTGTTGATTTTTACTGCCCTCTGTACAGTGCATTATGAAAATTAGCATTCATCTGGATTTATGCATTAGTGAGATGTTGTGATTGCCCTAGAGGGGTTATATTTTCAAGTATGTACTGCAATTGTTGGTGTTTTCAGGAGGAATGTTAGGAATTATGAAATTAGTAAAGTTTAGTTCAGCAAGTTCCATAAGAAAAGAAAACAAATGACATTGCCACGACAGAATGATAATATCATCAGTAACTGATGTCATGAAAACAAAACTATTTCGGGTATTTATTTTTATCATGTTAAATATCTGAGATAATGTTTTTGTAGCCGTGGAATTGTTATTGTTTTGTTGTTTGTTATGTGTGAGGTCACGGCTAAGAGTTCAAGCTACCGTGGCAATGCAGTTTCCTAGAAAGGATTAATAAAGGATCTGGCTATCTACCTTTGTACAACAGTGTGTAATTTTATTTTTATTTGCCGGCCAATAAGTATTTTCTCTAAACCACAGGATCCTTGTGGTTTAAACATTCTTTTCTTTTTTGACATAATGTAACTAGTCATTTTAGGGTAGTTGTAGGTCTTGAGGAAAAAATATGTGGTGGTCTTGTTGTTCATGAGCAGTAAAATACATTGGTGCTGTTATTTGGGGAGTTTGTCTCCTGCAGCCCTGGATTTAATTCCTCACCAGCCGTTTGCTAGTCCGACAAAAATAACTTCAGGACAGATGTGATTGCAGTACATCAACAATCCATATGACCGTCTGGTGAAGTAGACGAGCCTGGCTGCTGCTTGAATGGCCAGCAGTTGGCTCATTGTGGTGTGGTGTTTATTTCCTTTCCCTCTGTTTCATAGTGTGATAACATTGTGCTTGCTTATGTGTATGCCCATGTGGTTGACAATTGAAAATTGACTTGAGCAGAATGAACATTTTTCTTTTTGGAAATTAGGCTGTTAGGGACAAAATAGGAGGGGAGTTTCTGGGAAGAGTAGTTTTAATACAAAGATGGCGTTATTTGGGATCATGCTAGCTAGTTTACGAAGTGGGTGTGAAATCCACTTCGAGGTATGTATGTAATTGTGTGTGCTACATGTGTGAGATTTGCTGTATAACTTTTTTTTTCTTAAATTTTTGACAAAAAGTGTATTTATAAATGTATAGTGTGGCATTGCTCCATAAATTGCCATGTGTTCATAAATTGTAGTCTGCTGGCACCTATCTGAGCCCTGTATATTGGTCCCTAAAATACCGTAACAATAAGAATGTCAATTGTCAACAGTTCAAAGCTCAGTGGCTCATTATGCACAAAATTTTTATGTTTGAGACAGCTGAGGGGGAAAAACAGAAATTTGAACATATATATATATATATATTTTTTTTTTTTGCACTGGTAGAATCTGCAATGAGCATTTCCCACTTCATTATTATGACACGTTTACGGAACAAGCAATGAAATGACATTGAAATGATCAATGAATTAATGGATAATTAAAATTGTTACTGGTTGCAGCTTTGTTATGTGGAGGTTTTACATCAGCAGAGCTAGTTTGTTCCCTTTGGAAATGTTGGACTATGCTGCTCAGGTTTAGTATTCAGGCCATGGCTTAAATTGTTGTGGAAAAAATCGTTTCCACATTTTTATGTCTGACAACCAAAGTAGTGAATATTGTAAGATGGGTTGTTTTGGTGTCTGAGTGTGCTGCTCCTCTCATCCATATATTTTCCAAAGTTGAACTCCCAACATTCAACAAGACTCAGGGTTACCTCCCTCTACTCACTGAAGTGTGTGCTCTTGAGGTGTGACCCTGTCATACCCCAGGAGTTGTTCTTGTCACCTGATAACGTGTCACCCAATAATATACACCTAACCTGTTGTTTGCAACATCACCTAAGAATGACAGGTCCATGATGTGAGCGGGGGTATGGGCAGTATCATAGTTATTCCATCATATGATTCATCAATTTATATGTTAGTCATGAGATTATTTCCATACCTGAGGCACAACGTAGGCAAAAATAAGTGGTGATAAATCCATGCCACCCGAACTTTCACATGGCATACTCTGGTTTTCTGACCTTGATGTTAACCTTGGCTGCTCAGCACTTTCCGTCCGTGAACCTAATTTGTCATACAACTCAGAGGACTGTCAAATGTTGGTGCAAAACTACCAGGTCAGCTCTCAGGTTACTGCAGACTGTCTCTAGTGAATGCTGAAGTTTATTCTCAGTCAAATAAGTGGTGATGTGCAAACTTCGTCCCGTCGATTTGTGTCTCAGAGCTAGACCTGCATCAATTTTCAGGTGTGTCATTTTAACAGCTAGGTGGCAGTAGAATTCTTTCAGATCCACAATCACACACAGGATTTAAAGTTTGTGGGTCCTGTGGTGCATTTTTGACTGAGTATGTGATTGTCTATCAATCTCTCCCATGGAGTGAGTTTGTTTTGTAGAACTGTGACCAATATTTACTGTCACTATCTTCCTATCATCTCTCCCTCTGCTGCTCATGTCATTTTATTTCCCAGTTCCCATTGGCCAAGTAACAAAAGAATATGGAAATGCTGTCGTTTTTGTGTTTTCTCTCCATTTTCTGCTTTCTCAGTATTGTGTGTATTCAAGTGTATACGAACACGTGAGCATGGTAACTGCTCTCTGCTGTCTGTCTGTAGAAAACCAGAGGATTTGTCCAGGGAGGTGATTCAGATCCAGCAGAGAGAAATTGATCTGAAAGAGCAGAACTACACACTCAACAGCCGGTAACACACACACACACACACACACACACACTTCCTGACACACACCCTAGCACAAAACCTCTCTCTCTGCCTTGAAACCTTTTTTCTACCATTCTGTCAGCCTGTATGCCTCTTTCTCCCCGTGTATCTATTAGACCGTATCTTTGAGAAGTCCTTAATTGTCACAAAGTTAATTAAACTGGTACTGATTCTCATAGCACTCCTGACAGTAGCCACTGCTGCGTGTGTGAGAAAGAGCTTGAGAGTTTGAGAGAGGGATTTCACTAATTAAACTTGTCCTGTTTAGGCAGAGGTGATGTCTGTGAGGAGAGCTGGGCACATATTCTGGTATAGTCATGCTGCAGCTCAGTCCGGCTAAGAAAGCTTTCATTAGCTAACGAGCGTCTTTCTTCAGCTGAGCTTATTGGGCCCATTATTAAATATTAGAAATAGCAGAATGGCTATGAGGGGTGGGTGCGGGAGAGGAATGTGAAGGCAGCTCATGGCGTTATTATTGTCCTCTGGTATAATTATTGTCCCATTGATCAGACCTGGCACAAGTCACTGATGCCAATAATTTCTGGACATTTTTGTAGCGATTATTTGCTGTTAGTCAGGTAAGTTGTTTATTGGGGAGAATTATTCCAAATGACCAATGAATTGCTTTTGTCTAAGTGTTGTGAACATTCAGCAGTAATCAGCCTGCCTCTGTCATTCCTTGCCATCTCTCCCCTGCTATTAACACCCCCCCCCAAAAAAAACTATTAATTTGTCTTGCTCTGACAGTGTAAGGAGTGTGGAGCGCTTACAGTCCGAGCTCCGCACAGAGGTGTCTCAGCAACGCAGCAAGACCCTGGAGGAGCAGAAGAAGAGGGAGGCACAGGATGCTCTCGTCCGTCGGCTACAGAAGAGAGTATTGTTGTTAACAAAGGTACCTGACCATCAAAGATACGCAACACAAAAACACACATTAGCTGCTATTGACATCCTCACAACAGATCCCTCACAGAATTTTGCTGTAAGACTTGGAAGCACCTGAATCTCAAAGCCATCACAGGATTCCTAATCTCCCCTTTTTCTCCAAGCTTGCTGTGTTTGGTCAACGAATGTCATATGACTGCTCTTTCTGTTTGTCTGTCTTGCGTCTCCTCTGCTCTGCAGTTCCTGACTAGACCTCCCTCTGATATTGATTTCTCAGTGTGTGTAATTCCCTAGGTCAACATGCTCAGTCTCTTAGTGCACAAATCACACACATACACTCAGTCAGTCACCATCACAACTAAACAGAGCTAAAAGCATGGTAAAAATCTGACTTTGCCCGCAACAGTTTTACCAACGAACTCAACCATTCGCACTGAACATTCATTTGAATTTTGAACATTTGATTAAATGTGATTTATTTCCACCTAGTCACAGTAATTGAAAACTATCTATTGCTGTGGTTAAAAGCTCTTTTTGTTAAAAATTTGACCCTTTTAATGCATTCATAGATTATTTTTCAAATATTTATGCTGTTATCAGCCGATTAAATTTGTTAGTAACTTTTAGTGTTGCTACACAAATAATGTTAATATGAACAGCTGTTTTCTTACCCGTCTAGGGGAAAATGTATTCTTTCCTGATGTTTCTATCCCATTTTCTACTAAAGTTATTATCTTTAGTGGAAGTACCATCTCTCGCTTGTATGAGCCCAGTCACTACTTTCACCTCTGCAGATCACTGTAGCCACCATCCAGCCTCCCCGTAAAGACCTAGTCCTGCTCAGAGGTAATGTTATTACCAATTCTATTAAAAATGGCTGGAGCACTGGTCAAGTGCTAATTGCCACCGACTCCTGACAAGAAATCATGTTCAGTGGTAGGAAACGTGTAGAAACAGCCTCTTTTCAAGCTTGAAGAGTATATTGATACCTCTTACTGAAAGATCTAAAACTATCTAAGTATATCTAGCCTCTTCTACATGATTTTTCATTATTCTTGTGCATTTAAAAGAAACCACAGCATATGGATGTAGTGGATATGGTTGTGCGGCAACCTTTTTTTCCCATTCATTCTTATTATTATTATTATATGATTTTGGTATTAATCAGCTTTAATAATCTGAGTAATAAGAGGAAAAGATCTTAATATTCAACTTCCACCTGAGGGTATAACCGTAGTCTGGTTTACCAGTCTGTGAAGACTAAATGTATACCACCAAAGCATGTGTAAACTTGTGCAAAGTCTTATTTATTTATCAAAGCAGACCTTCCTCTTGGCCTTTATTTTCTTTTTTTCTTATTTTGTTGTGTTTTGGATGTTTCTTGCCTGCAACTGTTGGGCCTGTTGGTGTACCAGCGTGCAGCATCTGAGGGGAAAATTTTCTACTCCAGGTTACATGTCGGTCCCCATCTCTCTCCTCGGCTCTCTGTCATAGCTGTGTAAAAAAACTGCAGGGCTTATTGTCAGTTTGACAGACCTACACTCACACAAAATCTGGCAGTGCTGCACCTTCCAACAGGGTTGTGCGGAGTTGTGTGTGTGTGTTTTATTATTTATTTATTTTTTCATACTTTGTGACTGCTGTGTAACAATAAGAAAATAGTGAAATGATTTTTTTCCGATCCACTGCCCGGTCTGCACCAACGCTACTTCCACTGTTCATTTACTCTCTCCCCCCAGGGCCAGGGAGTAGAGGATGTTTACTGAAAGCAACCAAAAAATCCTGTAAATATTATTATACCTATACAAATATTACACATTCAACTGCCTTCCTCAGCTGCAACTTGACATAATTTCTTAAAGATGTGGATAAGAATAAAATTTCTCACACACATCATGAGTTCTTCAAGTCGTTCGACTGTGATGAATCCTTCCATCTCTTCTAGGACGCTACAACTCCATTATTTGACTATTGCCCTCTTCAGATGTTTTGTTTCTTACACACTTCAGTGGGACTTTATAGGCACAGTCACATCTTTTTGCACTAGATAAAACAGTTGACATAAAAGCAATTTAAAAAAAAAAAAATAGCCGATGAAGCACTAATGATAGTTTTATCACTCTGTCCTCCTGCTCCCTGTTTGTTTTTTTTTTAAATTTGAGTTTTTATCAGGAGACGAGCAGACAGATTTTTGATTTAGATTGAGTGAAATTTATTGCACAGTAATAGACTGTAAATAGCTGAAGGGCCTGTTTAGGATACGTAGCAAACACACACTGACCTCTAAATGTGATTGGAACCTTTTTTGTTTTTACCTCTGTTCCCCCTGTCTTCCTGCTTTTGTCATCTTCCTCTTGTCGCCTTTGAAAGCTTCTCACAGGAGGTAGCTGTGTAATGTTGCATGACAAGTGAAGGCGCAGCAGTGCTAAGAAAAATTAGGTAAAATTAAGTATGATTTTTGGATATAGGTGTTTTTTTTTTTTTTTTTGAAGATCCTTGCTCTGTCATGTTGAAATTGATTATTTGATTATTTGATCAACATGCTATGCTTTCTCAACTTAGCCGGTCATATAGAGTGTGGAGCTTTTAATAACTTTTGAAATTCCAGGATTGCCCTAAGTAGCCTTTTTTTTTGTGAGGCATCCATTAAAAGCCTGATTTCTTCAAAATGCCGCCTGCTTGGCTTCATAATACAGAATGAATCTGTGAATTGAAGGGAGAGGAGGAGAATCATCATTTTAACTGTGCTGGCTGACGTTGAATTTGCGTTAAATATTGGACTTTTTGCTAGTTTTTGATAGATTCTTCATATTTGTCCTTTCGTCTGGTTACCAGTTGGTTTACCTAACACTACAAATTATTTAAAATGGCTCATCATTAATGACTGGAAGTATTTTCTAATGTGATATAGATAGATTTTTGAAAGAAAAGCCTTATTTGCTTGTCCTGTGATTTTTACATGGATTTATCGCTGTACTAGTCAAAGCATGGACAGTAAATGCAGTTTAGTCTCAAAGTTAAGTTGACGTTCATGAAATGAACAAATATTTAAAACTGTGAGACTATTTAGAAGAATTTACATAATTATGACGTTTGTGGTGCATGTCTTCTACTGTTTACTTTTTTCTTGCTCCGTCACCTCCAATCATAAACACGTCTTTTTGATGTTTTTTTTTTTTTTGGACCTATTCCAGTCCAAGCATTTTTTTTTTTTCTCTCCTGTGAGAATGAACATAAAAATGTCAAGCAGAAAGACACTGACAAAGACTCGTGAGCTATTTGGAGAAAGCGTGTCAGCCTGAGTGACACTTGTGAAGATGTTGGCTATAGGAGATTTGGATCCTCTCGTCTCCAACAGAAACAACTACTTGGTGTGTTGATTTACTGGACAGAGCACAGTGTTGAGGGCATGTCTTTCATCCCAGAATTATAGAGGAGAAATAGCTGTGAATTTTTGAATGATCTCCTCCCATCTCGGAGAACAGAAATGCAGCAGCATACTGTCATATGCTTTGTTTGCAGAGGCATTTCTCTGTCGTGACTCTCGTTTAATGTTTTGGTTCCTTCTTTATTCTTCAAATACAAAGACATTTGTCTTTGATTTGATTATTACGTGAGAAGAAATGCAAATGAGTAAGACCATAACCCGAAACTCGTCTTGTCAAAGCTTGGATGTGAAATGCGCAGCTGCTTTATACTTTCTTCCTCATTTACAAAGATACTTGGCTGTGTTTTTAACACCCAAACAGTCATACATAGGCAACACAGTGAAATCAGAAAAACATCAAAAGCCTATAAAACTTCCTATTTATTCAGGCATATAAATGCAAATATTACACATCTGATAACACAGGATTCTGTAGTGTCATGACTTTATTTCTTTGTGACATATAAATGACTGTATGTATGTATGTATACAGCATCATTTCCACTTTGTTGGTTTATTTGTGTGTGTGTTACAGGAGCGTGATGGAATGCGGGCTATACTGGAGTCCTATGACAGCGAGCTGGCACCTACTGAGTACTCTCCCCAACTCAGCAAGCGTCTCAGGGAGGCAGAGGACATACTGCAGAAGACGCAGAACCACAATGCAGAGATAGAGGTTTGTGTACAGGCTTGTGACAGGCATACACAAATACCAAAGCCTGTATGTACTGTCCCCTCCTCATATAGCCAAGTGTATTATGGATAAAAATATGCTTGATTCTATTATATTTTTCATTAATTATTAAGAACTATATTACATTAACCAAATTTGCTGGCTGCTTTAGTATGCATGTTGTTAGCTGGTAATTTGCACATAGCTAATGGCATTGCAAATGTGTGTTGTTCAGCTAACCCTTGCAATCAGTGCTCCATTTAGTGGGGTAGTGAACAGATACATGTGCCTAAAAGTGATAAAATTGTGAGATACACTAAAATGAAAAGAAGCTGGAGTGTCATTAAATGGACTGTACACTTTGGTTAATATATAGCAGTTCCCATCTCTGCTCTGTGCAACTGCTCTGCTTCTGCCAATGCTGTAAATCAGAAGACGGACAGAAAGACATTTTTCATTATATTTTGTGTTCTTTAATGTTTCCCCCTTTATCTTGTCTGTCACCTTAGGCCCAGCTGACCAAAGCACAAGAGGAGACGGGGTCACTCAAACTGCAGCTACAAAAAGTTAGTACACATTTGCACACATCCCAGCAGTCGCGTTTTCGCACATAGTTTGGTATATATCTATACAGCTTTGTCCTTGTAGGGCTGATGGAGAGCTGCAGCCAGTCCTAGCTGACACTGGGCAGATCGACAGTCTATGACTTACAGAGACAAACAACCATGGATTCTCACATATACAAGTCACCAGTGAACCTAACTTGCATGTCTTTGGAGTACCTGTACCTTCTCACTGTGAGGCGACAGTCAAACACCTCCAGTAAACTGAATAAAAAACCATGAACGTCTATCACATCTAGAACATCTGCTACTTAATGATTTTCCAAATGATCACAGGCACTGTCACTTCAGCCGCTGGCATTCAAGGCTGCTATTTGTACATGTTTGCTTTTACTAAACAATATCACAACATCAAATATCTTTTTTTTTTTTTTTTTTAACTCAGCAAGAGCTGTCTCCAGCAGTGGAAAGCCATTCCAGTATTAACTCTGGTTTTGCTTGTATTTCTATCACTTCTTTTCTCCTGCTGAAAACTTTCTAGTGGTGACTGTCATCTTGGTAGGTGTGCTGTGCCTTCCTGAGAGCCAAAGACTCTTCAGTGCCACTGTGACCAACATGTTGACCAAAATCATTTTTATCTACACTTCTATTTAGCAGCTGGATGGGTATTTACAGTACAAGTATGTTTAGCTTTCTAGTGTAGTGTACGGTCTCCCTCCTCTTATTGACTGCAGTGACATGAGTAGTCAGCTAATAAGATGTATACTACGAACATTAGATCTCCTTTTTAAACAATTAAAGGATCCTGCTTGTTTGCCAGGCTGCAGAGACCAGATAGTTTGGCCTGTGAATAGTATTAAATAGTCTTAACATGGGAATTTTGCCAGATTAAATCAGTTAGTTCATCTGTTAAATCCCATAAACAAGAAAATGCATACAGCTAACATAAATTCTTTATGTGGAAGTTACAGGAAGGTTACAAAAGAGCTGATTGGTTTAAAATATGTTATAAAACCAGGCTAAATTGAGAGTTGGCAGACTTGACCGAGACGCTCTCATATACTATATCTGTTTTCGTGTCTTTACTTCTTCTACGTTCTCTCTGTTCATGGCTCCTTGTTGCCAAGGAGACATCAACATAGCCAGGCAATGAGTATTGACGTGTGAAATCCACCTGTCTGGTATAGCAGTAGTTACTTATTCATCTTTGCAAGACCAGGCGTACGGAGAGACAGACAGATGCAGTCAGACAGAGAGGAAAATGAGCGTGCAAATGGAAATGAGGGATAATTGCGGAGAGGAGATCGAGATCAGAGAAAGGCTAACTAAGAAACAGTTAGATTTAAAAACAAATACTAAGGGAAAAAGTCAGGGCACTGTGAAATAGAAAATTAGTTAGAGTATGGTGTAATGGTGTATAAAGAATATATCTGTTTGTCTGGAAATCTGTCTGGAAAAGATAGCGGTATGCTAGAATAGAGTTCTCAGGATTTATCTGCAGGCAAAAGGTTTCTGCCAGGAACACGGCCAAAGGAGGTCCGACATTCATGCAACAGGCTCATTTTATTTACTGTGTTTCCCAGATGGAGCTGGAGATTGAGGCTCTGAAGAAGCAGCAGGCCTCTGCTGCTGACAGCAGCTCTTTGGCAACAAAAGAAGAGGTCAACCTACTCAGGTAGTTAGCACACACCTCACATACTCACACACTTGCAAACACCACTAAGTCAAAACATGGCATATGAAAGATTCATGTCTATATGCGGGGTGGATTAACTCAAACCGACCTCACAAGCTTGTCTGTGAGCAGCGCCACAGCTCTGGGGATTAACCTGTCGTGTTAACAATACACGTGGTGGCTATTTTGCATGGTAGATATTAATTACAAGCGAGTGAATATGTCTGCATCCATTTTTTATTTTTTCCAGACAGAAAATAGAGGATTTAGAAGCAGAGCGGCAGCGATTGGAGGAGCAAAACAACATCTTGGAGATGAGACTGGAGAGACACAACCTTCAGGTAGGCACCGAAACTTTCCTCCAACAGTTTTCTGTGATGGATTTACTCGTCTGGCACATAGGAACCAATTTAATAACCCCAAGGGCAGGAGCCCAGCCCGCGTCACACTGCAGATTGATTCACAAAAATGCTGCCCATATCTGACAGTTTTTCAAACACAATTGGACCCAGGTGTGATTCAGACACCATCCAATGGAAAAGTTGTACAACCTTTGGCGGATTTAAAGTCCTCCTTTATTTGTTGAAGGGATTAAGATGGACAGAACAGTCAGGGAAAGAGAAGATGGGGGATCGTCAAAATAAATGTAGACCTTCCCTGGTGCCAGCTCTGTGTGTGCATGTGTATGTGTGTTTCATCTCAGTCAGGTCCTTTTAACTCCCCTGACTCATGCTGTGACAAACTAAGTCTTCCAGGGCACTTTAATGAAACGTGTGTGGGCAAGCGTGTTGGTTCCATTTAGCTGTGGGGTGAATGAAATCCATGTGCTCTCAAGCATGACCACCACTTTTAAGCCAATTGACAACCCAGTATGTGTGTGTGTGTGTGTGTGTGTGTGTGTGTGTGTGTGTGTGTGTGTGTGTGTGTGTGTGTGTGTGTGTGTGTGTGCGCGCGCATGCAGGTTTCAAGGTTGCACGGTCAATGGATCAGGTAACTTCTTAGGAGTTAATTTTTATGACTCCTCAATGGTCTAATGCACACCAAGAGACCTCTACATCAGGCTGAGTGCGGAGATGAGCGACTGAGCGGAGAAGTATTTGTGAGGAGAAATGAATGGGCTGGAGGGACTTAAGACTTGAATGTCTGAATAAATTGACAGCAGGATTCATTATATCAACTTGTACTTTAGATTCCCGTTGTAGAACCCGTAATTTCCACCCCGTCTTTATGTTTAGATCAAACTGACTAGTGTGACTGTCAACCACTCAGATTACCAGTGTAATGAGAATGAGCTTTCTGTAGAGTGGAGCGCAATCATGCCCACCAACCATCTGTCAGGAGGCGTTCAAGGAAAATTAATATTTTCACACCTACATATTTCAAGTCTAGAGGTCTTTATAACTGACTTTTTTACATACTCTTATAGTATCTTAACATGTCTTATGATTATGTCAACACAGTAATGTCTTACTTAGTTTTGATTCTGACAGTGATTAGTATCTAGCTAACTGGTTTAGTGGTGAACTGTAGCATTGTGGAAGGTAGCTATCTGGATCACAAAGCCAAGTTAACAGGTCTACCACTTTTTTTTTTTTTTTTTTTTTTAAATTGAGAAATTACTTTATTTAATTATTAAAATTATTTTATTCTCCCCCACCCCCCCAAATTCCAGTATCTTCTAAACACAAATGCAGCAGTTGACTCTGTTTTTCTTTTTCACTATTTTTGTTGTTCACAACAGTAATTATAGAGCCTATACAAATTGGGTATAGGTATAGCCAGAAGTTCTGAAGTTGGCGAATAAAATGACGGAATCAGCCATCTCCTGTCAATCTAATCAATACCCTACTACAACAACCTCCCCGCTCGTTTTTTTTATGCATTGCAGACCATAATAGCTACTGAATAGCTTGCTGTTATGTCAATGTCTAGACAGAGAGATTTGTTCTAGTTGCAAGAGGTTGTCAGTCTTCCTATTGTCTGTGTGCTTACATGGGCAAGCACTGTATAACTTGCGGCCATAGCAACATTATAGTTAAATATTGCTTTCAGGCCTAGTGCTATTGATATTTTATCCTGAGTATATCGGGCTTCTAATCCTAAGTAAGGTTGTTTTTTTCCAGTGTTTCTGTAGGTCTTAAGTTGCAGTAGAGATGATTTTTAGGGTTTGTGTGTGTGGCCGTAGGCCACCCAGGTTCTCCCCCCAGCAATGATCACACCACCACTAAGGTGTCAGCCAGACCTTTTATTGTGTTATCTTTCTCTTCTTTTCTACGTCCTCCTTGTCTGGGCTTCGTCTTCTTCTCCTCCTCCTTGTTCTTCCTACTGCAGGTAAAAAGAGCCCCCATTAGTACTCCTCAGTACAGCTGGCCTTAATCACTTACCTGGCGCTGGTCCTGCGAAGCCGGCCCTGCCCTGTCTCCCCCCTCCTACCGTCGGAGCCCAAACCACGCCCACCTCCACATACCCCCACCGCCCGACTCAGGCCGGGGAGCCCACCGGCCCAACCAACTCCCCTCCCCCCTCCTGAGAGCGGGACAGGAAGTCAGCCACGGCCATCTGTGCACCCGGCCTGTGGATCACCTCGAACTTAAATGGCTGTAAAGCCAGATACCACCGGGTGATCCGCGCGTTGGCATCCTTCATGTGGTGGAGCCACTGGAGGGGGGCGTGGTCCGAACAGAGGGTGAATGGGCGTCCCAGCAGGTAGTACCGCAGGGTGTCGACCGCCCACCGGATTGCCAGGCACTCCTTCTCTATCGTGCTGTAGCGCGATTCCCTCTCTGATAGCTTCCGGCTGATGTATAACACGGGTCGGTCAACACCCTCCACCAGCTGGGACAAAACAGCCCCGAGCCCCCTGTTCGAGGCATCCGTCTGCAGGAAAAAAGGGAGAGAGAAGTTAGGCGTGTGCAGGAGCGGCTTCCCACAGAGGGTTTGTTTTACCCTCTCAAACGCCAGCTGGCACCGCTCCGTCCACTGGACCGGATCTGAGGCACCTTTACGGGTGAGGTCGGTCAAGGGGCCGGCCAGGTCCGCAAAGTTCGGAATGAACCTCCGGTAGTAACCTGCCAGACCCATGAACCGCCTCACTTCCTTTTTGGTCTTGGGCCTCGGGCAGGCTGCAATCGCGGCCGTTTTATCTACTTGTGGCCGCACCTGCCCTCCGCCCAAGTGGTACCCCAGATACCGTACCTCCCTCCGTCCAACTGCGCACTTCTTCGGATTGGCTGTGAGCCCCGCTTGCCTCAGTGACTCTAGCACCGCTGTCACACGCTGCATATGCTCCGCCCAGCTGCTGCTGTGGATGATAACGTCATCCAGGTAGGCGGCAGCATACGCAGCGTGAGGACGCAGCACCCGGTCCATGAGGCGTTGGAAGGTAGCTGGGGCCCCAAACAATCCGAATGGCAGTGTCACGAATTGGTACAAGCCATACGGAGTGGAGAAAGCCGTTTTTTCCCTGGACTCTGGGGACAAGGGAATCTGCCAGTAGCCCTTGGTCAGATCCAATGTCGTGAAAAAACGAGCGGTACCTAGCCGATCCAGGAGTTCATCGACCCGGGGCATTGGGTAGGCATCGAACTGTGATACGTCATTCACCTTGCGATAGTCCACACAGAACCGGATTGATCCATCCTTCTTCAGCACGAGAACAATGGGGCTACTCCAGGCGCTGTGGGACTCTTCTATTACCCCCATCTCCAGCATGGCCTTTAATTCCTTCTGCACCATTTTTCTTTTGTGTTCAGGTAATCGATAGGGCCGTGAGCGCACTGTCACGCCCGGGCGAGTCTCGACATGGTGCTGTATGAGGTTAGTGCGCCCTGGCAGAGGGGAGAACACATCCGCAAAACGCTTCTGCAACTGGGCTACATCTGCTCTCTGGGACGGTGAGAGCAGGTTGTCACAAGGGAGCGAGGCTGCCTGGGTGGATTTTGGCACCTCCGGCCCCAACTCATCTCTCTCCAATACCGTGCTTACCAGAGAAACAGGTACCGCCTCTCTCCACGCTTTAAGGAGGTTGAGGTGGTAGATTTGTGTTGCCCCGCCCCTGTCAGAACGCACCACCTCATAGTCAACCTCGCCCACTCGTCGTGTGACCACGAAGGGTCCTTGCCACTTGGCGAGTAATTTGGAGCTGGAAGAGGGGAGTAATACAAGCACTTTGTCTCCCGGTGTGAATTGTCTTAACCTAGCTCCTCTGTTGTACAGGCGCTGTTGACGTTCCTGGGCCTGGAGTAAATTCTCTCGTGATAGCTGGCCCAGTGTGTGGAGTTTTGCTCTCAGGTCCAGGACGTATTGAACTTCGTTTTTACTGGGGCTTGGACCATATTCCCAGGTTTCTTTAAGCAGGTCCAACACCCCTCGTGGCTTCCTGCCGAACAGCAGTTCGAAGGGAGAAAATCCCGTGGAGGCCTGGGGAACCTCCCGCACTGCAAACAACAGAGGGTCTAGCCACCTATCCCAATTTCGGTCGTCCCCGTGTATGAACTTACGGATCATGGATTTCAAAGTCCTATTCAGCCGCTCCACCAGCCCGTCCGTCTGGGGATGATATACACTGGTCCGAATGGATTTGATTCCCATTAATTCGTATAGTTCCTTGAGTGTACGTGACATGAACGAGGTGCCCTGGTCAGTCAAAATCTCTTTCGGGACCCCGACTCGGGAGATGACCTGAAACAGCGCCTGCGCAACACTCTTAGCCGAGATGGTGCGCAATGGCACTGCTTCTGGATATCGTGTTGCGTAGTCCACCAACACTAACACAAAACGATATCCCCGTGCACTCCGGTGAAATGGCCCGATGAGGTCCATACCAATCCGCTCAAATGGCACCTCCATAAGTGGCAATGGGCGCAATGGCGCTCTGGGAATGGCCGGCTGATTAACCAGTTGACATTCGGGGCAAGACGCACACCAGCGTTGTACGTCTCCCCGAATGCCGGGCCAATAGAATCGGGTCATTATCCGGTTCAGTGTTTTTTCGAACCCCATGTGCCCAGCCATTGGGTTAAAGTGAGCCGCCTGGAAAAGCATTTCCCGACGGCTTTTTGGGACCAACAACTGGGTTACGATTTCATTTACTTGAGTGTCACGACTCACCCGGTACAGTCTGTCCCTGATCAAAGCGAAGTGGGGATATGGCTGTGCTGCGTCAGGGCGCACCAGCTGACCATCAATTTTTATCACTTGGTCGAAGGCAAAGCGTAGAGTATCATCTCGAGATTGCTCAAGTGGAAAATCTTCCATGGAGGACAACGTGGGAGCCTGATGTGTCTCCGGAGGAGGCACCCCCGGCTCCCCCTCCCCATCCGCAGCGTCGGACAACCTCGCGTCACCACTGAGCACCGCACACACATCCCATGTCCCTATTGGTCGTGAACGCACCCCCACACATTGCCCCACTAGGTGGTTAAACCCAGGCCAATCGGTGCCCACGATTATGGGGTGCGTCAGGTGGGAACTAACCGCAGCCTTGACACGATGCTTTTTTCCCCTATACCTGATTTCCACTGGCACCACGGGATATCTGTGAATGTCCCCATGTACACATTTAATATCCACCCATGAGGCCTCTATCAAAGCCCTAGGCCGAATCAAGCTTTGGTGAACTAAGGACTGCGTACAGCCCGAGTCCAGCATTGCCTGATGTATACCCCCTTGGATCCTTACCGGAACCCTGTATGTTCCTCCTGGACCGGGGGAGGGAGTCGGAGGGCCCGCCACCCGGACCACCTGACCGACCTCCATGAGGGGGCACTCCCGGCGGACGTGTCCGGGTTGGCCGCACCTCCAGCAGCCCTGCCCTGGCGCTTGAGGAACCCCCTGTGGGTCAGGAGCAGCGCCCGAAGTGGCTGGACTCTGAGGTGGAGGAGAGAGGGACAGAGGGGTAGATCGGGGTTGAGGAGAGGGTGGGAGCGGAAGCCCCACCCTCCTGCGTGGTGCCGGAGTCGGCCGGCCGATTCCCCGTGGCTGTCCCTCCGCGCCGCGGCCATGGACGGCCAGGTGATCCTCCGCCAAGGTGACCGCGGCCGCCAGGTCCTTGGGGCGGTGGCACCGCACCCATTCGGAGGTTCCACCGGGGAGGCCATCCACGAACTGCTCCATTACCACCTGGTCGAGGATCCGCCCCTCCTCTGCGGACTCCCCCACCTGCAGCCACCTGGAGGCGGCGTCCCTCAGCTGTTGGGCATATACGAAGGGGCGGTCGGCTGGCCCCAGTCGGGTAGAGCGGAACCGCCTCCTGTGGTCCTCCCGTGACTGGCCCGTGCGGTCGAGGACGGCCCGCCGGATGTCCTCGAACCTCCCCCGTGAGGATGCAGGCAAGCCAAGCGCTGCTGTCTGCGCCTCTCCCGACAGCAGCGGGAGCAGCCGCACAGCCCACTCCCCGACTGGCCACCCGCAGGCCACCGCTGTTGCCTCGAATGCCTCCAGGAAGGATTGGGGATCGTCCGCCGCCGTCATCCGCTGCATGGTGATCCCCGAGAGCAGAGATGGGGAAGCTGGCCTTGCTGTCTCTGCCTGCGCGGTGAGTCTCTCCAGCAGGGCCGTTTGTCTCTCTGCCTGGGCATGGAGGACGTCGAGGTGCTGTCGGTTGACAGCCGCCTGCTCCCTGTGCATGGTGGCGATCTCCGTCAGCATTTGGGCCAAGGCCGTCACCGGCTGAAGGTGCTGCTGGTCCGTCATCTTGCTGGGCTAGTCTGTCCCTGTTCAGGTGCCAATGTGGCCGTAGGCCACCCAGGTTCTCCCCCCAGCAATGATCACACCACCACTAAGGTGTCAGCCAGACCTTTTATTGTGTTATCTTTCTCTTCTTTTCTACGTCCTCCTTGTCTGGGCTTCGTCTTCTTCTCCTCCTCCTTGTTCTTCCTACTGCAGGTAAAAAGAGCCCCCATTAGTACTCCTCAGTACAGCTGGCCTTAATCACTTACCTGGCGCTGGTCCTGCGAAGCCGGCCCTGCCCTGTCTCCCCCCTCCTACCGTCGGAGCCCAAACCACGCCCACCTCCACAGTGTGTTTGTGGAAGACATGTACACTTTGGTCAGCAATGTTGAGATATATATATATATATATTGCCTCTCCAGCATTGGGACTGTAAATGTAAACCTCATAGTGAGTATAAAGCTTTATGGAAATGTGGAAAATGTTGAGAGCAAAGGTATTCTGCTCTCTTTTTAGATACTTTGCCCTTCACAATGTTGGGCAGATGTACGGATGAGGTTGACACCCAATCCCAAAAAAGCAACAATATAACAATGCCTTGTGACCTTAACCATTTCCCAGGATTCCCAATTTCCTTGGGAAAACCCTGTCTATCCTTTAAGTTTACTGCCACAAATAAATACATTCATTCATTCATCTTCTACCGGTTATTCATTTCCCGGTCGCAGGGGTGCTGGAGCCAATCCCAGCTCACACTGGGTGAGGGCGGGGTCACCCTGCACAGGTCGCCAGTCAATTACAGGGCCAACACACAGACAGACAGAGACCAACAACCACTCACACTCACACTCAGACCTACGGACAATTTAGAGTCAGCAGTTAACCCAAACATGATGTCTTTGGACGGTGGGAGGAAACTGGAGTACCTGGAAGAAACCTACGCAGGCATGGAGAATATGCAAACTCTACACAGAAAGGCCCCAGGCCGGGAACCGAAGTACCGAGTACAGAAATTAAAGTGTTGGATTTTGATCTGGATTGTTTTCCCTCATGATCTATTAAAATCTATGTATGTTAAGCCTTCATGTAAAATAAAATGATTTGTTGTTGGTTCATGACATCTTTCGGCTTTTTGACGAAATAATCAGATATTTTTTTAAATGAGAAAATATTTTCTTGTATGAAAAAACTGACCCTTTACCCTCTTATCATGTGCCTCTTTTTAGTCAGTTTATTGTGTTCAAATGTATATTTCAAACCCAAATTGTGTAAATTCAAAAAAAGTCAAGAGTGAAGCTCAAGTTGATTCTGGTTGATATTTGCTGAGGGATGGCGGCAGCTGTTGTAGACTGGCACAGACTCTCCCACCGGGTTTGATTTAAACATGCTGTTTCTACTATTGAATTTGCTTGAACATCTGAGAAACCTTCCCCCTATCAACATGAAGCTTTGCTGCTGTAAGTTATTGACTGACCGTCAGGCTATGTCTCTTCCCATTAAACCCAATGTCTGACATGTAGGAGGAGCTATGTTCATTGGTAGGAAGGAAAAAAAAAATCATGGCATTTCTGTATAAAATTGATGTCAGCCTTTCTGACTTTTGAGCAGGAGAGATGATGGCCACACAACTCAGTTTTTATCCCGTAAATCCGCTAAATGTTTCAGTATGTCAGAAGAGTGACTCTTCTCCATTCAGAGTGCTCAGTGTAAGATGCAATTTGAGAGAGAAATGTCAGTAATGGCAGTTAGGGTGAATCACATTTGATTGAACATAAAGTATTTTTAGCTTCTTCCAAAGGAGAGATTCTAGCTTATTTTTCTCTTTTTCCAGACAATACTTGGAAATTGTGAAATCTCTAGATTATAACCTTTACAGTCGTGAGCTGTATATAATATAAATACAAATTCCTTGTGTTTCCTTTTGAGCTATAAATTGCAGAAAGACTTGTGGTCGACCAACTTTGACAAGCTCCAATTACTATGAAGAAAAGCAAAGAGAGGTCACCACAATTCAGGTGAGATGGTTCGAGCTGACAGATATGTCTGATGATGAAGAGGGCGTGAGATTAAGGGAATCATCAGCATTGCTTTTGTCTCTGTGTTGAAAATGTGTTACTAAGATGAAAGCAGCCCACTTACGAGCTCGCTGTTCCATGAAAGATGCTGCCGCTATGAAGACCTTTGTCTTTATGCTCTCTGTGTACAACCTCACCCTTTTATGGTAAAGCTCTGCATCTCTCCCAGTTGGTCCTGTTCCTCAGTTGGCTTTCATGCAGGATGAAGTCATTGTAGCAGTCAAGCCAAATTAACATTTAGCAGTCCCTTTAGCATAAGCAATCACTCTGTCAGCCCTCACAAAACCAATCCAATGGAAGACATGAACATGAGGCTGCTCAGCAAAGATATGCAGTAAGACATCGTTATTATTGACCTCAATTTCGGTGACATGTTAGTCATAACTGTCCATGCAGATCGCCTGTTTGCTGAGTCTGATTGTGACCTCATAGTGTTTTGCTTTGAATCCACGTGATCACATCATTATGTCCTGTGGATCTTGATGTCTTCTTACTGCACTTCAGGAAAAAGCACTTATTTAAGCTTAGATTCACATGCTCTTTGTAGCACAGGGATAAGCCCATTACCAAACAAAATTTTCAGTGTACTACTCCTCACTGAACCTGCCTGGGCTGTGTAAGTGACTCTTATCAAATTGTACTCATACAGGAAAAACACTGGTGTGTAACTACCCAGATGAATCCACGGTTGCCTTACTGACAAGGATACAGTGTAGCTCAGCAGCTATTCATCATCCCCAGCCAATTGCACAAAAAACCTCAGTCGCAAATCTGCTTGTTGAAAACATTTTCTAATTGACATCTCGTTGCTTTCACATAGTGGTTATCAGGCCTGCTTGATGGAAGCAGGATGGATGATGAAAAGGTAGTGGTCTCGCTATTATAGACAAAATATGAGGACAACGGTGTTGCTTTCACAACATTAATTTCAACTACAATATTTTTTCAAATCACAATACAGCCCCAAAATAAGAAAAATTATACAAAGGATTGGGATGTTCATATTTGACAGAATTCCAAATGTTAACATTATTTTGTTTTTGGTGCTTGAAAAGCAACCAAAGGCTAATATGAAAAGGAACCGCTAAGGTGAAGGGAATGGGTCATTTTAGCTGGTCACCACTGGTTTGTTTTTCTAACATCTCTCTAAATTGTTATGAATTAAGAAAAAACAAATGGCTACGTGTTTTAGTGTTAAACGGTGTAACTCAATATACTCTAGACAATTCATTGTCCTTGCTGCCAGAGAAATTCCAACGGAAACTGTTGACACCAATGTCTTTGCATCACCCTGAGTAACCAAGACAGTCTTTTTGCTTTTTATTTATTTGTTTTTTTTTTCCATTTGTGCTCCACAAATGAAATGTTTTTCACTCCCACTGTGTCGGGCAATGTCCTAGACCACAGAGATGACTATCAAAGTCCGAATGGCCTTGATGTGCTATGTCGTTGTAATTTCAGTGAAGCAATCCTTTAAATGGATCTGTTATTTATTCTTTTTTCTTTTTACTTCCCTTCAGGACAGATCCTGCAATTTGTGAAGGAGAAGGGCTAAATAAAGCCAACCGAGAAATGAGCTGTGGTCTGTGGTTGATAACATGCTTCAGTAAAAGAGGTTTCTCTTCGGTGTCTCCATTCAGCCTCCCTTTATTGGTTCGTGTGGTTTTAAGGGTGTGCGCATGTCCTTTCTTTTTTTCTTTTTTTGGATTTGTTATCTTTTGATAGTGCCCCTCTGCTCTTGCACTCATGCACACTCGCTCACCAATGGTGTGTCACCTGTTCCATCGGTGACTCATGCGTCCCCTGTGGTCAGTGCTGTGTTGAGTATATAAATGGATGTTTCAGAGCAATTTGTTCAGCTGTGTTAAAAACAGACATTGTTCCCTGGGCTTACCCCCCCCCCCCCCCCGTTTTATCCTGTCTCTCTATCTTTCTCTGCCCTTCTACCCTGTCTCTCTCTTTCTTGTGCTCTTGATCTCCTGCTCGGTTGCTCACATTCCCTGCCTCCTGCTCTTTTTTAAAACAGTCTGCTCTCTGGTATTAGATGTGTTGTTATTGTTGTTCTATGAATAAGAGATGTAGCCTTAGGCTCTTAGAATGGCACTTTACCTTGCTGCACTGTAAATACTGTGTCGTATAGTAGGCTGTATATATGCATGTGCAACACAGACACACACAGAAAATAGGCCAGCAAAAATATTGTTATGAAGTAGTTTGTAAAGTAGTTTGCTTATTTCTCTGTTGTTGCGGCAGTGAACTAAATTCAAACTTGTAACCTTGTAGTGCACCAGCTTCTCTTCTAAAATGCAAACATGTACAGAGAGTAAGCAAATATACCTCTCATCCTTTTGTAGATGATCACACCACTTTGTGAGACTCACGATTCTGTGGTTTGTGTTTCAGTGGATAATGCTTGTTCAGTTTATAATGATCACCATTTTGTCTGTTGTGCCACAGCACAGAAAAAAAAGAAGGTACACGTAAGGTGAAATAAATGGAGATGAGGTTAAAGGGTTTCCTTTCAAAAAAGAAGTTAAAGTAAATTTGATTCAGTTATTAATTTGTTATTTTCTTACATGTACTACATACAAATGAACATTCATGAGCAGCAAACTGCAACAGTTTTGTTTTGAGGAAATCACTAATGGTTGATGGAAAAACTACAGTTCCTCTATTTACTGCTTGAATCTGACTCCCAAGCGTGTCAGTCCTCGTACAGACTTGTATTTCACAGTGGCAATAAACATGTTTACGGTCGATTACAAAATACTGTTTTGGTCACTGCTGTTTTATTTTCCCTGCATGACCGCAGTGCAGAGGGTAAATTTTTTATGTAACTCGCATGTTTAAATTTTATTAGGGCTTGCAGTTCAACATAACTGGGGTTTATGGCCTCTTTAAATAATAGGTGGGTATGTTTGCCACAAGATGGCATGCACCCAAGTCTTGGCTCCATAGTGCACCTCCTTCTTGTCCGCTTTAGGATTAGCTGGATTAATGCCAAGATGCAGATGATTAAGCAGTTCACTCTGAGCTTTTAAATTTACATCCATCTATCATTAGATACAGCATGTCATTAACGCATGTTTGCATCATAAAGTTGATTCTAAATGTTTTTGTTCTCGGCTGTTGACATATAAAATATAGGAACGATGCTTAAACAATGAGCCGAGCCTTTCTAAATTGTGCATTTCTTAGTTTTTATTTGATTGATGTGAGATTGGATCTTTCAAAAGATTGTTGTTGTTTCTGACCTCACATCTAATAGACTTGTGACAACAAGCATAACCAAAAATTTTCAAAATCTTCTGCTCGGTCTGCTATTTTGACTAATACTAGGGTCACTGTTGTGTTTGTGTGTTTCTGCTGTACAGTTCTGCCTCCCTACTCCTCATACACCTACACTCAGAGAGAGAGAGAGAGAGAGAGAGAGAGAGAGAGAGAGACAGAGAGAGAGAGACAGAGAGAGAGATTTCTTCTGGTTTGGAAATAGTGAAAATACATCAAAGACTCATGTCTTAATCAGAAACAGAGTCGGTGAGATGAAGTGTGCAAGATAAACTTTATGTAGCAGCAACAAATAGAAAACCTATTTTCCAAATTTCTCCAGCACAGATAACATCGGTACTCATCAATACTTCAGTCTTTAATCTTTTAGCACCGTAGCCAAATATTGCGCTTCAGTCACCATCGTCCCAAATCTAGAAGATAATTTCTTTTCCATATTCTCATTTCAATTCAATTTAAAAGGAGGCTTCAACCAATTCAAACAATATGATGCTACTCCTTATCTTGTTATGAAAAGGATGCACTTAATTGCCAAAGAGAAATATATTTCCTTTGTTAGAGAATTAGATCTTGTCAATTAGATCTTTGCCCCTTGGCTAAGTCCAGGCATCCAAAAAAATGAAATATCGATTCTAAGGCCAAATCATTATGATTTTTGTAGCTTGACCTAATTTTAAGGAAGTGTGTTTGAAGGAGTTTTCACAGTTTGACAGAATGTAGCTGTTGGCTGCATTTTGAGGGCCTTCCTCTGTTTTGTGTGTCTGTGTGTGGTGGTTTTACAGCTCTAATCTACATATGTCTGACACTATCTGGCTCTTGCTGTTTATCAAAACACACATACAGGCACATCCTTGAATAAACTCTCCATACAGATGTAGAACTTCAAAAGATGTATATGCAGGAAAAAAAACCCCACGACTTCTATTTGGCTGTGACGTGTGCATGGTCCAGTTTAAATGGTTTGATATAAATATACACATCCTCTGTTCCTCATTTTGGAAAGCTCAATCTCTCCGTTCCTTTCGAATTATACAAAGTGTTATTTATAAGCGTGTGAGGCTCCCCCCCCAATCCATGCTGCTCTTTCCTTATGCTGAAGGCAACGATTGTCCATTGACCTTTTTGTTTTCACTCTTCTCTCTTCTATGTCCTTAACCATCTCCCATCTTCATACCCCCTTTCTCCTTGCTCTCCCCCCACGCCTGTAGTTTTTTTGGCAACCCTTGCTTTGGGGTGTATGGAATTTAATTTAGCCAGAAAATCAAGAGCTCACATTGGTGTGTGTGCATTTGTGTGTGTTTGTGTCTGCGTATGTCTTCTTATATTGACATTAAGCTGAGATACACTCTTCTTATTTACACAACCTCACAGAGTCAGAAGAAAACAGAGGAAGAAATCATGTTTGCATGCAACCGTATCAGTTTTGCTCTGGCATTATCTACCAATTCAAAGTTTTGTTGATGACATCTACCTGTATTTATTGTTTATTGTAGTTTACGTAATTTTGCGTTGGTGGGTTTTATAGAGGTGCTGCTACAGTTAAATCAGATTGAATTGTACTAAACTGTTATGACATTGCTAGAATGAAAGATTTGATAAAGCTTTCTGTTTGCACCTCTTGTACTGCTTAAGAGGGCATATGAGTTTAAGAAGACTTGCAAAAACAAACCAATTGCCTGGATATCTATTATGGCATTATTTATCAGGTTTGTTCTACTTGACTTTGTTATTCCAGGCTTTTAAGAGATTAGCTAATGAATACAGGGTTCAAACAATGTAGGCAAATTATATTAATTTACAAAGAGAATTTCCACTCATCACTCATACTGTGTCAAATCTGCGTAAAGAACAAAGAATAAAGCTCTGTTCACTGACCTATCAGATGTCCTTCATCTGCTTCATACGGTGTATCAGTGCAGAGAGTGCACTGGGAAATAAAGCAGGTACACAGTTTGATGCTCATAACTTAATTGTATTAAACTCAAATCCATGCATATTGTAAAAAGTTGAAAGTCAAGCCATTTGTTTAAATTCCAAATTTTGTCTCTGTTTCCTATACTGTATATTTTTACATTAAAAAAGCCAATTTTGTGTGCTTGGCTATCTAAACTCTACAGGGCTCAGTAAACACGGATGGTTGCATTATTGATACACATAATGGAAAAAGAAATATGCCGTTAAATGATAAGCGGCGTGGAATATTTCAAATGTGCATGTTTTCTTCAGTTACTGTGTATGAAAGCAAGAAGTAATTTCACAAAAAGTACTTCATACCTCAGCCTCCTCTTCTCCCCAATTAGCACACATGCTAATGGTTTTGATAGAATTCTACCTTGCTTTAAGTTCAGCATTTTCCTCCATTACCATGTTTTTTGGCACACACTTCACAGATGTGAATCATCACCACAGTTGGTTTCAGTTCATGATGAGACGTGTCCTGTTTCATGTCTTGTGGCCCTGTAGAGATATTATTAAGGACTGTGAGTGATCTGTGAAAGTGCTGTGGGGAGAAGGACAGAGAAAGACTCACTTTCCTGGATGCCAATATTTTATAGCCACATTTTATTTTTCATCCGGACTTAAACTGATTACAAGATGTGACGACTCTATAAAGATAATGCCCCTGGGCCACAATAGGCAGGCTCTCAGTAATCAAGCTAGCATGAGCTCCAACAATGAACCATTCAGCTGTTCTCACCACACCAACCAAGCCCTTCACCTCCACCGTCATTCTGTTTCCCATTTCAGCTAGTGCAGAAATGGGAGCTTGATAGCCAGCGAGTCAGCAATGCTGGCATCCTTAGGCAGCTATTTCTAGCCTGAAGCCTCAGAAGTAGTACTGTGAATCTTCTACATAAAGAAGCATCCACATTGTAGCCGATGTGAGTAAAGATGCATCTCAATTCAGTATATGACGGCTGAATGATAATTGAACTTGTGTTGTCATTCACAGTTGACACAATTAATTAATCACTTAGTTGAACAGCAGAACGTTAATCTTTATTTTTTCTTTTAGCATATATTAGTGCCCAAATAAAATATGATATATCATATATTTTAATTGCTCTCTGATTCCAGCTTCTCCAGTGCTTTTCTTTGGTTTATATCATCGTAAAAGTGGAATTTTGTCTCACTTGTTTTGAATCATTTTTGGTAGAGTTCCCAGAATTTTATACCCTGCTATGAAAGAATAAACACAATTTTGTTGTGAAGTTTAATGACTTTAGAATTGGCATTTAGACAAGAACATTGTACTCTCATTCCACACAAGAACTACACATGAATGGATATATGAACTTTGTCTTAATGTCTCATTTTAACACAGGGAGACTTTGATCCACTGAAAACCAGAGTTCTTCACCTCAAAATGAACCCCACCAGTGTTGCCAAGCAGGAGCGCCAGCAGGAAGTGGACGCTCTCCGGGAGGAAGTGACAAATCTCAGGGAGCTTGTGCGCTCGCTGCAAGATGGAGGCGGTCTCGTCACCACTCAAGATGAATCCAGTTTGCACAGATCCAGTCTCGGCCTCAGTTTGCCACCGTCAAAGGAAGTGTTGGGTAAGATCCACAACACAGATGCACAGAGATGAAATAAATAAATAAAACAATAAATTGAGGCTCGTTGTAGCCTAAAAGTAACTGAAACTGGGCATTTGCATTGACTTTCCCCATTGGCCATCATGTTTCTATTCTTTTTTTATTTTTATTTTACAGAGCTGAACATGGGAGTGGTGACAGAGTTTAGCTGTAGAAAAATTATGAATGAATGTTGGACACAGAGTGCACACACTGTAAAGCCCTTTTTTGGCATTCAGTTTGATACGATTATGTAAACTGACTTGCATTATGTATGAACACAACTTTGGTCACCCTTTCCTTCACTTTTTTCAAATATTGTATTCAACCACGTTTCTTTAACATACAGTGGCAAGTGAAATCAGCGTTAACATGTCATGAAGAGTCACAAATGTGGACACCCTGTGTCCCTCAGCTAATGTCACACAAGCAGTTATAATAGTTTGTGTCTTTATTGAGCAAACCCACTAACCAACCACAGTGCTGGTTTAATAATGTGTTGAAACTCCTTTGGCACAGATAACCTTATGTTAAGTAGCTATTATCTGCTGATAAGAACTACACAATAATCAGAAGGAATCTTGGATAATGCTTCCTGAAGAACTCGGCCATATTCCCAGGGCATGCGGTGTGAACTGCTCTCTTCAGGGGTTTCCACATGACTAGGTCTGAGCTCTGAATGGGCCACTCCAACAGGTGGATTTTCCCTGTTAGAAGTCATCCTGTGGTAGTGACTTTGATGTTTTTGGTCATTGGCTGGCTGCAACTCCTACCTCCAAATTTATGCTGAGGTCCTTTGTTGAATTATTAAATGTTCTGCCTTGTGTTTTTGGAGCCATCTTACTTCTAGGGAGAGTATCTATAGAACGAAATCATCATCCAGAGACAGTGTGTCTAACTCTGGACTTGAGAGTATTTAAACTCCTTAAAATTATGGTGTGACCTTTTTCTGCTATATTTATGCTCCTTATTAACGGTAAATGGTATATACTAAAGTAGTTCTAATCCAAACCTCCTCATCACTAGAAAGACGAAAGGACAAGAGGAATAATATGTGTTGTTATTTAAATCAGCTCGTGTTTGGTCTTTGATGAAGATCTGGCCATATTTTTCTGCAAAAATGGAGATGGAGGTTGTTGCTGAAAGTTTACTTACTTTTTGTCGCTCTAATCCCCATGAAATATTTAATGACTTCTGTCATATTTCTTCCTACAAAAGCAGTAACCTGTCCCCCAACTTAATGTATGAAAATGAAAGGAAAGACACTGTAAACCTACTCCTTAGTAGAAGTAGGTAGAAAATGGCTTCATTTATATAAAAGGCCTTTGAGGTCTTTGTGCATTTTGGTGTGAATATGTGACGGATAGAGGGAGGTAGTGTAGTTATGACAGGGTTAAATATTTAATTGGAGTTTAGGGCAGCTCAGCACTCAGTTTTTTGGCTAATTTATCTTCTGAGGACTACAGTGTGATGCACACTGTCTAGCTCTCAGTCATTCACTCCATCACCAATGCACTCGCTCATCTCTCTTGTCCTCGCACCTTTCATTTTCCTCTTTAGACTTACCTTCACTCTCGTCTTGCATCCGGCATTTTCCCTAGCCATTAGATTTTGCCTGTCTTTTTCTTTACCCACTGGTCTTCCACACATCTTTTTTTTCCCCCCTAGATTTAAAATGATGATTGAATTTCATACCAGTATACTCAATTTAAACTGCAGATGATATAGACCTAATATATGGTATCTGCTGTTATTTTCAGACCAGGGTCAGTTCAGTGGGAGAGTATGAAAAGATGAACTGATTCATTTCCATACATTAATAGATAAGGCCTGATGATATGACTTAAAATCAATATCATGACTATTTAAATCTTTTACTTCTAAATACTTTGGAGCCTACATGTCTCTCCTTTTGTTTTTATCCCTCCAGTCAGCCACAGTTTTCACTTTTTCCGTCCCATTACTGAAGACATGATATCTCAGCAATACCTTGATGTCAAAATTTGCCCCATTCACTTGTACTCAAAGAAAAATGGGTTAGATTTTGCTGGTAAAGGTCACGGTGACCTCACAAAACACGATTTTGGGCTTGTAAAGTGCTTAAGGTCATTGCTTCAAATTTGGCACAAATGTTCACTTGGACTCAAGGAAAAAATTATTAGACTTCACTTTGCAAGGTTACACTAAACCCTCTTGGTGATGTGTCGGCTTTGTTGGCAAATTTGTTACAAATCCCACTGCCAGTGACCCTAACATGAGATTAATACAGATAGATGTTTAAAATAACCTTTTAAAAGTTATGTTAGAAAATTTGTTATGTATTTATAAAACTTGTATTTGTCTAAACTGTAGTTCATAAGGAGCTTTTTTAATTAAAGCTAAACATTTTGAATAGTCAGGCAGCATTTTTTGCATCAGAAGTGAGAATTGCTGGCAGAGACCTTTAAGGTAATTTTTCTCTACAGTTCGTGTTTTTTTTTTGTTTTTGTTTTTTTTTCAAACGGGAATTAAAAATTTAAAATGAAGTTGAGGCTCATTGTTGCACTGGATTGGAAATCCTCTATTATATTCATCAGGCATTTTCTTATTTTAAATTCAATTAAACTGGCAAATTGAGCTTCGCATTATTCTAAGCTTTACACATGACTGCATTTTGTGAATGATTTTTTTTTTTTATTTTCAGGGCTACTTTGCAGTTGGAAATGTAAACATAATTGAACATATTGAGCTTCCACACTTGCTTCACCTGCTGTTATCCTGCAGGAGGGCTTCATTTTAATCCTGTAAAACATTTTGCCAGGAGTCTACGATGTAGCAGAAAGCAAACCCAACCACTCACAGAGTAATCTCATGAGGCCATAATCCCTCAATCTTTCAGTATTTTTTTCATCTCCAGATAAGAGATTTTTCTTTCAAATTAGAAATTTCTATTATTCAGTTCTTTGTTTTTAATGGTATCTCTCACTGAAAAATAATTTCTTCTTTTTATCCTGTTTAATTAAGGAGTCTTAAAAAAATCACAATTGTATTTCATTTCTAAATCAATCACATTTTGTAAACTTTTGTTGTTAAAGCAAAAAATTATTGCTGTTATTACCCTTTCTTTTACTCTTGATATGTTCAGGTAAATGGATTCAAATTCAAACTTAAGGAGTTACTAAAGTTGCAAAATGAGTTGGAGAAAAAGTATATAAATAAGAAGCACCGTCAGCGGGGGAATTTTACTGACAGCTTTCAGAAGACCATGTGCCCAGACCCACAGAGACCAATTAAGGGCAAAAGGCAGAAGCCGTAAACTTTTTTCTCAAAACTTAACAGTTGGTTGAAAGAATTTTTAATTGAAACACTTTTAATTTCCACACACATGAAGATTATGCATATGAGGAAAAAACATTCAATGTCCCTGGGTACATCTCAGATTCTCTGCATGCTACGGTAAATTTAAAAATTGTCTACTCCGTGCTGTCACTTGAGAATTAACAGCCATTTTGAGGGCAGTTTGATAGCTGTCATAGACTGACAGTTTTGTCACAATCTCGAAGTCCTGAAACAGTATTTATCAGCACTGACTGACATTTGAGAGGAGCCCGGTCACCCACGAGACAGACAGGCTCACAGACAGACACTGACACACTCTTAAATGTATACTGTCTAGCCATCAGTTTGTTTAATGACAGATAAAAGTATTGAAAGGCTAAGATGTATGCGCAAGAGTGATGTGTAGAAATAATTATCAGTCACAGAAGGGTAAGGAGTCGGTGTATGAAAGTGCACCACTGTCACTGTTAACTGCCCTTGCAAGTATATACAAGTGTGTGTGTCAAAGAGAGAGATTGAGTTATGCACAGATGTAAATTTGAACAACTGAAATGCTTTTGACCTTGAAAAATATAAATCACTGCAATCTATGCTTTTCATTGCTGTTAAATAAGTATTTTATCAGCCTTGGTAAAATAGTTTGTTTTTTGTTGTTGTTGTTGTCGTTTTTTTGGGAGGGATTTTCAGGCCAGTGTACTTTTTCAAAATGGAGCTTTGACAGAAACGGGAAACAGTTACGGTAGGATAGGCCTTTATTGTCATGTAAATAGGAGGAACAAGACTGAGGACTATTGTTGATTAAGTGAAGAATACAACTTGCATAATTTTTGCACTTTGTTACTCCAATGGTTTAAGTAGATCAATCTTTCCACCTTTTAGTGTTCTGCAGATCTCTAAGAAAAGGTGGATAATGGATCTTAGGGTGCACATAAATGCTTCTAAGCTTTTTTTTTTTTTTTGGCTTAATGGTAGTTTAATAATGCTCGCTATGACTGTTGGTGCCTCCTACTATGAGTGGAGACTAAGTTTGACTCTGAGACTTGGGTTAGATGTTTCAAAAGCATATATGTCATTAAATGTGAGCAGTAACATCACAAACATGTTCCTCTTTGTGGCTGTTCTGTTCTCCCACGTTCCCCCTATTTCTGAGGTTGCATCACATTCATGCATAATTTCTCAGGTTCACATGCATGTGTCTGACTTCGAAAATTTGCTGCAGTGATAACATTGTAAATAGTTCTATCCATAATGACTCATTTCAAACTAATTTCTCTGCCCTCTAAAATCTTTCAAATTAAAGTTATTATTGCGAATTGATTTTCAACAAATTAGAGCAGAGCCCCATTCTGCTTCTCCCTCTTCTCCCAGCTAGGATCCATGGTTGACTGTGTTAGTCACCAATATACTCTGAACATTATAGTGTTTTGTAGACCCTGAGCAAGCAGATGGGGTGCTGCAGGCAGTGTATATTTGATATGGAGCCGTCCATCTATGCTGCATGAGCTCAGTGAGTTGAGCTTGTTCTCATAGAGCTCCATGGAGAAGTGTAGCAGAATCTTGTAGGGGAATCCCTGAGCTACACATGTACAGAAAGAGTGGCTTAAAAAACACACAACATAAGAAACTAAATGTGCAGTTTATTTAGAAGGCATTTAGATGCCTTGATGTTTCACATTTTGTCATCTTGCGCCCTCATGTGAAAACATCGGACTGATGCGCTTGTCTCCCTTTTGTTTGTGCGGTAGATTTACGTAAGCAGATGGAGAGCGCTGAGCTCAGGAACCAGAGGCTGAAGGAAGTGTTTCAGAGGAAAATCCAGGAGTTCCGCACAGTCTGCTACGTCCTGACAGGTTACCAGATAGACATCACTACGGAGAACCAGTACAGGCTCACCTCGGTGTATGCAGAGCACATGGATGACTCCTTGCTTTTCAAGAAGGTACGTACACTTCACATGCATGATACAATCAAATATCACACTATTAGTGGTGGCTTAGGAGGAGCAGGTTGTCCACCAGTCAGATTGCTTAATTGTTTGATTCTCAACCTCTCCAGTCATATTTTTATTGTATTGATTTGTGTGTGTGTGAATGTGAATCTTAAGGTAAAGCACTTGATTGGTTGATAAGACTAGGAAAGCGGCTGGTTAGTACTCTGCATAACATGACATAACAAGCCCAGAGAAATGTTGAACTGCAATACATTGAAAAGCACACAGTGAAGCCATATCACAACATTACTGTTTAGGCTTTACATATATCTCTAACCAGCTAGCTGCCAAAATCAGATATCAGGTTGCAGGTCGCCACGAGCTGCTGGCAATGAGTGATTCTCAAGGAAAATGTGATCACAAATTAGAAGTTAAAAAGGAAAGGTTCTCAACATCAAAATCCCTACAGGCTGTAGCATCTGTGTGAGAGCGATATGTCTGAGTGTGTGCTTGTACAAAATGCTTCAGGAAGTGCAAATTTGACCTTCCAAGGTGCTTTTTCCCTCCCTCTTTTTACTGTATCCCTCCCACATCTGTGTTCATGCACCATTACACCACATTATAGCTTTGTGCACAAACTCCAAGCTCCAAGCAGTAAGAGGAACACTAGGCCAACAGAGACTCTCCTGTTTGTATTGAATTTTTGGAGGAATGAGGGTGTGTGTGTGTGTGTGTGTGTGTGTGTGAGTGAGAGAGATAGTGATGACTCTGCAGTGTCACAGGGCTAGGCTGCATTAATCGATCACCATTCCCCAAACGCTCATTCGGTGGGCTAAATAAAAACTGTATTTGTGTGTCCCTTAGCTGTTGAGCACATTTTCTTCTGAAGTAGCTTTGCAGAGAAAACAACATGCATCCGAGCTCCCTGTGCACTTACCTCTTTGTCTGATTCCTCCTGCCTCCATCATGTCCTTCTACACCTTAATCTCTCCTTTCTTCTGCCTCCATCCCCTCCCTCCTCTTTGATCTGAGTGTGTAGCAGTAGCTAATCACAGTGTTGTTGTTGTGTCATGCTATGATAGGGGGCCTCTGGCTAGAGAAGAGACCACAGAGAATCCATACTGGCGGTGTAGACAGCAACTTTATTATCTTGGCAGGCTAATTATCGTAGTCAAGTGGAAGACGATTGTGACTGTTCATTACCCTGCTTAAGGACTCACTTGAATGCAGGTGCGAATATCATGAGAACGGGAAGGATTTGAATGTGTGTGTGTGTGCATGCGCATGCATTTTTTTCTTGCTTTTGTGTCAAATCTGCTCCATCGAACCCACCTGCGACCCTGCCAGAAGAGATAATTCACCGTCAATATTTATTAACTTCAGGCTGCATCCATAGAACACACACACACACACACACACACACACACACACACACACACACACATACATAAAGACACACACTCTTGTAGTACCCTCATAGTGCACTGTCACACTCAAATGCACACATGCTCAGTCCATTGTAACCATCTCTGTCACACCACACTTCACCACACAGCAAACTGCCCCCCCAATCTGCACACACATAGATTTACAGACACACACAAACACAAACAGATGCCGACACCTCCAGTATTAGTAGGGTGCTCTCTAGTGTCTATGTATCACACACATGCCTGGTGGCCTACGGGAGCAGGGAGGCCTGTACTACTAATACAATACCACTCTCACACCACACACACACATAAGGAACACTTGCAGCTAAAGGAACACATACACATCAATACAATATATACAACATGCAGCACGAGTGTAATCTGCGCTATGAGAATATAAAGTGGACTAATTGTAGGATGAGGCAGGAGTAAGTGGAGAGAAAATGGGGGATTTTGGACAGGAAGCATAGAAGTCTTTACAAATAGGATTCTAATGTTATTCACCTCAGCAACAGGGTTGCCTGATAATCCTGCTAATATCCCCCTCTAGCAGAAGCACCCAAATCCCCCTCCTATGGTGTAAGCTGTTTAACCTGCAGCTGTCATGTTACCTCTCTCTCTCTCTCTCTCCCCCCCTTCATGCATTCATTATGTCACACTCTCATTCAAATGATTTCATCACCCTGTATTCACTTTTTTGAGCATTTTAAATGTTTGGAGTTGAATTGCTGGATACAGATCCTTTTTTTGTCCCATACTATTCTGAGAGTCTCAATGGGGGTGAGAGCTTGACAAGATGATAGTGGCAATTACATCTGAAAGAAATGTATTGTTTATTCAATCCTTGTCACTAACTTTGCTCAGATGTTGTTATTTAAACTACGATTTGTGGAAAGCATCAGCACGATCAACTGCTGCCATTTGAGGGATTTAGGGGAAAAGATAAAACAGAAGTTATTTGGTTATCACTCATAAACTTGAGAGAAATTATGCTGAATAAAGGTCCAAGCTGTGTGTTTGAAGTAGAAAAACTTCTATTATTTAATATTGATCAACCTGCTAATAATTTATTCAATTTTTAGACAGTGTTTTATTCTATAAAATGACAAAGATTGGTCTTAAATTTCTTGATTTGTCCGAATTACAATTCAAAACCCAAGTGTCATTGAATCTTCAAAATTAAGAAGTTTCAACCAAATGATGGTTTACTTTATCTTTTAATACATTTTCAAGAGTTGCCAAAAAGTTCAGTCAGTCATGTACTCTTTTGAAATGCTAAATTAGCATTTTTCCACATGAAAATAAATAGACTTGTAACACACATATTGTTGAGTGTGTTTTATATTATCCCAAATGTTTCTATAAATTCTCAAACCTAGCGGTGGTAATGGTGTGTTTCATTTATTATTATTGTCACTAATGCTCTACCTCCTAAATGCATGAGTTGGTATTGTGGTTTCTTACCAGAGGTTGAAAATGTAGTTTTTTTTATCCACACACATTTTTTTAACAATTTATTCTTTTGCACAAATCTACCTTTTCAACTATGCATTTTAACCTGATGAAGGTCATTAGATGTCTACATCTTACTCTGTCAGAGAACGAGGCTAAGTGAATTTTAAGCAGCTCGGTTCTTACTCCCCCCAGAGCGTCTTGTTTATGCTGAACAGCCTCTGTGGATCACTTGTGTTTGTCACATGGCGTCAGCAGAATGACTTTAAGTGGAAAAATTGTTTTACTCAGTGTTTTGACCTGTTGTAATCACTGGATCTGTATGTTTTGGAGAGGAGAAGACATCACAGATAATTCAGCTGCTGGTGAAAAGGCAGAATATGTTCCGGCACTCTATGCAGTGCCAGAGCACATAGTGGATATAGTACATTGTTCAAAAACCATTTTGAATTCCAGCTTCTAGATGAATCTTTATGGGGAGTTGAGTATGATGCTTTGCCTTTGGGATGGCAAAGACTTGACTGTGATGAATGTGCTCCCTCTAAACGTTCATGTGATGTGACCAGCACACTTTTGTTTTCATTTACTACGTTTAGATTATCAGGCTTCATGAAGTTGGAGATTTGTGTTAATCAATCATCTGAGCTATCTCTTTATTTCACTCCGTTCCTTTACTTGAACTCCCAGTCGAGCATGACTACGTCTGTGGTGAAATACAACACCAAACTCACAAAGTCCATTTGTATAAAATGGCACACTTGAGTAGTGAACCTATTTTAAAGACTATTGGGTGGATTGCAATGAAATTTGTTAAATATTGTATCTTCATTCCAGAGGATGAATCCTCATGACGGGAACCAAACATCAAGCCATCAAATAATATAGATGCACTTCGATTCACAACCAGATTGTGTGCTTCAGTCAACATATTTGGCGAATATACAAAATGTTTACATGCACATTAACATTAACATTTGCAACAATAATTAATTACCTATTTTATTGTTGCTTTAAGTTTCTTCTGGAAAATGAAGATCTCATCTCATCTCTTCAATATTTATTATGAAGCTTGGAATTTTACATCAGTACACTTCAAATACAAAGGGAGTCTTATTATGTTGGCACTTTTGATGTTTGTGTTTTGATCAGTTTTACAGAATAAACTCAGAGGCTCAACTGTGGGTTTCTGTTAACAGTAAATCTTTGAGCTGTGGGAGATCAAAAGTTGTGCGTGTCAAACTCAACTCTTAACTGTGTGCTTCTTTATAGCACCACAAACAAGAACTTCTGCAATGCAAGAGCTACTCAGTAGATTAATGCAATGTTATATTAAAACACCTGTGATGAGAGAATTATTTTGAAAGATAAAATGCTCAGAAAATGATTTTGCTTATTAGCCTATGATCAGCATGTGCATCATTTATATTTTTAGCTCACCCCTAGGTGAGAGGGCTGATTAGCATCAGTGATTAGGTATTTATGAGGTTCTGCTAATCAGCAAGATAAACACCTTAGCTGTGTGCAAGCGACTAAATTATTGGAACATTTCCCTTCCCGAAGTTTAAAGGGTGGGGGTGGGGGGTATTAACACTAAACCGTTTAAAGATTCAGATCAACACAAAATCCCCTTAAAAAAGTCTGACAATGAAAAATAGTTAGATTTGTTTGCACATACCGTGATTTGATCACTGCAGATCCAAGAATGAAGTTGTTTATATTTTTCTTTTCACTTCTTTTATCTTATTTTCATTATTAAGTACCACTGAAAAGGGTCAAGCAGCACCTCCAACATTACAGACTTGATTTAGAATCACCTTGTGGTTAAAATTGTGCGGTGTTGGTGTTCAAATTTTGCTAAATAATTCTAGTTGAGAGACCAGTTACAAACAAGAACAGAGCAAAATTGCTAACAAAAATCTTTCTCTGTAAGTATTCTCACAGAATAGATCCACTGCTGGGTTTACACCTCCACTATTGATTAGCTAATTAACAAATAAACAAATTACACACAACAGCTACTAAAAACTTCTAGATGTTACCAATCGACTCACTTCACTTTTTTCTTTTTTTCATGCTCCCCCTCGTCTTTTTTCTCGTCCTCCTTCCTTCACTTTCTTGACAGCGGTTTCCCCCACCTTCTCCTCCTAATGAAAGAAGATAGAATCTCAGAGCCAGCTCATTAAAACATACTCCCAATTAACTGTCAACTCTCACCAGAGAGCGATGGAAGGAATGGAAAGAATGTATGGAGGGATGGTAGAGGGGAGGCTTTAGAGAAGCGATAAAGTGGGGCCTTTTGAAAAAGCAAAAAATAATGCATGTCTGCGTGTGAGTGGGAGAAGGAAGAGGACAGTTAATAAAGTCCAGTTTATGAACACTGCCGAGTCTTAATGACCTGTCTCTGTTTTATCAGCCACTCGGGGATGATTAACGTCACAAATGTGTGTTTGCCTGTGTGTGTATGTGTGTGTGTAAAATACATTGTAAGCCATCACTGCTTCAATGGTCTAGTCAGTTGTCTGTTATATCTTCATTTTAAAATAACTTTGGAGTAGAGATTGACTGTCAGGGTCGCTGGTAGCTATGAAGCCAAAAAGGACCAGAGCCACGGGAGCCGTCAGGAGCTGGTGCAGCCAGAAAGGTTTCTGGTGTCATTCTTTCTCACCCAGCGATAAGCCCGTTATCTGTGCTACTCTCATTTCTGACCAATCAGATTTAAAGTCACAGGAGTGTTGGAGTGTTATTTGTAGCAGACAGTTTGGCAGCCATTTACAATGATAAGGACAGATAAAGGTGTTGCATTTTCTTTTTTAACAAATTTATAATTGATTTTAGAGTGAAGTGGAAGGCGAGCGCTCACTTTACAGGGAATGGCAATTACAGAACACTCATTGCTCACAACAGCACTATTGACAACTCTCAGTAGGGTGTAAAAATATCAATGCAGCTGATTTTAAAAATGAAGACAGTTTGCTAACTCTCCTATCTATAATCACTACTGTGGAAACATTTCACTACTTCTATCTCATCCTACTGTCGTTGTCTGCTACCCTACACGTGCCTCCAAACAGTAGCAACAGAGGCAGTAACATCAACAAAGATTAATCTGGTGTCGAAAATCATTTATCATGTTTAAATATTACACAGTAAACTTGCTGATGCACATGTGCTGCCATGATTAGGTTTAGTTAATTGATAAAATGAGGCCAGATAGTGACCTCTCTGAATAGAGTGACAAATCCTACTGTCTTATACTTTTCTTCTTTCAGTTCTTCCCAGTGAGTAGAGTGTATATGTGGCCACGTAAAGAAAAAACACCTCCATCAACTCCGCCTTCTCTGTGGAGCCACTACAAGCATTTTAAGTCGAAAATCTCTGAACATTTCAGAATGCGGCTGATGTTGTCACGGTAGTTCCTTTTAAGGCAACCAATCAGAAAAAGCTCTTGTCTGTCTGTCTGTCTTGTCTCTGCTTTGTGTCCCAGAGCTTTGTCAAAAAAGTGTTTCATACAGGTTTTGTTTCTATGCCAACATTTTATTAACGACATATGGACACCATATTCAGAGTCTGGCTGATCAGCTCCCCTGATTGGGCTTTTCTGTTGTGGTCGCTTTCTATTTGACCAATCATTAAGCTCTGCACACACAGTAAAGCCCAAAACAAGCTTCTCCAGAGTTACCACAGTGATGAATATCGCTGCCATTCTATAGGAACTCCCATCTGATTAATTGTCTGCACAGGAGCGGTATCGACAACACTAGCTGGTTTCAGAAAAGTTCAACGATTTTTAGCTGGACTCCCCATTAAAAAAAAAAAAAAACTCACATGCAATGCTTTTCTGCTCATACAAGAACCACACTGAATCCTAATTTTAAGATAATTTGCCTTTGGGGTGACAAATAATTGACTTTGACGAATGCCATCTCTCTCCATTTTCATTTAAACTGACTAGCACATTGCTGATTTCATTTTACTACGTTTAGATAATCAAGCTTCATTCATGAAAACTGCCCCGGCTTTAAGTACAGTGAAGATGATTCTTGAGTTATACCTTTTTACAGCCACACTGGATCAAACAGGGTCATGATACAGATGAAGAAATAGTGCAGCTGAACCATTAGATCGTGCATTTCCCCTCAATCATTTACAGTCCTAGAGTATGCAGTTGCTCGGTGTGTGGGGGCACACACACGATCTCTTGTTCATGTGTGTAGAATTTGAGAGGAACAAAATGAATATGGAACTAAAAGGATAGATGAGTGGGTGTTTGAAATTTAGTCCAAGCAAGCGTTGTTCCTTTTTCCAGAGTATTTCACTTTGCTCACTGACTGGAACGAAACACTCGCTGATGTATCACTGATAGCTATGAAGATAAACATGAGCAAAGCAATAACAAACAATAAACACAGCAGCTGATGGGAATAGAAGAGTAAATAAATTAACTGTGTTTTCAATTGATGTAACTTTCTGTACTTAACTCTTCAGAACGAAATCTTGGAGTTAAAATCCCGGAGAGAGAAGAGAATGTTGACTCTGATCTCTCCTGACAGTTTCCTGTCCTGCTCGCCCTCAGGGCAGGAGTGTGTGGCGGTGTGTGTCTGCGTGCACAAATGTTTGTGTGAGCACACTTGTTGGCATCACTAGTTCCCCTGGTCGATGTTGAAACATATGCCTCCTGTCTCCATGGTAACATGATAGTCATACAAGTCCACCTGAGGTCATGAATATTCCTGAGCAGGAGGACGCTCAAGCTCTGTCACCGACTCACAGCAGTTCGCACTTTAATGCCGTTCCCATAACTTTATGTGTCACTCTGTTTGGTCCGGAGTTTTATTTTGTTTGCAGAATAAGGGGGAAAAAAAGTATTTTGATTTGTTTGACAGGTGTACATGATTACATGGGTTAGGTTAGTTTAATTCAATATGATTTAATTAATGCTTGATGGTACAGTTATATCAGATAAATGCCAATTTTACTGGAAGCTACTCTCAGGATTTGCCCTGCGTTGTAACCAGCGACAGCCATGGCCGGAGTCGTCATCGCATTGGGTTGTCTTTACATCTGTCCATTGTTGTAAACATTACACTTCAGTAAGGCCTTTCTGGGACTTCTCAAATTTGCCACATTTACTTACTCAAAGTTCACAGGAAGCACGTAAAAATATTTTTTTGCCTTTTGAACACACCACATCAGCAGCATCTCAAGGGAATTTGGCAGGAACGCCAAGCTGCTTACATTTTGTTAAACAAAAGTCAAAGTTCAAGGTGACTGAGACTTTGTGTTTTAGTTGCACTGTATCAGGAATTCCCAGAGGAAATTTCATGATACAAATATTGGCTTGGACTCAAGTATATACTGATCAGAATGTGGTCGTCAAAGGTCAACATCAGCTCATAAATCATGTTTTTGCCCATAACTCACAAATTTATGCACGCGTTTTGACATATTTTAAGACAAATATGATAACATTTTGTTTTATTAACTTCACAAAGTCACCTTTGGCTATTATTCAACTCTGTAACTCAGGAGGGAGACACTGTGATCATACTTCAGGGCTGATTCTAGATCACTTGAATATAAAACTCTGTGAAATGGACACTATCGTCTTAATTCTAAACACATTATAGAGTTGCAAAATGTCTTTTGCCAGATTCAAAACAACTGAAAGAGGATCCATTTATTTTAATGCTTAGAGCAAATTACCACAGGATGAACTGAAAATTCAGAATATGGGTGCAATTAAATTAGATTTTAATAATTGATATTGGATCATTTAAATAAAAATTCTGATTATCCTGTAAATTAATACTTGTTCATTTATTTTTGTTGTTGGCTGTATTTACTTTAAAGCCTTTAAAGGCCTGATAAGATAAATGCTAATAGTGCACTCAAGTATTATTGTTTCCTGCTCTTAATATTGTCTGAGCTGTTGTTCTGCACTGAAAGGTCATCTCATTCCTGACGCTCCCCCAAGTCTCTGTGTTTGACTTGTAAATAGCCACTTAATCTAATCAAAAACACCACATCAACAGGGTTTGTAGAAAAACGCGCACATCTCAATTAATTTGGTAATTTGGTTTGTTTTTTTGTTTTTTCCGGGATTGTTTCTTTCACCTTCATACTGTACAGGTGTTGTGCTGTACAAACATCTTAGCTTACACAAAAAAAAATGAGGGTGGCAGGACAATTTTATTTTATTTTTTAATATAATATGCAAATAATCTTGAGGCCAAAGAACAAATCCATGTTGGTTAGGGGCTGAATGATGTGAATGATCACACTTTTCTAATTGCATTGTGTGAGGGTAATGATTTACATTGTTAATGTGAAGCAGTTGCTTTTTGTGGATTATTGAACTCCTTCCAGGATTTCTTTTTTTTTTTCCCCTTCCTCCCAAACCAGTCAATTGGAGAAATGTTTAATTACAGATGAACTCGACCTGTATTCTATAGGAACCTGTTTATCCCACATTTAATGAGCTGTTAACAAACATTTACCGCTGCTCTTCAACTTAATCAACAATAATGAAATTTATCCTCATAACAGCTGTTGCAAATTAAAATTAATTCTGTGGACTGACCGTATTACGGAATTATACTATCGGCTGTTGTCTAATAAGTGTACAAGACATCAATACAAGACATTATTAATAATGTAAAGATGTAATCAAAGTTATGGCTCTGGCTAACTGTAAATTTCACCTTTTCATATTGTGTGATTAATATAAACATAATTAATTGTAGGTCTAACCTGTGTCGTGGTTCATATTGTGATGTTAGCAGTTTATTCCCATTTTCCTAAACTCTATAAATGACCTCGAGGAGCTTTTAATAACCTGAACACAGAATACTTGAGCAGTCTCAACACAGTGAACCCAACAATGATTAGTTACCTTGATACACCCAAGATTTAGTTTGTTTGAGTTCGGGCCGGGTTTGATTCTTTAATTTTGTCTATGTAGCACAAACATCTTCAGAATGAGGCAAAGAGAGAGACATCCATAAGTTTGGTGATACCATCCAGTCACCTGATGCATCTTAAACAAAACTATATGTATGACAGTAAATCAGTAAATGCATCTTGGAGCTATGACTGTATCTCTGCAAATTTCACACTTACAGTAATTTGAAAAACCCCACCTGTTGCGCAGCTTCCACAGATTCTATCAAATACATCTTGTTTACTGGTGCTGGTTTGTTTTGAGTCCCATCTGAAACACGCGCTGCATATAAATACCCCCAACTTTCCTCACTTGGGGTAAACTGCTTGAAGTTTTAATGAAGAAAAATGGATGTGGCTCTTCTGTAAAAGTCCGGACTTCATTTGACACAGCGTCAGCACACAACTCTCACCTCTGTTTAATGAATTTTCGGTCACACGTTGACAGCGACACCCGTGGGCAGATGGCATGTTTGGAGCGTACCCTTTGTGTAACAAAATGATTTGAGACTGTAATTAATAAATAAAAATAAATGTGATTAAAATGGCAGGTAAAAGCCAACAGGAAAGCTGCTGCTGTTGTTATTGTTTATGACATGTCTGGCAGCAAAGGCCAGTACCACAGTTCATACCTATTTGATTACAAATTCACACGTTGACTTTCCTCAAGCTATATGGAAATTAGAAATGTTAACAGCATCACGTCCACCAAAGTTTTTCAAAGTGCCTTATCCTGACGACTGCAACTACCTCAATGTTTTATGTATTTATGCCACTGAGAATCAAGCTGATCACAGTTGTTCAAAGTATTTATTAGCACAACTCACAAAATACTTCTCTGTTAGATGTACATAATCATCAGGTATTTATTATTTAGACACATGAACAACACTTTAAAAACAGTAAACAAAAAGTTGATTAGAGCATAAATATGAATAGAATAGCAGCTGATTTAATTATTATTTTTGTAGAAGCTCCATACCGTCCCACCCCTCTCTCTCTCTCTCTCTCTCGCTCTGTGTCTCTTTGTGACATCCTCCTCCAGACTGCAGAAAAATGCCAAAATCTGCATTTAAATTGAAAGCTATTCATCTGCATATTTCTGATTATTCTATTAATTTGTCTCCTGGGTTTTTGTTTTTTTTTTCACCCCCACAAATCAGCAGCTATTCCATCCACAGGAATTGTTTATTGTTTAGTTTTGATGATGCTGCTCATGGTGTGTGTGTGTGTGTGTGTGTTTGTCAGTGTGTGTAAATGAGAATTTAATATTTTAATTTCACTGCATTACTGGGATGAATTGTACAGCTCTCGGCAGGAGAGGTAGGAGAAAACATGACAGAGAGGATAAGATGGAGAAGAAATGGCTCCTCATTAGCGGTGGCGAGTGGAGACAGAGGTCAACTGATCTGTGAACTGCATTTCCCCACCTCCGTATAGAGCCATCTGTCACATCCACACATGCACACACAGTCTGAGGCGTCAGTTTGAACGGAACAGTCGCAAAGAACTGTGCAAAACCCGCATGTTATGTCCACGAGGACAGTGAAGCCGTCTCTAAGCATTTTACTTTTAGTCAGGAAACTGTGACTGACTGAAGAGTATGTTATCATATGAGTCATAATCAGCCTGGCTGGTGTGTGTGTGTGTGTGTGTGTGTGCATATTTGTGAGATTATTTTGCATCTATCTGGCTTATTTAGCATAATTGCAATGTGGCTCTAAAGATGCACTCCTGACCTGCTCTCGCTGTAAAAACAGCTGACAGCTCTGCGGCGTAGTACAGACCCATTTTTTGACGTTCTTGTTGTAGTTAAATAAAGTTTGGATTTTCCTTTTTGGTGCTTTTGTAAATCCATCCACTGTGGAACACCACCAACTCCACACAGAAAGGCCCCCGCTCTGGGGTTCCAACCTAGAAGGTAGCAATGCTACCACTGCGCCGGCAAAAAAAAAAAAGAAAGAAAGAAAAGGAACTGTACTTGTATGTAGTTTTAGGATGTTTCTTGAACCAGAGAAAACAGGACATTTCTTGAGTTTTATGTTCAGCTGCATGTTTGTTTGTTGTTGTTGTTTTTAAGGCAGTAGAGGTGGCAGAGCGTTTGTGGGATTTACTCAGAATAAACTCCAGTGCTCATGTTTATCGTAACGGTGGGAACATGTTACTCTGAGCAACAGTATGGCTCATTCATGCATTGTTAATAGCTTAAAGTGGATCTCTACGGCACTGAGAAATAAGCTACTCCAGGCTTCTGCTGCACAGGCAACACTTGTCATCATCAGATCATCGTTGGTTTTGGCCTTTACATGGAACTAGTTGAATCAATCATGACACTTTTTCTTAAAATTATAAGAGTAGAAAACCATTTTTAAGGCAAATCTCATATAAGACTCCAGCTTTTGTGTCATGCTGAGCAACAGCCAATGAACAGCCAACTCGCAAATGTTTGTTATTGTAAATTGCAAAGAAGAAACACATTGAAGTGTCACCCTTATGTTTGTGTCAGTGGTAAAATGGAGACCAGTTGTTTCAGACTCCTCGTCTTTCATGTGTATTTGTCTTAACTATATGAGGATGTGGGTGTGAACCTTCACTGACTCCTGTCTGCTTTACGAGAGGAGCATGATTGCCATTCAGGGAACACGTCGCCCCTTGGCTCGATGGGGTCACCATGAAGCCCCACCCTGCATCTCAAGTCAAGAAATATTGATTTCCTTTAATTGGATATCAAATGGAAAGCAGGGATGAATGGGATCGCACTACTCTCCATTGTTGAGGTTTGTTCCTCTAACATTTTGTGTGCAACTTTGTTTGACTGCATTCTTAGCTCTGATTTTGAAACAAACAGAGATTTCCCTCCATCTGTCCATGTTGGTGTCAACCTGTAGGAGGATTTAAAGAATTCACATTTACCTTAATGTCAACCTGCATTTTTTTTTTAATGCAGCTGCAGTCCACCTGCTGAATGAGGGCGGTCTACATGCTTTCCAATGTAAACACAACCTTGTTTTGATAAAGGTCAGATATTGTTTAAAACAATGTTTAGGGAAGAGTGCATATGCAAATACCCATTGATAAGGTCAGTATTTGAATAAAGCGGATTAAAAAAAAAAAAAATCTCCCTTGACCTTTTATTAACGTTTGGATTTTTCCTTCCACAAAACGTGAGCGTAAATTTAACGAGCGTTGCAACATGTGGCTCTTCGGCTCTCTTTGTTTTGAACATGCTTCAATTTTAAGTGTCACAAAATGTCCCGCCATTATTGCACTTTTTAGACTGCTCGTTGAATACACTTTACGGGTTCCTACAATCAGGCCCTAACTGCGATAATGAACAAAGTTCACTTAACCACTCCCTCTCTACTGCCGTGCAAGATGTTTTTACCGAGCATGAATAGAATCACAAAAATATTGCTGCCAAGTACTTCATTATGTAAACGAGTCGATATGAGTACAGCGACATTAACGAAAACACTAACAGGATAGCTCATTAATTAAATCAAGAAATGTGCTGATGTTTGTGCATTCTCTGTCAGTCAGTTGGGGTAATTCAGCAAGGCTTTTATTTCCTGTTCTTGGGACTTTCTGACAGTTGGTTTTGTTCAGTATTTAATCAGTTACCTCACTGCAGAGTTTTGTTTTTTTTTTTTTTTGGGCCTGGAGTGTGCTGGAGCAATCGATTCAGATATAAGAAGCATTATCCTAAAAAATCTTATCAAAAGATCACATTCTTTATTCCCACACTGTTCAGACCCTGAAAGCATGTTAACCTGTACTAAAATGGTTTAGAAAATGCAGGCACTGTGATTTTATTAACCGCTGGGTGGGAGAAAAGTTGTCATAATAATCTAAGACTTCCCCAACATGACGATCACTGCAGTTGTGGAGAGGGAGAGAGGATTCAGTGAAAAGGTAAATAACATCAAAACATGGTTTATCACAAATAATGGATGGTAAAAGTGTCATTCAAAACAGTGTGCCAGTAAACCTGAAAATATACAATATTCAGAGACCTCAGCATGAAAAGAAGGAGAATAAACACATTCTTACTTCTTTCAAAGACCTATGATTAAAAATTTGCAAATGGCCGAACCTCTACAATGAGGAAAGTTTAACATTCAAAATGAAATGAATAACTCAAGCTCAGTGCTGGATTTGGAATAAAGACATGATGACAAGCTGAGTCAAAAAAAGGAATAGGGCGATTGCATGAAAGTGTCACCAAAGGATTAAGTTTTTTTTTTGCTGCCATCGGGTCACTCCAATGCCGCTTTGTATGGCTCTCAGTTCCTTTTCATGTCAGGAAGTCTGACCTTAGTGGGAATCCCCTTAAAGAAGCTCAGATTCCTGTGTGTGAGTATCTCCTCATTTCATGATGTCGGTGACTGCATTTCAAATAAGGCTGCATTTTCTCCTCTCACAGTCATTCCAATTAATCTAACGCTGACAGTTTTCCAGCACTTTCTAAGCCTCATGACGGTGATTCCGGTTGCATCCAGCACAATAAACATATAATATTTAATTAAAGATGACAAGTGCATCAGATGCACGTCATCACCCACACCCATTCAAGCTTTTCCAGGCTTTTTTTTTTTTTGTCTTATTTTCAATTTATATTCAGGATTTTCTTTTCTTCTTTCACTATTGAGGATTACTTTGTCTGTTAGTCACCACCTCATGTAAAAATACACATTTTTTGTGACATTTAGGTTCTTTTTGCATGATGCAGTTTAATGAAGAATTGACATTTGTATTCTACAAAGGTTTCTGTGCAGCTACCTCGACTTCATTGGCTAAGGCTGGTTTCATCTCTCTACGGGCTCTCTAGAAATGTTGGCTGTCAGTCCCCCACTGTCACCCAGACTGAAACATCTGAACAACCGTTGGACAGATTGCCTTGTAACTTGGTGACAGGAATCCATAGTTCATAGGAGGGATCATCCAAATATCTTTGATCCCCTGACTTTTCCTGCGGGTGCCACCAGCAGCTCTGACTTTTAATTTGACCATTTTTGGACCTCTTTCTAGTGGAATAGTTGGCATTCCCGTCAGGCTCACCTGTATGTCTTCAATGCAAATTAGCAGATGTTAGTGTCTTGATCGCCATAAATGAGTCACGGCATTGCTAATCAGTCTTAGCCTGCGTCTTAGCATTCAGCTCAAGGTACCACCGTTCCTTAGTGCGGCCTCACAGCTCACATAAGTCATATAGATTTGAATCTTAATCTGTTAAAAAGCCCTCAGTGACTCTCAGTGTAAAGGTTTAATCTGGTGCGTATGAAAAGTATCACCAGTGTATTCTGCCTCGTCTGCCCGTCTCCTTGTGTTTCAGCTCATCCCTCCATTAATCTTTCATCAGGTCTTCTAGGACTCTCACCCAGAGCATCAGTACTTCAGTTATATGAAGTACTATATCCATAACCTTCAGTAATCTGTATAAATCTGACGATGACCTTTGCTCAGCTGTGTGTGTGTGTGTGTGTATGAACATGAGGAACATTTCTGTTCCTCCACAAAATGAGGCTGTTATCTTAGTTTTCCTCTCCTGACTGTGGGAGTCGTCCATCCTCAGCTCCCACAGGCCTCCATCAACTTGTCTCGCACACGTGCCCACTCTCTCTCTCGCACGCCGCCTGTTCTGACGACAAACTTTGGCAGAAGGTGTTTCAGACGCTGCTATCACCATGGTAACCGGTCGCAGTTTTTCCCTTTGATGTATGCGTTCCACGTTCCCGGAGACCCAGCCGATTCTCAAGTCGTGTGTACGCACACGTGTTTGCGTGTTGCGTGTGTGTGTGTGCGCACCTGAGGAGAGAACAGCAGCCCGAGGAAAAGGCATATTTCTCAAACAGCCGCGCAGGGAAAGAAAACGCCAAGGAGAGTTAGAGAAAAGTAAAGCATCAGCGTGAGGCAGTTAAATGGGAAGGTGTCACAGGAAAAGATGGTGTGATTAGAACCTCGGGATCGTCTCCTGTCAGTGTCCAGGCCGGTGCGGTAAAGTATAATTTTGAGATAAATGAAGATACAGGAGGGCCTTCTTGCTGTGAGGTGTCCTAATATTAAATGTTTTCTCTCCTAATTACACAGCACGTTTTCTGAGTCCATGTCAGCTTACTGTGCCTGCATGAGATTGTTCTCAGTGCTGAATCTCAGCTGACTTCTACGGCTCCAAGTCGTGATGGTACAGATTTATACTACCCAGAGAGTATCCAGAGTACGAGTCTGCGGCTGGTTAGGGAAAGTTTCATTACTGTCGCCAGCGTTGCATTCTCCCATGAGTTTGATATCATCAGCAGTGACATAACTCTGATGACCACACACACACACTTTGGTTGTAGCAAACACAGGAAGGCGCTCTACTTCCCACAACACCCAACAAAAATCACATCACAACATGCGGCGTTCTTCTTATGCTGCAGACCGTAGTCATGCCACGTCACGTGAAAAACCTTGGGCGGCTGCAGTTCTCTGAGTCAGCCTGCTGCAGTCACTCCCCTCAGCTGCGCTGAGCGGGAACCACCTCTGTGAGGATATAACTTCACTCTAATTGGCTGAAGGCTTCAGTGACACTCATGACATGTGGTGCATTTTTATTAAGAACTTCAGATCCGTTATCTGCTGTGGATATCTCTCCCAGAGGGGATGCAATTTACTTGATCTTTTCCCTCTGGCAGCTCATTTTTTTTTACATTCTGCTACCAACACAGTTCAGTTTCAGAGTCTGTGGTTGTAGAAGAAGTTGAAGTCGTATTTTCTTGTTTGAGGACTGCATGTTGAAATTTCTGTATGAATTCTGAGTGTTGGACAGCTTGTGGTACGTTTCAGATTATGTCCATGATTGGGAGCAGGATCTGGCCTCTGAAACATGTACCAACAGGTGATTTTGATTCATTTTGCTTGGTTGTAAAAAAAAAAAAATAATAATAATAATAATAATAGAAATGAAGTCATGTCGGATCCTGATCTCTTTAAAGATGAGTAATGTAATTCCCAGTTTGGTTGCTTTATTTGTCACATCACAAATGATGTGGCACCAGTCATAGTTGGTCCATCAAGTGCAACTGAACTAGGCCCAGAGTCACACATATCATAACTGTAGGAGCTGATTCTTTTATTTGATTGAAGAAGACCGTACTATCTAGTCACGTATTCAAACACACAGAACAGAAAGAGCAACTCCTTTTTTTAATAAAACTAAATTACGTTTGACTACTTTTCAATAATGACCCTATTAAATTCAGGTATACACAGTTAATCTGAGGAAATACAGCTGCAGTCGAGTGTCACGGTGGCCTAGTATTGTAAGATGCTTACCACATAACCGCAACAAATCCAGCTGGAGACTTCTGTTGCATGTCATCCTTCCCTCTCTTCCTAATTTCCCGTCTCCAACTTTTGACTGTGAACCATTAAAAGAAATAAATGTCTGAGACGTCAGTGTCACTTAGGTCACCTGACTTAAGTGAAGAAATGTGATTACGTTAAATGTCAAGACTTAACACTTTGGTTTCAAGACACGTACAGAAGCCCGGCAGACGAACTCGTACAGCTCAGATTTTTTATTTTTTTTTATATATATCACATTGTTGATAGTAGTGGCTTTACCAACATCACAGTGAATGTGATGTTGTCTTACACTCTTGGGCTGGAATAAAAGGCAGCCTCACAGATTTATGTTTTTGGTCTAAAGTGTAGAATTACTTTACTATTCTTGCTGCACTTTTGCAACAAAAACAAAAGATAAACAAATATCATCGCAATGAAGACAGCAGGCCGCTTGCAATCAGTGGATAATTTAACACTGATTTAGTAAGTGGGGCCCAGAGGTACAATAAATAACCTACTAGGATGACTCGGATGTAATGTATTTTAATTGCAGATAAACACAGAAGTCCTTCAGCCCTGTACAGTAAATGTGCCTTTGCAGCTCATTATCAGACTTTGCAGATTGCTAAAAAACATTGAAAGCCAGTCGCTTTGCGTCTCAAGCACTCTCCATACTGCGTTTAGCCTAAGTTTAGCATTGTGCAGTCAGCTAGCAAATGTCATTAGTTTGGTTATCCTCTCCTCTCATCCATCAGGGATTTGTGGCGTTTCACACAGAAATGAACAGCTGAGTTCACCTCAGCCCGTTGTGTTTGAGGAAGCACACTAATTGGTTTCTCAAGTGCGATTTCCTTTTTTTGGTGTTTAATTTGCATTAGAGAAACCATAATCATTCACCAACAGCTGCACTTCTTCTCAGTTTCTCATAGCTAAATTCACTTTACTTCTTACATAACGCAGATTTCAACCAGAATCAGCTTTTAAAATCACATTTTATCACATTAAATAAATAAATATTTAGCTCCTGCTCTATCTGGGTTAAAATTAATTGGCCCTCAGTGATAAAATGTTGCTCTTATAAATAATTCTCTGTTCATTCTTTTTATATTCTGCTCTTCTGATCGTTCTCTCTTCATTTCATTTCTCAATATTGTCTTTACTTTTTTTTTTTTTTTTGTTTCCTCCTCTCCCTAAACCTTCTCATGATGCTTGTCAAATAATATGATCTGTGTTTCTTCCTCACATGGATGCAGGGCGTTTCTTAGACGTCTCAATATCTTCCCAGCATGCCATGGGACTCTGCTCCTCGCTACCTTCCTCCCTCTCTGCAATGCTTTAATTACTTTATCCCTCGTTTCCCTCATCCCTTTCTCCTTCACTCCATCGCCCCAAGCTGCTCCTCATTCCTTTTAATTAATCCACACAGATTTAGACACCTTCACCCTGCTGTGAGTGCACACACATACACACACCACGTATACACACTTGACAATTCCCAGTAGACAATAACAACTTTATGTGATCTTGCCTCACTTTGAAAGTTTCTCTCTTGAGATAAATGTAGTGGAAAACCTTCGTCTTAATGTTTGGTATTGTGTATTGTTTTTAATTTGTGTGTGTTTATGTTTGTGTGTATGTGTGTAGGGCTCCAATGGAAGCATGCAGCTCATGGAGACAGAGTTCTCCAAGACTCTTGGAGAGATGGTGGCTCTTCATCTGCACCACCAGAAGAGCATCCCAGCATTCCTCTCTGCGGTGACCCTCGACCTCTTCAGCAGGCAAACCACTGTTTGAGATAAACCTCAGACACGCAGCTGTAAAATCTAAAACTGGAATTAGTTTTGATTTTAACTGTCTCAAAATACTTTTTTCTCTTCCTTTTTTACGGCCTCATAAGATATTCCCAAAGTGTTCAAAACAGCTTGGTTTTCTTCATCAGCCCTGACACACGAATTGTGTGCTCAGCGCTCCGTTATAGAGGAAAGACTCTTTGTTTGATGGAGCACTTCCATTTTGAGTTTCCAAAGGCTTAGAAAACCAATTTGGACACAATATTTCATCAATAAATCTTTTAGCCATTTTTTTCCCCTCTAAGAGGCACAGTTGTCTTGAAAATGACACACAAAAGTCATTGATGTTTAGATGGGGAAGTCATTTCTACTGTGGGAGTTTGACATAGACTTCACGCCAAGCTTTATACACACTGTAATGAGAAAAAAAAAACTTTTTTGTTTGGTTCTGAGTATCTGCAGTAGATATGTTTCTTTATTTTTTATTTTTTCAGTCTTTGCCAAGGCTGAGTCTTTGTTGACTCTTACTTTTGCCTTTTGCGTCCCCTCTCCACGGGCCTCATATGAAAGGTTGTTGCTGGAGCTTGTGTGATTCAGTCTGAAATCTGTTTGAATACAAGATCACTGGGTTTTTTGTTTTTTGGGGGGTTTTTTTCAGTCGTGTTCTCAGATATATCACATTCTGAAGCAAGTTTTCATCAGCATCTGGTTCAGTTACGCCACTGATATTGTTTGTGACTTGTCTGCCTCTGGTTCTTCTTTTAGAGGAAGCAGTGATGCACAAGGTCATTTTAGAGGAAAATACAGAGGCTTAACTTCCCCTGATCACATATAAAAATTCATCATTGGGAAAATTTCATAATTAATGTAAAATAGCCAAAGCTAATCAAAGTTCACAGTAAGCCCATCGGCCTCTGCTGCATTACTGTTCCTCAATGTTCTTGTTAACGCAAAATCCAGAAAATGAATAAAATTATGATGCAGATCCGTTTAAAAAGTAACAAGAAGCCTCATTTTTAAAAATCCCTGACATAAATAATAGTTTGTAAGGTGGTTGCTGCCTTTACACTGAGGTCCATCCAGCAACAAATCCCAGTCAGGTTTCACCTTGTCACTCGACTGAGGCAGTGAAGGCTGTATAAATAATGTTCATTTTACGACACAGTGTGAATTGAAGACAAGGCTGTTGTCTGAATGAATCCCAATAAATTGCATATTTATTGAGAGAGACGGACAGGAAAACAGGCAAGAGAGGGAGTTGAGGTCCGAGTACAAAGGCCCCCTGGGTAAGAAGCCATTATGTGGTTTGTGTGTTTGCCCCAATTCTCATGTTTTTAAAATTTGATTTTTTTTTCAAAGAAAAAGGTACAGTCCCAATAACGGAATATATATATATTTTTTATTGGAGGATTTTTATTCTGTAAACACTGTTTCCACTGCTCATCTATGTTATTAGACATCGGAGTGTTATGAAGTACAAATGGGACAAATAAAGCCCACACACGGATCAGGGATGCTTTAATGATTAAAAAATTTAAATGTTTCTCTTTGAAATTTAGGTAAAATTAGGTTTTATCGCGAGTGGGTGCTGTATGGGTATGACTGTTATTTTGACAAACTATAGATCATTTTTGTTTTGAACTAAGTTAACAATCGTGGCTGTGAGTACAAAGCACGAGACAAGTGGAAGGAAATTTCTTGGCAGTAATAAAGAGAAATGGCAAAAATAAACATGGCGTGAAGAGGGAAGCAAGGGAGCACTCCAATAAAGCTGAAACGAAGTGAACTGAGAATAAAGCCACTTATCACAGTAACGATATAAGGACTCCAGCTGGTGCAGCCATATGTCTCATGAGGAAACATATTCTCCTGTACGGTACACGCCATGTACCATCTCTGGGGTTGTTGTTTTTTTGTTTTTTTTTTCTACACCCTTTCACTTTAACAACATGGCTGCAACACATCCTGCATTCACCTATAAGTCATACTGTAAATGGTTTCAATGAAGCTGTGCAACACACACTCGTGCTGCGTACAGATTTCTCTGTCAGCAGTGTGTGATGCTCTTTGGCTTTATCAACCCCCATCCTTCAAAAAAATGACCTTTTCTGTTTTAAAACTGAAACGCAAATGGTGATCAATAAAGCAGATGACTGTGACTGTTGAAAGACTGACTCCACTTCAATGAGTATTCATTTTGTAGCAAAGTTTCGCTCGGGGGAAGCTCAAATCCTGGCTGGTGAGAAATGGGAAGATTTAATTGAGCCAAATAAGCTGACAACTCGCACCACTTTGTTGTCGAACGCCTCTGTGAACCTGGATGCTGCGTTGTCAGGTGTAACGGCTCCGGTGAGCTCTCCAAAGGCTTTTAGTCCCAGCTGAGCAGCTGAGCTAAATGCTATTCAAAGAGCAGTGTCATCTGAGGAAGAGATATTGGGGCAGGGGGGGCAACTGAAAGGGAAGATTACAGGATTTGTGAATGGGTGTTTACCCATGGGCAGGATTGATGGAGGTACCCAATAGATGCGGGGGGATGCAATGCAAAAAAATTTTCTCAAATCACAAATATGAGCTCTTTATTTTTAAGGTTTATCTGGTGATCGTTGTTGGTCATTTTATTATGATCCTTTCTGCATTGTCTGAAAAAACCTTAAAACCTTTGGATCAGCATTTCACCGACTCTGACCTCAACCTGAAGAGGCCAACATATGCAAATCCAATGCATGGTCACATCAATTGCAGGGACCTTATAAACAGCTCATCAGATGTGGATAACATGTCTTTGTCAGTGCTGTGGAAGCTGAAACAACCAGATAAAGGCAGAGTGTTGCCAACTCAATATAGCTGCACTCACCCTTTTTTATTTTTTTCTAAATGTTTTTTTTTTTGGGGGGGGGTTCTTGTTTGGCCTCCTCTGTAGTTGCCAAGGGTGAAAAGAGGCTGGAAGATGCAGCCGTGGCCAGAAGATTGTTGTTGTCTGTACGAGTGACAACCCAATAAAGAAGCTGAAAGAGCCTGTCACGCTGGCGGAGGTGGTGTTTAGGTCTCGGTTTGCTCGGTTAGCCTGGAGGGGGGTGCGGGTGCGGGTGCTCGTGCTCCTGAAGGGATGAGTATCACGAGGTTGCTGTGGTTTTTGGAAAAGAGTTCAAAGAGGTCATGGAGAAACTGCCAGTCGACACAGGAATGGGGATTTGTCTTACCCAGGCAGTTCCTCACCTGGGGAGGGTGAGGAGGGTCCGGAGGGGAGGGAGGGGGGTCAGCTCCTTTGGTAGAGATTGTTGGCTGATGGAGGCGGTACCGTGAGACACTTCAGAACCCGACCAGCTCTCTCTCACACACACACACACGAGAGGAAGTGGATTTTACTTTGATTGTAATTCTTGTTTACCTTAGTGAGACCTTTAGGTCAGACACAACGGGCAGATGCTGCTGGCAAAAAGAGAGATGCTGTATTTAAATTGTCATTAAAAAAAAAAGGTTGAGCCTGATGTTATTTTAAAACAAGTTTAGTTTTATTTCATCAGTTACAATTATTTGAAGCATAAGTAAATAAAAGGCTTTAATTGACATGATGAAGATAAAACATGAGTCAGCCACAGGTGCCAATTTATGTTTCTGCTGTTGGACTAAATCCGCATCCTTCATGACATTTTAGAGGGCCTGGCTGTTTTATGATTAACAGATTGTACCAGATACAGAAACCCTCCTGGTCAGGATAGCGCACGGAGGAGGTCAGATCCTTCTCCTACTACATTAAAAGTCGAAGATGGTACAGCGCTGCATTGAATCAATCGAAGGGCGCTCTGCAGATGCCTGAGAGCCAAACAACCACACCAGCAAAGTTTCCCCAGCTAATCCAACCCCGTACCATCACCTGGAGTTTGCTGTCAAATCAACGCAAATTTGGCCCTGACAACACAATCCCACTCATGGGTGCTCTGCATATTGCAGCGGTAAACAACAGGAGCTGAAGCTGTGGGGCTTCCGGGCCCCACCACCCACAGTCTCTGCACCAGTGTTTAAAGCTGCAATATTAAAGACTGGAAGGATCTGCATTGCTAACAGAAACTTCACGGCTGTACTCTTTCTATGCCTCTGTGACTTTAATGTTGCGCCACATGAGTTCTTCTGACAGAGAAAGAAAAAGAACTTCTACCTTCAGCATTCATCTGTGTTATTTCCATTTCTGCCTTTCATTATCTGTCAACACCCCAATTTTATTCATCTTCTCTGCTTTTCCCCTGCTTCTTTCCATTCCTTTATTCATTCCTCTATCTTTATTTCATCAGCCCATCATCTCTGAAGTCAAAAACAATTAGCACACCCCCTGATATCTCATTAAGTTTAAATGAAGTGGTAGAGTGAGGTTGAGAAATGCCAGGGCTGAGCTTTATACCTCGGCAGCACACATCAGATTTCACAGATCCAAAAACACAGCAGTCCTCATCAGGCGATAAACAATAAATTTTGAAAGGTGTGTTCTCGAAATGTGCAGCAGAAATCGTTTAAAGGCAGCACTAAATCTTTAAAGGCAATTCTCATGCATGATTCATTCATGAAAAAGTGTAGGCGTGGCATTTCAACTTCGTCTTTCATCCTTTTTTTCTTTTTCTCCATCACAGAAAAATATTGCTAACTGAAGGCTGCTGTGATGAGACATTCCTGTCACAAAGGAGAGTCTCAGCTGGAAGCTGGAGGACGTGGGACAGAAGGAAAGGATGGAGAGGACCTGTCACTCCTTTCCTTCATGTCTCATCCCTCCTTTTTTACCTTCCTCGCTAATATCTTCATCTGCATGGCTTCAGGAAGCTCAGTATCTGTCTCTGAAGTGAGTCTCTCTCCCATCTCTCCCTCTCCAAAGTCCCAACAGAGCGAGACGGAGCAGCTGTCATGCTTTGGCTCAGATCTGACTCTCTTCCTTGGATTCCCCCTCAGACAACAGACTGCATGGTACTGTACTCACCGAGGCAGGTGTGCGAAACAGAAGTGCAGCCATGTGTGCATACAGTAACTGTGTGGTGGGACTGCAGTGGAGATTTACTGCTGTATGTGAACTCACCTGAATAGAGTCAGCAGTCAAGACATTTCACTCACATCACTCCTTTTCAGCCAGATTGCTACAAAGACATCCAGCAGGACAGTCAGATGTTCTTTAAGGTTTTAAAACATCTGATCACAAACCAGCTGTTGGTTGATCCTGCGTAATGAGGTATTATCACTGAGAGCAGCAACATTTAACATAGTTGATTATCGCTGGAAAGAAAAAGAAATGCAATCAGAGGAAAAAGTGAAGGAAAGCTGTGATGTAAAGCTTGCAGCTGACTTCCTCCTTCAGCTTTGACCTAGTGTACTGTTATTCAGTAGGTTTGCACAATATGTAAAAAAAAAAACAACAAAAAACTCATATTGGAAGTATTCAGGCAAATTAGGAACTCACAATTTCATGTTTTTGTATTTCATTTTCACTGAAAAACACATAAAATGAGGACGATGCTGTGTCCTTGGGTTTGTACCAAACAAAAGGGCATCATGTGAAATGACTGTGTGTTTGTTTCCTTTGTCGTTCTCTTTTTACCTGTGAAGCACATTGTGTTGCCAACTGGCATAAAAGTTTGATTTGACTTCCAAAATTTAAGATAAGAAAAATTTAGTTGTAACTGTTGTAATTCAACTCTCTGCTTGCTTACAGCCTGTCTGAGCTCCTGACTGCTCAGGTTCCTTGTCTCGTTAGTGACTGACACAGTTGTGTTGATTTCAGCAGTTGTGCTGAAACTATCACTGCTGTTCTCATTAACTGGACCCATCCTTTATTTTCAGGTACTTGCCCTCATCCCCTGTGATGGCTGAACACAGTGGTTTCACACCTTTTTAGATTCTAAACAGAACAGAAAAAAAGTTAAAAATGTATTTTTAGGGACTACTAAAAAGAAAAAGAAAAATATCCGTTATTAAATGAAAAAGCGAGACTTTACTTTTAGAATTGTGTATCACAAAAATCAGTTTTCTCTCTGAACTATTAACTTGTGATCCCTCATGTGTCACGTATTTTATGTGACCACTCCCCCCACTCACTTGACTGCATATTTACCTTCAAATTTTACTGCCATTTCCCAAAGTAAATTGATTTTCTACCTTCTAGGCATCTGCTGTGCTTCAGAATCCCTCCTCCTCCTCCTTTCTGATTCAGTGCATCTGCAGGCACTCAACACAAGACAGGTAACACTCAACATTACGCTGAAGACTGTGATTCCTTTCTTTGTTTATGCTGTTGCAATCTGGTTATTCAGCTCTGAGCAAGTAATTCTTTGAAAACTCTCTGTGGCCAAGATTGAATGTGTTTACATAAAAAAAATCAAAGCCATGAGACAAATTGCAGCCAACACAGACGGTGTGGAAATCATCTTTTTTTAAAATAAATTGAGTTACTGCTCTGTGACCAACTCTGAAATGTCAGCTGTCAGTGTAAATGTGCTCAAAAGCACCAACGGGCAGAGTTGTGAAAACACTGTGCGATCCCCACCTCATGACAATAACGCACTTTTGACGGCTGTGATAGAATCTAAAGGTACACGACTCTTGGCTCTGGATGCATTATCAAACCTCTCAGCCTCACATCAAGTTTCAGTAAATTAATTTTCATGCTATCCTGTCGTGGGAGCGATGTGAGAATTTCCCTGAAAGGTGAGAAATCAATCTGAAATGTTTTGCCTGTTTGGAAAATGCACAGCAGCAATATGAGGCAGAGTGTTTCTGTTATTTCAGTCGATGAGCACCTGATGAACCTACAAGGTCAAATCTTAATACAGCAGCTGCACAACTTCACTGTGCATAGTGAAGATAACAATAGAAACAGCACACCTCAGGTTGATGAGATTCTTGGTGCCAAAATACACAAGGGCCCCACATTTGTCCTTTAAAAAGGCCTTTTAAGTATATATTGTAGATTTATTCATTTGAACTTTTGGACAGTTTCACTTGTTCCCATCGGCTACTTAATGATTATTTTCTGGCACAACAATTGGCCAAGACTCAGAACTGGTGTCAGACCAAGAGGAGGAATTTGGAAGGAGTTCTAACAGGGCAAAGTTTCCACCTCTGATGATGCTGAGCATCCTCACTAAAACATCTCTCACTCATTCATTGTTCTGCTTTGGATCTCTTCCAGTGCTTAACGTTGGGCGAGTGTAATTCTCAGCAGCCGCTGCCTCTAATCCTCCCTCCCATACAGTGTATGTGTGTGTTCAGAGGGCTGGTGGGAATGTGCAGACAGGTCTCCAGGCAGTCTCCACAATGGTGGCCAGAGCAGGAGAGTGACAGTTTGGCTAATTACAGCACTTTTAATTTGCACTGCCTTGATCTCTCGTCTCAGCCTCCTTCAGTCTGGCAGCGTGCATGCATGTGCAGGGTTGCAAGCTGGTGTTTGTGTGTGTGTGTGTGTACGCATGTCTATTTTGAGCATTGTTCAGTGTCACCTTGTGCGGGAATTTGGAAAAGTGAGATAGTTGAGGAGGGTAAACGACAGATGTCTGTCATTTGGCCTTCCTCAAACTTCGTCTGCCCTCCGTGTCTCCACTAATTCATCTGTTTGTTTAGGCGTTTAGTCACTTTCTAGTCGACTCACGTTGTGCTTTCTGTTTTTTTCTTCTTATGGCCCCAAATTTCTACACACACACACACACACACACACACAGACACACACTTTCTTAATGAAAGCTCCAGCGTTTCAGGGTCACCAATCTCGAGCAGCAGCTATTCATCTGGTCCCCTTGTTTTGAAACTTAGTGCAATTAAAGGAACTAAAGGTTGTTGTTAAAGAAGGGGGGGCGGGGGGGGTGTTACAGATGTTCCTCGATGACCAGCCTCATAACGTATTTAAAGAGGAGCAGGTTAGATACACTCCTCCAGTCAAGTTGGACACAACAGCACAACCACTGAACTGATAAGTCGTGTTTGTTTACCTCTCAGCCAGCATCAACCTTTCCACAGTGGTCCCTCACCAACGCTGTACATTATTAATGCTGTTCAGCCCATCATTTGTGTGTGTCTGTGTGTGTATTGCAGTGAGAAGTGGGGCCCTCCTTTTTAGTGGGTTGATTTTAATGTGTATTAATACAGTAGTGAGAGTTATTCCCATTAGTAAGCTCATCCTCTTCCTGTATCAGGCCGACCCACATTAGGCCACCATCTTTAGAAGAAAAACTGAGTCTAATTCCCTTTTTTTTTTTTTTTTTTTTTTTTTTAGTTTTAAGAGGTTAGGGGTTATCCTCCGAGGCTGTGAGTGAAATCCAAACTCTCAAAAATGAGCGAAGACCTCTGTCTTTCTGTCCTCTTTCATTTTCCTCAGCCCCTTACTCTTAATTCGGTCTCCTGCTCCCTTTTTATTTTTTCCCGTTCTTTCTGTCCTCATATCTCTGGAGAATGAAGGAGGGGAGTTATTGTTTTGCCCAGGGAGGGCTCTTTTTGTGCTCGGGTAGGCGTCAGAGCAGACAGCTCTGGAGTGAGGAGAGGGGGAGACAGCCAACACACACACACACACACAAAAAGACAGATATTTCAGTCCGGTCACTGCCACACCGACTGGGACAAGCCTGACAGCTACTCGGGCTCCAACTCTGACGCTGGGGCAAGCGGGGTGCTCCTTCGCTCTGCTCGAGACAGCTTTGATAAGACCACATCTAGAAAGGGCAGCTCTCAACGAGGGCGCTTCAGAGCTGGACTTAATGCAGGTTCTCCAGCAGCAGTAACACCAGCAGTTGTTTGGCTGCCCTTTTCAACTGGCCCACTGGGTAAAGGACTGAAATCTTTCATTCTGCCGGCCAGGAGTGCTCTTTAATAAACTGCCCCACGTCGTCACTTGGTTATGTGCTTTTCTGTAAATATCACATATGATTTTAAAAAGTTCACCCCCCAAAAAAAAATTGGATTTTTAAATCTAACAATTTTATGTCTTATGCCTTCGTTCCCCCTGCGTCTATTAATGTGCATAAAAACCCCAGTTTCTGTGCAGCCTCACAGTTTGTACTAGTTTGGGGGGGGAATCTGAGGTGCTACAAAAAGGAAGAAAATTAAACATCAGATGTAACTTTGGAGACGGCAAGCTCACCCACCCTTGGTTTAAGAGAAAGTATCCTGTTAGGAATCGTCTTCTTTATATACTCAATCTACAGAAGTGCCATAACTCACCATACTGTAACTTTAGAAATTTAAAAACACCTGAAAACAGATTGTTCAGAGTTTACTGTGGAATAACGGAAATAGAGACTGAAAGGCAAAATTTTTGGAGTGAAAAAATTACAATAGAATTGAAAATGTTATATATTTTCTACCTGCGAAAAAACAGAAAAGCAGTTGAAGATGAATGAATCAATGAATATATTTTCAAATCCAAAAATCTTAATTTGGTACAGAAAATAAAAAGTAGCGCCCTCAAATAAATGATACAGAAACATAAACACTTATAGTCATGATCATTCTTATATAAAAACTCTCCCTAGTCGCCACCCAGTTCCAGCTCTACTGCACTCTGCGGGAATACAATTTTCACTTTCAGGCACTTTTATAATATCTGAAGTTTAAGCAGGTTACGCAAAAGTTTCCATTTTGAATATTTACCTGTCAACAGCGATAAAATAAATTCCGAACTTTAATAATTTGATTGTGTTTTATAGACTTCACCTGCCTTTTGAACACCTACACACTCTGGAGCTCCTCGCCTCCAGTCGGAAGCCTCACAGTGTGACTCTGATACTGTCAGCAGTGATTTTTGATCCTCTAGAGTCGCGGATGATATTTTATATATCTGTCTTTGCGGGCGTGAGAGTTATTGCTCATGTGCCTAACCACCGCTGGGTGTGACATAACCGTCCGTGTTGTACAAAACAGCCAGCAGTCGGATAAGCGGACGTGTTGTTTTGGGATCCATTTAGGATTTTGACCTACTTTTGTAACGGTCGTGTCAGGCGGTATTAAAAGCCTCCACCTAAAGTGAAAGAACGAACCAGTTTCAGAGAAAAGCACTTACCTGCATCATGCACCGTAAAGCCTCTCATTGAACACCTCCCAGTGAAAACGGACGGAGGAATTGTGTAGAAAATGGCTGCGTGTTTGCGTTGGGCCAGGAAAGTAACCGAAGGCAGCCTTGATCTCAGATTGTGCTGATGTCTGAGCTGCTGACTGTTCAAAACTCCAACGACATCAAACCTTTTGTTCGACCAAAAAAAAAAAAAAAAAACCAAAACGTGCTGAAATTGTAGGAGAAGTGTGTTACATCACTCTAATTGACAGAAGGCATCCACACAAGTCTTTAATTCTCTTAAATCTGTCACTCTTATTTTAAATTTGGCATTTTACTCAATATGATGCTTAAATTTCAGAATTGGTTCAGACCTCCTCGCTTCATCGATGCCTGCTCTCAAGCCGCTCCTCATTAGGTGCTTCAGTCTGTCCAATCACTTTCTCCTGTCAATTAAAATTCAGCAAAGCAACAAGCATCCTTATTCATTTCACCATGGACGCGCTCTAAATAGGGCCTTTCATACACACTGCCAGTCCCTCCTTCCTTGTTTGAAGTGTTTCTTCAAGCAGTATTTTATATTTGGCTTTCTTGGGTTTGTCAGTATCCGTGTGCATCCGAGTTTTCCCAAATCAAATTAGGCCTGCGTTTGAATTTACTTAGTTTGGATTGAGGCAGAACCATTTCTGAGGTCTGCGATGTCTTCATTTGAAGTTAAATATACTCATAATAAAAACTGAACTCTGTTCAGGACATATGACATTTGACATATTTTAGATGTTGCTGCCTCCAGTCTGATGCAATAGAGGTTAACAGAATTACTTGTGTTGTTTCATTGCTTTGAAAAAGAAGTCCAGATTAAAGGTGAATATTCTGAAGCGACACTGCTGAATTTCTGGCCAGTTTTCAGCGGCACGTCTGTCAGTCCATTACTTCGGTTCAGGTTGAAATATTTGAACAACCACTGGATAGATTTCCATCAAAACTCCCTGAGAAAAAAAAATCCAATTCATTATGTTGATTCTTCTTGCGCCAGCAGCTGGCTAATATTTAGTGAAATGTCTCATAGAAGGAAACGTTTGTTTCTGCTTTTCTGTGGGATATTTGCATGTGTGGGGGGGGCAGCACGGCGACATAGTGGATAGCGCTGTTGCCCCACAACAAGAAGGTTGTGGGTTTGGTTCCCGGCCTGGGGCCTTTTTGTGCGGCGTTTCCATGTTCTCCCTGTGCCTGCGTGGGTTTCCTCCCACCGTCCAAAGACATCATGTTTGGGTTAACTGGTGACTCTATATTGTCCGTAGGTCTGAGTGTGAGTGGTTGCTGGTCTCTGTGATGGACTGGTGACCTGTCCAGGGTGAGCTGGGATTGGCTCCAGCACCCCCGCAACCCAGAAACAGATAAGTGGTTGAAGATGAATGAATGAATGAATTTGCATGTGCGGGTACCCTCTGGCTGTTGGGTTAACCCCTTCATCATAGGTGGTGGATGGATTTATTTGGGGATTCCCTGACCCCCCCCCCCCCCCCCCCCCCCCCCTCAGAGTGAAAGCTAATCATTATAGTATAATACTGATGTCATTCTCATTAGCCACAGCTCCACTTTGTGCTTAGTGCTAGTTAATCACGCTAAACTAAGCTGGTGAACTTTATATTATTATACGAGCGGCAGGCTGTTCTCGTTTTAAGCATTCAGCCCCTTACAGCATTTTTAAATGCTGTAGGTCAGTGATGTCGTCTGTCAGGTCCTTGTCATATACAAAGAGCTGCGTTGAGGCAGAAGCAGATATTTCAGAGGAGCACACAGCTGGAACTAAGAAAAATGTATTCTTTTGTGATTTGGTTGAACTGACCCTTTAAACATTTACTCATCCTGAAAATAATTTTGCCTTGCTGAGCGTTTGTCTGTTTGACGACTCCCTGGATTTTAAACTAACGTCTGCACACCTCCCCCTGCAAACAAAATCAATATTTAGCCTTTCTGTCGTGGAGTATTAATTCATGTAGGGTTTATGATCAGTGATCAGTTTAAACCAAACCAACCAGACACCATCTTTGAGTCGGCCATCTTTGAAGTGTAATGAAGGTCCTGAGCGCGTTCAAAACTTCTGACATACACGTGGTTTCTCCAGGAAAGGAGACGGTGAAAGAAAGGCTATTTTATTGTGCTCATTTAAATTTTTTGACAAGAAAATAAAGAAAGCCTCTGAGAAATCCTATGGCAGAGCGTTTTCTCTCTCTCCCTCTCTCTCTCTCTCTCTCTCTCTCCCTTCCTTTCTTTCTCTCTCACTCCTGAATCATTCATCAGAAGAATGTAACACAAGCCTCCACTGAGGGTTTCCTCGCAGCATGTGCCCTTGTCGTCTGTGTCCATTTTGAGGTGGACCTCTGTTTGTTTCTGCTTTCTAGGCATTGTTGTTTCAGAAAAACAGTTTCTCTTTATCACATCGGAGAGCAGCAGCGCTGGTGGTGGGGGTGGTCACTGTCGACCACCGGATGGACTGATACTTAGACGAGCTCTGCTGCTCTCTGACACGTGATGAATTCAGGCCATTATTGTTCATAAACAGAATGAAAGAAAACAAAAATCAAAAGAACAAACCTAAAACAGTAGTTAAATACATCGCTACATTGATATTACTGTTACTCAAAGAATGCTCAAGTGAAGCTTAAGAATCAAGCAATTACAAAATTGCGGTCAGGAAAGTATAAGTTAAGAAACAAGGATTATTATTATTATTTTTTTTATTATTATTATTTTTCAAAGCAATGCTAAAGTTAAAAAGATGAAAGAAAATCAAATGTTTTAAGGCTGTTGTTAAGTTAAAGCCACAATCTGGGACGTGTGATGCAGAAACAACCGCAGCTCATCACGTTCCTTTTGGATCAAAGCAGTTTGCTGCAGAACCAGAGGAACCATGTTGTAGCTGCTGCAGTCTTCTCTTTTCTGTTTTTTTTTTTTTGTTTGTTTTTTGTTTTGTTTTTTTTTACTACACATTTACGATGTGCTTTTTCAAGTGCTACAAGCAGCTGTGGCAATTTCACTAACCCACGATTATGGCTTTAACTGGGCTTGATGACTTGAGCATTCTGAACTCATTATAGCAGAGAAAACATATTTTATACAGCGTTTCCATTCAACAATAAACTTTTCGTTGTTTTACGGCTCTGTTTGGACTGCTTGTGTCGTTTTCCAGCGTTGTCTCTAGGTTGGAGTCAATTTCTGTTTCAATTCAGGAAGCCACAGCGGGCTGCCATTTCGTCAGTCAAGCGTTTGCAATTACCAATTATTTGTCAGTACTGTGAATACAACAGGCTTGTTAAAATTCAAAAATCCACTGAATTGAAATGTGTTTGACTCCATCCCTCGATCACGGTCTTCTTTAAATGAGTTGTTATAGCACAGTTCTCTACTAATAAACAGTATTTTTGTTATCACATTTTTCCTCCTCTTTTCAGCCTCCTGTATTTAGACCCTGCAGATGTTGCAGATATATATGTAGTCCTTTTTTTTTTTTTTTTTTTTCCACCACACAAGTGATACTAACCACATTACTATAAGACTTCTTATACCAGGAGCTTTTTTTTCAGTGTGAAAACCTTTGATAAGGCAGAACCCCATTTCTATTACTTCATTAGCCGCCTGGCTTCATATAGACAACATTTTGGTTCAGTTGGTGACAGAAAACTGGCGTGAGCAAAGTTGTCAATGAGATTCAGCCCTTGGTGGGCAAAAAGTAAATAACTAAATAAAAATTGGTCGGATTATTGTTTTTCTTGTTTTGTTACTCAGTGAGCTGAATAATCCGTTAATCATTTCCAATCCTGAAACACAAGTGGTCTGAAAATTTTCTGTCAGACAGATGAAGACACTGTTTGACTACAGCTTATGAATCAGAAACAGAAAAGCCAGCTGCTGAACAGTATTAATTTCTCAGAGAATACATTCATCTGTGTGTGGTTGGAGTTGTATGTGCATGGAGTACACTTTGATGCATGTGTGTGCGCTAAAGTGGCAACTGTAAGGGTGATGGTGGGTAAATAGCTGGGGCCAAGACAGGGGGTCATTTAAGGGTCAATTTACTACCACAGTACTTTGGTCATAGAAATGATTGGAGGATAGAAGGGGGAGCAGTGAGCCAATGGTGGTGGATCTTTTTTGTGCAAATTGTGTTGTTCTGTTTGGCAAACTGATGTGTATCGATGTGTAGGAGGAAGAGGTCTGTAAATAGTATTTAAAATCATTTCAAATACTTCTTTGTGATTTATCAAGTTGGCACAATGGCACCACAGTGGAACCAGAAGAAAACATGAAAAGTAAAAAGTTGGGAGGGTGGGAGGGAGGTGTTGGGGTGGGGAAGGGGCGTATGTGTTGGGGGGGGGTGTGATAAAACACAGTGAAGCTACAGTATATCGGGAAGGAAGCTGAGAGTTTCAGGTCTTTTCCTAAGAGTCGTTTTTTGATTTTGAACAGTGCAGATATGTTTCCCCTGTGGGAATTGAAGACATTCATTTGAAGATTAGAATTTTTAGTTCGATTTCAAAATCAAAAACGTACCATTGTAAGTGAGCAGGTAGGTAACTAACTTGGGATTCTGGTTTCTGAAAAGTCTGAAAGATTTCAAAACCACGTTGTACAAACAAAACAGTCACCTCTGTTGCAAATATAGAACTTCATCTCTCTCGTCTGTACAACGTTCCCTCTTTAGGAGGATGCGGAGCAGGTGTAGCAATGGTTCTCCAAGAGAAATGACGGCTTGGTGTGTTTTTTTTTTTTTTTTTTTGGGCTCAACATTCCTCTCGGTAGAAAAGAAGAACTCAAACGTCTTGTCCGTCACACTGTTCGTCACTGTTGGTGTGCACCTCTCAGCGGAGAGGTTGAAAACAGTCAAAACACAGTCACAGCACAGAGCCATGCCATATTCAAATAATAGAATATTAATGATGATGATCATAGGAATAAGAAGAAGACCATTAATGATAATAAGAATAATTAATAGTAATAACAACACATCATTCTAGATTTTTTTAAAATTCTGTATATAAAAACAGTGGCGAGGAGACGTCGGTACACATTAGGGCTCTACTATCCCCTTGGTTGATTTGGCACATTGTACTCGCTCTCTGGTGAGAGCTACCTACTACTTCTCAGTGCGGTTGAATGTTTCTGTTGCCATGGCGACCCATCCAGAATGTCACGTTGGGATGTTTACAATCTCCTTTCATAATGTCTGCCCTTGTGGTTTTATCGCAGGACGCGATGTTTAAAAAAAACAAACAAACAAACAAACAAACAAAAAAAGAAAGGTCCTTCCCCTGGAAACGCTAAGTATCAGGAACAATCTGCTGTTGGCAGGATCGTCACCGACCTCGAGGCAGATAGAAAACGTAGCCGGGGCTATTCGGGATGGGTTGCCCGGCAACATTTAAGGTTTCTGTTAATGTTGATACTTTTTTTTTTCCCCCCTCTCTTCATTCAAAACTTAGTACAAATAGCTACATCAGTCTGAGCTATAATTCTCATTACATTACAAAAGTAACTGAGTCTCTTTCTATGAGTTGGGATTTTTGTTGTTCAGTATAATATATTAGTTTGGTTCTCCTTTATGTCGTCAGAAGAAAAGGCGCAAAGTTTGTTTAAAGTGTGAGCCAGTGTTGTGTGTGCATTTCTGTAATTCTGTAGATCCTGGAAGTTGTGTGTGTCTGTGTGTATTTACAGGTCTTTTTTTTTGTATCAGTCTGCATCATTATGTAATGGACGCAGTGCTGTTTGTCCGTCTTCAGAGCGTTTTGGGGTCTCCGGGCTTCAGGCCTTCTGCTGGGCCGACACGCCCTTCCAGTAGTCCAGGATGTCGTGAAGATCTTCGTCCTTGGCAAACTGAACCTTTCGCCTCAGAGCATGTCCGGCCGCCACGTATCCCTCGTCCTCCATGGACGCCTGCCGGTGCCTCTTGCGGTGCAGTTTGAACCTCTCCCACAAGCCCAGGGTCGGGGTGCACAGGAGCCCTTCCTCCTCCTCATCCTCCTCGGGGCTGGAGCAATAGCTGAGGTTGTGGTACTGGGGGGAGAGCGGGTAGTGAGGCGAAAGCTGGGAGTACGCCAGCTCTCGCTGCTTGGCCTGTCTGCTGAGAGTGAGGGGGTCTAACACGGAGGGGTTGCGGCCCCCTGGGTGATGGTGGAGCTCCTGCAGGATCTGAGGGTGGTGCTGCAGCTCCTGGAGGTGCTGCTGGGAGCCGGGATAGGAGTGGCGGTGTTCGTTGTACTGGCGGATCCTCTGGGCTTCTGCCCGTAAGATTGCCGCTGCAGGGGTGACAGTGCGGATGGCCTCCCCTCCCCCGCTTCCCCTTTCTCCCCTCTCTCCGGGCGAGGTCCTCTCAATGTAGCGGGTCTCCGACGAATGGTAACCTGCCTCAGAGCGGAAGGAGCGCGGGCTGCGGGTGGAGCCGGGGGAAGAGGAGGTGCTCGGCCTCTTGGAGGTCGGAGGAGCTTCCATGCTGTGGTGTCGTTGCAGAGACTGATGGTAGCTTCTCCCCCGGTCTTCTCTCCCTCCCCTCCCTCCTTTATACACCGGGGAGAGAAACTCCCCACCTCTCTCTCCTCGCTCTCCTTGCTCTGAGAGAAGCACCAGCTGCGGCTCTGCGGTTGAAACAGCCCCTCCGCCTGCCGAAGAGGGTGATTTGATCCCCTGCTGAAAGGAGGTAGACTCAGACTTGAGAGCATCGATGCAGTTGTTGATGATCTGGTTCACTTTATCAACTTCTTTGGCGATGGTAGAGATCTCGGCTACGGAGCCCTGCGGATTGGCTTGTGGCGACATCTCCCTCTCTCTCTCCCGCTCTCTCTCCCTTTCTATTCCGGAGCCTCTGACCTCCATGTAGTTAATTTTAGCAGGCTTGTGGGCAGGTGTTTCTATCACCTCCTGCAGCTTGTATGGATCGATTTCCCCACCCTGAGGCAGGTAGGGCATTCTGGACAGACTGTCTCCCGCAGCAAGCTTCTGGGAAACAGATCCTCCACTCCCTCCCTCTATATCCCCCTCTCCGCCGTACTTGAGCTCTATTAGAGTCCTCTGGATCCTGCTCATCTTCCTCTCCTTCTCCTCCATGATCCTCTTCTTCCTCAGACAGTGGACCACGAGGCCGAGGAAGAGCAGCATGCCAAACAAGCAGCCCAAAATAGTCATGATGTAGTGAGTGGCCGACGACTGGTTGGCTATCCTCTCAGGCCCCGCCCGCTGGCCGGTGGAGATGGTGAGACAGGTGTGGTTGAAGCGCAGGGAGTTTCGTATTGAGGCCACGCAGTATGTGTAGTCGGTGTTAGGTTTTAAGTTCTTCAGCTCAATATCTTCTACATGACTTTTCAGATTATGGATATCGGTGAAAAAACTGTTGTTGTAAAGCACCAGGATGTACATTTTCTTGTACGGATGAGGGATATGAACTGTTATCACAGCACTTGAATGTAGAACCTGCTTTAGTGTCATGAACGGACTGCTGTCCGAGTAAATGGGACTCAAGCTTATCACCTCGTCAGGAGGCGTCCCCGAGGCGCAGTCATCCAGTCCGCAGGGAGATGCAGAATCCGGGGACATGGTGGCAGAATCGGCCGAGCTGATGGTGAAGAAAGGCGTGGCGCTGCTGCTGTCTTCTGCGCACCCGACACTGAGCATGTTCAGGGCGGTGCGCTGGGTCAGCATGTGGGGGTTCTGGCTCAGGAGGTTGTAGCCGGATAATTCAACTGGGGAGTCGCAGACCATCCTCTCACTGGTCCTGTTGGGGAAGACCGCGAGCCAGTGTAGGAAACCCAGAAGGTCACAGGAGCAGTTGAAGGGGTTGGTGTAAAGTTCACAGGTGGTCAGCTTAGAGAGTCCGGTGAACAAATTCCCATCCAACACCTGGATCCTGAAGAACAGACAAAGGAAGAGTGATGAATTTAAAAGGAACACAGATATCTGAACATGTTTGGTCATTTTTCAGCCTTGAGGCGATTCCCAGGCTTTAATCACTTTCCCACGTGGAATGTAATATTACTGCCCAAGATGTGAAAATAGACTGATGTGTAATGTCGGTGCACTTCTTCCTTCACACACATTTGTTCCTCCGACGTCAGTTTCTGGTCTTAAACGGCTCCAAAATTACCCCTCAGCAGGCCCCAAAGAACAGTTAAACTCATTCCTTTTAGCTCGTGCATTTGGGTGATGTGATCAATAGCAATTACACAACCAACAGTAAAAATAGGGCTGTTAGTCTCACTGAGGAAAAGTGGGGATCTCCACTTTAATTGGAACCAGGGTTTGTTGCAGCGTTGCATCATTATCTGTGCAGAATACTGTCAGTGCGTCTGCATATTCTGCATCTTCTCCCCCTTTAGTTTTGCCCAAACACAAGTACAAACTGGCAACTTTAGAAAGCAGCCCTTGATCTTTGATTTTGGCCTGACATTTAACATTAATGCTTTGGGTGTGTTTGAGAAATTTCTTCTCTAACTGCAGACGATTGCATTATGAGCCCAGGACCTGGACCACAAGTCTTCTGTTTTGTTCAGTTTTAGCATTTAATTCTACTTTTATTGTCATGTCACTGTTAAACAGCAACATTAAAGGTACAGATCACTGGCTGCACTGATTTATAACCATCCATCAATGTTGGCTGGAGCCGATCCCAGCTGACATTTGGTGAGGGCGATGTGCACCCTGGACAGTCTATCACAGGTCTGACACATGGAGACAAACAGCCTTCCTGCTGTGAGGTGACAGCGCTAACCACCGCTATACCGTGCTGCCAATTTATAATCAATTAATCGATCAATCAATGAGTTACATGTCAGAAAACAATTAAAATTCCCAGCACTTGGAGTACCATTTTCTAATTCAGATCTTTGTTTTGTCCAAATAACTGTTTAAAGAAACAAATAAATAAAACTTTCTGTGGTATTAAAAGCAGAAAAGCAGCGAATCCCCACATTTAAGCGGCTAAACTAAATAAAATCAATCATCAATTGATTCCAACTTTCCCTCCACTGGCGGCCAATCAAATTCCATGTAGACTGGATTCTGGTGCTCACCTTGCATGGCCCACCATATCAACAACTCCTCCTTGAATAACTTTTCAAGCTCAACGTTGACTGAACAAAAAATTGTGGCCAAAAACTTGCTACAACACCTGAGGTGCCCGTTCACCCAAATTATGGATTGCTGTCCCCTCCATCTCTGTCCGTCTCAATACCTCCTTTCCTTTTTTCTTTTCATTGTATAGCGTTTTTATGTCCCTGTTGCCTTTTTTATGATGTAAAACACTTTGTGATGTTTATCAGTGAAAGGTGCTTCATACTCTTTACTTAACTATTTACTCTACTAATCGTTTCAGTATCTTCTTTGTGTTTCACCGGTTTACCTGTTCATGGAGAGATCGATATTCTCGATGTTGGGGCATTCCCAGAAGGTGTTGGGCGTTACAGTCTCGATGAGGTTGGCTTGCAGGTAGAGATACTGCAGCTTGCCCAGCCCTCGGAGCATCCCCTCTGTCAAGTTCCTCAATTTGTTGAAGCCCATCTGGAGAACCTGGGGAGACAAAGACAAGTGGGATTATTCTAATCTTTGAAGAGCGTCACCCACTACAAGCTGGAAGACAAACAGAACAAACAGACGACGGTTGAGTGCAATTCTTGTTTCACATGCTGATCTAAGCCCCTGTGCTGTTCTGAGTTTACGCAGATCCGTCTTGTTCACATTTTACCTCCTGGCTCGGCTCCAGCAGCTGGGGGTAACATGTGCGAGCATGCCAGTTCAGTATGGCCGCATTCAGCTAAGTTTGGCCGAGCACTTCTGCCTGAATGTTTCTGGAAGCCGTAATGAGCAGGTGTTGTGTTTCTTGTGTGCCCATCTGTGTGTGTAGTGCTGGACGAATTTAGACCAGCTGAAGAGACACTGCGAGAACCACAGTAGAAGAAGACTGAATTGGTCCTCATTGGTATAGTTCTTAGTAAAGTACAGTCTAATTTTAGCAATATGTTTTGTTATACGTCATGAAAAACTTCTTAAAGCACACATCAATTATGAAATTTTACTCTGTTGAAATTAAATTCAGTCAAAAATGATGAAATAATGATTTAAATGAGTAAATATGAAATTAAAGAATCAGTAAGTAAGATCACAAATTTTAACTTGACACTTTATGCTGAACTGCTAGGCGGATATTCATAAGACATGCTAGTTATAACCACTTTGTGTACTTTTAAGGATTTTAATATGTCGTGATGAATCATATTTTATCCAGATTTTCAGGCTGTCTGTCTGTGATCTCTCTCTCTCCAGAAGGTGATACCTGAATAATGCTTTCAACAAATTTCTTCATCGGATTAGGATTTTGACATCAAAGGTCATTGTGAGATCGGACAACATAGTTTTTGACCATAATAAACACATTTGTATTTGAAATGATGAAGTGACGACATTTAATCTCAAAACGATCAAAAGCCAACTTCACTGTGACGTCATAATGTTGTGCAAAAACACTTGTGGCCATTATTCAGAAAGGGACGATTGAGATCACATTTACAACCTTGAGGTGGTAACTCTAATTTGTATGTAACGCATTAGCTACATTTACATACCATAATAAATGTAGTGCAATGAATAGGAAACAATTTCTTCCTGAAATTGACTGAAATAAAAAAAAAGTAAGGTAGCTTAAAATAAGCTTACATAAAAAAACAAAAACAAAAAACACTTGATGTACGTGCACATGCATGAAAGCAAACATGAGCCCAAACGTGCACGTGTCATCATTCACCTGCAGGTTGAACTGTGCCGAGAACGCTCCGTCTTCCACGTAGCTGATGTCATTCTTGGTGAGGTTCAGGTAGGTGAGGTTGCCGAAGCGACTGAGGGAAGAATAATGGACCGACCGTATTTTGTTCTCGTTCAGCCTCAGATCCACGATGGTGCTGTGGAGAGAAACGTGAAGGAGGTAGATGTTCATCAAAGAGGCCGAACAGTGGAAACACGCTCTCCATTTGAGTTCTCTCACCTGTTAATGTGGGAGGGGATGGCCTCGTACGGCGGCTGGTTCATGCTGCAGATGGCCAGCCACACGAAGCCCTTCTCGCCCTCGATAAGCCAACAGTCGGCCGTAACCATTGGCAACCGCATCATTGACAGCAGGGTAAGCCAACAGAGGAAGGAGCTGGCTCCGGACAGGACCGCTGATGAAGAGCCTCGAGTCACGTTATGTCTCTGCTGTCCCGTTCTCTGGGCCATTTGGGATGTTGTCGCAATATCCATTGGAGAATGTTGTGCAGAGCCGCTTGCCATTTAACATTCATTCATGCAGGCTGCTGCCATTTGAAAGGGAATAAGGGCTTGATTTGTGTAGTAATATCTCAGTGTATGGTGACTTGGTGTTGCCCTTTTCTTCAGATTTGTGTCTGCTCTGCTTTTTGGTGGTCACAGCATGATAAATTCTCCTGGTTCTCCTCTTTATGGTTCCATGAGATGAAACTGTTAAACTCTTGTTAGAAATCTAATAAAAATGAGTGCAGGAAGGATCTATCGCTTCTTCGGCAGCATGAGTGTCCCGGTAAACTGTATCAATTGTTCAATTAGGGGGTCACATTTGATATGTTGTGTATTGATTGGCAAATGGAGGTCATCCTGGTGCCAGATTGGCAGGTACTCATGTCCTCTGTGGCCATCTGCATCTCTGATTGGACAGGCACGTCTTTCTTTCTTCCTGACTTCTTACTGGTGTGCACTTGGTGTGAGAACTGGTCCCTGGGGGCAGAGAGAGAGGGGAGGAGGGGTTGTTAGAAAAGACTCGCTAATGAAACACTGTGGTTTGGTGAGATACCAACAAACAACCAACAGCCCTGCTGATGAAGTCGAGGTAGTTGTTTCTTCCTATATGAAGGCGAGACATGCAAGGGTGTGTACGCACACACATTTCCTTCTTGACACGTCCAATTAGCACATACATTGGTGCAGTACACAACAAGCACCTGCAACTCTTTAAAGTACACACAGCTTGTTTTGACACACACACACACATTATTTTGCCACACCATTAGCCTTGGGGCCTTGGACTAAGAATGGCCACAGCTCCCATACTGTATCTAATTAATTAATCTGCTCTAAATAAAACACTTCCTGAGAAAAACAGCTGATGTCTGATGGAACAGGAGAGACGGAGAGAGATGGGAGGAAATGAAGGAGTCCTGCAAAGTGCTGTGGAGTGGTGGAGAGGGGAAAAAGTGGGCGCAAGAGAGCAAAGCAGGAGTGAGCAGAGGTGTTGGGGGGGGGGCGCAGCAGGGAGAGAAAGAGGCAGTGATTCTGTGAGAGAAAAAAGAAGGCTGGGATGAGAGAGGTATGCAGAGAGGCTCTCTGTCTGGGGAATTTGCTAGAATAGTGGCTCTCTCTTCTCTTTGAGAGCCTTTTTCTCTGCTGTTCGAACAAACAGGATGTGACATCAAGGGGGTGAAGGAGGAGTGGGAAGGAGCAAAAGGTCCGGCCTTCCTGACAAAACATCTCTTGGCTGCCGTTCCCTCCTGATTGATTACAGATGAGTGGCGAGGCGAAAAGCTACTGATGTGTCACGAGGGTAAATGAGAGCAGCGCCTCTTGAGGACGGAGCAAAGCGTTTGTGACGTCCAAGCTGAAGCCTCTGCTCCTCGGTGTCATCTGTCAAAGAAGGCTCAGTCATCTTTTTATTTGAATGATTATGTCCCTCTAATGAGTTCAGCAACACTTTGTTTGCTTTCAAAATACGACAATCTTCACAACCTATCCGATCGTCTGCTCTGCTTCTAGTGGATGGATTAATGTCCGATGTGCGAATGTTACCAATACTGAGTGTCGACTGAAGTATCAAAATGAAAATGATGAAAACACAAAACAATCTCCCTGCAGATCCTGGTAGCTCGCCTCCTGACTGATGTCTGTCATTAAACCTGATGAGCTATCAGAATTATTGGTATTACTGTTTGTTTGTTTTTTTGGCTTACTTACTACAAGTATATTTTGGATTTTGAAAGAAAAACCAGAAAGTTCCAGTTTAATCTCAGCTTTTTAACGTCACAAACGCACTGTGGCATAGGTGAGCTTTTAGCTGTAAACACATATGCAAAGGCTTTTCCTGCCAGTCAGCACAATCTATAATTGATGGTGAGACTTCCTCCCACGTAGCATGAGACAAACTACCCAGTTAGTCCAGCAGTGGAAGGCTAGGAACTGCTGCCAGCTACAAGCACAAACAAACAGACACACATATGCACAGGAAACGTCCTTTTTGCTGACCGAGGGTTAAGCTCGAGTAAACAAACTGTTGACAATGGGGAACATGGGGCTGTAGGGAGGATGCAGAACAGCGTGGGGAGGAGAGGGGAGGCTCATTTCTGCCTGACCTCTTTTCGCACCAAGGTAAAAAGCAGAAGAGGAGTGCGGGGCGGCGGAGAGCAGGGACAGATACAGAAGCAGATACGACTTCCACTTGACCTCCATTTGTAGTAAATACACTTGTAGGAACTTACGTGACACACGTAGAAATATGCTCGCTGTGCATACACACCCAAACACACCGCCGCCCGGCTGCTGAGAACAGCCTCGTGGAATATTCCAGCACTCAGCATCATGACCTGCTCGCTTTCCACTCATGTCATGCTCAAAGATTTATAGGGTACAAAGCGTCATATGGACAAAGAAGTACACTCCGGCCTGGCCTCACTGAGAGGGTGACGGCCGTGTAGTAAAAGGCTCTGAGAAAAGAAAAAATACAGAGTGAAATGAAAACTGGCCTTGTTGACACACGTCGACACACACAAGCAGCTAAACAACAAGCCGCTGAGCATAGCAACTACTATACGAATATCTTTTTGCAGAGCATCCCACTTTTGTGAAGCATGTTTACACAATTCAAAATCAGCCAAAGACGACAAACAGAGAATCCAGCATCATTCAACTAAATTAATTCAGATACATTAAAACCAACATGACTGGATCTTCATGCACAATAATTTTTCATAGTCTGAGCGAGCCAGCAGCTTGTGATGACAGCGCAGAGAAGCACAGCAACAAATTAGGCCAGTTAGCGGAAATATTTTAAACACAATCTGTAAGGCTGAATCTGCCACAACGGGAAACAACATCTTGATTGTATGTTTGCCGCTCGATTCTCCTCTAAGAGGCAGATCCGACAGCTAAACAGACCTACAGTACGAGTCAGAGAGGTCTAGAGGAGAATACAACACAGATTAAGTTTCCTGGTGAGGAAGGTCGCGGCTTTTCTCTCCACTTCTGCCAAAAAAGCTCAATTTTCAACCGTGTTTGTTTGATATATCACAGATTACACACAGTGGCATTTGGTCAAAGGTTTGTGTATTTGTGTTTTTGCTTAAAATTTCAAAATCAGAGGTTTGTGCAGGGTGTGAGGCTTTTCTCATTTTCTAGATTCAGTTTCATATTTCATATTTATGTTCATCCGGCAGGAGTTGGAAAAGTCAGAAAGATGTGCAGCCTGAGCTGACGTCCTGCCTTTAGATTTGGAAAAGTCAATCTTTCATTTCACCATGTAATGTAAATCTAAATTCTGACCTGTTTTTAAAGTATAAAAAAGTGTTTGGAAAAGTATAAAAATGATTCCCAGTCAAGAAAAGGTCCAGCACATAAAAAAAACTACTGTAGAAGTGAGCTGTTACTTCGAATGTATGTTTTTAAGACACACGATCTTATTTCATTGTCACGAACAAAGTGAATTAGTCAAAAGCTTTTAAAAATAACCGTTACAGCTTACAACCGTTAGCCCAACATCTTATGGCCTCATCACAATTCTAACTTAAAACAACGTTTTAGTAATTCAGGTTTATTACTACAATTATTACCTACTACAGTCAGGCCCTTTTTTTTTTTTTTTTGCTTCATTTGGAGGAAGAACTAAAAATTACAGCACACCTCGTAATCCCCTTTATGACCAGAACTGGTTTCCTGCTGCTGTCTTGTAACATTTAACTTGGAGCCATAAATGTTATTTATAAGTGGACGAAACTAGGGAAAAAAAAAAAAAAAATCGAGGATAATAGTAATATTCTTTAACACTGAAACAGGCTTTTGTCCTTTTGTTGTGAAAAATAACAACTACACACACAAACACACCCCATTTGACTGACTAGCAGCACAGCAGCAGAAGGGTTTTACTCCTGGGCAGAATTATGAGTGCATTAATAACAAGCATACACTAATGTATGCACATACATGCACTAAGAGCCACACACAGATCCCTGCCTCATCGTGTAGTGGGACTTCACACTCACTGCCAACGCCATCACTATTCAAATGCAGTGTATAAAACAGCACCACCCACCAAAGCTGCAAGGAGCCGGCAACATAAAAACAATGAGGAACCTGAAAAGAAAACGGGAAGACGTGAGACATGATGCTGTTTCATGTTATAATGAAACCGAACCCCGTGTTGTCACTATTTAAGGTTGTCACTTTCATGCAGCACCCATGGTAACATGGCCAAACCCTGGGACGTGGTAGAGTCCACCATTCCCCCGCCGAGTCAGATCAGCCTCACACTTTACCGTTCGGTGTCTTTACACCTTGTCAGAAGTGTATTACACCTCAGCGACAGTTCCTGCCACCGCTGCTGCTTCAGCTTTCAGTGATTTTTTTAACCAAGACGAAAATCATATTTTGTTTTATTGAGTCACTTTTTAATGTAGCAGGAAGCACTAGATAGAGAAATCTGCCAAATCTGTCAAGAATAACCACAGCATGATTTTTTTTTTGCCTTTACATACAGATTTATAACCAAGAAGCTTTTTTTTTTTTTTTGCCTTAACTTAAAATCAGACTGAAAACTGAAGCCAGAGAGCTTTTCTGCTTCAACAGAGCCCAGAAGGCATTCTTCTCCCAGACTGTAGTGACTGAAAAAGTTTCTGTTATCTTTTAACTTAAAAGTGTGCAGACTTCACGGAGCGGCAACTGAACCACTTACACACTGTAACCACGCGTAAAGATTTTTTTACAGATTGGTACAATTTTGCAGCTCAGTCTTTGGATTTTGGGTATCAACCTCTTGAGATGTTTGTGAACTGCCATATTAAAACCTCAAGTTTGCAATTTGGTTTTTTCCATCGTGGTTTCCGTCGCCATCTCGGTCAGGTTGTCATTTCTGGCGCAGTCTGGTCAGTCATCTGTTTTCTTCTAAATGGGAAAGCAATTCAAAATAAATTTCTGAATGTTTTCAAGAAGACTTGAAACTATGGAGCCATAAACCTATTAGAAAAATTTAATTGAGCAATAGAACAATTTTCCTGTAGAGTTTGATGCCATTGAGGGTCATTAGATAGAATGCAGGTGTGAGGCTCTGTTTTTCAGCCCTGTGTTTTTTATTCTGCTGTAATGACCCACAGAGCGCTGAGTTTACCGCTGTAACTACTGATTTTCTTCATGTTGTTCCCCGCTGCATGTAGAAGCTGGAACCATCACTGTTAATTAACTATACAGCCATAATGTCGTCACAACGCTGGTCCACATCTGTCAGCGAGGATGAAAAATGAGGTACAGTATCCTTTTACTTTATTTCCTCGCACAAAAAGTCCCGACTTTGATGTTTTTCTTGCAGCTCGCTGCAAAGTTCTTAATTTTACTTCGGAGACACTCCCCCGCTGCTCTACAAACGCTGTCACACACAGACGCTCTTAATGCTCTCTGTTGATTTACATGGATATTTTAGGATTGCTCCCAAATAATTTTGGTATTTATGTAACACAGAAATATGGCCCTTCGTTGTGTACAGTCTTTCCCTTTGTTGCCTCGAGCCCTGACGGAGATGTGCTCGACAGTATTAAGATGCTTTGAGTTCATCGTGTAAATTTGTCTGCTTAAAGGCTCGAAAATTCAGAAACTCATTTCTTTGCTGGAGTTCAAAGCCTCCGTCAGAGCTGTGAGAGATGAATCCACGGGAGTTGTCATCGCTCTGAATAAGTTGCTTTTTTTTTTTCCCCCTTCTTTTTTTGGGATGTTGGGCCTCTGTCTCTCAGTCTATCTGTCTATCGGTCCCAAGAACTTTTTCTTCTCTCTGTATTATTTATCTAAAACTTCACATACAGTACGCTGTTGCCTTTTTGGTGAAGCTGCGGTTGCAGATTTTCAGAACCTGTAACCTACTTAAATACAGATTTAACTTCATAAAAAATAGTGATTTCATGTCACCTGTGCAGGACATGGAGATACAAAAATATATATACAAAACATCATCTTGTATAGAATTACTTCAGAACTGCATTACCCAGTCAAAGGTTTGCCTCCTGGGCGTACGCACAAACACACACACTTTACAAGGCACAAAAGATCTGGATTAGATTAGATTACGAGTAAAACAAAGTGAAGAGGAAAGGAAGGAGGGAAGGGAGGGAGGAGAGGAGGTAGTGGGAGTGAAAGAGAGTGGAACTATAATCCTTCAGGACCAGGAAACACAGAGCGTGTGTGTCTTTCGTCCGCACAATTCAAAGACGTGTTCTGTGTTTTGACTCCCGGCCTCACCCGTGCTCACCCTTCTCCTCTTATCGGAGTGATTGACTTATGGAAATAAGGCTTCGACATCACACAGCGTTACACATCCCTGAAGGGGAAGGAAAGCCTATGTCACCCCTCTCTGTCTTGGGGGCTTTAAAGAAGGGGGTGGGTGGTGGGGGAGTTTGGTGTTTGAGCCGACGTCCAGTTCTCGGCATGATGGACGTTTCCATAAGAGATGTGGAAACACGGAGCGTGACGGACTTTTCTATTATGGAAAAATCCCACTGCCTGCTGCCCAGCCTGTGGTGTTGACAGGGAGTGGGGGAGGCATTCACTGCTGTTGTTCTGGGCAGGGGGGGTCAGCAACTGAGGCCAAGTGGGGAAAATAACAGTACTATTGATAGAAGCTCTTACTTTTCACATCATGGTAAAATTTGTGTCTCTCATCTGTTTCTGTCTCCGTCTCTTTATCACTGCCAGAGCGTCCCTGTCTGTCTATCTCTGTCTCAGTCGTTGCAGCGTGTGTGTGTTATGCCAGAATAATAGGCACGGTTGATATAAATCTCCTCCATCGGCCCTGCGGTGCTCCACTTGTCACTCCCATGCAAAAGGAAGCGAACATGCGAGATGTTACGGATGATCCTCTGTGGCGAAGCATTGTATGGTTACGTAATGCGTTTAGTATTCAGAGAGGAAAAAACGAAGACGAAGGATAGAGAAAAGAAAATGGCATGCAGAGGTGGAGAGATTCAGAGCTTCATGAAAGAGAAAGAAGCAAATCACAGCAAGTGGGAATAAATCCTTGATTTTATTCCATTATCTCTGATAAACAGGTTCAAGTGCAAATCTTGCTTTTCATTGTCAATCCACCTAAAAGTAAAATAACATTAAATGTGGCTGGAAGCATGAAATCCTCTACATACTAATAAATACTACAGGACAGAGGGACTTTCATTCTGATCATTTGATAAATAAGTAGATATAAATCAGAATTTTTACTAAACCTAATCTAAATCAACCGTTAAAATATCCAAGTAATATCATTAGGATAAATAAATATGTCAATGGATGATTATGGGAGCAAAAGAACGCAAAGTTCTTTGGCGGTATAGTTTTGAATTATAAATGAATACTTTAATGAGGTAACTCAAAGTCATAACTAATGAGTTCAAGTAGCCCTGCCAGTTTTTTTTAATGTTTAGAGCGGCTTAATGCTTTTTTTTAATTGATGCATTTCCTTTTCATGTTGCATTTAAAAAATTAAAGGATTATTGCTTCTGTAAGAATAAGTAGATATGGTTTGTTATATTATTTAACCTCATTTACAGCTGGAAATGCTTTCTTTGCTTTATAAAAGGAATATGAATTCATTCACTGAGTTTAATTTAATGTTGGAAAAGTCTATAAAGGAGATGAGTACAGGTAAAGTCTGACAGGGTGGTGATGTTATACCACCATCATCTGGCATCACACTCCTCCAAACGCTGATACACAAAGTCACACACACACACAGGCCTGCACAGGAAAACTAACGTGTATGCAGGTGTGATAACTGCGTGTGTGTCCTCTCTCTCTCTCTCTCTGTCTCTGAGCAGGCAGTAGGCCAAAGAGGGTTTCAACACACTTAATGGGATTTCACACTCCAAAGTACACACACGTACACACACATGGACACACACGCAAATGTTGAAGATAAATATGTCTGAAAGCGATGTGTGATCCCAGACAAATAAACACACACCTACACATGCACACACAAGGATTTGTCAGGCTCCCACATTGTACACATGCAAAACTAATGGAGTCCAATATCCGCACAGCAACATTAATGTTACTCCTTCAATTCCCAAAATACGTGGCTTTACTCACCTGCCAGGATGAAAACACACACAGGCAGCACAAGTCCTCTACTACACGACCAATCAAACGTTTGGACACACTTTCTTATTTCAGTGAACAGGAAAGTGTGTCCAAACTTTTGACTGGTCGTGTATGTCAGTAGGTCACTGTGAACTGTTACACTTTAAGTGGTGTTCAAGAGGCTTGAAAGATGGCTCAGAGAAGTTTGGTTTCTAGTTTGTTTTTGTTTTTTGTTTTTTTTTGGTTTTTTCCTCCACAGGATGACAGCTGTAGTTGTAGCTACAGCAGTTACAATAGATCCTGACAGTGGCTCCGAATCCAGGCCAAAAATGTGTTCGTAGGAATCTTTCAACTGGTCTTACACTATAATCCGTTTCTCCGCTGTTGATCTGTTATTCTCGCTTTGTTCCAAACACTCAGTGCTTTGCCAGCTCATGACTAAATCAATTGGCATTCGCTTTGTGACGTCCGCCGAAGACTTTGGCTTACTGGATGTTGCGATGTTGTTTTTTTTGGAGCCAGGAGGAACCATTTTATTTTCTTCCGTAGTGTTTTGAATGTATATATAAATGAAGCAAACTACAGAAGCAGCTTTTCCACTAAAACCAAATCTGCTACTGGTAAACTGTGATAAGGCTGTTAATGAAACCTTCTGCACCCTGCCTCCTTTTTCTCTGGATTATTGGCTCACTTTTTATACAGTCTGTGGACTAATTATGATATTTACTGCTAAAATACATGAAAGTAGTGATTGTTTGAAGAATACAAATTAATATTGATCATCTCACTGTGTTTGAGAAACATGTTTCTCTCTCCATGGGCACATATCAATGAAGTACAATCCAAAATCACAGATGCAAAGTAAATATGCAGCCAGCTCTCATGCATGTAAATTCGCCCCGTTGGCTCTATTGGTGTCCGCATTTGCAGCCTAAACAGCCTAAAATTAAAAAAGTCACCATATTAGCTCTGTTGCACATCATCCTGGTAGACGAGGGACTAAAACTCACACAGCAACAACTGAAGTGTGTCCAGTTTGACTCTGTTCAACACACTGAAATGGTTTTATGCGCTTAAAAAAAATCTTGGCCGGAGTGAAACTGATGAAAAGAAGGCCAACATGGAGGAAACATGACAATGAACACACAACATGTTTATGTGTAAATAAAAAAAAAAAAAAATCACTGAAGCTTCCACTTCACTACAGAGATAAAATAATAGTGTGTCAGCAGCGGATGGTGATGATGTTTTAATTCAAGTGTTGATAAGTCAGTCGTTTGTTTTCCATTTCCTCTCTCTGGAGCTCTGGCAACAAAAATTTGGTGAGCCAATCAGAATAGAGACTCTTTCTGGGTGGTGATTAAAAACAGCAGATTTCAGGTAAACACTAACAAAATCCAGGTGGGCTGGAATTAAGGCCTGGCTGAGGTGATATGACAAAGTTATCTCTGTGGGCTGAGCACTTTCACAATATAAACATATAAACCTGCTTTATAGTTTACAAGAGGAAAAAAAAACCACACATGGAAATCTGACTTCATACAATATGGGGCCTTTAACTGTGTGGGTGGTTAGAAAATCAGAGCACATGTCATTATATCACCTTGATACCAGCAAGCCCCCATTTCACAAATTGATTTCACTGTGCTCTGTTCTGCTCTGGCAGCCGAAGCTAGCTGCTGTGAATGCCGGCTGCCAAACTTTTAACAGCCACCTTTCAACGTACAGCTGGTAAGAATTAGAATTTAAGAAGAGTGATTTTCTGTGATTTAGTCCCGTTTGATCATCTGGAGTAGGCTTTCTTAGAGAAAAACAAAAACCATAATCCGTGTTATGGATCGATGTAATGTTCCTGCAGACAATCATCTCCAGAGTTCTCGGAAAAGTGAAAAGTGGATGGATTTTTTTTCCCCGCAGTCATCTGTTGTCTCCCGAGCATGCAGTAAAATATGGGACTTCTGCATGAAGGGAGCGAATGTGCGCAGCAGAGAGAGAGAGAAAGAGATTTCTTGGTAATAGAAAGTAGAGCTTATGTGCTCTGGTAGGTGGACCGTGTTATGGCCTGCCTGAAAACTTCTGCAAAGTTTGCCTTTAAAACTTGACCAGAAAAATGACTGGGGCTGCATACCATAACTCACACTGTAGAGCACTTCTCCCTCTGTTTATGTCTACATGTCGCTCTCTCACACGCGAAAACACACACAAACGCACACAAACGCGCACACCCACAGAGAGCAGCAGCTGAAGTAGCTTCTCTCAGACACTTCAAGCTGTTCATTTCCTTCCTTTCTTGATACATGCAGCCAACTGTAAAATGTTATAAAAGCAGCATCAGTTGTCACTTTAACACACACACACACACAGACAGACAGACAGACACACACACACACACAGCCATCATAATCACTATTTCTCGCTGCCACTTCCTGATAAACACATTATGGTTAAAAATATTCATACGACCCGAAACTCAGGCCTGTCAGCTTCTGTTATTTGGTTTTTGTTGTGTGTGCGTCTGCCTGCACGTTTGTATGTGACAGAGATCGGTGAGTTGTTGACAGAATTTGGGAGGGCAGCGTAATGGAGGTGCTGCTCACCTGCTGTCCAGGTTGCCACTGTGTTGATGAAAATAGAGGCAGGTTCTGCAGTAATGGTGGAGATGATGGCAACTGAGATAAATGATGGAAATAATAGAACTTTGGTACTAACTTTTTTGTGTCTCTCATAGTTGTTTACCATCTCTGTCACACACGACACGGAACTGCAAATTACAAAATGTTCGGCTATATTTCGTACTGCAGTCGCCAACACGGGGACGGATTCTGACTCAGACATCGGCATAACTCTTTTTTTAACAACGCGCTGTAAACAACAGCAGATATAAAATGATGGTTTCTAAATGATCCGAGGTGAGCAGAGTGACTCTGGAAGTCTTTATTCCTAAAACTGGATAACTTCCACGGTGGGACAGGTGAAGCAGGCTAATGGAGAAGAGACCCGACAATTTATTCAAAATGGTCTCCTGTTATTTTAACAGCACAACGAAAAACGTCAAAGCTCAGCAGGGGTCGCACAAATGAGCGCACAAAAAAAAAAAAAAAAAAAGTAAATTGCTAAATCTCTTAATCAGACCAAACAAACGAAGCAGTCCACAGGTTGAACTTCTGTGATTTCTGAGATTCCTCCAAACTGGTAAATGTAATCCTCTGCGACAGAAATCATCTTGTGCTGCCTTGGCTTTATCTGACAACTTCTAGGAGGACAGAAGACCCCCCCCCACCCAGGTATGAGACCTGATTTAGTCTATTTTACGGCTTCTATTGTGTCTCATGAGTTTCACTGTCTCCTGTTGCGTGCCAAACGCATTGTCTAATGGAAGCTGTCATACCAGGAAGTCTTTATAAATGTGTACAGATGAACATAGCTCTAAATCACTGTTTGCAGCTGACGAGGCTAAACAATGGAAATGTTGCATGTAATTTAATTGACTTTCTTCTTGCCTTGTAACAGTAAACTAACAGACTTTGCCATCATTTTCCAATAAAGCTTTGCCCCACCTATTTTTCCCATAATGCACCTCCACTAGTTTTGACCTGCAGCTGGGATCCAACCGCATGAATAAAATGACAGCATCCGCCTCAGTGGCACTGCCATTAAAACTCATCTGCAGTTTTTTACCGTTGAACTTTGAAATTTTACTTATAATTTCACAAACTGCCAATCTGGAAAGATTTAGAAGAAAGCAACCGAGGAACATAATGTCACTTAACTGCTCACGCACTCTTAAAGTTCAGCTTTCACCCGATGGAGCTCTGATTCATCTCTCCCAGTGAAATTATTGAGCTTTGCTTGAACCTTAGACAGGGAACTTTTCCAAGAAATTTAAGAAATGAGGAAAAGGAAAAGGTCACACCAAGCAAACATAAATCATTAAAATGTCGTGTTAAGATCTCACAAATACTTTGCTGTTTCACTATGAATCTTGGTCCAGTTTGTGTGTAGTATTGCTGATCTAATGCTACTTCACTTTCATCAAACATCTCTAAACTCAGAGCTCAAGAGACTTCCTGTGTAGGCTGGTTTAAAGTCAGCGTCGTCCTGTGTGTAAAAAGACAAACACACGCACGAATGATGAACCTTTTCCAACTTACTGTGTGACCAGAAACTACCAGAGCACACTGAGTTAAACTATTCTTCACCAGCAGTAAACAAACTGATGTTTGACAACACAATCTCCACTCAAGGTACACACACTACCTCATCTGTCATACTGCAGTCTTTGTCAGCAGATGGAGCTTCCTCCATCATCTGCCTTTTATTCATTTACTGACCCTATCAAGCTCCACCTTGATCTTTCCCAAGCAACGTTTCTGGGGCGCAGAAAAAAAAAAAAAAAAAAGAGTGTGACCATATCATAGAAATGTTTCAGCACGTTTTTATGAATGATGGGAAGTGGACGTAAACCCAAGTAAGTCAGGACTGTTCGGTCAGACAACTATTTCAAAGGCGAAGAAGGAATATTCCAGATCGACAAACACAAGTTTAAAACATTTTGATAATAATATCAGCCTCAAAATGAGATATTCCTGATTCTGTAGGTCAATCAATGCTTGATAACAGTTTGCCAAAATTATTATATTGATTACATCACGTTGCTCTATTAAACAAAGTTGAAGTGAATAGCACTAACCTGCAGCTTGAAGGATCAGTTAAACCTGCTGCCTCTGTCCATTCAGACTAAAATAATGTGGTATTTGGTTGTGAAGACAGCAGCTCAGTGTCTCACAGAAGCTCAGCTACCAGCGTATTTCCAAAAGAGCCCAACCGGTTTATCAGAGAATAGAAATATGGAAATCTCTCACCTGACTGAGAGAGTCCTTTCCTCAAACAAAGATCTTTAAAACTGATGTTAAGGGCTTTGAAAATGCATCTTATATCAGAAATAGGCACAAATAATACAAAAATAAGAAGAATTGAGCCAAAAATCGGGTTGTGTGTTTCGGGTTTGTGTATAGGTGTGTGATTGTGTCACACTCAGAATTGGCATATGTGCTCTATGTAAATGTAAGCCTGCAAAATGGAGAAATGGGTGATTGATGGAAAGGTTAATCATTCTGGACAGATGGTATGTGTTGCTAAATCAGCATTAGGTGAAGTCAGACTGTGCGTGTGCGTGCGTGTGCGTGTCTCTGTTTGTGTATGTGTCCATGCCTCCTTAAACTGTAATGAGCAAGTTTCTGCCACTTCATTGGCTGTGAAAGGGGCGGGCAGGCGGCGGGGGGGGGGGGTTACCCGGCCAGTCAGGCATCATGGGAACCAGCAGCCTCATTATTTTCAGTGTGTGGAGACGAGGAGGAAAAAGGAGAGTGTATCCACCTCCTAACTTTTATTGTGAGCGTTTGTGGGAAAGCTGCTCAGTCCCTTTCACTTTTGCATTACGTGATGTTGCGGTGCTCAAATCCTTTGGATTTATTTTCCCCTCATTAATCTCGACTCAATAGCACAAAGTAACAACTAAATGTTCTTTTTCTTTTGCTAATTTATTCAAAAGGGAATACTGATATTTCAGATTGTCTCTCATTTCTCTTAATCACCTTATGAGAGGTTTCTTCACCCACTACCTGAGGTGGAGGGGGGGGGGGGGGGTGGGGGGTCGAGTGATTGTACACAATCTGAAAAGGCACCCACCAGTCTGTATGAGGTCTCAGAGCTGACACTGCATATAGGAGGGAACTAAAACAAGCAATGAGGAGGAGGGAACTGCCTGCAGAGCTCAGAGACGGCATCATATCAAGACACAGCTGAAGGAAAGCAGAACAGCAGGGATACCTGATCCAGAGCACTCAGGACCTCAGGTTCAGGACTAAGGGGACCTCAGGTTCAGGACTAAGGGGACCTCAGGTTCAGGAGTAAGAGGACCTCAGGTTCAGGACTAAGGGGACCTCAGGTTCAGGACTAAGGGGACCTCAGGCTCAGGACTAAGGGAACCTCAGGCTCAGGACTAAGGGAACCTCAGGCTCAGGACTAAGAGAACCTCAGGCTCAGGACTAAGAGGACCTCAGGTTCAGGACTAAGGGGACCTCAGGTTCAGGACTAAGGGAACCTCAGGTTCAGGACCAATTACTCAACATCACAAAGCAAACAGCCAAAGGACGACTCTGTAAAAGTCTCCCAGTGGCCCAACTGGCTGTCTTTGTAGAAACCTGGATGTGCGTTCCCATCCACGGCTCCCGTCCACCTCACAGAGCTCGACAGGATCCGCAGAGAAAAAAGGAAGAAAGATCCCAAATGCTGGGGGCAGAGGTGCTTCGACGTGGGGAAAGAAGTGAATGTGAACACCAAAGTCACTGAAGCAACCAGGCGGGAACTGAGGTCAACACCTCATCACGGCGGAGCATCGTCCAACTCCATACAAGCCCACAAAAAGCTTGCCAAGGTCATTTCATAGAAACTGTGACTCAAGAAGTGTGATTGGACTGACCCCGTATGGAGAGGGGTTTGTGTGTGTGTGTGTGTGTGTGTAAAATCCTCCAATGAAACTGTAAATCTTTTGTCTAAACCTCATAAAATCTGTTGACATAAGGACACCGCTGCACTGAATTGGCCAATAAAGAGATGACATTCACGCCAGTGCGTGCGTGCGCGCGCACACACACACACACACAGATTTAATGCATAACTCTCTGATTTGGTAAACATGCACTACAGCTCAGTTTTTTTTTTGTTTTTTTTTGTTACATACATAAAACATGATTCCGTGTAAACAAAATGACTTCTCACGCACAGCACACATACACACAGGCAGGCAGACACGCTCACACACACACAGCCCGAATACACAAACACATTCACACATGAGTTGCAAAGCAACAAGGTCGTGACCGTGTGATAAATGTGTTTTTAGATCCTGCGGACACACAGACATTCACGCAGACAGATTGTCGTGAACCTTGAAAAACCTTTGTTCAAGCATTTAAAAGGAAAACTTTTTTTTTTTTTTTTAGCTAAACTCTAAAGCTGAAGTGATCCTAATACTTTGTCCACACTAATACTTTTCCTTTTAAAACAAAAACGGGCTCCACCCAGACGAGCGTATTGGCTGTGTGTCAGCCATCGTCTCCATCCATGCTAACTACTCATGCTTACCGGGGAAATGTGTGCTGGTATAAACAGGAAATAATATAAGCAAGGAACAGCATTGAAGAGAATTAACTGTCAGGTTTATTTCCGAGCATCATGGTTAACTTTTACTACTGCTGTTGTGGCTGAAGTTATAAAATCCTTTTGGAGACCAGAAAAAGTGTTCAAGTGTTCACATCTGGGTTTGACAACCAGACCTCCCACCTGAACAACCATATAGGTTATTTCTTTAAAACCCTAATAGGATCCAAAGGAATTTGGTTTCCACGGTTATCATAACAAACATTTGTGACCATGGTTACTGTAATTGCGATCATGGCCTGGTCAGGTTTAGAAAAAGATCCCGATTTGGGCTAAAATCTATAATAATAACAGGCTTCGTCAAAGGATCGGCTACATCAAACAGGAATCTCCATCACATCATCTTCCTGTGTTTTTAGGACCCATCCATCCTCTCCAACCGCCTCCTGATGTGGACTCCATAAACTACACAACTGCATTTTTTCCCTGTGGTCCAGTCACATGATGAGGGCCGACGACAAAGTGCACCCAAGAGTCTTAATAATCTGCTGCATGCGGGACAGTGCTGGGTTTAATGTTCTGGTTTCCACATATTTTTGGCTTTACAGTCTTCTAAATCCAAAAAGTAATAATAATAAACTAATGAGATCAGGCAATAATACCACGGAGCTGCAACATGGTGTTCCTGTGCTATTGAGTGATCCTGCACATGAAAAAACACATATGTTTACCAAAATAAATCAATAAGACAGTCTTCAGGTAAATACTCGCTCAGTACCACCGTTTGATTGACATCTCTGTGCAAGCAGGAGGTGCTGAATCAAAGCTTAATTTTCGTGCTGACACTTCCAGTCAGACACAACAAGCTACTCATAATCTGTTTGACCACCGTCATATTTCACCGCCGCTTCGTCTTTTGTTATATCTGCCTCCTCGTGTTCTCTGTAATATGTTTCTGCAAATGAACACTTGGAGAACATGCACGCATTAAAGGAACCATTCATCAACGAACAGATGCAACGCCTGCTGCTCTTTTTATACGGCCGCTGAAGTTGAAATACATCCAATAAATCAAACGACGTTTAGCAACAAAACCACACAAAGTGCCTGAGATTAAGTCGAACAGGTATGAGATCGAACAAGAAGCAAAAAGAAAACTCTTTAAATGTCTCGGCTGAGTCATCAGTTCCAACTTCCATTTCTTATTGATGATTTGTTTTGAATTAGTGTTACGTGTCCAAAATACAAACAGAATATATTTACTCTTTCAACAATAAAAGCTGCTGTGCTTGACATATGAATCCCTCACAGAAGTCGGACTTCGGACTGTTTTTGGATGCTTTTTCTTTTTTCTTCATATTTCAGCACTTGACAAGCTTGAAAATTGTAAGTTTAACGTGGCAGGAAAACCCACCACATCTGATGAAAAGGTCGCTCTCATCTTTGAGGTGTCACATTTTCCTGAAAGCAAAAGATGTGCTGTAATATAGATCCTGCCAAAATCTGTCCCGCTGAGTGGTTTAAATCTGTCTTTATCGGCCCAGATCAGCTCTCATAACTGCACATCCACACACACAGTGGACCAGCTAGTTCCTACAGCAACATAACATCCATCGATGGAGCTGATGGCAGCTGATCCCAGCAGGAGCGGGTACAACCTGGACAGGTGGATGGCAAAGCTGACACCTAGAAACCTACAGACAGTGAACCTAAACCTGCGTGTCTTTGGATTTTGGGAGGAAGCCTGATTAACTGAAGGACCCGCGTACTGTATGCACAGGGAGAGCAGAAAGGCCCCAAGTCCAGGGTTTGAACCCAGAACCTTCCTGCTGCGAAGCAACAGGGCTAAACCGCTGCGTCCCCTTTATTGTCCTTTAATGATGATGATATGATCTAATTGAAATGCAGATGTAACTCTCTCCCTGTTCCTTAACTTCTACTTCCACATTTCAGAGAGAGATAATGTACTTTTTCATCCATTAGTCACTAATTACTTCGCAGAATAAGATTTTTACCTACAAATCCTTAATTTCCCTCACGATAAATTAAATACCTGTCCGTCTGTTTATGTATCTAAAAGTTGGATTTGTTGGTCTAAATTAATCTTGTACCCAATTTACAAAAATAGGTGAATTTGCTACAATGATGTCACACACCCTGCAGATAATAATCATGATGTACATAATTACTTTATATAAATACATTTAAGGGGCTTTCTGTGTGCAGGTGGTGGTGATCATCGCTTACATGACAAAGGATTGTTTATGTGTCCTCATTTTCAGGGCAGATTGAAGGCGCTAGGCCACTGCTAACGAGTTAGCGTGATAACTTCACTGGAAGAGTCAACATTGGTGTTTCTTCACTTCTTCTTCCTACTGAGCCATTTTACTTTCAAAAATTATTTATTAATTTTACTTTTGTAATTTTACATGTCTACTTTTTTACTTTGCAGACCAGTTAGCTGACAGTAGTTTCTAAATCCAGCAACATTAGCATTATTTTCAGGTCATGTTTCTTTTATTCATTCATTCATCTTCTACTGGAGCCAATCCCAGCTCACACTGGGTGAGGGCGGGGTCACCCTGGACAGGTCTCCAGTCCATCACAGGGCCAACACACAGAGACAGACAGAGACCAACAACCACTCAGACCTACGGACAATTTAGAGTCAGCAGTTAACCTAAACATGATGTCTTTGGACGGTGGGAGGAAACCCACGCAGGCAGAACATGGAGACTCCACACAGAAAGGCCCCAGGCTGGGAAATGAACCCACGACCTTCTTGCTCTGGGACAACAGCGTTAGCCACTATGCCGCTGTGCTGCCGTCATGTTTCTGGTCAGGATTTGTTTCTGTCTGTACTCCTGAGTATATCTGGCTGTAATACAGCTAAATGGCAGAGATTTCAGCAGTTTATCCATCACTGTTTGAAAGCACAGTGTACCAAAAAAGGCTTTTAAATCAAGATATTTTGCCTGAATCACAGAAATACTCATCTGAGTAAAGAGAAGAGCTTCCCCAGATGAACATTCACACACTGAAACATGGCTGGGCTCTTTTACAAATCTATTCCAGATGAAGTGGCTCACATTTACGCCTGCTCTGGCAGGACTTATCTCTCAAACACCATTTAATACGGGACAAGAGCTCTGTCGTTCACTGCAGCCTCACCTGACTTCCCCGCCACAAAGTCTGTGCCTTTTCTTCGGTTTATTTTTTGGTTTCCTCTGCCTGACATGGGAATTGTTTTGGATTTGTGACGAGCTTAGAGTTGGGCTCTAAAGCAACAACGAAGGATTATTCTATTAGTCATTTTTCCTCACCAAAATAATGTACCAAGGAAGATTTGAAGTGGTGTTAGGTGCTGGGTGGAAAAGATCTTACTAGGCTGCAGATTTATGACCGTTTTGCATAATCCCAAGAGACATCTGTCTGTTTACGTGAGTGTGAGTCCCACCTTACAAATTTCACTTTTGAAGAATTCAAATGAGATGCTTTAGGACAAAGACACAGACTTTAGCAAACACATACGGGCAAAGATGCAAATTTTGCACAGATAATCAGCTATTTGAGGGTAATCTTTGCTGCCCCGAAGTCTGTACGCTCTTTGAAATCTGATTTTGATTCAAAAATAAACTGTAACCGTTTAAAATGTGTGTGTTTTTGTGGCGGGCATGTGGTGTGTGTGTGTGTGTGTAAATGAAAGGTAAACCCTCAGCTAGAAACTTTCCAGCTGCACCTCTATTTGTTATTGAGTTTGTATCATTTGTTCGCTGGGCTTTTTTTTCTTGTTTGCAGAGCTTTAGTGGATAAGAAGCACTTTTCTCTCAAGTTATCCAGACAGAGACACACGAACATCCAACTCCATTTGTTCGGCTCTGTCCCTCTCTCTTGTTCCCGGTAGTTTCTCGGCATGCGAAATGCACCCACTCAGACTTTGTGATTCGTTTTGTTTGCTTTCAGTTTTATTTTCCTCATGTGTCATGTTGTTAGACGATCGTCTGTCACATCTCGGAGGCATGCGTGTGTGTGTGTGTGTGCACGTGCGCCATGGATGTGTGGGCCTGTGATAAAGATGGAAGTTTTGTCTGAATTTGATTTTCTTTAAACTGTCAGAGAGCTCTGCGTCGACTTCCCTCTGTCTGTCTTTTGCTCTGTCTGTCTCCCCTTCCACACCTGTCACCGCCACACTGCGGAGACAAATGAGCCACAAAAATGGTGACGGCATCTTCTCAGGGGATTTTCTTGTTTTCCTCAAGCACGAATCCCGTCGCTTTTGCTAAGCTTAGCATTTCAAAATAAGTGCATCATTACTATCTTAATTTTGAGACGATAGAGTAATCAGTCTGAAAAAAAAAAAACCAAACAAACCTGAGTCAAACAGAGAGGCGGTCTTATCATTCTGCAGCAGATTCAGTGGGATGTCGGATGATGTCGTTTCCATCACAAAGCAGGTGGAGGCTGCTGCTGTTATAAGATCTTGATTACAGATTTAATTGGCTTCATTTAGTTTTCATGATCTGCTTGTTTTGAAGCTGTTGCGTTGAGTGAAGCACTATTATTTATAGGCTTTTCAAAAGGTGCTCAAAAAATTTAGTTTAGTTTACCATTATAATTATAATAATAAATAAGAATTCAAAGTTCAGGTACTAACGTGTGCACTAACGAACAAAGTGGAGTTTTGATCAAAGGCGGCGTAGTGGTTAGCTGTTGCCCCACAATAAGAAGGTCACGGGTTCGGTTCCCGGCCTGCGGCCTTTCTGTGTGGAGTTTGCATGTTCTCCACGTGCCTGTGTGGGTTTCCTCCGGATACTCCGGTTTCCTCCCACCGTCCAAAGACATCATGTTTGGGTTAACTGCTGACTCTAAATTGTCTGTAGGTCTGAGTGTGAGTCTGAGTGGTTGTTGGTCTCTGTCTGTCTCTGTGTGGTGGCCCTGTGATGGACTGGTGACCTGTCCAGGGTGACCCCACCCTCACCCAGTGTGAGAACCCCCTGTGTCCCGGAAACGGAAGAGCGGTAGAAGATGGATGGATGGATGGATTAAATCAGAAGACAATACCTGAACCTGAGCTTTTAATAATACATTCAGTCAGAGGTGCGTCCACAACAAATGGGAGATGATTGGTCGGCCACTTTGTTAGGTTCACCTGTACAAGTGCTCCTCAACACAAATATCTAACCACATAGCAGTGTCAAAACAATCTGCTGAAGTTCAAGCTGACCCTCAGAACGGGAAACAAAGGTGATTTTAAGCGACTTTGAACACGGTACCAGACAGGCTGGTCTGAGTATTTTAGAAACTACGCATTCACTGTGATTTTCATGCACAACCATCTCCAGGGTTTTCAGAGAGCTGTCAGAAAAAGAGGAAATATCTTGGACCAAAATGCCTCGTTGATACCAGAGGTCAGAGGAGAATGGCCAGACTGGTTTGAGCTGATAATAAAGCGAACAATAACTCCAATAAAAACTCATTACAACCAAGGTATTTAGAGAATCAATCTCTGAGCACACAACATGTGGAACCTTGAAGCGGATGGGCCATTCCTGTTAGCCTGTTAGAACAGGATACTGAGGCTACAATTGACACTGGATAACAAAATTAGAAACTGGAACAAAAGAAGAAGAAAATGTCGATATCTGCTGTGACATTTGAACTGTAGTGTAAGAATTCGGCATAAACAACACGATAGCATGGATCCATCCTGCCTTGTTTCAAGCTGGTGGTGTGATGGCATGGAGAATATTTTCCTGGCACACTTTGAGCCCCTTACTCCCAAACGAGCATCGTTTAAACACAACAGCCTATCTGAGTATTGCTGGTGACCATGTCTTTCCCTTTATGACCACATTGTACCCGTCTTCTGATGCCTATTTCCAGCAGCAGGATAAAACATCTTGTCACAGGGATGAAAATGGCTGAACGGGACCTTTGCATCACGGATGTGCAGCTGGGAAGTCTGCAGTAACTTATCATGTCAGTATTACCCAAATTATCTGAGGAATGTATCGGTGCAAAGGAATCCAACCCAATATTACCAAGATGTCCCTCGCAAAGTGGCCAATTAATGCAGAAACGCCATAAAGCAAAAGTAGAAAGTGAAGATAATTAATAATGCAGATGAGAAATCATCTTGGACGGAAGTAATTATTTTTCTAATATGTAAAAAAAAAAAAAAAAGTTTTAAAAAGAAATGTTGCTCCCTCATCATTTATACAAGCTGGTTTAACCACTCCATTCTAAATATACAAAAAATGTGCTGTGTGCGTCTTCAAATGTTTTCTCTAATCTACATTCTACCTTTTTATTACTTATTTGTAAGAGCTTTTTAAACACTCTCTTTCGTGCCCTGCAGAAAACCATGTGCATGGACAAAAAAGACAAAATATTGCAAAACTGGTTCGCATGTTGATAAGTATTTCTCTGCTCGTTTGCTCTGTCGGTTTTGAAAACCAGGAATGTTTTTATTTAAATGGCACTGAGAGTAATAACTGAACACGCACCCTGAAGTTTGTCAGCATTTTTCGAGGCTTTTCATCAACACTCTGCATTTCTTTCAACTTTGCTGATTACATCATTTACCCAATGGAGCATTTTTTTGTTTCATACTGACTGGCTGAGTAATAAAAGTCTAGTTTTTCTCAAAATGGTGACCAAAAAAAAAAAAAGAAAAAAAAAAATCTGCTCTTGCGGTAAGATTTTTTTAACTTGTGTGAATATTTCATGAAGGATTTCTGAATGTAAGGCAGCTGCACCATAATTAAAGACAAATACTGTCCCACTTGATCTGACACAATCTTTTAAAAATGGTTAACAGTTTTTCTTTTCTTTGAAAATATAACTTTTAGGACAATTAATGGCTCCATAACAAGCAGACATCCGCAGTGCAGATAAACAGATTTATCACTGCTGTAGACGTTGCAAGGAGTGGAAAGGTTACGACCAAAAAAACTAATACAATATCTTTATCTCCTGCAGTAAGTCCAAATGCACACAGACATGCCAGGGAGAGGAAAGGAGGCAGAACTGTGTTTAGTGGGATTAATTTTTTCCCCAGACTCAGGGAGCCATAATAAAGGTAGTTTACTGTCTTTGCCACGTATTCACTTGAAGTATGGTAACGACTTTGACATAAATATATCGGCATTCCTAAATGGCACACGTAGCTCCGATTCATTCAGGTATGTGCATTGATAATTAGTGTGTGGCACTGATGATGGCTTAGCACTGAAATGTGTCTGCTGCTGTTGCTGCAATTTATCAATAAACCAAGATGGATTTGCTCCATGAAGCCACTTTGTCTCATCTCATTCGGATGCTTATTGGAGCCTCCACCCAACCCCAGGGACATCAGACGGCTTTAATGATATCCTATCAGGCTGTGGACACTTCATTCTCTCTTCATCAATTTAATGTAGGTCATCTTCTCTCTTTATCTTGGCTTCTGTGCCATCCTTCAGGAAAACTATGAGAAAGTCGGCCGCATGCATAAAACAGAGGATTCCGGGTAAGAAAAGTTGTGCGTGAGCACAAAACCAAAGTTGCATGAGCAGTATTCTTCTAATGTTCCTAAAAGCTCACAACTTTTAATTTACCAGCATCCAACAAAAATAAAAATAAAGTATGGTATTTAGAATTCGATTTCCACTCCATGGTTGAAAAATTTTTATTTTTTTTCCCCCAAATTAGAGTTCCACCTTGTTTCTGTCCAATTATAAAAAACAAAAAAGAAAAATGGGCTCAACCAGCCGATGTCTTAAATTGACAAACCTCCACTAAACTTGGTCTGAGCACGAACTTGCATCCCCTTTTGAGGCCAGGAAATAAGACTTGCTCTCTCCTCAGTCTTGCAAAGTCAGCATTCACTAACAGCCCCGCAGCAGCCGCTGTATCATTACGGACCTTTACATACCGTGAGTCCTAACAACAGAGTGATTGATTGCTCAGCACTGAGTGATACTTTATGGACTGGTGTGTGTTTTACTGCACACGTGGACTGACAGCAGGTGAGGCAATTTAATCCAACGGGAATTAAAGTCAAGCCTGTGGAAACGACTCTCAATGAGGCTGTACTGAAACCTCACAACTCAACGTTATGGGAAGATTAAAGGGACACCGCGGCGTCTGTGACCGCTAATAAGTACGTGCAAATATTGCAGCTTTAACCAAACAGGGTCTTTTTTTTTTAAATCTACAATGGAAATGAAGTATTGTTCACAGAGTTCACATTGTTTCATTACTTCCCCTAATGTGTTGAAATGTTCTGCTTTCACCTTCTGTTCAGTTTATCCCAAACCAGTGCTGTGAGGTTTCAGTCTGGATACTGAGCTGCTCTTCCATCAGGTGAAACTGCTGTCCGGTTCTTTTTTTTATGCCTCCATGCTGATGTCCATCCATCCGTGTGTGAAATATCTTTAAGTGATATCTCAGCAATACCTTGAAGTAATTCCTTCCAATTTGGAAGTGGACATCACTGTGACCTCTCAGACATTAATCTGGATAGGGCTCACAAATTCATGCAGTAATTATGACACAAAATGACTCAAGCATCCTTAAAAATAAAATTATCTTCACCGTGAGGCCGTAATAATCTGCTAAAACACTTCTCACTGCCTCTGTCGCCCCCTTCCTCCCCTTCTTTACTGCCATTCTGGCTCTCATTAATGACAACGATTCAATCACAGCGCATCATAAAAATGCTTCCCACTTCACACGGACAACTACTTACATCTCAATGCAGAGAAAACAAATGAAGTGATTTTCAACGCAGCAGACACAAAACTGATTCCCATTTCAACTCATGGCAACACGACAGAACAGGTCAATACATTTTAAATATCTTGGCCTCGCCTTTGATCATCACATCACTGATATTCCTAAACGTTCCCAACAGAGACGACATGTCTTCCCTTCACTGAGTGCCCTCTCTGTCACTTTACCAACCCATCCTGTTGCACAGTTCCCCCCATGCTTTTATACAATCCTGTCTTTGTCCAACAAAAGCAAACTCTCCAAGACTCTTCAAAAGTAATATCTTTGCAAACACCCAACATCTCAGACCTGAATGATAGAGCCATTGCACGCCTGGCAATTATCAATGACACTTAACTCCCTCTGAATCAAAATTTCACACTAATGCTGTCACAGAAACTTAAAATGTAGAAGGGCGTGTTTTGGAAGGAGCTTTGTTCCTTCGGCTGAAGCAACATTAAACAGGCTACCTTGGTGTATGTGCACATATATTCATCATTTTTGTACCATACATCCGGTGTATGTTCATGTCTTTGTGCGTTTCGTGTATGTTGTGTTGGACATGTCAGTGCTCAGGACTATGAACTATCCATCTATCCTCCTGATTTACGGTGTCGTGCTGATTTTTTTCTGCTGCTTGGTCCAGTGTCAGAGGCCACAGCCACGAGGCGGTGATTCTAGTCTTCTGATATTTTGTGGTTGTCATGTTGCTTCTGAAGGATCCTCTAACCAACCAGTCTGCCCACGGAGTTCAACTTTGTAGATATTATTATCGAAACAGTGCATCAGAGGATGTATAAACACAGTTCGAACACTTCATTTCAGTGTTTCAAGTAATTTATAAAAAATCTGGGAGCCGTTTTCTATCTCTTCCATGACAGAGGCCTGTTTTCTATTAAAGTCATCATCATTTTTCATTTTGGTGATCTTAACACTTTAAAATTTGGGCAGTTCACATTTTACCATTTAATCTTTCTCAACTTGAATTGCTGATTTTTTATAAAAATTTAAATATCAGCACACTCAAGTCTAAGTCAGGGCTCAAATCCTCATTTTGTGAATTCCTATAGATAGCACACATTTCTGCGGTGTGAGATTTTCTTTCATTACTTCGCAGTAACTTGAGTTTGAGTGTTCCTTTTTGACCCCACATCCTAAAAATTATGTTTTTATAGAGCAAATTTATTTGCCCAATTGTGCTGTGCTGGGAAACATAATTGCTGCCTGGATTATCTTCACAGGCAACAATATTTCCATTTGAATAAAGTGCTACATTTATGTACCACACAACAGATTATGTAAATGTTGCACGCAGCATTGGACACAGGCTTCATGCCTCATTTGTGATGTTTTGTCAGCACAATGTTTTGACAAAACGTCTTTTGTCGGCTGTGTTTTACTATACTTTTATTATTTTTCATATCTTCTTCCATCCATTGTGCACTTAGATATGGTTCCACGTGCGTTACATTTTGCTATGAATAATTTATTAGCTGTTCAAATGTGTTCAAATGCTAAATAAGGTTCAGCGTTACAAATTGTACACCAAATAACATGTTACTAATGTATATGCACACGCAAACTGCCAAGACTTTTTTTTAATCATACCATTCTCCAAGTGGAAAATAGGATATGTATTGTTTTCCTGCATATGTGTCTTCTATTTATTTGTCTGCTGAACATCACAGCAGCTTCAGTCTCTCCCATCAGGTTGTTTTTTTGGTGATTTGCTGATTTAATTACACTTTTCCCAAAAGTCACTTGTTCCATCCACACACTTCTCAGGTCGCACATAATCACCTCCTTTGTTTGTCTCCCATGCCTCTGTTTCCTCCACTCTGTCTTTCTTCCTTTTTCTCACAAGCATCTGCCAAGTTGTTATATTTGAGCTCTCCATCTTATTTCCCACACACACACATAGAAATGTAAACACGCAGCCCTGCAAAAATAGCATTCATCTCTGCATCCATCTCTGATTCTGGGCTCAAAGATGAGAAATCTTTGGCAGGCATTGCTCACTCTTTGTCACACACACACCACATTGACATGACATATACACACAGACTTTATCTCTCCTTCTAACTGAACATACAAATTGAATCTGCAGTCTTGACGGGGCAGAAGGACAAGGAACGGGAATAAAAACGACCTCATTATGCACAACCCTCACAGATCACACTAACATAACCAAATACACATGTGTGCACAAAGCCATACAGGCACGGGCAATCAGGTCAGTCACGCGCATTAGAGATGGAAATCGAAAATCCTTGAATCCTGGTCAAACATCATTTGGTGTGTAAATGGTGACAGACGAGGGCAGGATGCTGCATGTGACTCCGGAGGATCAGAGACACTGTTTGGCACCGAGGCAGCAGGAATAATGTGGGGGGACAGACGGAGCCACAATGGTGCGCATTTGTGGAGGGTGAAATAATGATGATCATGATTACACTGATGACTGATGAAGGTCACAGTGACAATACAAGCAATGAAACGATGATAATGATAATAATGATGTGCTCTCAGTCTCTATTCCTGTCCCTCCCCTCAGTGATGAAGACTATGATTTTCCAGCTGCCTCTTTCATAATCCCAGGTTTGACTGAAGACTCCCAGCAGTGCAGCCCTGAAGGGAGTTTAGAGTGAAAAGTGTCGCAGAGGAGATTATTGATCACGGCCGACTGGGTCGGTGTTATCATAATACGATCCACAAAATCCCCTGCTGTTAAATTTGTTTTGTGAATCTTTCACAACATCATAGCCTGGGACGTTTAAACAGGAAGATTTCCAAGCATTTCCACTGAATGAACCTCTGCTGTGTACACGTTAACTGAACTGCAAAAGGAAAAAAAATATATATCTGTAAGATGTGTTGAAAATAGATGTTAAGCCTTCAATAACTGATTCGACAACTTCTGAAGACATCACTGAGAGATTCAAAGCAGCTCTATGTAGATTTTACTCAACTGAGCTGCTGGTCACATAAGACCACCTCAGGCAATAGCAGCAAAACTCCCGAGTGCGTCAATGTGCCTCTTTGTGCGGATGTTAGATTTTACTTTCCCAAAAGTTTTGTTGTGTCGCTTTAAGATGATAAGGAGAATTTACCAACAATCAAGCAGAGACTGAGCAGATTAACAAAGATTTGGAGTCATCGTTTTTTTTTTTTTTTTTTTGGTCCACCTGGTATAATATAAACTCAATATTAACTTTAAACTCTTCAGCTCCAACTCTTCGAGCTCTATTTTTATGCCCAACCGATGCCTGGAAATGGAAGTGTGTGGCTCTTTGGTAAATTAAACGATCCACTCTGTTGCTTGCTGTACAGTACAGGTCTTGTGAATCGTCAAACAACAGAAATAAAATTGTCTTTAGGGTTGAAGGGGAAGAGAGACCCTTTTTATATTCAGTGTTTGTGTGATCCGATGTTAATCTCAAGATGATCAGAAAAACCAGTTCATATTTCAGTTAATTTAACGCATCGATGTTTAAAAAGAAATATATATATATACATATATAGCTACAAAACCTTTCTTTACCAAAACACTATTGAGCGACTTATTGCTTATTATTGTTTCATGTGTTGCGTCCCTCGCCTTGATCCAGTCATCCTTGTCTGAACATGGATTTATGCTTTTCCCTGCATCCTTGTCCATAAGACCTTGGTTTCTGTGACTACAGAGGATGGTGATGGATCCATCTGGACATATCAATCATAACAGAAGCTAAGAGGTGAGAACCCTTGTCTGGGAGAACAAGAAAAGAGGATAAAATAAGACTAGTCCTTCATACACAACTGAGCATGTGCCTCTAAATAATAGCAGCAAAAATATGTGTTAAAGCTAGAAAAGGGGAGACTTCCGAACATCGATCATAGACGCAGCAGCCTAATGTTTAGTGAAGCAGGTGAAGCCAGTCATCCCTTCAGTGAGCTGGCTTTTAGAAGACTGAGCTCCCTTCCTTCCTCTCAGCATGCCCACCAAAAAGAATATCTCAAGAACCCTGTGATTTTCTTTTTTCATGTTTAAATATGTGTATTTAAATTTTTAATCTTCTTGAAGTTTCTTCCTCTCTGGCAATTTTCACAGTTGATGAATCAATTCCTGATTGTTCACCAAAGAGGAGTCAAATTTAATGTATTGTAAACATACTGGGAAAATGTTTTTGTCGACATTTATTTTTTTTATGCCCAAAGTCACAAACCTATTGCTCAAACCCCAGAAAATAAATACAGAGGTCACAGTGTCGGTGTCTTCTGCGGTAGGTACAGCCCTGCTCTTTGATTCACAGGATTAACCTGGGTTAAGAAAGGGGCAGAGGAGCATCACCACCGCTGAGTTGCCCTTGAGCAAGACCCAAAACCGGCTCTAAGCTGCTCAGCGGCCGAGGGGGGTGACTGTGCTTTTATTGGACAGCTTAAAGGCGAATGTGTAAGAAAATCCAAATTAAACTGATTATTTCATACAACTGCACTGAATGCTGCCTTTCTGATAACAGACCCTGATGCACAAGCTACTACATGGTATAAACAATGCTATCACCATGTTATGTCCAATAAGGTGAAAACATGACGTCAACTTCATTCATTCATTCATTCATCTTCTACCGCTCAGAAGCCAATCCCAGCTCACACTGGGCAAAGGCGGGGGTCACCCTGGACAGGTCACCAGTCCATCGCAGGGCCAACACACAGAGACAGACTCACTCCGGTGCAAGGACATGCATGTTGAGGTTAACTGGTGACTTTAAATTGTCCATAGGTCTGAGTGTGAGTGTGAGTGGCAACTTCAAACCAATTTTTCCTTAAAAAAAAAAAAAAGTTGTCCCTTCACACGTGCATGCAGTCACATAACACAGGTATCATGAATGTTAGATCAAGGTATATAAAGGGTAAATCAAATGCATGTGTTGATGCACACGGAGCCATTATAAGCAAGATGTTGAAGTGAAGTTTGTTATTAATATTTTCTGCATGCCCCATTCTGTCTGGACCGTAGGTTTTATATTCTGCTGACAGTTTTGTCAGCCAGCAGAGGCGGTTGGCAATCAGAAGCAGAGACAGAGAGCAGAACGGGAAACAGACAGAGTTAAAGAGGAAGGTGGAGAACTTTTTACCTTTGCTGATGAAGACCTCCCTGAACCAGCTGAGCCTTTCGTCTCTGCACGCTTTTTACATCACTGTAAAAAAAAAAAAAAAAAAAAAAGGAAGAAAATGAGGGGAGGGAGAGGGAACAGAAGGGGCGGGTGGAGACAGGGTGGTTAGAATGACACAGGTATATCTGAAGATCGTCTGGCAGCAGCACAGACTGACAGTCTGCCACATTAAAAGTTTGAAATAGGGGCAGCTACACAGGCTGCATCAGGAAGAACTCAGAGGATAGGAAATTAAGTTTGGACTCAGTTTTCCCCCCATGGTTCCTGGTTTCCATGGAAACTCCTTCAATAATAATAAAAATTCATTTATACAACACAATTAATATGACACTTCAAAGCTATATGTGTGTCGTAGGGGGAGGAACGACAGACTGGGAAATAAGACAAGGGGGCAAAGAAAAAAATTGAGGGATTGTTGAAATAAGGTTTGTGTGAAGCGAAAACAGGTGGATTCCCATTAGAAAGACAGATGAAGGCACGGCTGGAGATGACAGCAAAATCTGACAGTCTGCAAGTCAATGATGGACACAGAGAGAGAGAGAGAGAGGTGGAGGGAGGCAGAGAGCTGCATTTCCAAAGCTAATCCACAGCTCTGCCTCGTAGGAAAAAGGCAATCTCATATGAAGAGAGTTTACAACCTTCTCAGTTTTCTCAGCCACATGATTGTTCAAGTATTGAGTCGACCTCAGTCAGGTAGTGCGTATGTGTGTGTGTGTGTGTGTGTGTATAAAAAGACTTCAATAATTCAAACGGTGGATGAAACCTGCAATAACTCCACTGAAAGAAAACTACCTATTACTATAAAGTGTTCCTACTATATGACTGGTTCCTCGCAGCAAGGCGATAAAAACAGCAAGACTGACCCCAAAAGTGACACAATTGCGTCACAAACGTATTGTTGAATCCAATCTCTGTTAATTAGCTCACTGTTTTTAACCCAGTCAAGTTCGACACGAGTCTTCGATCACAACAAAGGGAATTAAAGCACCTTTTACAGAAAACCTGTTCCCAGCTGATATTTGAATGTTTTTGGCTGACTGAAATAAGTTAGTAAAGTCTGATATATACTATGACGGCAACATATACAGGAAGTTGTCATGCTAATAGTCTGCAGATGAAGTTATACTCTCCCAGATGAAGGTCAACATCTCCATCAGCTGATGATCCATAAAAAAACATATTATCGTAGGCAAGTGGAGGTAATTAGCCCTAATATAACCCAGAATTACACAGATTTTTTTATTTAGAAAATGTCAGTGGATGTTTTTCATTCTAACCTACAGTATGGTTGGATAAAAGGGAAGCATTAGACATGCACATACTACAAATCACAGGAGAGCTTTGCTGAATGTCCACACGAGAAAAGGAGCTGAGGACGAGTAGTGCGCCTTAAATTTGGCAAACATAACGCTACCTGACACAACGTTGGCCGGAGACCCACGAGCGTAAATTTCTCCAAACCAAATAAGAGCCGACATCATTACATTACCATGTCATTACACAGTGGATGTTTCAGTCCGGAACAGGTAAGGTTTTTCAACCTTAACCTAACTACCCTACTAAATAATCCTCTTAGCTAATGACTTGGCCTTTGCCTTTGTAAATAACGCTCAGTTAACAGGAGAAGACAGACGCACTGTTGGAAAAAAAAGACGCCGTCCTCCGAAATCTTCTCTGCTCGTACTGCAGCCACATGCACGGCCACGCAATGTGTTGGAAAATTCAAAGTGTGACAGGCCTGCTGTGCAGGATTACGGTTGGTAAGATAATCAGTGCTCAGTGGAGGGTCTGGGGAAGAGTTGCAGGACTGCTGAATAGAATTATGTTAGCTTTCATTGGTATTCATGATATTTTTTCCATCCTTTTATGTCTGTTTAACTCAGGCCTGCTGATGTATTGTTTTCCTCTTCAGCAGCACATTTCCAAATGTAAGCGTCTCTGCAGAGTTATGAATTAGATGTGAATATAATAATGTGAGCTAAATAATCAAATTATCCACATTTTGTAAGATAATTCAGTGCAAATTGACTGAATATTTATTTGATGAACACCAGTTCAGTCTGCTGTCAGGGAGCTTCTCTGCATCAAAATCTCTGATGTTATAATTTGGCAAAGCATCCCAACTGTCTTGGGATTCCAAAGTCAATCAATAATTCATGGAATTACATGTTGTTATGTGAGTGCAAGAGAACAATAACATTTTAGACGGCATATAAAGTTTTCATTTGAAAATATCATTTGAATTTCACCTACCGTTGAATAGAGGCAGCAGTTTATCCACTGTTATATTATCCACTTAAGAACCTCGTGTCTGCCTTAAACTCGTGGTTAGCCTATTTTTTCTTCTTGTCCCCCATTTTATGGTATTTTTATAACAAAAAAAAACTTTTCAAAAAATTCAACATACCCTAATGTTCGCACAGGTAAGCAATGCTACAGTAGAAAACTGACTAACTAAAAATAACTGATACGGTCTACATACGCTGAGTGAAAGTCATGATGCAAACATTTCAAGTCTTTCGAAAGTTCAAAGTTGCAGCATTTGGAGGTATTGATAGAAACTACTCAACAGCAAACATCTTCTCATCTAAGCTCAGACTTCGTCCTTCAATGCTCGGACCAAATAAATACATATTTACAGTGCGTGGCAGTTTTCCAGCATTCAAGCGGCTCGACCCTCAACTTGAATTTGTGTTTGCTATCAGATTTCACATCAGGTGAAATCTTCAGGGAGGTCGAGATCCTGAGCAGTCTCAAGTTTCAATCTAAGTTTAGTCTTTCAGCAGAATCTATGAAATCCACAGCGACTCAAAAAAATCATGAGAAAGGAAAACAGGCATAAACATCCAACAAAAAAACGCACAGACACACACACAGTCACAGCTAGTCAGTACAGCACAGGTAGTATGTTTTTCTTGTAAGTAAAGATGGAGAGAAGTGAGAGGGTAAGAGAGACTGAAGGGGGAACAGGTAGACCAGCAGACCGTTACAGATGAATAGCTATTGATCGTAACTGACAGCTGAATCATATTGCTAACATGTGTAGCAGTACTGATGTGTGTGTGTGTGCGTGTGTGTGTGTCTCCATGCAGTCCTATGAGCCTGCTGGACAGAGTACACAGTAAGACATACAGTCAGCATCCCAGAGCTCCTGAGCTCTGATCTCTACTGAAGCGATCAGTTCCTCATCATAAACACTTTGTAATCACTGCAGCCATTGAAGATAAACTCAACACACACACACACACACAAACACTCTACCATCAGCCACAAGGGCAATTTTGTCCAGGAAGTTGTTTTTGGCTTCAGCCCACTTGTCCATTATCTACCTCATTTGACTTTCGAAAAACTCAAAGAAAACAACAGAAAAGGGGAAAAAATCATTCAGGTGAAGTAGCATGAGGGGGAGGAGGAAACAGGGAGAGTGGCGGTAGGAAATAAAACAAAGGAAAACAAAAGAGAAACAAAGAGGAAAACACAAGTGGAGAGATGGATGAGGAGCCTGCAGAAAAACAGAGCAGAGAAAAAAAAAACTGAAGGTCTGATGCATTACAGCTGGCAAATTAGCTAACTACTACTGAACAGTCGCACAAACATACACACACACACACACACACACACACACACACTTTAGCTCTTCCAGCAGGAAGCAGCAGTGTGTTTGCTCCCCCGTAGCTGCCTTGACTGTGAATGGAAAGGACAGCACAGAGAGGATCTGGGTGTTCATTGTTATCATCGCAGACTAGTGTCTGTAAAGGCTGAAAACACGGTGACCAGTGAGCCCAGGAGCAGTTTAAGTGAGTCAAGCTCAGCTGGCGTCCATCAGTGGGAGGTCTGCAGTGTGGGATATCTGATTCGCTGTGATAAAAAAAAACAAAAAGAAAGAGGAAAAAGTCAAGTTGGCCTCAGGCAGGCTCGGGGCACACTGAGCTGCTCTCAGCAGCTTCAGTCTGAATATTCTGAATGTCATCCCATAAACAGACTGCAGAAGATCCGTATGTGTAATTTACCTCGTGACACGTCTTTCATGTACATAATGCGCTGACAGCGAGATGAGATTCGGTGGAAAGGTCTGAATGAGATGGATGAATTAAAGATTTTGATTGACGTTCAATATGAAGGGGGTTATTCCTGATCACAGGGAATTATCACCCAGCTCAACTCAGTGTTTTAGAGTCTTTCAGCTCATTAACCATGTCCCAGTTCAGGGGCCAGGACAGTCAACTGAGCTACATTTCAGTCTCTTTGTTGGTGTCGTTTGCTGCCATGTTGCTTTCAGTTGTTTTTTTACTTACTATTAGTTTATCGGCAAATTAATCTAGAGAAGTAATTTTGATTTTAAATCCCCCAACTTCATCGTCTTCCATCACTAGTTTGGTTGGAGTCTTACAGCTTTCATCAACCTTTTCCAGGGAAGGAGAGTTCACAACCAGCTGATGAACATTATGTGGCATTTGGCAGCTAAAGAGCAACATATTTTCCTGAGGAGTTGGTGAAGGCCAAACTGGAGCAACAGGAATAGATGGAGATGAATCATGTCAACAGAGACACTGCAGATGTTGCTGTGTGTCTGTCGGAGGTGCAGATAAACCGCTGTTTACCGAGACATCCTTTATCAATTTGATAATATAGCGATGTTGCATTTGCAGCTCAATGGATTGGCTCAGTGTGGCCACTTATTCATGCACATGCATAATCAGAGTGTGAATCTGGCCATTCGGCTCCACCACCGCTTCCTCCACTTAGAAAACAGAGCATGGCTTCATCCTTCTTTGCTGTCAAGCAGAAACCTATTCGTATTGAGGCCGTGAGTTTGGTCTCAGGAGTGTTCGACAGTATACAGGACTGTTAATGAATGCACAGCCTCAGACCTGCTCTGTGGGACATCATTGGACTCTCCCACGGTATTACAGATTACTTCAGCGCCTGTGTGGACACTTAAGATTCGAACAAAAACTGTTTTCCAAAGGACAAACTCTGGTCAACAAAACCCATCAAATCCCTCTTAAATAGAAAAAAAGAGCATTCTCAGGGCTTTGGGACGAGGAGGAAGTTAAGTCCGTCCAGAGGGAGCCAAAGAGGAGAATGGAGGATGGGAGGAACACCTACCAGGAGAGAACAGAGAGAACGCCATAGAAACAACAGTCTGAAGGAGGCACGAATCCAGCAGGCAGCCAGGCCAGAGCCAGAGAGGACAAACAGCTGGTCTCTAACAGTTTCATGTTAGAAACAGCAACATGAGTGGACTCCGATTGTCTGAAGTGACACACAAAACTCCCTCCATCTGAAGCAGCCATGTGGGCCACCCGTCTCTACTCTTAAATACAACCTGGGACCCCAACTGAAGATGGATGTGGCGTCCGTGATGCCACCCTGAAAATGGTTTTGGGGGCTCATGGTGACCTGCTCTGTCGTCACCGACTTGCCAGTGACCGACTCCACTCACGTTTGCCCACCTGTCCCTCAAAGCAGCATACCTGTGATTATGCAGATCTTTAAACTTAAATGGATGAGTTAAATAAATATTCAGCCCCTGTAAAGTTGGTAAGAGTGTTACAAATTTGTTCTAAAGCCCAAAACTATTTCTATCTACTTCTATCTAAAGATGGACATGTTATCACAGGAGTCTTCGGTGCTTGGCTCACTTGTACAACTAGTGCCTAGCAGCCATTTTCAGCACTTAATTTTTTTGTCTCAGAGGTTGCCGCTTGGAGACAAACTGTTGTTGTCAATAACAAATAACACACCGAAGTTGTCCAGCATTCACAGTTTGGTATGGCTTAGGTATGAAAACTCGGTTGAGGTTGAGGTTGAGGTCAGGGAAAGATTATGGTTTGGGTGGTTGGTCAAAGTTCGAGGAGAGCCTTCATTGCCATGGTTACAAATATAAACATAGTTGGGGATGAACTAAAGTGAGTCACACAGGAAGTGAACAGCGAACTCCTGTGTTGACATCATGGGTTTGTTTGAACCATCACATCCCCTCCAACCCCCCCTTGAAGGTCCAACCTCCCTTTGACGTTGACTTTGACAATCTATTGTACTGCGTCACTCGAATTCCTCCTCTGCAAGCCCCCCCTCACCATAATCACTACAGACACTAAAGGTTGTCTGACACACACATCGCCCGAGGGCCCACTTTTAACACAAGTACAGCCTCTCAAATTAATTGTGAGTAGGTTTTTATCATTGAGAAAAAGAAAAACATGTTCTTCGACACACGACACAGGCGCTTCTATAGCCTGTGAGCCTCCGTGTGGGCAGACTGACAGCTGAGCAGGCGGGGACACGGACACACAATGTAAATGAACTTGCACTGGTAATTGCAGCTTACAAGTCAAGGACAGGCAGCGTTTTGTCAGCGGTGGCATACAGCAGTGAAGTGGGAGGAGTTATTTTGGGCAGCCAAGCTTTTGTGCAAGTATCATGAATATTCTGTAGGTGACTGTCGGCAGGAGGATTTCTAAAGCTTGGAAAAAACTGTGCACCAAAATAAAAATATCTTTAGAAATACTATAAGATTAAAAACTCCTGTAAGTGGACTCCTAAGGAGAAATTAATTGTCCAATCATTGACATTAAATTTTTGCTGCATGTGATGCTCACAGCAAACTGAAGCTAAAGATCTGCAGGAACTTTAAATCGCTCCACTTCTTAGTCTAATCTCAATATCAATGAAATCAGAAATTATATCGTACGGGTCTTATTTGTGTCCAGTTGCAATGATGAAGGCATAACAAGGACTGGTGTATTTCATCATTGTGAATCTACAGAGTGTTGAGGAACACTGACGGGGCTCATTTGAATGGGACTAAAACAAAAAGACAGAAACCAACTTTAACATCTGCAGGTTGACGTTGGGTTAGATTATTTATAGGTTACTCATTAAACTGTTCCTAATACATTTTCTAGGCAGCACAAAGTTTGTGGCTGTATTTGTGTCACTGTCACTCTGAAAAAAAAAAATTTCTGAACATCTGCAAAGAATTTCAAACTGATCTATCCACAGACAGCAGGCACAAACATGGCACTGGAAAATAAGAAATATTTGCTTTGTTCATTTAGGTTGTGAACTTTTTTTCTTCTTTGTAAATCAAATTTACAAAGAAGATCTATACACTAAGAAAATATTGGATTTTAATTCCTGTTGGAGTTCAATATAGAATTCAGGGAGAGGAGAGAGATGATGATTAAACTCCATCGGTTATGAGGCAAAGCATAATTATTCTTAGTCATTACTCGCAGCATGCTCTGCTGGGTCTTTCCTGTCTGGCACGGTGTCAGACCTGCTTTCCCGTGTTGCCCACCCATGTTTTTGCCAGGTGTTTGGAGGAGCCCATCTCTCCTCTAAACAGATTCAGAAGCAGCCCACCACAAATCAAAGCTTACATTGCTTATGTATCACAGCTCACACAAAGAAAATTGCCATTTCCTGCTAATAACAGCGCTCCCATACACGCAGATGCAGATGGGTGTATGGGAGGGTAGGGCAGGGTCAGGGATCAGACGAAGTTGAACATTTCTGCCGTATTTCGTCCACAAAACGACACTCAAACACCTGAAATGCTGATTTGCCAATGAACTGTCATGGTGATAGATACTGCCATTTAATTGGCTGGTAAAAGAGGCAATTAGGATTCAGCACGTTGATGCATAGATCAGAGAAGATGTTCAGAGCTCAGGCAACACTTTCTGTGCATTATGTGTGGGCTTCAAAGTGAAACGCACACCAGGAGGACGCTGGCATGTCACTAACTTAAAATGATTTATTCTGAAGATCCTATTTAATTGCGCCGTGATCTGCAACTCAGTGTGTGAGGTTGAGTGTATAAACACGTTTGTCTCACTCTCGTGTGTTATTTTTCTTTCTTTTCTGCTTCTCTGGTTTTCCTTTTATCGATTCTTGCTCGCTCTCAAATTCAGACTTGGGTCAACACTGCAGCGATTGAAGATAAACATTCATTTTTTAAACATATTTTGGGACAAAGAGCAGGAGAGAAAGAGGCTAAAAAAAATGATTTCCTGCCAGGCATAGACAATTTGATGTATTAAAACAGAAGTAAGCAATGAATTTAGTTTTGGGTTTTTTTTGTTTTTGTTTTGTTTTTTCGTTGTGTCTGTTTTCATATAGTGAAATGTTAAAGTTAAATCTCATGTCTCTCTCTTGCAGGTGGAACCATGTGGCCATCACAGCACACTAAGATTTTAAAAGAAGATCAATAAATATGAAAACTATATCTATACCAAGTGTTCAAACTATCTTGTGCAAATCCAATAAAGTGTGAATGCTTTACCAAAGTGCCTTTGTAATTATTAAAGTGCATATATCACCGGTTAAAATCCAGGTGCCGTATCTATATCACCCCGCCTCAAACTCCAGGAACGAAGTGCTCTTCGTTACACGCTGTGTTGCCAGGTTTGATTTGTCAGCTGGATTTAATGGTTAAGTTGCTCATCCCTGATAGCCTGCAGTTAATCTGCCTTCTAGCGATGTCTTTTAAGAGCCGAATAGAATCAAACTTTATGTTGAGTTCTGGTAACAAAAGTCCAGTGACTGATGTGCTTTTCTCTGGCAGTATTCTCTCTCCCTCTCTTTCTGTTTCTCTTGCGTACGAGCACTCTGAAAACGTTGCCTCATGCATAATTTCTGTGGACTTTTCTGTGCCCGCTTGTGCGTGAGGGTGTTGTTGTGCTTACTTCTTTGTCTTTGTATACGTACAGCACGTATGTGTGTGTGGATATGCGTGGAGTTTTTGTGCGAGCCAGCGAAGAGTAAGCATGGATCAGTGACCTTTGCGCTGCTACATTTTTAAAACAGGCCATGAATAATAGATTGAGTTGGAATAAAACAGCAGAGGATGAAATATGAATTAAAATAAATCTGAATTACAGAGACAGGGCCGAGGGACTGAGGGAGCAAGAGGAAGGGAGTGTGACAGGTGGTGATGGAGTGAGAAAAAGGAGTCAGTCGATCTCAAAGAGAATGAACGAGTACATGTAGATGAATGACACTACAGAGGACTTATTTATGAAAGCACTTACAGTATGCACAGCGCTAACGTCATTCCTTAAAGGGACACGTCAACAGAATGAACCGCAGCACATCTTCCCATTCGGCTGATTCCTTAGCAAATGTAACTCGAGCCATAACTGAGCTGCAGGAAGTGTCTTTAAGTGTTGGCGGGTCACAAAAAAACTCTTTGGATGCATACACGGCCTTCCAGGGAAAATAATTTATGTATATAACTGAATTAATCAGAGGCTCACCTTGGAATGAAAATGAAGACACCTCAACTGAGCTAAAAATGGATGTTCAACTTATTTAGAAAAGCTAAAAACTAAATTGTAAACAAACAATTTTACCTCCCCTGATTAAACTCAGCTGAAAAGGACTCTCCTCTGGGGAAGACTTGAGACTCCTTTTGTAATTACTTTGTCCACAATAAATGACAAATAGAATTGCAAAAGAAATGCAATTTGCAGTCTTTTTGCATCAGCAGCCACCCCAAACACACTCCGACAGGCCTAACAGCTCAAAGTGTGTTAAATAAGAAAAACTAAAACTAAACTAAACATGAATTACGATGCAATTGAGTTGTAATTCATTTTCTTGCCTTCTGTTTGTCTACCTTCCTGTTCAGCTCTAATTGGTTTAATGAAGTGGACGGAACACAGATAAATGCTTACTTTATTCAGCTTCACAACTTCTCCTCTTGTAGATTATATTGAATGTGAGCAATGGACCCTCCTGCTGCACCAACTACATAGATTCAATAAGAGGTCAGTGAGGACGTGCACTTCAAACAAATGCTGGATATGTGTGTTGGGTTGTTAGGAGAGCAGGTCTTCTCAGAAAAGATGAGTCTTCTGCAGATTCTTGCAGATAGAAAGACGCCGCTGCTCTGAAAGATTTTGCTAGCACAGACAGGAACAGTCTGGACTGTGTGCAGGGGAAAGAACTGCAAACGATGTTCCCTGGAGGAATATAGGCAGTAAGATCATTTGTTACACACTGGTAAGACTGAAGGCAAGCACTGGTGACACCATGGGTAGCCAGTGGAGGTTATTGATTAGCAGAGAAAAACTAGTTAATGAAAAGTTTGATTCTCTCAGCAAGAAAACTATCAAACTTTTAGTTTGGAACAACCTTGTGGAGCTTTGTGACTTCCATTTGCTCTTTTACATCATTCATTCATTCACGATTTGTCATTTCTGTAAAGCGTCTTCTGCCATCACAGCTGCAGAGATCCCCCTGCTACATTGTCTCATCGAAAATCTATCGCTATTTCCATCTTTGAAGCTCTCCAGATCGCAAATGATCAACACAAACGAGCTCTTGCTCATCAGCAAACCATCGACTGCTGCTCTGCAGATGCTCATTAAACTCAGAGACTGTAAAAATGTGCTCTGAGAGAGACAACCTTATGGCCACTCTTTGCCTTGCACCGCTGAAGAGAAATGAGGAGGAGAAGAGGACTCAGAGAGGCTGCTGCTGGTAAACTCCATCAGAGAGACAACAGATCATCCCGGGAAAGGCGAAAGCTCTCCTCAGATAGTTAACGTCATGCTGAAACCAAACTTTGCTAAGTTTGCTTCACACAAACATTTTTTCTGGGAGGAGAAGCTGCCAACTTAGTCATGCTCAGTCGATAAACCAGTCCATCACACAATCAATCAATCAGCTTTACGCCACAAAGGCTCAAATGGATGGAAACAAACAACAAACAATGTCACTTTTATGGTCCAACACCGCAGCACCCTGGTCATTAGGTGATAAATTGAAGTCACTCAGCATGTGGCGAGATGGCCTGCTCCTCTGCACCCCTGTGCTAACACTGACAGCATTTCTCATAAATCATGTCATTTTTTTTTATTTTTTTTTATTGAATTCGAGAGAGAGTACCACTCCAAAAAAAAAAAAAAACCTGGTCACCAGAGGGGTACTGAGTGTGCAGAGAAGGTAATTTAGGTGACACTGAGGATGAAATGTGCTTCTCTTCTCATTGTGCTGAATGTGAGACAACCAGGAACACGTTTTGAGAAATCCCAGGATATACAGTATGCACCGTGCCACTTCAGAATAAACCTCTTAGCAATGCTGCATTTGAAACACTCACTTTGTAGAAAAACCTTGAGCAGATAAATGTTGCATATAAGATCCTTAAGTGAACATTTATGTGACAAGCCTCGTATCCCCTGAACGATATGAGCCCTGCAAATCAGCTGAAGCAGCCACATTTTAATAAAATACTGGTCAGAGGTAATTTTAAGATGCTTGACCAAATGAACACTCTGCTTTAACCCCTTTGCATTTCATCCATGAGCACGACTTATTACAGAAGTGCTTTTAACGCACCCTTTAGAGCCATTCCTCTGGTTTGCCCTCCAAAGACAGCCCCCACCGTCTCCCCTAACTAAATTTGGTTGTTTGTGGCCTGTCAAATCCCCGAGAGGATTTTCAGCATGGTGAAGTAAAACCAACAGCACTTTTTAATGCACTAGTACTTTCCGTTCTATGCTTCTTTATGCTTTCAATCCACCGCACTTCAAAGGAAAATATTTGTATCTTTTCTTTTGTGGTTTTAGTTTTGTTTTTTGTTTTTCTTCAAATGGAGATTTTAGATGCAAAATAACTATGCACACCCTTACATGAGTTAAAATCAGAATACTAAGCCTTTCCTTAAAGATTTCAGTATTCATCTATCACTGCCTATTTCAGAGAGTGATAAATTAAGCATTGAATAGAAATAAGTCATACATCTTACAATAATTTACATTATTTTGGATTCACGTTATTTTGAATAGTTATATTGAGAGTGTTGAAACTTTCTCCTTCCAGAATCTACATATATATTTATGCCACTAGTGTCAGCTTTGTGGGCGTTTAGAATAAATACACTTCATTTACTGGTGGGGAGATGACAGAGGGCTGTGCTGCATAAGAAGACCTCCATGTTGGTGTTGGAACTGATGGATGGGTTGATAAGTTGAACTGTGTCCATGACCGTTCCACAACCTTCACCCGAGTCTCCTGCAACCCTCACAAGAAAGGCCCATTATTTGCTGCTGGCATTCACAGATCTCGTACGGATCACAGAGACCTGAAGGTAGGGACAGACGACCTATATGTTCATGTTTAGGTGGGAGGAGGTGAAGGTGAAAGTGAAAGTCAAGCTTGTGGGTAAACATTTTAATTCCGAGCCAAACTGCAGCTATTTTGTTTCTATTTTGTAAATCTTATCCTTGTATGGGCGGAAAACCTGGCTGGATGTCACCGGAGCAGAGTCTGAGCTCTTCTGTAGTCTTTTGTTTTCGCTCTCTGCACCTCCGTTTCCAAAACTCTCCGTCCTGTTTTCCTACACCCCTCTCCCTTGCGCTCTGTCACAGGAACACACTGATTTCACGTCTCATCACCCCTGTGACCCACATAGCCCAGGTACTAATTCACACAGGCCAAAAAGAGACAGAGACAGAAAGAGACTCAGAAAGGTAACGGGGGGGCAGAGCAAACAAGGAGGATAGAAGCCAGACACCAAATGGGAGAAAGCAGGAAGCCAGAGCAACATAAGACAAGCAAGATGCAAGAGGGTGGCCGAAGGCAAGATGGAAGGAGGAATTGGTCGAGGCAAAAAAAAAAAAAAAAAAAGGGCAAGTGGAAGGCGTAATGGAGCTGGATAATGCAGCCAGTAAGTGATAGACTGAGCAGTGGGAGAGGTAGAGCGAGGTCAGATGGAGAGATGGAGAGATGGATGGGAGGAAACAGGAGGAGGGGTGTGAGAAAAATTTGGGTCGGCAAAGTGCAGCTGCATCGAGAGAGAGCTGAGATGAGGAGGGTAAAAGGGGGGGGGGGGGGAGACAGGGGGCAGGAAATCAGTTGAGTAGACAGAATGTAGAGTATGTGTAGAGAGGATAAATGGAAGGAGCTGAAGATGACAGAGAGAGGTAGAAAAAGAGGGGAGGAGGGGGAGGAGGGGGAGCGTGGAGTAACGGCATCAGTATTCCAAACTTGTGCTCAGTTTCCAGCCAAGACAAATGAGAGCCAACATCAGGGAGGAAGTGGATCAGCTGAAAACACACCTACCTCTCCCTTCTGTCACCCCGAGCCCCCTTCTCTATTTTTCTCCCTATTTCACCCCCACCTCCCTCCCTCCCTTTTCCAAAACAGAGGACATTACAGCTACAGCGGTTCATTCTGCCAGGACTTTCCCGAACAGCACGAAAAATAAGAATAATGACAATAAACACAAACGCGCAGCATCGTAAATAAACTTTGCTGTTTTGGTGTGTCATGTTCATCCTTTTCTCAGGTTCCTTCACATCAGAATGGCTGATTTGAGGTGTCGACATATCAGGATTATTATCATTTTTGATCTATATACATACGAATGTGTGCTCTATTGAGCCATTCCCAAAAATTACCTGATAAAATTTGGAGTTTGGGACTCTGAGAGAGACTCAGCTACATACTTATATCCTATTCACATCTAGTATTATAGGAAAGGAACAGTATTATTTATTTCCTCCTGGTGATGGAGGTATGAGGAAATGGAAAAACACTAACATGGATTCACTGTGAAGACTGGAAACGGGATTTCTCCAAAGGTAAAAAAAAATCCACCTACCAGCTTCTCTAAAGCTCTAATATTGACATTGCTGTATATTTTATTAATTGAATCAAATCATAATCGTATAAAAAAAACTAAGTCTTATTGGAAATCAGCCGTTTTATGAGAGTTAAGTGTGTGTTATCAACTTGGGTAGATTTTTTTTCTTAAACATTTGGTCACACTGTGCAGACATTTTATATGCTGATGTTAGATGAAATAAAAATGTATTCTGATTGTTTTCAGCACGCACCTAAACGGCATTAACATGTTTGTTTTCTTTATCTCGACAACAACAACACAAAGTGAGAATGTGCTCAGAGAGCACTTATTACATGCACTCCGAAAATAGACATTCCTTTACATGACTGTAACACACCTCTGAGTTTGCAAGGACCGACTTGACAACAAGCGAAGATTGTACCAAACAACACTTCATGTCCACAGTTTTTATACCCAATCATGCAGAGTTTGACATTTTTGTGCCATCGCAGGCTGAGACCAGTGGTGCACAGATGCTAAATATACACCCTAACACATGCTTTTTAGCAGCTTTGCTTATTGAAGGGTGTTAGAGAGGAATGAACTACGATCTTGATGACACCATAATATCAACACGAGCCGGTCACATGCTTCGGTCCCGCCGCGGCCTTCAATCATCTTTGAGTTATCCCTTCAGTGTAATCTCTCCTCTGCTCCCTCTCTCTCTCTCAGAAAATCAGAAACTGCAGCACACTGAGAAATGATTTCAGCCATTCACCCCCCCCCCCCCCCCCCACTGGGTTTTCCTGCTCTGATTACATTTTGTTCATACAAAAACAAAACCCACTGTGGGAAGGATGTACAATCCTAACAGAAAATGGTCAGACACAGATTTATCATCTCTCTCCCCCTTTTGTTTCTGTCGTTTTCTCACACAAACACACAAACACTCCACAGATCCCGATGCAAGAGGATCAAATGGGTGCTGGAGACATTCCCAGCTCACATTGGGAGAGGGCAGGCTACACCCCAGACAGGTCGCCAGTCCATCGTCGGGCACATATACAAGTTTTAAAAATAATGATTATTCCACGTAATGGTGAGTGACACTTTTGGGGTTCAATATTTTGCCCATGTGGGAATAAAAACAGCCCCATGCAGTGATGGCGCACTAACAGGGAATATGGTAAACATTTTTCCTGAAAAAAATTTGCCTGCTGACGTTAGCTTTTAGCTCCAAACATCATATGTCCGACCCCTCGGGGATAAATAAAGTATTCTGATTCCCAGAAGTTCACACTTTAAAGAAAACACCCAACTCCTCAGCTCCATTCTTGTTTCTGGTTCCATTTTCCAGACTGACATAATCTTAAATTCTGAAAATAACATTTTTAATTAAGCAATAGGCCTACAGGAAATTGGCATGTATTTCTTCACATCAGCCTCTAAGCATTTATTTAAGGCACTATATTTAGACATTAATTAAAGCATTGCAGCAGTGTACTGTTGAAAACAACAACTCCACAGTTATTACGGCCCGCTGTATTGTCCCCATTACTTCTTTCTTTCTGAACAAACTGTACACATGTAAAACAGAATTTTACACACACACACACACACACACACCTTTGGATAGAGTAATAACGGCAATGAGATAGAGGAAGCCAATTGTCTCCACTGTATCTTATGTGTACCAGGGAGGATGAGCAGTTGAACAGAAATTAAATGAAAGCGAGGAGGAGAAAAAGGAGAAGAATGTCGCCACAGCCCAAAAAAAAAAAAATAAAAAAATGTCATTAAGTTGAATTTAAAGTGCTCTGAAGAGGAAAAGCAAGTAGGCCAGCCAGGAGAGGAGGAGAAATAGGAGGAGGACAGGAGAGGAATGAAACAGGATGGGGAATTGATAAATAGATCATTGTATGCAAAGAGCTGCTCTGCCTCTTCTTTCTGTCTTTCCCACATCTCCAACTACCCCCCCCAACCCCCCGACACTGGATAAACAGAATTTCTATCTCAAATGTTTACTGTAAATGAGTCTAAATAAGGCCAGAACACAGAGGATTCACACACAAACGCATACACACACACCAAACAGTTGTACTGTATAACGCCTTCTTATGTTTCACGCCTTGTTTGTCTTGTCTTTTTTGTTGTCAGGCGTCCTCTGCAAATGAGCTGCTGTGTGTGTGTGTGTGTGTGTGTGTGTGTGTTTACTTATGGTTTTGACAGGACTCATGGCTAAACTCTTAACAGCACAACACACAAACAGTTTTGTACACAACAAAACCACACAAGAGCCAGAAGCTCCTTTGACATACAGTATCTCTAATGGAGGAAGCAGGCTGGCGCACAATTAGACGTTAAAGAAGAACAGACACACACTCGTACCAGACGTAATAGAAAAACATAATCGAAGCACTGCGTGGCAGTAAATATTTGTGGCATAAACATGACGGAGGGCAGAGAAGGGGGTGGGGGGGGGGGGCAGATTTCTTCTCCATCTCAATTTGAAGAAACATATCAGCAACTTTTTTCACATTTGTTGAGCTGACGCTGCCATGACTGAATCTGACTAAATGCTGTTCACAATTTACTTGGTGAGGGACAAAATAACGTTACACGGGGGAATGCTGTTCATTACCTGTTCCAATTTGTTTTTTATATGTGTGACCTTTCTACAAGCAGAAACAGATGTTTATTATTGTTACCATGATGATAAACAGCCTTTCGTTTTAATGAAGTACGTTCCTCAGGCCAAAGCAAACCATTACCGTTCACTAACTGCTTGCTTATTGTTGTTACATGATAGAGACCGAGTGCGCTCCTATCGGTCCTATCCACAGTCAGAAATATGCAACCTGCGCTCTCTTGTCTTCGCAGGGCCAGAGGAAATTTCATTCCTGTGGGAGAAAGGTCATGCATTTTTAAAGGGTGAATATAATTCAACAATTTTCATGAAGTCTGCTATGAAGGATTTAGATGCTCTCTGCTGCTCTAACGTTATGCCTGTATTTTCAGCACACATACCTTTGAGCTGTCACTCCATATATCACTCCCCTGAAATGTAATAAAATTCAAGCATTCAAACACACCTGTCCTCTGCAGTTTATTTGGAGCTGCACGTTCTGTTGCAGCCAGGGCTCCGCTGTTGCCAGTAAATCATAGTTTCTGTAAGCCTATAATAGAGGAAATACTAATGAATATGAGCCATAACCATTAGGAAAACTGTATAATCTGTCTCACGTGAATAGAGCAAATTCTACACAGAGAGTTAAGGTCAATATTATGTAAAAACATCCCGAGCTGTACTTAAGCGCAGACTTTTCAAGACTTCATCACCTCCTGTCCTGACAAAGGTCTTACATTAACTGATTAGCTCCCTTGTCTGGACACCCAAACTAAAACAGTTTATACACGTGGCTGCCAGCCTAAATGTTAAGTGGTAAAATATTTAGCAGCTATACATATGTAACCTTTATATATCTATGTAAGGTATCGAGAAAAGAACATTGCTGGGATGTTCATAGGTTGTAAAATGGGTCTAAAATTGTTCCAGTTAAGCGACACACCAGCAATGTCAGGCGTTTTGTTGTTGTTGTGTTAGGCTTCGAGGAGTGGCTTTAACACTTTTGTGTTAAGAAGACGTAGAGGTGTTTTATTTTCCAGCTTTTGGTTTAGTTTAGTTTTGAATGTTGGTGATGATCTGGAGGGAAATACTTGGGTGTAGTGTGGTCTATTTGTTTTTTATATTTAATTATATTGTCAACAACTTTCATCAAGATAAGATAAGAGAAGATAAGATTCGTTGTTACAGCAGCAACCACAGGTGCAGAAAAAATACAAGAATAGAAACAAGGAGTAGAAGTATGAGAAAAAATGTAAAAAATAAAATCAATATTCAAATTTTGAACAGCTTCAACCAAAAGATCCAACTGCACCACCCAGAGAAATATGGAGAAAAACTTCATCACCTAAATTCAACATTTAGGTTGAATTTAGTCTAGTCTGCTACATTTCATATTTTACCACATGTGGTAGCTACAGTATTAAGTGGATAAGTATTTCTGCTGTTCTCTCACAACTGACCCAAAAGACAAAAAACAGTTAAGTCTAAACTTTGACCAGCTGAGTCAAATGTTTCCTACACGTTAATGCATCACTTAATAATAAAATAATAACAATAATAATCAAATAATATATCAATAAAACATCACCATTCATCGAAGGGGACCATTTTGCAGAATGTCTTGCAAGCAATGCAACGACTTCTACTTTCGACATGGGAATGTCTACAGGGTGGTATTACTACTTTGAGTAAAAACATCAGGTAATATCAGCATTAAGTGTCATTCCTTTGAGATGAAACATTAACCAACAGTCCAGATGACTGTGTCAGCCCAGCTTGAAGGATTTTCTAATCTTATTCTCCCTCGTTGTTATTCAGCCGCTTATTAAAAGGCCAATTTCAATTTAAGCCTCCACCTGTGACTGTTTGATCACTTGAGTCTGAACTTATAAACACAGAACAAGGCTCTCACTTATCCAGAGGCGACAGCCAGGGCTTCATTCCCCCAAGTGTTTATAGTCTTGTTCTTGGTTTCTCATGCTGATTTCTGCTCTCGTCTCTCCCAGACCTGTCGTCTCACATTACCTTACTAATACCTCAGAGTTTGGTTCCACACACAAAACAGCAGGGATTCATTTAGTCGGCACTACACTGAAAGTACACGAGGCTCAGAAGCAAAAAGCAATCCCAATCAATACGGGATATGTGATATTAGTGCTATGGATTTTCATCCGGAATTGCTGCATTATAATGCTAAAATGTAATTGTTGGGGCTTGCATGAGGGATAAAATAATCTGCTGGGTTTTCAATCACTACCAATGACTTAACAATTACTTTGCACACTGATGTGCTGAGATGAGCGCTGAGATATCCGGCTCTAGCTTTTGTAATAGTTTCAGACACTCAAATACACACAGATCTTCGGGACACTTCCGAAAAGTGGAGAACGGGAGGTGTTAAAATCAAGTCAGCAGTGTTACATCACGTTTAATTGTTCAGACATTAAAACCTGTTTTATTTCACACAGACCTGCTGTACTTGGCTAGGAGCTGGTAATAGTTGATAACAGCAATGAATTACATAATTCTCTTTTAAACATCCAGCGAAGGAAAGTTGGAGGAAGAAGAGACACGAGGGAGGACAATGAAGTAGGTCCAAACATAACTCGGTTGGAAACATCAGTGAATGAGCCTCTATCATAAAACATTAAAAACGGCCACCTGTTCTGGTTAGCGATGCCAGCAAAGTCCATTTAAACCAGCCAGGGAACTGGAAGTAACAATTTATCGCCATGTTTGTGATTTAAAATCAAAGAAAAGGCCGACATTGTTTAACTTTACTACATAAAACAAAGGCCTTGCTGATTTATCACAGCGGGAAATGCGTTGGTTTTATTAATAACATCAGCGATGGCTGAATTCCGTATATACCTTCTTTGATTTGAAGTTTGTGCCTGCTGGCTTACCGTCGCTGTCGTGGCTTAGCAGGACTGTTGAAGGGGAGAGAGCTCTCAGTAATGTCAGTAGTAACACCGGGGCTTTTCTTACTATGACACATCAAAATGTCTACGTACTGTAAGGAAATTCCATTTTTCAAGATTAGCTCTTTGTCTCGAAACCTTGAACGCTGCGACACTTTAAACCACTTCCCAGTCATGTCTCAGTGATGTTTGTTTTAGCTTTGATGCCATCAAATGCTTCTGCTTCCTCAATATCAACTTCCTCACAATCCACAAGAAAACCCTGCGAAGGTCCGAGCCAGAAGGCACACCGTTTCTCTGCTGCGGCTCATTTCTGGTGCCGGGAATCTCACAGCTCTCTGAGAAAATTGCTCCTCATCTCAAATCCTCCATGTGTTGTCTTGATCTGCTGCCCTCAGATTTCTTCAAGAAAGTTTTTAGTTGCCTGGCAACAGATTTGTTGCTCATAGTCAATAGTTCACTGCTTTCAAATTTTCCCCAAAGCCCTAAAAACTGCAGTCATCAAACCACTTCTTAAAAAAGCTTCGTCTGGATCCATAAGTCCTGAATAATTACAGGCCAATATCAGAGCATTTATTATTAAAACATCGAGAAAGCTGTTTGTAGACAACTCAATAATTATATTATTATACATCATTATTAAGGTATTATGCAGTCCTTACATGCTTCATTAGCTATTATTAGTTATTTGGTTTCTTGTATGCAGATAAGATGCTATATACATAGTTATGTGACCAAACAACTATAGCTCATTAGACACCCTGAAAAAGTGTATTAAGAAATAATTCTGCTAAATTCCAGCTAAACAGAGACAAAGCTGGTGTTATTGTCTTTGGAGCTAAGGATGTTGTTATTGTTCTAATGTTATTCTGAATTCAGACCTTCAGCAATCACACTATGCCAATAATGTGGGTGGGTGATCTGAGCCTTAAACGGGTTATTTTACTTTGGTATTTACTTTTCAGATGAACTGCCATATTGCATTAATAAAAAATTTGCCATAGATATTTGACATATTTGTATATTTGCATTTATCTCTCGCCGGTTAAATTACGACTACGGGTTGTTTGCAGGTCTGTGCAAGACGGCAACCAGACAGCTTCAGCTGGTCCACAATCCAGCTACCAGGGGCTGTAACAAGAACCAAAAAGAGCTCAGCACATAACTCCAGACCAATTCGATAATGTGCCAGCCTCTGAAAGGATTTTAAAATCACTCGAATGGTTTCGGTCCAAACAGCATACCTGATCCATTGAAATCGCGTTTACTCAGTTTACCGACTGTCCTCACGGTTTAAACTAACCATTCAGCTGCTACGCCGTCTCCATTTGAAACAAAAGCCAGAAGATCTGACACTTGAAGCAAAGACAGACAGATAGATAAGTCTAAGCTGATTGTTTATGTGGGTATTATTATTTTTTTATCGTCATACTTGGTTTTACTTCTTTAATTATTTGCCTTTCAATCATTTCAACCCTGATTGTTTGTGCTTAAATATGAAATCAGATATGAACATAGAAATCTGTTGGCATTCATCCCTAAAGCTGGAGCTGACAGTTGCAGGAAGTAAAGGGAAGCAAGTAAAGGGTCACTATTGTAGTTTATATAGTGGGAAATCAGTCACTGTGTCTCATAAGCAAAAGCAGATCTGCAAACTGTGGAACAGAAGCCAAGTTCAGACCTCTATATACGAGTGAAAGAGACTCTACTCTCAGCAGCGTGATTGGGGCGAAGGGGCATCCACTACATCGAAAACATTTCAACTCGAGCAAACAGCGAGTTTGTGCACAACCTGAAGCTGTATGACTCAGCAGCAAACAATTTCCAGACATTTCCAGTTTCACACGTTTCCTGCACTGTGCTGGCCCGAGCAGACACGGTCTACTTCACACCAGCTCTCTCCTAATGCAACTTTGGTTGCTTGAAATTAATTAGCATGCAATTACATTTTTTTTTCTTTCAGAGGAAATGTTCATTTCTGTAGAATTGACTCAGATGCACATTGTGGTGGAAAATTGACCAGCTGTTGTCGTCCTCTGTTTAACCACAAGATTATAGAGCGGACATCAGTTTCGTTTCGTTACCACAGGAATGGTCAGTGACACATCTGAAAACTGACCTCCGAGCCTCAGTTTTGTGTTAAAGTAATACCAGACGGATGCTACAGATGTCATGGCAACCACTGAGCAGAGGACAAAATCCCATTTTACTCTGCATTAATGCTCCATTTAACATGAATTTAAGTGCTTCAAGCCTGTACTTCTTCTTTTTTTGGGCAGACTAACAGTGAGCTTCCTCCGGGGACAGATCATTCGCTGTACAGACGATGGGAGGACAGTGAGGGAGGGAAGATCAAGATGAAATATGGCTGTGTTTTACACGGGCCTTTTGAGTGTGAAAAGTGGAAAGAGGCCTTCAGTATGTGGATTTCGGAGTATCCCACATACTCTACTAATGACTCTGAGTTCACTTAATGTTTTTATCAAATTGGACAAGCTGTGCTCTGTTATGACTGTGAGTGTACGCAACTGTACAGCTAGGGGTGAAAACACCGGCCATCTCAACACGCAAGTTAAACTGATGTGGTTTTGTTGTCATGAGTAAATGGGTGACTTTTATTTTTGCATGTTCTCAAATTAACGGGGAGTAGCCACCACAGGGTGTTACTAGTGAAAAGCATCTGAGAGCTGGATGATTCATAAGAAGATGTCAAACTGGGTTGTATTCATTAAAATTCCAAGAATAGGACGGCTGGTCTTGGGTCAAATCATCTGACCGTTTATACCTCCTAATGAGTTTCAATAGTTTGATGGAGCGAAGGGAAAAAAAACAAAAAAAACAAAAACCAAAAACGCAGCAGAGTCCAGAAAAAAAATAGGAATTAAAAAGAAAATTAAAAAGGGACTCAATTTTTGCTCCAAATCAATGTGTCGTTATCTGGCAGCATATTGCTTTGGCAAATCCAAAACTTGCTCATAAATCCCTGCTATTCCCTCAAAGCACTTGAAACAGAGGACAAAATTATTTACTAGCATGCCAGATAACTTCCCAGAGTCGTTAAATCTTCATAATAAGGAAACTGCTGGGTCTTGTCCTGCTGTCTGACAAGCCTCCAAATCAGCAACACGGCTCACGAGTCCACAGCTCACGGGACTACGTGATCAAATGCATATTCATTGTTGCCATATATAAAATTAGAAAAACCTCATTCAACCCCTCACCTTAACAGAGGACTTCTGTGCCTACGCCTAGCTTGCCCTCTCTAAAGTACAGATACAAACACTGGAATTGGTAAAAACTCCTCCACACGCGGAAGCTACGACCCAGAGACAGCCTGTCGTGTTCATTTTGATTCCCCTTGAGATAAAGAAGCACGGCTGATTCTGACTCCGCTCAGCTAAGTAAAAGTACTTCAAACAAGCTTAAGGCTTGTGTGAGAAGCCTGTCAATTACAGTCTGTATGTGCGAATGGGAGAGAGGTGTCGTCACGTATCACCTCATTCACGCATTCACTCAGCCTTAGGCACAGAATGTGTCCTTAAGGTCAAAGACTTTAGAACGATCTACATCTTTTATCTTTACAACGTATTATATAAAGGTCTCAGTTACACTAATCGTTGTGTTTACTTGCTAGACTCAGAGGGTGGGGGGAGTTTTCATTCTGCAAAGAACCAAAGCCTGAACTTTAGGAACACCGCCTCCGAGCACATGAAAATTACAACTTGTTAAAAAACTTCGAGTGAAGCGTTTAAAAACAATGAGCCACTGAATTATTGAAAAGGTTGCTGTGCAGTAAAAGTCAGTTCAGCTCTTCATGCGTGTGTGCCTGTGTGTGTGTTTTTGGTGATGCTGTCAACATCTGCAGAGGCATACATGTCCTGATTTTTTTTTTTTTTTTTTAAACACACATTCTCATATATACACTTACAGTATGCACACATACACACACACACACAGACACACACATACATACTGCTGCACCTTCATTGGCTCCATTTCAAACCTTTCAATAATTCAGTGATTCATCTTATAAATATGTATGCCCAATTTGTAAGAGACGTAGTGTGTGTGCATGTGTGTCTGTGTGTGTGAATGTATATATGTGTGTGTGTGTGTGTGTGTTAGAGAATAAGAGCTCCATCTGGTTTTAAGTATTTTCTTCTTATTATGGCAAGTGAGGAAGCAAAGCCTACTAGTGGCTCCCATTCCCCTTCAGATACACACACACACACACACACACACACACACACACACACACACACACACAGTCATATACTTGTTCTGTGTGTGTGTCTAAATAGCTGCAGTTAAAGAGCTGAATCAGGTTTGTACTCTCACCCTACTTAGTGTGGCACGACCGTCAGCCAAAAGGTCAAGGCCTTGCAGTGTGTGTGTGTGTGTGTGTGTAAATGAAGATGATTATGTAAATGAGAGAGAAAGAGACAGAGTATCATCTGATTCAATCATAAAGAGGTGACTACCCTGACACGAGGCCACAGAGGATATCTGATATTTACTGTACTGTCACAGTACAGTTTGGCTTCAGTGTCCTGTAAGTATGATGATGATTCATTCTCGGTAGATTCAAAGTTTAACCTCTTCACATGAAGTAAGAAACGTTTACACCTTACCGTACGTTTCCTTCTAAATGTATCTGCTGTAACTACAGATGTGGAGCTGTGCGTTGTGCTTGTCTTTTTTCTGTCCTCATGTTTGCACTACAATCATGTAACAGAACCGTCCTTCACAGCAGCTGTCAGAGAGTCTGGGTTTTAGCCCAGTGGTTGAGTTTGATGTCCAGTTTAGTGTCATTAGTTGCTGTAGTTATTCTCAGTTTACAGAATCCAGACAATGTAGCCACTGAAAACAGCAACAGGATTAAATTTAGCTGGTAAAAGATTCAGGTTATTACATTTTGGTTCATCAAAATGTGAATCATAAACTTTGTTTACAATTTATTAGATATATTATAAAAGAGTTTCACCATTATTAACAAACACATCTGTCTATTGTGTGATGATAATGGAACAGAGTTTCAATCTCTCTGAAAAAGTAAAAATAACGATTAATTCTTCATCTGATGTTTGTTGCTGAGAGTTGACAGTACATGGGTCGAATGTTTTGAGTTTGTGTAGAAAAGTTCATGTTCTGGATTTATAAGACCAGACCACAGATTGGTTTATGTGCATCTGCTCCTGCAAGTGACTCACTATACGCAGCATTTTAGAAATATCTAGAGTGAGATTTACAGTCCCCTGTTTCTGAATATGTTGTCTATATGCTTCCGTCCCACTGTGCAGGCCAGCATTTTCTGCAGTAATGATAATTCACTATCATTAAAGTCTCCCATAATAATGCTACAGGCTATAGCTACCAAGCAGACACCTCAGTAATCCTCCAACAGCCTGCAGTGCATTTTCTGCAAAAAAAAAAAAGAGACACCCATTTACACAGATACACGCCCTTTAACTTCCAACCATGTCAAATTCACACACAGCCATGCATGTACACACACACTCACACAAAATCCATAGCTACATGTGCAAACACTGCAAGGACACAAAAGTTAATCAGTTATTGGTCTCATCTTCAGCCTGTCAGTGTCGCTGCTGCTATCGCACTTCACTCAGCGCCCTGTGTGCGTTTCAGTGTGTGTGCGATGGGTGGTGTGTGAACACAGCTTACCAGCAGTGTATTCTGAACAGCTCCACCTTGTGCTCTCTCTCTCTCTCTCTCTCTCGCTCTCTCACACACATATTTTTAACCCTGCTCTGTGATTGACAGACCATATTTTGGTCATCCAGAAAGGCTAAGACACTCAGGTGTAAAAGGATGTTCTCCCCCTCCCTCTTTTTTCATCCATCCCTCATCCCCTCCTCCCTTTCTTATCTGTCTCCGTCCTTTCCCTCTCAGCTCTGTGTGTGTGTGAGTTCCTGTGTGTGCATGAAAGTGTGTGAACGCTCGCCTGATGCAGCTCCCAGCCTTTCACTGAAATGTTATTTAGCCAACCAATTAGATGTAGGGAACAGCAGGTGAGCCCCGAGCTCTATCCAATCAATGACCTTAATCCTGCCTAATCAACCAATTAAGATTCTATTATCGGCACAAAATCACACACATACACACACATACATACACAAACACGCTGGAAGTGCGACGTTAGTCTATATACTTGTGTTTATATTTGCAGAGATCTTGTATCAATTCAGGAATAACTGAAGAGGCAGGCTTTTATTGTGCGTCATCTAAAGGGCATGTCGAAAACAAAAGAAATATACAACAGTTTGTGCTTCCGTGTACAGTCAGCTCCTAACGTATGGAGGCCTTTTGAAAGAATTAAATCTTGTTAACAATAAAAATTTTCTTGGCTCAGAGTCATAAAAGTGTCGCACTGTTTTTTTAATCCAATTAATTACCATAAACATCCTGCTCTTTCTCCATCCCTGACGTGTCTCTCCCTCATCTACTATACAGCATAAAATAAAAGTCGGAAACTCCATAAATGTTTTAAGTGAATTGTGCGTGTGCATTCTCAAGAGTCATGCAGAGTGTTATTTGCAATTTAAATCCCCCCCACCCCCCGCTCCTTTAAATCTCTTCCAAGATCTTTGAGCCGCAGTTGGGAAAACTGAAATGGAGATCACTGTAAGTGATGGACCAGTGTGGATGATGTGAGCAGATCCACAGATAAAACAAACAAGCAAGCAGATAGAAGCAAACATATGAAAGCACATCGGAAAATAAAGCAGAGGGGCAACGAATTGAATGAGACATTTCTTTTTCTTTCTTTTTTTTTTTTACCCAGAAACAACCAAAAATTTTATGTTTTCTTTAGTAATCCTGGAGGAAAAAAAAACATCTATGCCTGGAGGGATAAAATTCTCTTTAAAACAAGGCTTTGTCTCACAAATATGTGGACATGTGTAATTGTGTTTGTATGCATAAAATGACAGAGGGGGCTATTCTGATACTCAGCTGCGCTGACATCCATCCTCTTTGTGTACCTCTTAATGCCTCTCCTCATCCCTCCCTCACCTGCATTACACTTCTGTAGTGACTGAGATTCCTACATTTATTCAGATTTATTTTGGTCCAGAGTATCTCAAACAAGGCAAGTAATTGTTTGCTCTGAGCAATAAGATGTGGGAGGGAGTGTTGGAAGAGATAGACAGAGAATGAGAGCACGAAGCAGGGAATTAAGTAAGACCTAGAAAAACTAAAACTGTACAATAACAAGGACATACGAGTTTTGCGGATACAGACAGATGAAAAGAATAAGTGGCTGAAGGAGGGAAGTGTTTGTACTTTAAGTGTGTCACTTATTTATGTTGAAGGAAAGGATAGAAAAAAAAAAAAAAAAAGGCCAGTTTGGACTGTTGTTTTCAGACACGCAGCTGATCTAAGAAAACACTCGCTCCGTTATTGATTTGTAATGAGCTTGTGTTTGTGAACTATTCTTTAATATTGCCATCATTATCATAATTATTATCATTTTCACCATTTGGATGGGACAATGTAGAGACAGCCGGCAACATGGCAAACACAAGGAGAATGATATGCAGGAAAGAGTCTGGCCAGCTAGGAAGCAAACCAATGACTCGCCTGCTCAGAGTACATGGACTCATATTGTATGCGGCCTTAACCGTTCGTCTATCTGGTCAGTCCGAGTTAAACTACTCTACATTCTTTGGTTGCAACCACACTAACAACAGTGATCGAGGTCGGTCATATGCAGATCAAATGCTGATTGTTGGAGCCAAATGCCATCAAGCATTTTGGCACCGACAGGAGGCGGACACAATGGCTGCGCCGCTTTCCCCGATCTTAAAAGTAAAGGGAGCGTTAACAAATATAATCAGCAGGAAAACCAACCGGTCCAGTCGAGAAAAACAAACACAACAACCGACACTTGGTCAGGAATTTGAATCTCGCGGTTGTGAGGCTGCTGCTGCTGATTTGGATGTTTGGTACTTTTCATTTACTGCAGATTAAAAAAAAAAAAAAAAAAAAAGAGACCACAAACAAACAAACATTTGGCTGCAAGCTTCACACCAGCATTCTTCTGCCAATCTTGTTCAGTCACGAAGTCTTTTAGCTGATTTTCAGTGCTCTGTTATCCTGTGTCATCTGTGTTGCCATGGCGTTAGGACACATCCTATCGCTCAGTAAACTATTTCAGCTTCCTTGTGGAAGTAAATACATTTTTCTAATATCCTCGCCGTGTGTGTGTGTGAGACAGAGAGACACAGAGAGGATGTGTGTGCGCTGCATTGCGTTCAGCACAAGCTGAGACTGGGGAACTGTTCTTTACATCTGCCTTAATTGAACCGCACTCAAGCATAAATTAGTTCACTCTGCCAACTTTGCACTTTCTACTGTTTGTGCGTGTGTGTGTGTGTATGTATGTGAGTGTGTATAACTGTGTGCTTGCCCACATGTGTTTGTGTGTTTGATAAGTAGATTACAAACTGGACGATGTTTTGCTTTCTCTTGCTTTTTCTTTGTGGCTCCGTGCACAATCACAGTTTATATAACGAGGGCGTGCACTGATTTTGGTCGATTTGATTCTTTTTGTCCTGCTCCATCTTTGTGAGTTTTGGTGTTCACTGATACATTTCCAGGTCGAATTAGTTTTCCTCCTGCATTGACCAGCTTTAAGTATTTATTTGGGATTCTGTCGCTGTCCTTTTCACATCTCTCTACTTCCACATCCTACCAAGGCTGTCAAACTTGCTGGCTCTTCGCCGCCATCTCTGAGGGATATCCTGTTCGGGCCCCAAAACTCTTGTCCTGTTTGCAGCCATTTTAAAAGAAACTGCTGTAAAATGTTAAGCTATATTAATGAAAAATTGCCTGTCTCTTCAGTTCAGGGTGACATTAGAAAATCAGATTGTGTGATCAGGGTAAGGCCACTAAGATAAACCCACCACAACCCCCCCACCACTGATTGTAACAGTGCTGTTTCTACTTGTCTTTGTCAATTTTTTTTTTTTTTTTTGGTGTGCTTCATGTTTTTTAATATCCTGAACATTCAGGTACAAAACATTACCAATCGGTCAATGTCAGGATGGCAGGCCATCGGGGAACGCCTCGGTTTTCCCAACGAGCTGCTCCAAAAATTGGGCCACAGTGTAGAAAAAGTGAGAGAGAGAGAGTTGAAGAAGAGGGACAAAGAAAAGTGGCTACACTCCTGGCTGGCCTTCATCTCCCTCACATCCACCTCCCTCTTCAGCTACTGTGGTCTCTTTGATTTGGTGTATGTGCCAGTCTGCGTCTACACAATATCAGGAAAAAAAATATTCAAATTTCGCCGCTGTGCATCCAACAGCAGGTGAGAGGATCCAAGACCACAGCTCCCAGTCCAGCCCCCAGTAGGCCCAGTCGTGTTTTTCCGCAAAAGTGAGCAATCATGAAATCAGCAAGCTTTTCTGAGTCTGTTTGGGGAGGATCATGTAGCTTCGGTGGGTAAAGGTTGATTTGTTTTCCGGATCTGGTGGGATGAGAAATTTGACAAATGGCTAATTAAAGTCATCAAAGTCCGACATCAGCTCAGATCTGCAGGATTTTATGACACAAAGATCCAGTAAAGGAGGAAAAAGCCCTGTCCAGTATGGACTCTAATCTCTCTCTCCCGCTCCAATAACCTGTAGCCTTCCACAAATTATCACAGTTAATGTCATCTCCATTAACCGTCTGATTATGTGTGAAAAGGCTTTTCATTTTGGTTTTATCTTTTGGTGGGCCGTTCCAGAGTCAAAAGTCTTGGGCTGGCATTTTTTCCTGCCCTGTTCCTGGCTCCGGCTCAGGGGCCTCCTCTCTCTCTCAGGTCTCTGGGCTTGTGTCCAACAAGCCTGTTTGATAATTAACCCAACCATTCATACTCATACTGCAATAAGAGATCCATAAGAGGACAAGTTTAAAATTAAGTAATTTTAAATGTTTAATAAAACAACCAATGCGCTCAATTCTTGTATAAAATGTACTTCACACATCCAAATGTCGTTCCTGACTCTCATGCCATGCTTTCAATATTGGATCCATTAAATCCAACCAAAAAAAATGCAAATGGATCCTGTCCTTTAATCTTCCTTTGTCCATCTGTGTTTTCTTAAGAAATCTAATCAACCAGAGCGGACTCTTTCTGTTGTGCTTCCTATTTTGTTCTTTCTTTGATGAACTACAATTAAAATTACCTTCAGGTGAGCACCCCCCCCCCAAAAAAAAGAATTATTCCAGCTCTGGCTGATTTAGACTGTAGAAACAGCTGAAAGGATGGTGGCTGTGGTGAAAAGAACGAGAGTCGGAGTGGTCACACAGAGTCGGGTTGTTTTAAGCTTCCCGGATTTGTGGTGGATTTGAAGTGTTTCAGTTTTTATCTTCAGTAAATCATCGCTCTTTATGAGGACGACTTGCCTGTCATCCTAAAACAGCAGAACCGTCACATCTGGAATCCACAACATTATGCATAGATGCGTTTCCTCAGTTCAGTCACTTTCCTGCCTCATCAGTAATCTGCACTGAGAAACCCCCCCCCCCCCCCCCAACACTGCTCCTTTAGTCACCTTCCTCCCCTCCTCGTCCTTTTTGACCTTCTCTCATCCATCTCACATCTGCACACTCCAACTCTGTGTTTTGCTCTCTGCAGGACACAAAGACATAGAAGTTCCTCTCATGGGTTTTGAGTTGCGGGTGTATGAGTTGTCATGTGGCGCAAAAATAAATAGATACAGAGGAGAGGCCAGTAGAGAACAGGAAAGGACGGCGAAAGGACACGAGGAAGGGAGGGTCAAATGGGGGACAATTGAAAACAAGGGAAAGTGTCTTGAGTGCAGAGTCGGTTGATGGTAACTGTGCTGTTGCTCTCAGCCACACTACAGTCCGGTGTTAGTGGTGTGTGGGGGCAGATAGGAGTGTGTCAGCACTCAGATGATAGAGACAACCGGTGATCAGAAGCTATCAGAGCATCACATTCTTGGTTTCTTCTTTGAAATTTGAAACTGGGGCACTTATGTGACCCTTCTTGTCAAAGTGTGTGTAAAAAAAAATGTGTGTGTGTGTGTGAGAGAGAGAGAGACAGAGAGAGAGAGAGAGAGAAAGAAAAGTCTTCCCTCAGGTCACACCACTACAAGGACAAAGAGGCAACATATTGTGTGTTTTAGATTTTGTGATTGTGTGATATTTAACCTCCAATTACATGCATTATCAAGCCTGGAGGAGATAAAACTACACTGTTTAGCCAGATACTTCAAGCACGATGGGAGATGAGAGCCGCTGGAGATGAGAGGCTGCAGAGGAGAGAAGGAGGGGGAGGAGGAAGACGTCGTCTTAGGGTAGAGAGGCGGGAGAAAACAGAGAGACATACGAGGTTGAGGACAGAAAGGATATTGAGAAAGGAGAGATGTGTCAGACGCTTTGGTATTGGGAAGTAATGTGACAGTGTGTATGATCACATTTCAAAGTTCAGGAAATGCATCACAGTAACTAAGCCGGGTAACTAAGCTCATCGCCTTCGACACAAATACAGATGTGTTTATTTTGTCTGGGAACATTAAGTTGAGAGATTATTTCAGGAATATGCTACTGTAGTTAAGGGCAGTGAAAAAGTAGGAAAATATCCCCCTGGCAACCCCCGAGTTGTTTCATTTATTTATTTGCATATTGCATTTTCTTAGTTGGTTGCTGCAGCTGTATCTCTGCTGTTAAGCAAGCTGGTATCGATCCGGAATATTAAGAGCCATCCGACGTCAACATCAGCATTCAGCCTGCTCAGAGAGTTTGGATAGGTTTGACAACGAGGCTTAAACAGAAGCTGGGAGGTCCAACACTATAATGCCAAAAGTATTCTGCCCTGACCTGCATATGAATTTAAGTGACATCCCATTCTTAATCCGTAGGGTTTAATATGATATCGGTCCACCTTTTGCAGCTATAACAGTTTCAACTCTTCTGGGAAGGCTTTCCACGAGGTTTAGGAGTGTGTTTATGGGAATTTTTGACCATTCCTCCAGAAGCGCATTTGTGAGGTCACACACTGATGTTGGAGGAGAAGGCCTGGCTCTCAGTCTCCGCCCTAATTCATCCCAAAGGGGTTCTATCGGGTTCAGGTCGGGATTCTGTGCAGGCCAGTCAAGTTCATCCACACCAGACTCTCTCATCCATGTTTTTATGGACCTTGCTTTGTGCACTTTTTGGTGCACAGTCATGTTGGAACAGGAAGGGGTCATTCCTAAACTGTTCCCACAGAGGTGGGAACATGGAATTGTCCAAAATCTCTCACATACCATAACATACGGTATATGGTATAGTATGGTGGCATACCAATAGATTTTGGACCAGTGCACCAGCACACAAAGCATGGTCCATACAGACATGGATGAGAGAGTCCTGACCTCAACCAGATAGAACACCTTTGGGATGAATTAGAGCGAAGACTGAGAGCCAGGCCTTCTCCTCCAACGTCACTGTGTGACCTTGCAAATTCTGGGAGAATGGTCAAAGATTTCCATAAACACACTCCTAAACCTCGTGGAAAGCCTTCCCAGAAGAGTTGAAGCTGTTATAGCTGCAAAGGGTGAAGCAACGTCATATTAAACGTCACTTAAGTTCATATGTGAGTCAGGGGAGGTGAGTGAATACTTTTGGCACTATAGTGTATGTAATGTAAATGTATAAATGTATATGGCTGCTAAATATTTCAATATTTTAAATCAACATTTTCTGAAAACCATAAAAATGTGTAACATTTTAAATTGCGAAAAGTTCAAAATAATAATGAACCTGATTCAAATAACTCCCATATGCAGTGAAATGAACGCACATCAAAACTGTCGTGGATCAACGGGGAGCCGAGAGCTGAATATTATGGGATGAGATGAGCAAAGTTTGCACTCAGGCTGTATGGGACATATCTGTGTCAAAGACATGCTGACAACCCAGAGACATAACTGGATAATGGTCATACAGCTCATACAACTTTCTGTGTAAACAGAAGCCTTAAATTGAATTGGTGTTGGATTCTTTCTGAGAACTGTTCACCTTAAAAAACTCTGGTGTGATGCAAACTTTGATGCCTTTGATTAGAATAAAATAAAGACTTTTTTTATTTGACAAAGATTCCCTCAGAAGAGAATTGTCTCCTGCAGAGGGGATTATAAATTAGTGGACTACGGTGATCTTTCAAGCTGACTTGACCTGACTTTACGTCTCACAGTATAAAACAACATTGACTGAAATCAGATGATAAATTGTTTTCTCGAGGAATGATTCAGGAAAATGTTCTGGCACATTTTTAGTTTGATCTTTATAGGAAAACCTCATGTTGGCTCAACCTGATGCGGCTTTGTGTGTTAAATGGGCTGAATATTTCTGGTTTAATGAGGTGAAAATGTTTTAATTTGGTAGGTGTACACTTCTATCACTGACATACATGCGGCTCATTTATGACAGTCTCTTCAGTAATGCCGATATTATTGTGATATTTAAGTCATTTAATATGGAAATTAAAATCTGCGAAAATCTTTTTTTTTTTTTTTTATCTTGATCTTGATGAGAGACGTCTTGACCGGGAGTCGGGACAAGTTCTTTAATGTCACTTTTGTCTTTAGGGGACACAAGTCAGATTTTAAGTCCAAGCTGAGTGACTCTGAGGCACGATGAGCTGCATAACCATCACACCATCTAATGATCTCGTGTTATTATATCCACCTAATTGTGCTTTGAGTGGTGATCCTTTTCCCATTAGTAATTAGTAATCCTTAATCTTTGAGCAACCTGCATTAGTAGCAGAAAGACTCCTGTCAAAACACATAATTCAAAGAAACAAATTGCTGGCATATCATACAGTGGTGTGTGCGGGGGGTAATGCTAATGGGGACATTTGGGAGAATGATGACACCCCTGTGCTCTGTGCCGCTGGCTGAGTGCAGTGATCACAGTGGTACTCCACAACAGAGTGATCTAAAAACAAATGAAAAAGGATGATTAGAAAACTTTGACGTGATCGTAATCATATATCACACAGCTCTGTTTAACGTACTGCCATCCACGGCCACCCGCACTGATTTGGAAAGCAACTTTATGCCTCACAGTATGCTTTTGTTTGAGATGCACAGATTGACAGAATATTTTTCTGAAAAGCAGATTACTGCTGCAAACCGTGAGATGATTTAGAGACAACTCAAGATCCAAATCGTGCAGCACTTCGTCATCTTTCTTTGCACTGAAATAATCAGTGAGAAATCTTGGTCTAAATTACATTTTAATATATTAATGTACGTAATTCAGTCTAATCATATGGATCATTTTTGTATAATTTAAAAATCATACGGATTCATTAATTCATTCAGTCATTCACTTACACATTGTGACCTGACTCATGAAATTGGATTGGCCAAGGCGGGCACTTTTAAAATTAGATTTTCTCCTTTATTGAACTATTTTATATACAGAGCCTGTGTGGTCTCAAATGAGAATACCAGTTTGTTTGGAGGGAAGTGAAGAATGAATTCAATATTGACTTACTCCAAAAATATCAAACTCTGCTCTTTATAGTTGCAATCAGCATCTTGAACAAGACAACAAACGGCTCATCAGCGCTGAAACCAAGACTGATGCAACTGATGCAACTCTTCAATATGTCACCTTGTGTGTAAAAAGCAGTGATTGTGTGTTTCTTCCAATTGCAACGCCTACAAGTGTGCTGCTATAACGGTCTGTTCTGAGCTGTGAGGAGAAGTTAAATTGCTCCTCAAATTCCGGATAATGGATGAAAAATTCAATCAGACCGCAGGAAAAACAATCAAAAAGGAAACTGTAGCAGATTGGTGCAGAAGTGATACACCGCGCCACATTTACCCAAAATATATCCCAGATAGATTCATGAAATCATTTATATGTAGGAGAATTTCACTTGTCATGTATTTAACTCTGAGATGGGAAGAAATCTTTGTTACCCCCCCCCCCCCCCCCCCAAACACAGGAGCAGTGATGAGATTCAGGAGAAATTTCCAGATTTCACTCTATTTTGTATTTCCAGCAGGCGCTCTCCATTGCAATCTAGTCAAAAGGAAAAAAAAAAAAAAAAAAAAAAAAAAGAGCTAATGCAGAATTTAACAGCAAAGCCTTCTTTCTCTCTAGGCTCAAAGAGCGATCTTACAAAATCCACTATAAAAGTGGAAATCAAACCGGCTTCTCTAGCAGGAGCAGCCTCCACAGACGGAAACGTAATGCAGCCACAGGGCACGTTTTCTAATCTGTGAATGGCGCGGCGCTCACGTTTTCTTGACCAGAAAATCTCACTCATGGGATGTGTAGCACTGTATAATCCACAGCTGAATGATACGACTTCATACTGGTGTCTCTGGAGGACATTACAAACAGAACTAAAGGTACAAGAGTGTTTTGCAGGGGAGAGTAAATTACAACACTTTATCGCATAATAATTCTTTGAATGTGCTGAAGATCAGAGCTTAATGGCTGAAAATAACAATCCATGTCCCTGAGGGTGAAGTTGTTTTTTTTTTTAATGCCATTTGCCTTTTTCTGATGTGCCTGTTCCTTTCTGCTTCCTGGTTGTTTTCTGTATTTCAGACTGCACTCAGTCTCTTAGACCTGCACATGCGTATTACCTTGACACATGTGTGACCTTGATATATCATGGATTGGTCCAAAACACATGATGAGACGAGATACGACTTTCTTTTTGTTCTCTATCGTACCTGTGTCCCCCTCTGGTCCTCCACCACTCTTTCCTTCAACAATGTTAAAATGCTTTTGCTCCAATAGCTCAAATCAAGGGTATAGCAAATGGTCTTTTGACATCAACCATTCATTTCGAGTGGATCCACAAATAGCTGAGGCTTCAGCCGTCACTCCCCGCAGCGAGCGCACTGATGTAGGTTTCATTTTAACCTACCTTGTGCTGCAGCTTTGTTCAGCGACCTCGGTGCGGGACGCGCCAAGCCTCCCTCTCAGCCCAAGATCCAAACTCGATCACGTCGGGGTCACCAATTATGTTGTGGCAGAAAGAGGTGGATCAAAAGAGGAATCAGATGGGGAATCTCTTTATTCTCAGCAGCCCTACTAACAACGCAGTCAGAGACAAAATCCCAAAATTACAGAAGATGACATGACAGGCTATGTGTGTGTATTGGGTGGGTAGGCTTCATCCTGTTTACCAGAGCTTTTGGCCATCACAACTTCCAAAGGAGGGGGGGGGGGAGTCAAAGTCACAAGTCAAGTAAATCGCTGCCCACAAAACTGTAGCCCACCTTTGTTGAAATCATCTGAAGTTATGAACCCATGTTTGGTTCAGCTGCTGAAACAGATTTATGACAGAAAAGCTGCTGATGGTTTTATTCTTCCTGAACACTTTACCGTCCTTTCAATTAAGAACAATACTGGGACATGTTTAATTACAATTCCGTCACAAATAAAGCGTCAAATGTTGCCAAATTGAGTCAGTTCATCACTGACCAATATAAATATCTATAGATATATTGAGAAAGATTATTTTTAGTTAAGGAATGGGATTAGGGGCCATCATTGTGTTAAGTTTCAGTTTTAGTGGAGTCACTGACTTAAAGCTTGACATCCCTCCTCTCTGCTTTTCACTTCCTTTCCTGCATTATATTTGCCATGTAGGCACACTGGGTGAAGGTAAATTAGACACCTGATTACCTTTATGAACAAGAAAGAAATCAGCATTCTCCAGGACAAATCTGCTTGGAGAAAATCAGCTTTCTATAAATCTCTCAAAGAAGCCAAGCTTTGGACTCGGACATTTAGATCATTAGGTAACTGAACAATAACAACCACAATCTGGTTATTTAAGTGCATGTATTAACAGTCACTGAACTGTAGTGAAGCAGAAGTAGTGTGGGTGCTCTTTTAGTTAACGATTCAGGTTTTTTGACTTTGAATGAGCGAGATAATTTTTAGGCATTTAATAAAATTATTTATTGTGAAGGTGAACAGCTGAAGGGGATATTTACAAAAGGCGTGTGACTGCTGCAGTGCATATATTGGGCTCATGCAATATGTATTTTAAGGTGCTCCTGATAGCGGTGTAAAAAACGGGAGGGAATGAAAGTAAGATTGAAAAATTGTGATGATTATGACTTTTGACAGGTTTGATAAAAAAATACTCAACGCTTTAACGTTATTGCTTGAATGAGAGAAAGAGGGTTGGAGTCGCAGGAAATTCATGTCCACGAGGATCCTCAAAAATGTAGAAATACAAAGACGAGTGTGCTGCATGATGTGCCAGATGTTAGATTGTCAAAGAGCACTGGTCTGATGAGTAACACATGTTCTACCCTGTGTATAGATTCATAAGTGTACTTCTAAACTAAAACTTCTCAGACAGTTTAGAATGTAAACCCAAATGAGCAGCAGATGCCTCAGAGCTCAGTCGTGACGCTCGCCGACAAGCAAAACACTTTGATTTCACTGTCCGAGGAAATGCACATCTGCTAATGTTCTTTCGCAGTCTTTAAAATGGCATCTGGACAGGCCCAGGGCAGAGCCGAGAGTCCCCCCCAGCAACATCATTATGGTCTGCGGTTAGAGGAGGCGTGAGGGTGGACGACTAACGCACAATGTGAGGAGTGCATGCCTGTTGCCTTCCAGCCCCTGGCAATACATTAAATATGTAAAGTCATTTGGCCCAACATCACTCTAGAGTGCCAATAATGGAGCAGGAAGAGAAGAGGCTATAATAACTCTTTTCCAGCACAGCAGTGAGGCGGCAGCTCCCCGGGCTGCAGGATGATTTGGACCTCACTCTGACCGTCCATACATTACTAAAGCGGAGCGGGAAATGAAAGCCAGAATGTAGACAGAAGACACACATTGGCCTGAGTCACCGGAGTCACAGAGAGGCGATCTTTAACTGGCCCGGGCCACAAAGGGAGCAAAACAACAGACCAGTGCTTTAAAATTCTGCAAATTAAAAGGTTTCTCTACTGAATAAATCATGAGTGAGTGTTTTTCCTCGTCATTACACTTTCTGCACAAATGACTGCAGAGGGATTCCTTGACTAATTAACCTCTTTCTCATCAGCAGCAAAACACACAAAAACAATGGCCTCTATTTTGTTTGATATCAGGAAGGAAAAGAAAGTGGCACAGAATGTCCTCGATTCTGTGAAGCACATTACGATTCGTGTTTTTTTTTTTCCCTGAACCCTTCCCCCGTTTGGTCTTTACTATTCCTCCCATTTGCACCTCCTTTCTGTGAAATATATTGCTCTGAGCACTTGAATATGTAGCCATCCTGAGTCTGTTGGGTGAAAAATGGCTTTCATCTTGGATTTGAGCTAAAGCAAATTACCCCTCTGGTGGTATGGATCACTTTTAAGGAGGTAGGTTTAGAGACTGAAAATGGGAGAGAGAGGGAAAGCGAGGGGGGAGGAGGTGGAGGGATGCTGTGGGGTAAAGAGCAGCTGTAGAAATGTTGTATTTTGATAAAAGTAAAAAAAAAAAAAAAAACAACAACTCAAAGAGCAGGGAGGGGGTGAGTCAAAGAGTAAGAAAAGGCATTAATGAGATAAAACAATTTGATATTGTGGCGTTGCTCGGGAATTCCAGTGAAGAGCAGCAGCAGTCGGGCTCTTTGTTGAACCGACAACAGAAATCTGTTTAAAGCCGCCACATGACCCGCGGCACATCTCGCTCAGGTGCACAAATGACGAGGCTATCTCAAACCAGGATTTATTTAAGTAAACAAATCCAATATGAAAAGTACTTTTGGTGGCATGCAAACGACCCCCTCTGTTCTTCCTAACATTTGTTTTTTTCCATTTTTCTGAGGCTTGGGGGGGGATATTTCAAAAAGTTGCTAGCAGATAGAAGTTTTAATCACCAAACAGGGTAGCTTGTGCATAAAACTTTGCTGCTGAAAAATGTTGACATCCATTTTAATCAAATTCACAAAACATGACAGGGACAAGAAAGAGGAAGAGGTTGAAAAGGGTGTGGACTCCTCAGCTTGGGGGGGCAAGAAGAGTGAGAACAAGGATGCGAGGGAATGATAGCAAACTCTGCCCTGAAGCATGTATGTGTTGTGTTGTGCCAACAACAAGCACACAATTATCTAATGACAACCCCCCGATAGCACCCTGTCCCTTGTCTCACCCAGCATATCGCACTGCCACTCTGCTGTTGACTCAGTCTCAACACACACACACACACACACACACACCACACAAGTCCATCCATCAGGCTGTAGTGATGACAATAAGCGCAGTGGCTGCAGGCGAGCTGGCTGATAGGTGCGTTTGACAGATGGTCTCATCATTGCAGGCGCCAGAGAGACATCAAACCTCCTCTTTAACATTCCCAATGACTTCTTTTTTTTTTTACCTCCTTATCATTCACCACATTTTTTTTTCTACTTTCCCACAGAGCCTCATCAAAATGTTATATCTCAAACATGTTAGCTGACCAAAGAAACAACTCTACTTTTAGCTCATTCAACATTTATTTCCAACTGCGGTGATCTGCGATGACGAGAAGAGATGATAAAAAAAATAAAAATGCACGAAGAGGACATGAGATGAAAGAGATGAGAGCTTATATGAAAAAGGATGAAAAATTGATGGGAAAAGATGTTGGATGAGATGAGCTGGAAACACGTGGATAGAGAAATCAGACGAGGAGGAGAAATTAGATTTAAAGACCCATGAGAACGAGCTGTGATACACAAAAGTTGGATGGATAAATTTGATCTTATAGATGAGGTATTACAGTGGATGAATTATATTAAAGAAAGACAATTCAGTGAGATTGAAAAGAGGTTGTTAGATGATATAATATTGAAAAAAGAGAACAGATGAAAGAAATCTGATGCAAGAAGCAGACATTTGATGTCACCTTACAGTGTTTGGCTTTTTTCAATATTTAGTTTGGTACTAAAAGAACAGCGAGGTTCAGTAGATTTTTCCTCGCACCACAAATTACACAGCAACTCTCATCTCCTTTTTCCAAAATCATCTGTAGTCTTTCACAGCTTCTTGTCCGACTAACAGCACCGACTAAATTGCATCCCATTAAAGCGAAACACAACTGCTGTCCATGCTGGGCAGAAAAGAGTAGATAAAGCAAAAAGAAAAAGCAAAGTTTTGTACCCGGGCCTATTTAGTAGCAAATGGAAGCTCAAATTTGATAAAAGGAATTTTTGAAGGTTTTGCTGTGAGCGAGATGAGCGAGATCAATGTTGAGCCAAACAAAATGACATCGCAGTATTTCAGCACGGCTACAGAATATGACAGACAGAGCTATCATGCGGTGGACTCCGGGCGGCCGATAAGATACTCAGGGCGGCTGATAAGATGTGACACATGGGCCACCACATGTCCAATGCATATGAAATCCTGCAGTGCCTTTTCTGCCCTCCCTGAGGGCTTCCTGCTGGTGTTATCGCTTTTTCCCCCTCCACGTAGGAGCCAACACGGAGGTGGACTGACTGACGCCATTTCTTGTTTCAAACCGAGCTTGCTGTTCTACATCTCCCTCTGAACTCCCGTTTCCACGTTCAACTACGCCCAAGGAGATATGTCACGGATGCAAAAAAAACATGTAAATGGGGGGGAATGTAAAAAAAAAAAAAAAGAGGGTAAATCTCATCGCATAAGCAGCAAAATATTTAGAAGGAAGAGATTAGAGACCCGGGGCTGCTAGTCACATCAAAGACATCATATCTCATCCTCCTTCTTTGGCTTTTTCACTCTCCCTTGTTCTCCTCGTTTCTCTGCGACTCTCCCTGCCTTTCCTCCATGAGTGCGTGGGTGCCGCTGGTTCCTATGGCAATGCCAGGCTTTCTAATCTCGACCTATGTCCCCTCTTTTAGAGCACCTTGATAAATTACGGACACATATAAACGAATATCTGGAGTATTGCATTGGCATCTATTCAGTCTGTGCATTTAGGACTTTTTGGGCCATAACGCAAAATGTACATATTTTCCTTTTTCAAGACCATCGTTTTCATGTTTGGAGAGCAGCTTGTTAAGAAGGGAAACAGCACTTCCAGAATCTACTTCCTAATATCCCTGCTCTCTCAGCACCTCAGCGCTGCGATAAGACTGATAGGAAAAAGAGTCTTCAATTATAATTAAATCAGGTGTTCATCATTGGCTCATCAGGGCCACTGATAATAATTAGCAATAATGTGATACTCTGTTTATCCCTCTGGGGAGTTTCTCTTTTCAGTTGCCCTGCAGCTGCAGAGCAGTAGCCTCATTTAAAACTGGTGGAAAGTCAATTCTTTGCTCAAGGACGCCTCGGCAGATGAGCTGCTCCCAATCAAGACATGCTTTTTTTTTTTTTTTTTTTTTCTTCTAGCAACCAAGTGAAAGACAGAGCGGGAAGACAAGCACAGTAATCAACTGGTGACAAGCAGCAGATGGCCTGAAAGGATCTCTTCGGGAGATACGTCTGCCAGTCGCATGGGAAAGGCACCAGACGACTGGTCGAGTGTGAGCTTCACAGGTCGAAAAAAAATGGCCGTTTACAGGAAACGTCTGACCTCTTCAAAGCGATGCACATACAATCTGACGTGGAGAAGATGAGGATGAAGAGTCACAGATTTGTTTCTGTCAGAATCGCTCAGAGAACTGGACAGTGGTGGAATATCAACTACATATAAATGTAACATATTAAGGTGCAGAGATTTGAGAAATTGTCAGTACCGAGACGAGCATTGTAAATTTTACTTATGCTTATCTGACAGCTTTTGTCACTATTCACCCATTCATCTCCTACCACTTATCTGTTTCTGGGTCGCGGGGGGTGCTGGAGCCAATGCCAGCTCACTCTGGGTGGGGGCGGGGTTCACCCTGGACAGGTCGCCAGTCCATCACAGGGCCAACACACAGAGAGAGAGAGAGACCAGCAACCACTCACACTCACACTCAGACTTACGGACAATTTAGAGTCACCAGTTAACCCAAACGTGATGTCTTTGGACGGTGGGAGGAAACCGGAGTACCCGGAGGAAACCCACGCAGGCACGAGGAGAACATGCACACTCCACACAGAAAGGCCCCAGGCCGGGAACTGAACCTGCGACCTTCTTGTTGTGGGGTAACATAACTTAATACATAATAACATTACAGTTAATCTCCATTCCAGCTGTAAACTGCAAGGCCAACATCACTGCTTGCAGTTACATTCGTACATTCTTTTATATCTGCTTTCACCCTCTCTCTCTCGATATGAGATGAATAGACACATGACTGTTGTGTTAATGTTTTGTGTCCATAAACTCTGAATGCCTGTTTTTCTATATTGTCAGCTTCTGTATGTACATCATCAAGGAGAACTGGTTGAATACATTTCAGGTTTTAGCCTTGTGTCTGTGTTTGAATGTGTCAGAAGGTTATTGGAGCCTGTTGAAAATGAACTGAACTGAACTGTTAACGTCACTATTCATCACAGGTTTAACAATACACAAAGATATTATTGTTTGGTTTCAGGTTTCGGGAGCATCAAGTCTTGGAGCCATCAAGAAAACATTTCCAAATAATAACCTTCTCTGTGAGATTGAAATTTGGCATGAGAGAATACGTTCTGATGTGAATACAAAGTTTTACTTAGAGGCTGTTATTATAAAAATATAAGAAGAATGAAGTGCATTTTACTATTTTTACTGTGAGCTATGTTACACTGCTTAGCAATGCCAGCTCACAATTTACTTGGTGGAGTGTAAAAGGCACACACCTCGAGACATAACCAGTTCATAATTTCAAAGAAGTTGTCGAGTAAATAACAAACATGAATGAATAGTTACGGCTCCTGTATTGTATGAAGTGAAACTTCTGTGTCTTTTTGATTAAAAAGCTGCATTAATACTGTGAAAGTACCAAAACCTTCAGTCCACAGAGAAATGTATTTTGTCTATATTCAGAAACTAAACATTAAAATTTTGTTAGGTCTTCTGTAACTTTGTGATGTCACACTGACTCTCAGCCACGCTGAGTCCAACCAGACGCATCATCACTCTTTGAACTTAAATTTGATTGATTTCACGCTCGCCTGGCCTGGAGGAAGAATGACAATGCGATGGAAGAGACGCACCCATTGTTAAACCAAAATTCTTCACCGTCTTCAGCGCTTTTGCAAACTTCAAAAAGACAAATCTGAAAGTCACTACTGCTCCGTCGCTGGTGGCAAGAAGTACACAACAGGACTGAAAAATTACACTTATTTTGCTTGTATAAATCATTTTTAAAACACTGTGTGTAAATTTTGAGGACTGTGTGACAGACTTTAACCTAAGCATTGCCCACAGCTTATTTATTGGTCCAGCACGTACACTATTGAACCGAGTTCAGTCGATTATTGTGGATTTCATAGGCTTGCTGGGTTATTGCAACACCCCTGTGGCTTACTTTAGTCTGAATTGTGCAGAGAAAGTACACAAATTAAAGTAAGTAACTTTGTGGAATGACATACATGGCACCCCTATACATACATACATACATACATACACACACACACACACACACACACACACACACACACATATATATACATATATATATATATATATATATATATACATATATATATATAAAAACATAGAAAGGCTCCTGCTGCCGCTATAAATAGAAGCTAAATTTGGGCAACAGACGTGATAAAGACGCAAAAAACTCCTGACAGTCCCACAGTAGGTCTCACTTTCCGTTCCATTCTATCATCCGCTGAATGCAAAAAGACTCATGTCACTCAAATCAAAGAGTCCAGTGTTTTGGAGCATTGGGTCAGAGTCGAAGGAGCCCTACTTGGCTTCTGATTGGCTCCCGACCCGTTGATACACAGCTGCTGGCTGCACACATCAAAGGCCTCGAAGAGGAGCCAAATATTCTGGCAGCCGCTCAGTTCTAATTGTAGAACACGTGGACACACACGGACAGTGCTCAATTGTTCAGACATCATAGAGAGCTTCATTGACGCGCGCAGGAGCGCGCACAAACAAGTACACATGCCCATAGTAAAGCACAATCACATGCAAGCAAACACATCTACATGTGCCTTCTCCTCCCAAAGGATCTCATTACTGTGATTGGCTTCGGGACCTTTAGCTGATCAGGACACTCTTTTATGATGCATTTGCATCTTAAGTATATAAAGTGCCTTCAGTGCAGCAGTGCTTGCACATATATGTTTGTCTGCGTGAGTGGCCTTGCGAGGAGTTATAGAGCAGCAGAATGCGATAGAAAGAGAAAGGGAGCGACAGAGAGAGAACAGGAGGAAGAGAAAGGAGGGGTGAGGGCCATGCATGGTCAGAGAGGGCAGACGTGAGCTAAATAGCTGAGTTAGCAACTGTAGCACAGAGAGGGGGGAGAAGGGTGGGTGAGTCACACTGCTGTGTGATGAGGTACAGTGTAAGGACAGTGGACTAAACACCATAAAAAATACCAGATGGTCACAAGAGTGTTCGTACACAAGCTGCCCACCTAAAGGCAAAAGATCATTTTGGTACCTGGCTGAAGAGATTTGCTCTTATTCAGGCACGAGAGCATTAGCGAGCGTGTTGGCTGATGTGGATCGATAAGGCCTGGCGCTCAGTTGGCACAGGATTAGGTTTGCATTTATCTTTTTATTTATTTTTTTTTCCAAGTCTATCTTAAGCTTCTCTCATTGCATGTTCCTCCTGCTCATACTGGCCAAAAAGAAATCCTTCCTAATGCAATTCCGACATAAAAGATGTGGGCAAAATCCTGAGAGCTCCTGTTTCTGTGAAAATAAGTCGGTTTGCCTGCTGGGCTTTAGTTAAGGAATAATAACTTTTTTTAATGCTTGAATTATCCAACTCACGCTTCTACAGCCTCACATCAGCTCATATCAGGGATCGCATCTTAGCCCGACGGACAGACTAAAACTATTATCTAAGACATCGTTGTACGCAGCAGCGTTAAGATGCCTTCTAATTGGAAATAGGCAGCGTTGATCAAATTAAAGCTGCAACCATTAGTGAGCGGTTTGCTTTATAAATCAACAGGATCATTTGGACGGATCTATTTATAGACAAATTGATTCATGAAAAAAATAATCATCAGACCATAACCAGTCGCAGCCTTTGCTCAGATAATGAAAAACAGACCCACAACAACACTGGGAAGTACGCGGCCTATACTGTACATTTTCTATTAAGGAGGTGTGATATTTGCAAGAAGCCACTGGCTGTCAACTGGAAGGGACCTCTGTTGCCATATTAAACACACTGGTTACTCTCATGGTTGGATTCAGCCAGAAAACAAGAAAATATTCAAATTAGCCTGAACTAAGCAGACATTACACATCAGTGGAGAGTTGGACTCTATTAACGACTCCAACGTTGTTGACAGACTTAAAATGAAATAAGAAATTATGTCAAAACCCGACCTTGGCTAATCGAGATCGTGACATTTAGCAGAAGTTGAATATCATTTCAATATTTTAAATATCAAGAAGGATCTGACAGAAGATTCCTCAAAAAAGGATTTATTACTTAATGCAACAACTTAAAACAAACCGGGTATCAAAGTCAAGTGTCTGCGAGTTTGGCCATTTTGTGCGTTGGCAGTCATTGTGAGGGCAGGGATTTGAGAGCAGCAGCTTTTGTTCAAAGAATCAGCATTGTCTGTGCGTTGTGCACCCAGCTTTGTGCGACATGCATACAGACACTGACACACAACAGATACAAACTCCTTTGTGTGATATTTTCAGTTTACACGTTCCAATGTGTCCTTGACAGAGCTTGAACTGAGTGACGCACAAAGACACCGCCATGCACTCTATAAAGTCCCCTCTCTCTCTCTCTCTTTCTTTCTCTCTTTCTCTCTTTTCTCCTTCTCCGCCAAACCACCCCACCCAACAATCCAGGGCCTGATTCTAAGGGACATATCTGGGATTTAATACAATTTACAGGGGAAGGAGGCAGAGAGGAATGAATGATATATTGACTTCTATATAAAAGCAAGGCTGGAGTGGTAATCTCATTTCAGGATGCTGTGATGAGATTTCGGCCTGTTTTCTCTCTAAGATGATGTGACTTTGGTCCTGACATCATCGTGCCAGTGTGAATCTTTGTATGCGAGTGTGTGCAGCTCATGCTCCGTCATAAAGTGTACAGCATGGGGGAGACGAGAATTAAAGTTGGGTTTTTTTTCTCTTTAATGTAATGTTTGCTTTACTACATTTGCACATTGGAGAGCTTTTAGAAACAAAACAGGCTCCAGAGCGCGTGATGTGCACTCCATCTGCTTTTTTTTTTTTTTTTTTCTTTTTAATTGTAAGAAATATTCATGAGAAAGGCAGCGTCAGCACAGGAGCTGGGACAGCAGAACAAAAGGTCGGGCAGTGGTTGAAGAGCAACGAGACGTTAACTACACACTCAGGTCTCAGAAAAGACTGACGTTGGCATTAATTAGTCATTATTATATCACTGTATTGCATCAGTTCCTCTGGTTCAAAGACTGCTCACCAGGGAATGTGTGCAGTCATTATTGTGTGATAATTGATTATGTGCAGTATATTAAATACACATACAAACCTGTCTTTGGGACGGCGGCTTTATTTATTTATTGGCTGTATTCTGTTAAATCTTACTTGTCACTCTCACTTAAAGCACTCTCGGTTTACTTGTAGTTAAATATGGTGGCCCTGAGAGGAATACTGCTTCTTAAAGAACATACAAAAAGACAAAACTATAAAAAAAACAAATTGGCAACACGTGCCACAAACACTCACAACACAACAGAAGTGTTTCCAAAGGGACATGAACCCAGCTGCGTGTCTTTTCTTGTAACTGGCAAGGTAAGCATTGAACAAATTGACATGGATGTATTATAATACATTCATGCAAGTGCACCGCAGCCGGGTTCATCATTATTTTGTGTGTGTGTGTGTGTCTTGTGAGCACTTGTAACGTGGGTTGTCAAATTGATGAAGCTGGTTTCTTAATTTGTTTGGGTTTCAGCTATTTGCATGTGTTTTCCCAGGCAGCAGCGTGTTGAGCTCTCAGGGCACCCGTAGTTAAATATTCTGTGTGTAAATACTTTGCCTACATTCATCTTGACATTTGAGAAAAAAGATATTTTCATTCAACGTTCATTTTCAGAGCTCCAAATGTTGAACGCAGAAGTTGTACATGTCTTCTTTATTTGTTGCCTTCAAATAACAAAAACTTGCACCGTACAACTGCGAGACACCTCAGAAAGCTTCCCACCAATCACTGAGAGGATTTGGTGCACAATTATTTTTTCTTTCCAAGCTTAAGTCAGGCACCACACGGCTTCACATTCACTTCCCGATTGACTGAATGACTTATGAGCTTGACGTTGCAGAAGAGTTGTCAGACTTTTATCATCTTGGCACCTAATAATTTGGACTGCGTGCTCGAAGAAGAAATGTCTTATTCAATTCAATTCAACACAAAGCAGCTAACAAATGCTTTTTATAGCATTGGGCTCAAAAAAATATCACTTTAAGGAAGTCAGACTAAATTATCTCGGTTCAAGACGGGAAAAAAAAAAAAAAAAAAAGTGGGTCCTGGCAACATTTGTCTGTAGCACCTAGCAGACAAACGCCTGTTGTAGCTCTGAATTACTGTGACGGTCCTGAGCGGATGACAGCGCTGCCTGTTTGTCATTACCCATGATGCTCAGGGTTGTCATGGAAATGCATGTTTGTGGGAGATCTAACGGGGACTGAGTTCGCCTGAGTTCTTTTCATTTTGAATCTGCAAAGCTTGAGCTCTGCCATCTTCAGCCTGCTGCTGCACAGGATGCCCACATTTTGTTCACAATTATATATTAATTTTACTTTTTTTTTTAACAGTTTCGGCAAAACTCATTTCAAACCTCATTGCACCGAAAACTATGAAACATTCGCATTATATAGAAATTTAAGGACATTAATTTTCTCGAAATGAGAAGAAAAATATAACTGTGTTGTCTTCAGGCAAAACACAGAGCTTCCACCAGCAGCCGCCTTTCTGAAAACATCTTACCTGGCTGTGTCTAAAGGTAACAAAAACTGGCCTACAAAGTCAAAAAGAAAAATTCACATTAATATTTTAATTTGTGATTTTTTATGATAGCTGGCCAAGTTAACTAGCGGCCTGTCTTCATGTTTACTGCACAGACATCAAACTGTTAGAAATCTCCACATTAAAAAGGATGAAGAAGCCTTTTATTTTTATTTATATGAAGCCATTTTCTTTACAAAGTTTGTTTGTTTGAGAGCCAGCTTTAAGTGTTAATTGATTTTTGAGCCATTGGAACACTAACTTTAAATTATTTATATTTTGATGAATAATTTAAGATTGTCTTTGGCCAACAAAAAAAATTTAACCGTTCTTTGATTCCAGCTTTCTGTAAATTTAATGTACCCAAGATAAGTTTTGGAAAATGTCACTTTGGGCTCCAGGGAAAATATATTCAGCAACTTTATAAACTAAACTCCTACCAAATCAATTGAGGAAATAACCGACAGATTCATTGATGAGGAAAGTTAGTTAGTGGCAGCTCTGGACTGGATAGCTGCCGTTTGAACGCTCACAGCTGTGAACAACTTGTTTTTATCCCCGCTGGGGAGCTTAAATTAAAGCTTGACACTACAAACTCTACAAACAAAACTGGTCTGGAAATACTTGACGACAACATGTCAAACCACAACACAATTCCTGAGAGACAGAAAGTGACAGTGACAGAAGGGACAAAATGATCGGCTGACTACAGGTAACCATTATTAGGTCATATTCGCCTAATAATGCTTTCACTCACACATTTAACAGTCAACATATGCCTGAACACACACACACAAACACACACACACACACACACACACACAGACAGAAGTATCTCTGTAACTTGGCCACAAAAACTGGATAAATTGCATGGCACTCTGGGAAATAAGAGGATTATGCAAGATATTTAGTTGGTCTCCACACTCACACACACACGCACACAGATTTTTCACCCAAATTGACATAAATTTACACACACACTTGACCTTTGACCTCCCTCAAATTCATAAAAGGATGCCCACCTACTCATGCACTACCCTACATGTCAATAATCCACAAAAAACAGACTCGCACACAAAATCCACCCCGCAAATACACGCACTCACACACTTGGCTGCCAAGTGCTGGTATTTTCCCCTGGTGTTACTGTGCGCTAATTGACAAAGGGTTTGTATGGTTAAGCTCCTGTTGCGATTGCCAATTGGCTGATTTCACAAAGCTTGTGAATAACCGGGGTGCTAAATTGAACAAAAAAAAAAAAAAAAAAAAAAACTGGGGGGGGGGGGAATAACCTGATACAGAAACGACACAGCAGAGAACATCAATGGAGTGAAAACACAATCAGTGTTCGGTCACAGAACCAGATAAAAACGGGCTCAGTAAGAATCAATGTCACCTCTACCATTAAATGTCAGCATCCCCATGCTTCGGTCTACACTATGACTGTATCGACTGCAGCAGCCACTTTTCCGTTACAATTCATGCTCTAAATGTGTTTTATGAAGTCAAATCATTGCTGATCAGCGCAGTGAAAATCTTTCAGAAGAATCACATTTAACTAAAGAAGAAAAAAAAGGCCCAGTTTACAACAGTATTCAGACCTTTCATACAGTACTTTGTGAATGTCTTTTGGCAGCAGTGGCTTCAGTAGCAGCAGTTTATCCCTTTCTTCCTGGCAGATTCTCTGAAGCTCTGTAAAAACTGGATAGCATGCATCTCTCTGCAGAGGATCTATCGGCTTTAAATCTGCCTTAGGCTGGGACACTCAGAGACTTTAGCCTGAAATCACTCTGTTGTTGTCTTAGCTTCAGGTCATTGTCGTGCTGAAAGGTGAAACATCGCCCCAGTCTCAGGTCGTGCACACTGGACCAAACTTCCTTGCCTCATTCATTCCGGCGGACGTCTCTGTGACCAAGACCCTTCCTGGCATTTCTCGATGATTGAGGCCACCACGTTCCCAAGAAGGATTTAGAAAACAGTTTTATACCCTCGCCCTGATCTATGTCCCTCCATAACTTTATCACTTCAGCTTAACAGAGAATTGCTGGAACTTCGTAGCTTGGTCAGTCTGAATTGTGGGACCATAATGCTATGCGGTTGTATACCTTTCTAAATTGTGTTCAGTGAGATGAAATTGCCACAGCAGGACTTCACTGAAGTCGTAGAGACATCCCAAGGATAGTCGGGGTAAACTGGATATATCTGACCGCAATTTGTTCCACAATAAAGAACCCGAGTTCTTCGATGAAGAAATGAAAAAAATTTGAGAAACTTTGTTTTCATTTTGGCTAAATTTTCTGTTCAAAATAAAATCTACAAGACAACAAGCTGTAAACGATCTGAGGCCAGAGTCTATTTTTTTTTTTTTTTTGCCTTTATGTGTGTATATATAATAATTTTATGTTTAACTGTTTTATTTCTGCTGTGCTGTTCTTGTTTAGTCAGACAAACTGTTTTCAGTGTTTAGTTCTGTTGTGTGTTGTTAAATTAATTATCTGACTTTACATATATTTTCTTAAGTTGCAGTGTGTTGAACTCTCTCAGTCACATTATACACACACACACACACACACACACACACACACACACACACACACACATCTATTTCTGTCTTACAGAAAATTGTTCTTGGAACCAGAGAGCCACTGGAGACCACAGTCTAATTCCTTGTATGTATACTCATTGGCCTATTAAGCTGATTCTCTTTCAGTTTCATATTTTCCTGTTTTTGAAGATTTTCATGCCTCCACACCAACAACAGTCAGAACAAAAGGCAGCTGTTCCTCCGTCGGTCCATCCATCCCCGTCTTGTGAATGCAACACAATAATTCAGACAAGACAATGACAGGATGACGAGCTGCCCTCCATCACAGCTAATTAGTAAGTAAATGTCACTGTTAAAGTTAAATTAGAATTAGACCTACAAAAGCCCTGCAGCACACGTCGGTTCCTCTATGTGGCACATTTGAACATGTCTCAACTTTTTGATTTGATGATTCAAAAATGTCATGATCGCTGTCCCTGTGAAACTGGATCGCACGAGCTGTTCCGCACAGAAACACAGACTTGACACAACTTAAACATTCAAGTAGTGGAGCGTTTTCACACACACCTGAAGTCTCCCACTGCTGATAGGCGTGCTGTGGCAGCAGGAGTAGAATCTCTTTAAAATTTCCTCTCAAAGTTTGTTCCATTTTTCATGTGGGAGGTTTTTTTTCCTCTCTCTCTCTCTCTCTCTGGTCTTCTAAGAAAGCCTGGGCTCAAAGCTGTTGCTGTTGTGGGACCGCAAAGCCCATTGAGACACAGAATAGGATGCTGGGCAGCACAAACAAACTTGATGTGGCGTGACTTGACAAACTGAAACCACAAAAAATATGATTCCTCCCTTTGTAGATGCCCAGTTCAGGCAAGTATCACAAACGCACATAAGTAGCATCTCCAGTCCCTCCTGTGTTTCCTTTTGAACCTCTACCACAGCACCAAGAGAAAGACACGAAGAGCCTACTTCCAAACCTTCCTCAGAGACTTCTGGTTTGTATGGTCTGCTAATAATTGTGGTTTCCTACAAATTGACCATCATTGACTGTCCCCCCAACATCAATTTATGTGTCTACACTTGTCAAATTTCTTATTCATGCACAGCAGGCGTACAGTTTACAGTGATAAAGGGGATTTATCCCTTTTATGTTTGAAATGGGCTCTGTAAAGGGCCTTAAATACACAGTTTATAGCTATAATAAACAATATCGTGCCAAAAGAGGGAAGTTGAAGCTTTAGGTTCTCTGCAAAAAGACAACAGCTTGTGATCCATTTACACGGACGCATGGAAATAAAGAAACAGCATCTTACTGCAGTGTTCAGATAGTAATAAATGCGGTTTTAGTATCTGCATCTTCACCCATATGATCGTAGCCTAGTGTTACATTAGATGAATGCATTATCGTGTCTCTCTTTCAGATAATAATGTCTTACCTTTACTACCTCATGAAGAAAGGTGTGCGACCAACTGGTGACTCTCACACTCTATATGATGTGAACAGGTTTGGTGGCGGTTACTGGAGTGAAAATACTCAGAGCCAAACTGAAAAAAAGACAGTAAAGTAATCTTCAACTATAACCTCCAGCAATATCTGGAGACAATGATGCAGTGCAGTGCTAAAAAAATACTTAATTAGTTTACTGCTGCATAATAGTAGCTAGATAGCTGTGACATGCTCAGCTTTGTTTCCCATATTACAGTAGAAACACTTTTTAATTATCTTCCATTAAGAGGGCTGGTTTTTTTTAATTATCTCTGATATTTCTATGTTACGTTAATAATTTGGTTTAGAGAGCCCTTCAAAATGCATAAACCGCTAAAAATACATATTTAATACTCAGGTCACCACAATTCAGGGCATAAGAAGTAAGGACTCTTGAATTTTGTTTTGAAAAAAAAAAAAGTTGTACATTTTCATTTGGAGACTCTGGGTATTAAATGGGCAGACTACTGCTTTTTCAAGCAGAGAGTGAAACCATTTTAGAATACAAAAAAAAGGTCCCGCAAAAGTTGAAGTTATCCGACAGGATCGCCACAATCATCGTCTCCGTCTGAGCCGCTCTCAGTATATTTCAAGCAACAGGGCCGGGGATACGAATGACACTCAAACCCCAGAGAAATTTGTCACCAAAAGAGGAAAAAAAAAAAAAAAAAAGAGAGAGACGCCTGATAGATGTGAGAGAAGAGGCCAATCAAAAAACAATCTCCCAGAGGGTCTGAACAACAGGTCGGGAAATGGAGGGAGAGCCGTTGTGCTGCTCAATCAGGGGAGGCAATACCATTTCAATAGTCCGGTCTCTAGTAGTTAACGGGACAGCCAGAGAGATTTCTCCTTTTTAGCCCTGAAGAGCACCTCAGAACAGAACATGAGAGGGTATGTCAAGTCTCTGCCAGGCCACATTTTCTCCAAACTACCTCTGCCACAGAGACAGTGCTGTCTGCAGAACAGAGGGCAGAGGTAATGAAACAGAATAGAGACAAGCAGGCTGGGGAGAAAACATCTAACATCTAGCTTTCTGCATTTTTCCCCCCATCTTCCTTTTTATTTCACCCTGTGGCATCCCTATCCCTCTCTCCATCTCTCCTTCTGTCTCTGCCACCTCTCACCCTCTTCGCCTTCCCCTCTCCCCCTTTTGCTCTTTCTTCCCTCCTCTCTGTCTCACTCTCTCAGCATACACACCACGATCTCGCCTTGATTTCCAGAGAGAGGCCGCTATAGCAGCAGCCGGCATACAAACTAGCTGACTCAATACACACGCATGCAGGCTATGTGAATGGGGTGTGTGCATCGTGGCAGTTCAGAAAGATGGAGGCATAGATGGCAAGAGATGAGAGGCAAAATGGAGAGGAGGGGAAAAGGTGTTTGGGGAGGGGATAAAAAGAGAACAAGAGAAGTGGGAGACCTTTGCCGGAGAGTTAAGTCTGGGATTAGCTGGAGATCTGGTGTGCTGGCATCAGCAAGACATGCGTCAGCATACATTAGGCAGCTCATTCATCATTCACGCAGCGAACATGAGGTATGAGGTCAGCGTTAGGTTGTCTCATTGCTCCAAAATGTAACACTTTGGTTAACGACACCGACACTCAGGAACTCTTAAACTAAGGGTTCACCGCCGAGAAGAACGCCTGCTCAAAATTTCATGAACCTGCAGTCAAGAAAATTTGGGTGCCGTGTCATCACAGAGGAGGAAGTTAAATTCAGAGTTATCGGAGCACAGCTCAGCGACCGCAAATCATCTACAGCCAATTTCTATAGAGATATACATTTCCTCACACACTTCTCAGGGTATCCGTGTAGAAAGGTGTGGATTTTATTATGTACCCGGGTTTTCAGTTCTATGTTTAGGACTTCCACCATTGCAACATGATGAATGGAGCTTCTTTAAACAATCTTCAGTGGAACTAGTTTCTTCTGACAGGCAGACTGTGAAAAGAGATGTTACTGTTGAATTTTTAAATGTGATTTTTCTATGCTGAGCACACCACCAGCTTTATTCTATTCTTCACCTCTGTTGTATTCTTTTGTACTCTTTCCTGGCTGCTGATGTTTTGAGGTGTTTGAGAATTTTAAAGTGTTAGTGTCATTTCAGACAACTCCGGGGCTGTTTTGAGGTGATAGAGGTTGTTTCTATGTCTTTTTCTTTTTCGCTCTATCATTCTATCATAAATCTTATCAATGATTTACTGTGCAAGTCTGACGTGTCGTATTTTATGTTACCTCTTTTGTGCTGTTTAGCTGTAACTCACTGTCACGGCTGCCTGTCTTTGTCTTGAAGAGGAAGAGCTCTCAAAGGTTTTCCTGCTTTGGTTAAATCAATGTTATTAATAAAGCAACAAATTTAGGTGGACTGACTCTTTGACTGACTGTACAGAGGTTCATGTAACATGAACACAATGCAAACAAAGGCAAATATGTAACACAAACGGATAAGACCCACAGATAGTAAAACACTTTCCACCAAAGCTCCTCCTGCTTCACTGTTTGCATATTGTGTCCCTGCGTGTGTGCGTTTGTGTGAGTTGCAACTTTCAACAATAGCTTCCTAATTACAGTTCCCCAGCGCTTGTGCAATCTTCCTGAAATGCTAACTGGCCTCCTGCAGGGAACTTGGTACATTATTAATCCACGCGCTAGCTTGAGCGTGCATATCCCATGTGCTGAGAAGCATATGGCTGCAGTCCACATGTGTGCGTGTCCACATTTGTGCATTTGTGAATGCATTTGTTTGCATGTCGATCCACGGTCCACATACCATGTTCCAGAGATGTGGTGATCATGTATGTATGTGTTGCCATGTATGTTAAAGCCATAATACAAAGTGTCACTTTAGCAGCATGGGGGCGTACTTGTGTATAAAATTTGTTGCATGGATGTTGTCATTGTATTTCAGCAGCGAACCGGGGAAGGAATAAATGCAGCAGTAGACAATTTCTCAACAATGGCAGAGAAAAAAAATAAAAATAAAACACCCTCACATTCAGACCCAATCAGCGGGGAGGTGTCATGTTAACTATGCATGCAGATCTGCTTCCACACCATGGGGTATTCCCTCTCAGCAAAGATCAACATTATGACAAGTCATAGCGCCAGCTCTCTGTGCAATAACATTCTTAATATGGAGAGCTAGGCTCTGTTGAAATATGGATATATCTGACAAATAACAACTGGTGAGCACCGATTCTGAAATTTTCCTTGGGATTTCAACAGAGACCTGCTCCATGTTGCTCCCTCGCACAGGCAGCTAAAGGGGCTAAAAGTGCAGTAAATGGATGGGCGAGCGAGTTGGGATCTCCCATTACACAGCAGTGTTTCTTTAGTATTCCTGGAGAACTTGCCCCACAGTAATCCCTCTAGGTACTGAGATTGCACCGTGGCTGAATAGCTCACTGCTGAGTCTACAGCAAATGATGCAGAGAGAAAAGACCCTTTCACAGCTGAAGGTTAAGGTTCAGAGCAACAACACGGCATGATGACAGGATGGTGCAGACATTAAACCCATCACAGGTCTTTTAGTACTCACAGACACTCCGGCAGCTTAACAGCTGAGGAAAGTTGTCGCTTCTCATTAGAGCTGACTTTAAATATCGCCTGCACCTGCTTCATTACATATGTAACCATTAGACTTCTAACGTTTAGCTTTCACCGTGTAGCTACTTGTGGATGGAGGTTGTTTAGCTTGGATGAGTGGTGTTTTTTAGCTCCTGAGAATCAAACAGAGCCGTTTGGTAACTACGGGTTTTAAGGACTCTTCTGTTCCAGCCTGATCTGAAGTGTCCTGCTCTCACAACTCTGGAGACTGAAGAAGTGTGCTGCAGCAAATACTGCAGTACTAATGCAGGATGGAAGCAAGATGAGCGACCTCTGAGATAGTTATCAATGAATTCCCAGAGACAACCAAAGTCTTCACAGCAACTGAGGATCTCTGGCCTTGAAAAAGAATTATCTAGCCAACCATTTCTCACACTAAAACACATCATGTCCTGAAATGAGTTGTTGAAGCTGCTTGAATTGACTTGCACTACCTCATGTCTATTCATGATGCTAGGAGTTGGATCCTTTTCCTCCCTCTATCTGTCTTTCTATCATTATTTCCATCTTCTTCTTCTTTCCCTCTCTCTCTCTCTCTCTCTCTCTCTCTGTGGCACTCAGCCAACAATTGGAGTCAGTCAGTGGAAAAACTCTGTTAGTAGTCCATGCCCTATGGGACAAAGTGGCAACAACATCCGTTACAACAGATAGTGGGGCAGTAGGCAGGAGGCACAGGACACAGAAGCCAAAATTTAACTGGTTGTCACGCACGTGCACTCACTGGACTATTGTGCTTTAATGGCACAAAAAGACTGTTTTAACAGGCCTGCTCTTTGGCAACAGAGCTGCGTTTCACTGATAAAGCTTTTACCTTTATGCTAAACCGATGCCTTGGAGTGTAATAAATGTACAGATGGGTGAAAAACCAATATCAAGTCTCTGAACTCCACTGGAGGGATGGATAGCATTCCTCCAAAAGGATATTCCCCTCATATAGTGTTTTGATGGCGGTGATGCAGAGCACCATCTGCTACGCCGGTCCAGTATCTCCCATCATATTCAACTGGTGACTGTGAGGGCCATAATTTTCATGCTCATTAAACCTTGTAGTGAGCATTCTGCCCTATACAAGCATGTACATTCATGAACTGTTCCCTCTCATTAATTCAGGTTTTTCATTTAAAGGGGCACATCAACCATTTCTCACATGGATTTCAGTTTACATGTCAAGACACTCACAAGATTGAAACATTAATCCTGATCATGTCTGATGAAAGACACTTTTATAGTTCCACGACAGGAACCGACAGGAAGAGTGTTCTCTGCGGATTAAAATGTGAACATTATTCTTACAAATCACTGGAGTATACCTTTAATGTGTCATCTTTGCACATGGTCATCTCCTGCATGCAAAAGCACTTAGCAGTGAATTCTTCTGTACATGCACTGCATGTTAAGGCTGGCATGGTGCAAAGCAGATATGCTATAAAAAGCTGGTACCACCGAGATCTTCCTTGAGGGAAGAGATCAGCATCTCCCTCCTGACAGCTTAGAATATGTAGCGATGCTCAGTGTGTTCAAGTTATTACCTGCCACAGACTCCTCGGATCTAAAATAAGAAACTTGGATTTTAAAGGCACCTCAGAGAAAAAGAAGAGTTCACCGAGCTGGATTTTAGTTTCCCTCCGAAAGAAACCCGGAGTGTGGGGCCGCTGTCCAGGGTGCTGAATGCCCAGCACGCTGGACCAGGATGCGGCTCCACCGGATCCACCGGATCCGGATTCCGGAGCTGCAGCCCGTCCCGGGACAAAAACTACATGCATACTGAGTGACCTCCTTCAACGCTGCCAACATATGACACATTTCAGACATATCTTTAAAGGCTGCACAGGCTGAGAGCTGGAGGCTGCAGAGACACTCGGGCACCGCACACCTTCATCAGGAGCGGATAATGGAAATGGAAATGTGTGTATCCGCGTCCGCATCATCAATGGACACCCAGGGATGAGAGATAAGAGGGGGAGAGCTGGCTTCAAACCCCCCCCCCCCCCCCAATTTATCAGGACCGTGCACACACACGCGCGCGCGGATGTGTTTGATTTAAGAACCGCAGGAATGTCAGAGCTGTTGGTGTATTTCAAAGTTGCTTATGCAATGCGAGTCCAGCCGTCACACGGCGGGCACACAGACATTTACAGCTCTGTGCGTGATATACACACACACACACACACACACACACACACACACACACACACACACACACTCACTCACGTTCACTTTACCTGCTCCAGATGCCACCCTGGAGGAAGAAGCCGGAGGAAGAAGGCGCTTCGCTTCGCACTGTCCGCTTGTTGCCCCCCACCCCCCACCCCCCAACCCCCAACCCCGGCCCCCTCCGGGCAGCAGATATGTGGCCGTGTGGATATGTTCTTCTCTTCACTCTCTCTGTCTGTCTGTCAGTGATTTGCTCCCAGCTCGCTTCTGTCTCCTCTGCGGGCTTCGTGAAGAGCAGTGACCGGGAAGGGGCTCAGTGGACGCGGCGGCGGCGGATCAGCCAGTGTGGCGATTCAACACGCGTCAAGATTTGGTGGATGCAAAACGGCGCCTGGTGTGATGTGCTGCCTCCTCGCCTCTGTCTCTCTCCTCTCAGTTTCTGCCTCTCACACTGCGTCAGGCTCCACTCCTCCCCTCCCTCTCTCTCTCTCTCTCTCTCTAGTTTACTGTCTTTGACTCTCTCTCTCTCTCTCTCTCTCACATACACACACACACACACACACACACCCACCCACTGGAACAGACGGTGATTAATTCGCTGGAATTCAGCTTCTCCTTCACTTCTCTTCCTATATGTGCCTCAGTCAGCCGCCTCTCTCCTCTAAACTGAGGCGACCGTCATCCAGCTGTTCCTGTGGAGCAGAGAGGGTTGCATTGCACTTCAATCACCGCACACAGTCATTTAGATTAGATCCTTACCCATGCTGAGAGGCAGATTTGCCCGATGAGTGCTGCACTTTCAAACCCCTAAATGGGAAAGTTCTTGACGAAATTGAATGAAATTCAGCCCATTGGAGTTCTTATGGAGAGAGAAGCAGCCACAGCATGACAGAAACACTGTCATATTTCAGGGCAGTGAGGTGAATGCACATGTCTCTGCGCCCCAGGTGCTGGTGGATGCATCAGGTCTCTGCTCAAGGAGGTCAAAGCTACAGTAGATAACCAGAATGATCTGAACAATGCTGTTTAAGTCTGGCTGTTTGCCTAAATGGACCATTGGCCAACAGACATGCTCAGATTAACCACTGAACAGGAATACATGAATACACACAAACCGGCATGGAGGACTATACATAAAATAAAAATAAAAAAACTTCAAAGAGAAATGAATGCATGAAAACACAAAAACTGGAACAGCACATGTTCCCTTTGTGAGAAAAAAAAAAGTCTCCTGTTCAAAAAGTTGCTCTTTAAAATCGCAATAAATCCACAGTTGTGTATTCTCAAGCTTACATGACATGTTACATTAGTGGATAGACTATATATATAACCCCTATAAACTGCTGCTATATGGCTGCAGGTGATGGCTGACATTGGAGTGAACCATGCCCTGGTGACCCCCATAATGCACGGCTGAGTAATTAGGAATTAGAGGGATGAGAGCCAGATGAGGAGACAACGTTCGCAGCAATCCCTCCTCCCATCTGTGTTTGTGAATGCAACAGAATGAAATGAGACACCACGCTGAAGTGTCCATGGCGAATGGAAAATCATTTGCCTCTGCTCCGGGGATGCTGTTAGTCGCTGACCTTTGACTTGACATCTGACTTGTTGGATAATTTCTCCAGAGAAAAAAAAAAAACTCCATATTTTTATTGATGGATTTAAGAGGTCAGTTTGATGACGGTCCATTTTCTATTTCATGTGGTGCCATGGTTCTGTTACTGGTGTTAGTGGGCCACAACAGCCGGGGTTGTGACTATGTCATATATATATATATATATTAAATTTGGATTTGCAATAAGTTCATACATAATAAAAAAAAATTCTTAATTTCTTTTCCAAAATGTAGGTCATTTCTAAAAGCTTTGAAAAGGAAAAAAAAAAAAAAAAAGAGCTCTCTTTGTAGTTGTGTTTCAGTCCACTTGGCAAACAAAAGTCCAACATTTAGTCTTCTTTTTGGTCTGTAATTGGTCTCCCCCAACCCCCGACGGAGAAATGTTCAGTACTGTGTTTTATAAAAGCTGAGGCCAAAATTAATTCAGAGAAGAGAGTGAATCAAAAGTGTAGCACGGAAAGCAAAGCAATGATCAAGGTGTGTTAATGAGAGATGTAATTATTAATTCACTATATCAATGTATTGATTATACATTAACCCAAGTCAATATGTACTGCTGACGGACAACCAATGTGGCTCCAAAAACCCAAATCGAAACAAACCTCTCCTCGGTGCAGACTGGAATCTCAAACTTTAACTTTTACAACTACAAACATTTGCAGCTGCTGACAGTAAAACATGTGATCAACGCTGTACGCGTGACAATAACACACTAAATGATCAAAATGGAGAAACATAGGATTCGTCTGATCATTCTGGCCACTTCCGCATCATGCATTTTTAAATAATGAACTCATTGACATGACCACCTTTTGTCACATGACTTAAGTTAAAAAGTTAGGTGACCGTCTACCAGCAAACACGGGAAGAGACCAACACCAACCAGCTGGGAAGACTGAGATGAGTAAAAAGCTCCAGAAAGTGATCAACATCACCGTTAAACCACTAAATCCACTGTTTTAGCTCAGAGCACAATGAGGACAGACTCATGTTGTTACAGTAATTCTTACTGAGTTGAAACATAATTTCCAACATCAAAACAATAATTGCTTAAATAAATCAGTTATTGATAATATATTCACTGTTAAGCCAATGATTCGCACCTCTGGTGTTACCATAAATCAACACAACAGTTTGCAGTTACAAGTTTCATACAGTAGCTCACTGTGACTTTTAGTCCTCCATCATTTGGAGGGTTTTTTTTTGTTTGTTTGTTTTTAATTTTAACAGCACCGGATGAAAAGCAGCAGAAAGTTGTGTCTTCAGCTCCGAGCCATTCATGGTGACAGAACAATCACAGATGTCAAAAGGAGGAACAAGTTCCTGTGACTGAAAATTTGTCATGCATTGTCATCTACGGTGGCTGCAAAATGTCTCTTGTCTCTTGTTGTATGAATGTTGAGCATACAAAATGCTAAATCTTGATTTTGGTCTTTGATGCTTGACGACAGGCGCTATGGTGGAAACTGCTAATGATTGAGATTGCTTAAAAAAAAAAAAAAAAAAATCATGAAGGCTTTCAGGCTGTTCTGTTGAAACACAAATTCGTCGAGTTGATGTTGCATCTCATTCTGACATTTTACTACCTTTGACCAGTTTTCTGAATAAATCCAGTGAAACACAATGGATCAACAAATACTGCTAAAATTAACAAATGTCTCATCCAAACATTGTCATTTCTAGCACCAGAGGTTTTACAGAGCTTTTCATTTTCACTGTGTGTGTACGTGTGTGTGATCATGATCTGTACTGACTGCATGATTACTGCACAAATAATGTTACATGATTTCATAAATTGCAAATTAAAAGTGTCTGTTGTATTACAACAGTGTAAGTTCCCAAAAGAAACATCCACTCACTGATTTCTAAGTCATGTATGTATGTATTATGAATCATACAGGCATGAATGCAGCTTTTTTTAAATTTATGTTACTGAATGTATTATGTATTATCTCAAATCTGTGCGGACCTTTACAAATAATATGCAACCATGTGCACATTTGTAATATTTATGCATGTAAATGCAAATGAGAGAAATGATTCGATAGATTTGCCCCCAAGCTATACAGTAACATCTATGATCACATTCATGTAAAGTCATGTAAGATTGTTTATGTAAAGTAGCTATGTTTCAGTTAAAGATTGTTTTTTGTCCAACAGTTCTTTGGTCAAGTATTAAAACTTTAATAATTAAAATATACAGCATGTTTTTATTATGGAATGGATAAACATTTTTTAAATGCTAAGCGTGTTTCGATATACAACTCAATCACTCAAATGTGAGAGCAGACCAAAATTAAGCCCCAAAATATCAACAGTGGTGATAAAATCACAACAGTCAAGAAGCTAGAGTAAGAAAGATACAGAGAGACACCTGCACACCATCACAGCCCTGCAGGGAGACAGACCGGGAGACAGACCAGGAGACAGACTAGGAGACAGAAATCAGGACACAGACCAGGAGACAGACCAGGAGACAGACCAGGAGACACAGACCAGGAGACACAGACCAGGAGACAGAGACTGGGACACAGACCAGGAGACAGACAAGGAGACAGACCAGGAGACAGACCAGGAGACGGACCAGGAGACGGACCAGGAGACAGACCAGGAGACAGACCAGGAGACAGAGACTGGGACACAGACCAGGAGACAGACAAGGAGACAGAGACTGGGACACAGAACAGGAGACAGACCATGAGACAGACCACGAGACAGACCAGGAAACAGACCAGGAGACAGACCAGGAGACAGACCAGGAGACAGAGACTGGGACACAGACCAGGAGACAGACAAGGAGACAGACCAGGAGACAGACCAGGAGGCAGAGACTGGGACACAGACCAGGAGACAGACCATGAGACAGACCACGAGACAGACCAGGAAACAGACCACGAGACAGACCAGGAAACAGACCAGGAGACAGACCAGGAGACAGACCAGGAGACAGACCGGGACACAGACCGGGAGACAGACCAGAATACAGACCGGGACACAGACCAGGAGACACAGACCAGGAGACACAGACCGGGACACAGACCGGGACACAGACCCCTGTCAGAACAATAATGGAAATGTCACCTTCCCTTGTATAGATCTTATATGGTAGGTGTCAGTTGTTCATTTATCTTATAGAAGTTAAGCAAAAGTTCAGACCACTCCAGGAGAAAATAACCTAAAATCATACTTCATACATAAAGAGTATGGCCCTTTTTTAATTTAGAAGACATATATATCCCAATAAAACATTTTCTGTCATATTGTAATCTAATAAACTTTCATAATGAGTAACAGAGGTAGATAATACACTCAACCTAACAATAAAAAACATCAATACTTTCATTCAACCAGGAATGAAGCAGTCACTGTTGATTATGTGTGGATGACTGTGCTGTATTCTGCTCTCAGCTAGCTTCTCTTGAGATTTGGTGGTACATAAGTCAAAATCTAAATAAATTAATTCATAAAAAAATGTAAAAAATAAAAAAAAAATAGAGCATCTCTTGTTACACCACCCCTGTACGTTGGCTCCTATACTGTGCTGAACAAGCTGGCTGCTGGTTGAACCCAAAGCTGTCCGCTGCTTTAAGGCCATTTTAGCAGCTCTGTTGTTCGTCACACTGTCAAACGCAATCACCGTCACACGAAATAGTGATAAATATGACAAAAACTATAATTAGTCTTTGTCTTCAAAGGCTTTCATTTACAAATACAACTAACTACAGAAACTGAGCTGCTGAATAGCACTGAGTCCAAACAACCTTATCATACTTACAGTAATGGGATGAAATCAATCCTACACTGGAATACAAGAACGACGACGTCTCTACGTTTCCACATTGTCCACATGCATCATCATCATCATCATCATCATCATCATTTTTTTCTTGGAACATGCAGCTTTGACCTCTGGCTTTTTACTAATTATCCAACATGTAGCATATTCAGGCCCCGTATAACGTGATTGTCATTTTAAAATAAGCGAGCTGGAAACAATTAAAAGTCAGCTGGAGATGGAGTTCACCACCTACTCACGAAAACAATGTGAGCTTATTCAGATATGTAATCACAGCTGATGAAGTCTGCTAAGGAAAGTTTCTGGACTAAAATGAGAAGCCTGCTTTGGTCTACTCTCTCTCTAAATTAAAGGACCTGTTGTTTTGAAAACTCCCAGTAGTTCTGGGTGTTGAATCTGCCACATAATTAATGTAAACTGCATCTGAACTGCATCAGGGTAAATAATTCATGTCCCATTTCACTCAAGTCATCACAGATTACATTTGACATCTTACAGTACAACAAATCAGTTGCCTCGTGATTTACAGTATGTAAAACTTGCACAGTTAGACTGGAAATGGAGTTGGGAAAACTCGAGAACTCAGCGGGAAGCCTCTTCTGATTCTATCTTGAGCTGAAGTGATCGTAGCTGGAAGTTGATAACAGAGTATGAAAATGAAAATGGGATTATGACGTATGTGACTGAAATGAATGTGTATGTGCGTTCGTCTGTGTCAATGTGCATCTGCAGCACCCAGAGGAGCAAAATCTGCTTTGATACGGAGCGAAAAGGCCAGCAGTGGTGGCGAAGACGAGCCGAAACGAGAAAAAGAAAAAACATGAAAGCAGCATCAGTAATTATGCTTAACCCTCAGCCCTGGAGGAGAGAGTCGGTGATGCAGCATCACTTCGCCTTTATGAGTCTATAACACAACACCAGCACCTCAGTCTAACAGAAACAGAAAAAAAAAAAAAAAAAGTGTGGAGATCTTAAAAGCAGCAACTGTAATCTGTCTTACTCTGTAATTATCCCCAACCCTTCAGGGCGGGTTTGGACATGCAGCATCCCACCACCTCTACCATGCTGTTCTCACACACACACATTGAAACACACGTGCACTCACTTATCTCACTACAGTAACAACCCTAAGGATATCCCATAGGTACCAAGTACAAAGGAGGGACTGAAGAAGGAGAGTGGGGGAGAGAAAGAGTCTTTATGAACAGTATGCTCTCATCTCAGTTGGCAGGAACGCCATTTGTGAGTCTGTATGATGTTTAAATAGAGACAGCAGGCGACGTGTGCGCGCGCACACACACACACACACACACACACACACACACACACACACACATGCATGCACGCTGACAAGTGTGTGCACCGACTGGAACACAGAGACCGGGGGAATGGAGAAGAAAAGAGGATTTAAGCGACACTGGCAGGCTCTCACACTGTTTTTAGGTCAATGACAAGAAGCCTATTCAACAGACAGACACACAAGTGAAAAAAAAAAGTACACAAACACTCTTAACGGTGCACACACGAGAGCAGCTCGAACACACACATCCACGCACACACAAGCCGTGCATATACGCAAAATATACTTAGCTGCATTTACTGTCAACCCTAAAGAATCCCTGTAACAGTACGAGAAAGGCTCAACAGATATCACACTCTCCTCAATGTCTCTGCCTCTGTGTCCATCTTGTGTCTCCCTCTCACTCTAACATGTGCACGTGTGGACTTTGTTGATGCTGAATCCTGCATGGACCAGCTCCATTTCCTGTCCTGTTTGGACACTGTGTGCTCCTGACCCACCATGTTGGACAGGGTTCAAAGGGACAGTGTGTTTGTTTGTGTGTGTGTATGGGAGCAGGCACACAGATGAAAAGGGGTTGAAAACAGTCTGTCATCCCACTAGGAAGCATCAGCTCTCATAAATATTCACCGGAGGATGTGCATGTGTGTTTGAATGAAGCCCGCTGCTCTTTTGTATTGTAACTTCCATTATTTGTTAGAAATCGCGCAATTTCGCCGGGAAAAGGAACCTTTTGACATTTCGGAAGTGAAAGGACGGATACGACACACACATCTGTGTGCTCAACATGAGTCTGAAGCCAGCAGCCTCTATGATTAGCCTGTTAGCAATAAAGCCTAAAAACAGGGAGGTGAAGGTGGAGGTGGAGGTGGGGGGCAGTGGACAGTTGGCAAGCTACCATCAGAGACTCCAGGAGGTTGGTTCTCCCTGCCAAAGTCCATAGTCCAGAGCTCACAAATGAATTTAGATTTTGAAACTTTGGTTTTTTTGGAGATTAAAGAAAGAATTTATAAGGTGGCTCATTCAGAGCTGAGCAGCATTCAAAACAAATCTAAAAATGTTTTAAAGGTGGATTTCTGCTGTGAATGAGTCCAAAATAAATAAAAATGTATTTTGCATTTCATTGTTATAATATCCACAGACTTACTGGGCCTACCGGTTCCACAGTGCATGATTTAGATGATGTGGAACTGTGATTGGCTTAGAGACAGAAAAATAAGTTTGTGCATTTCAGCGGAGTTGGGGTGACAGTAATCATAGATCTAGACATCGTGTTATGTCCTTAGGGACGGTCTGGAATCTGAACGGATTAACCGGCTGCCGGCTCCAGCTCCATATTTACTGTACAGACTATTGATCTCATCTATCTCTCTGCAAGAAATCCAATAAGCCTATTTTTCAAATATCAGACATTCCCTCTAAACTGGTCACAGCTACATGCCACCTGCATTAGCTGCTCGAGGGCAGAAGGAACCAAAATTAAATTAGAAAAAACCTGAACAATAACAAATACCAGCCCCTTTAGCCACTAAATGTTCCACCATGGTCACAAGCACAATCTGTTAGTATAGTAAATTGAAGGCCAAACGGTGTCAAAGGTCTGTGAGATGCCAAGACAGAATCCAACAAAGCAAAAGACTTACTGTAGATGGGTCCTTTGGGCAAATGAACATATCCAATGAGGCAAAAAAGAAGAAAAAAAAAAGGTGAAGGTTGAATCCAAGCAGAAAAAGGTGAAGTTTTCCAAAAAAAATTAAAAATCAAAAATCAATCACAGCTTCTCCAGGGATCAGCACATGGTTGCCCAACCAGGAAATCCAGCTAGTTCTGCATACGAACTGACATTCAACCTCTCTTCCAACTGTTCCTCCTCTTAGTCACCATTGTGTAAGTTTCTTTCCTGCCTTTCTCTCAGAGAGCCGGTTCAATAGATGAAATCTTGACTTGATCCTTTTATTTCCCCCTCTCTTCTCTCTTCCACTTTGCTTTGTTTGGTTTGTTTCTGGCTCTCCAACAATCACAGGTGTTCCTCATTTAACTCCTCCCACTCCAAGATTTAAAGGGATAACCTGGATTCCCCCCTCCCCACACTGCTCCTCCACAGTCTTCCACTTATTGACATTAACACATTGTGTTGGGAACTGTGCTCTTATTGATTATCAAAAAAATTTTGCAGGTATTTTCAAGAACTGCTTATCAATTCCTGGACTGTGGGGTTAGTGTAGTTGGGACCTATTCAGTTGGCCACCTCTGGAGGGGTAGTGGTGTGCATGAAAATAAGAACTTAAACTAAAATAATATTTATTTGGAGAATGTTAGGGGTGTAAGAAATAACCAATTTGAATTGGAAAATCCTTTTTTGATTTTTGATTTTTTTTTTGAGTGTATCAGTATACTGAACCTGGATCAGTCTGAATGCAGCATGAACTGGCTGAGGGCCCGATTACAAAGTTATGAATCGGATTCATTTTGTTGCTGAGCTGCTGCATCCTCCATCTGTCTCCAGTGTTTGCAGCTCTCTCTCTCTTTAATGGGCCCATAAAAGTCTCGTGAGACTTGTCATAGGAACATCAGACTGCTCTGTTTGTGGGGGAAAGACAAATTCTCCAACATGACTCACAACGCACCGTTAAATTTGTGTTCATTGTCAGAGGGACTTTGTAAAGTTCTTAAAATGCGATTTCTTACACTAATTAACAGACCATTTTGCTGAATTCATGGGTTATAAGTAACAAAACACTCGTTCCCTGGTCTTTGATATATTTATTTGAAGGTAAACATAGACACATTTATAGCTCTTGATTCATGAAGTGAAATGATTGTCTGCTTTAACTGTGTCAGATTGTATCATATCCCGTCAAATCGTATTGAATCCTACTGAAACACACACCCCAGTTACAGTGTGTACAAAATTACACTGCAGATTGTAAATGTCATTGCAGCCCCAGCTGAAGGCTAAACTGAAGGCTCCACATGAATGTTTAAAATGTGATAGATACATATTAAGTGAAGTAAGACAGAGATGTGATGTGAATTTATACGTAGCGGTGTTTTAGGGGAAATGATGTAAGATAAAAGCAGAGAGATGCCGAACAAAACTCCCCTAAAACCAAGTCCAGTTTTATTTCTAATTCTCCCCTCGATGGAGGAACAGCTGCATAAACTTCAGGCTGTTTTAATTGTAAATGTCATAGGCAGGTCCATCTGGAGGTCAGTGTTTCCAAGTCTGTCCATTAGAGTGTCCATCTCCAACCTCCAGGTGTGACGTTGGCAGTTTTTGAACATGAACTCTGGGAGGTATTTAATTTAAATTCACACAGACACACTGAGGTGCTTGTGATCAGTTCAAACACAACACTGCCCATTTGTGAATTGAATTAATGACAGATGGATTTTTCCTGTTCACAGGTTTTACAGGAATACACGGATTCATCCCCTTGTGATCCCTCCTGCTCATCTCAGAGCCGTTTGTGCGGGTCATTTCTCAGATGGAGCACTCGGGATATAAAACCTGGATTACGGCACATCGTCACAGCCATGTGGTTAGGGCCAGGAGTGCCAGCGGCCATTTTCATATGATTTTGTTTGTTTATTTAGCTACGTGAGAGACTCTCTTTACTGCTCAATGCTAATCTGCACAACACATTTCTGTAGGATGTTCAAATATAGATGATAGTATTGTGTACTGTGGCTTCTTGTTTGGCTGGATGCTGTTTCGGGGCCTGTTAGTTGGTCTTTGAAATTCATCTGGCAGAGTTTTATGGTGGTGTCATGACTGTTGTGCTAAAAGCATAAATTAAACTCTCTCTTGCTCACTTGCTTGATGAGCAGACATCAAGTGTGCCAAACTTGAATATAACCTACAGGTGGAAAGGCCGTTGTGGTGCAGATACTGTAAAATATCATACCGCTGGTACTTCTGCTGGCTAGAGCTGCATTTTAAAGTACAGTTCGGTCACAGTGGTATAAGCCTGCAGCTGTTTAGCTTTGGTGTGCTAAGTGTAATAAATAAGTATCATCTTGAGGGCTTCTCTCAGATCCCCCATCACAAACACGTCCCTCTCCACAAACACAAGCTGTACTGTATCTGTTAAGTTCAAGCCATCAGATGAAATATTCCACAATTACCGCAACGAATTTATTCCGTCATCACAGCGGATTCATTACCTCTACCACAGATGCTGAAAAATATTGCAACGCCTGGTAAATTTTTACATTCCAAGCTGGTAAACATCGCCATAAACTCTTTAATACATTTCTGACGATATGAGCTCACAAACTTAGATGGTTTTGGTGATAGCTGATTGAATCTGAATGTGTGGGGTGTAACATCTAATTGCGATGATTATCTTCTTTATGGTGTAAGAGATGACAAAATCCTGTCGTATTCTTGTTATTTAAAGATATATTGCTGTCTTTACATGGTCCTTGATTTTTAAACTGACTTAGATGTGGTTGCCAGCAACTCAAAACAAAGTGTTTAAAATTTTAAAGCGTCTACTGTTTAGCGTAAAGCTCGATTGAGGGGGACAATTAGCAGCAGAAACCAATATTTAAGAAACGCTTCATGGGAAAAACTAATGGCCACCATAACTCAAGGCACTCTAACCCGTCCCATAAGACCCCCTATCTGTTTATCCATGTGCGTGACAATGATTTATCTATTCTTGGATGATTTAAGCTGTCTTTTAAATGAGCCCATTCAATGGCCTACAGCGTTTAAAGGTGCTGCACAGCTTCAGCTACGGAGTAATTGAAACGATGGAGAGAGAAAGAAAAACAGACAGAGTAATATTGAGAAAATGCAACCAGATGGTTGTATTTTCTGTAATTTTACAGTATCCCAGTGTTGCGTTTGAACAAAGGCACACATGAAAAGCATACATAATTTGAACCTCCTATCTGAAGTCTCCTACACCTGTCAGATATGAGGTTGTGATCTGAGGGTGTTGGCCTCGTGGGCCTCTGCTGCGCCCGTCCTGTGGATTCACTTCTGTCCCTGTAAAAACGTGCCCTTGGGCCACGATAGACAGGCTCAGGCTGGTTGTGTGTGTCTGTGTGTGTGTGCACTCCACATGAACATGTCCACGTACATGTCTTTGTCTGTGCGTCCGTGCAGATGTTTGTGTGCAGTGTATGTGTCAAGGACAGCTGTTCCTCCTGTTTCTTAGTAAGGCTTCAGGGGAATCCCCATCCAGCCTGTCCAAATGCTCCTTTCCTCGGGGGACGCTGATAAATCGTCACTGTTCTCCGTCCTTCCCAACGGCAGAGAACACAATCAGACAGCACCACTGCTTAAAAATTTCTGTTTGTTTAATGTCAGCGCTGGTAGCCTTAAATGTGTCTGTCCTTGCGTCTGTGAGATGTCACACTTCATATATTGCAGTTTGTGGGTCAGTGTGTGTAGATCAACACTGCGTTGCTGCACAACTGGGTCCTGCTTTTGCAGGCACAGAAGCTGCTGCGTTGCAGATATCAAGCTGTACCAACTTTCATCTGATTGAATAACATCCAGGGAACTTTTAAATACGTCCATGAAGCAAAATAAAAAGAAAGAATTATGAGAACAGAGACAAGCAAATGGGTTGTGGGCGGTTGTGCTGCATGTGTGGGCACCGTAAGATTATGAACAGTTTAAATTATAAAGCTTTTCAGCCCATTAAAGCCAATTGTGCTATCATGTGCTCAAAGTCCAATTGACACAATCGGATGTTCACTAAATCCCTTCCCCTGGCAGCTGTTACTGTATCACAGCACTGTAACTTTAACACGGCATGGCAGGCCTGTCAAACTTGTGATTTCTCCACGTTAAACAAGTGAATGAGCGATATGTGACAGTTTAAGAGAAAAAAGAAAAGATTCTTTTCTTTTTTTTTCTTTTAGCCTGCACCAAATAAAAAGCCACAGGAGGAAAAAACAAATGTGATGAAGAGTGTTTGTCTAATGTTACATAAGCTACAATCATCATCACGTCTATCATCACTGCTAAAGCCAACAGTCAACTATCTGTATGCTAACAGAGATCAGGCTAACACTAGTGTCCCAGTCCTGTTATTATGGGCTGTAATGAATTCCTCCAGCATTGTATTTCTAAACATATTGGTTGAGTGGGCCTCATCTGAAAAGCCCTTTCTCAGACTTGGAATAACTGACATGTGGGTAAATTATGTTTCTCTAATGTGTCAGAGAAACAGTCTGATCTTCATTTTTCTCTTTTCTCACTTAAAATTTAAAACCAACAAGCTGCACAAATACAACACAGGTCCAGTGTTTCTTTAGTTACATTTCTTCCATTTGGATCATTCTGGATATGCAGTTAAAAAAAAAAAAAAAAATTAAAGGTTGCTTTCCAAGTAACGGCATGAAGTTGCTTTCAGTCGGAATATTTTTGAAATAGCTCCTTGAATTTTGAAAAGGAAAAACTCAACAGATCATTGCTAATTATATTTCGGTATTTAGCTTAATCGTATGCCATGCAGCTTTCCCATTACATAACACTGCAAGTGAATTTGCCCAGCTGTTCCAATCTATCTTCGCTATGGACTCATCACATTCACATCCTTTTTTTTATTATTATTATTCAACTCTGTTCATGGATCCTTCTTCCCGTGCTCTGTGCACAAATTGCAATAATATGATATCATGCCCAAATAGCTACTAAATGGTCCTTAAGAATTTCCCAAGGTAAGAATGAACTTTGAACACTAACCCAGAAAGACATCAGCCAAGAAAAAGAGTTATAAATCGCCACGGCACTGAATATGCAATGTTATTAAAATTTTTGTGTGTGAAATGAAAACTTGTTCGAATTGTTCTGTCCCACTAACTTCAGTTTTCCCTTACTGGCCTGAATTCCTGAGTAATTCCCCCTCCCCCCTTAAAATCCTAGCTAAGCATTTTAGCAGCGTGTTGGGAAACTTTTTTTTCTTTCAGCTTACAGTTGCTTTTCAGTTGTGCGTAAGCCCCCTGAGGTTTACCTGCAGCTACCTGCGTGCACAGAGAAATGGAGAGTCTCATTAAGGAATATTAGGGAAGACCAAACATCCAGCTTTTTCTGCGTGGATTTAAAAAGTGGAAATTAAAAAAAGACACTTGGGGGGAACTAAAGACAAAGATTGTGTCTATAAGAGCTTCTGCAGCCCTCAGTATCCATCAATCTCCCTCTGAAAACACAGGAAACGTTGTCTTTCTCCCAGTAAGTGAAGGTTTTGTGCACCGAAGTTCAGTTTCAGCAAAGTTGTGGATTGAATATATTGTATTGCTCAATTCAGTCTTTCATTCTGCTGAATAAACAATTGTCATGGTCCAATTAGACGGCAAACTAGTAGCCCACTTCAACTTCGACCACTTCGCTCTTACCTCCATGCTTTTTTGATGTTCTTTGTCCATTTTTAGACATACTATATGTTTAATATTGCTTTTATGTGCCATGGACTGTTGATCATTGCTGTTTATTGTCATAACTTTATGCCTTTGATCTGTATTATTAAGTGCCTGCGAACCCAATTTCCTCTGGGATCATTTTAAATTTAAAGTTAATGGCACGAGTTTCATATAACATCAAAACAAACTGTGGGCGCTCAGGAGTCAGATCCAGATAAAAATTCACAACTTTGAAAGCGGCTGTGAAGCTTTCCAAGTCGATGCCTGTCTGTTTTTTACTCGAACTGCAGAAAGTAGATATTACTGAGGTTTAAATATGCCGTAATTCGGGTACTCTGGTGACAGCGACTGGGATTTTGCTTGCAAGAGGATAATGTTCTTATTCATATTGAAAATGTCAGGCTTATATTTAAGAAAAAAAAGAGGCCTCTACAATTTTATCTGTCTACTAGAAGGCATTTGTAGAAAAGGACATTATTTAATACTGCATTATCGTGACTTTCAGTGGTATATTTGTTAGACAGGATGAATCTGACCTATTCTTTAACCAGAAATCTAGAAATACACAAAGAAGAGCATTAAAAAAACACACAAATGACAGCCTGATAGGCTTTACCTTCAGAAAAGTCAATAGTTTTATATAAATCCAGTTATCATTTCTTGCGTGTAAAGGTACAATGGTTTTAAGAATATATTTTCTATCTATATGTTTCATCTCTTCCAATTATTTCATTAAATATTTCTGAAAATAACCAGTGTTACCTCAGGGTACGACTCTCTTTATGTGATTTTTTTTTAATAATTTATATGTGAAGTATGAACTATGCCTCGCTTCATGTGGATTGTCATTAAAGCTGCTTTAATGAATACACTGTACCCAGTAGAAAAGTTTTCCAGCTGTGATGGGACCCAGCATTGTACCATTTCCCCTGAAATTAGCGTGGCAGGTAGCACAGCAGAAATGGAAAGAGATGTGACAGCAGGCACACACGACTCCTACTGACTGGAGCCACCCTTAAAGTACCAAAGAGGTGGGGGTTTTTTTTGTTTTTTTTTCATGGTCTGTGAAAGGACGATGGCAGGAGCCTTTAGTTGGATTGGAGCAGAGCTCAGACTACACAAGAGCTTTCAGCCCAGAAAGCTGTGAATGGAAAAACTCCTTTATAGACGGCGTTATTTTCTTTAAGCACAATTCACAAATTTGCAGCAAACCTGCTCATCAGCACTCCGTATTTATTCGTTTTATTAGGGTCATTCATCAAACGGCACGGATACCTTGTGTTTGGGGGGAACATTTGAGAAATCTGCTGTATCATCATCCTCTATTCTGGAGAGCTGTTTGTTTGTTTGCTAATTATATTGTAAGAAGCTTAACCAGAATGTATTTTTACTGAAATTACATGCACTCACAGGGATGTGAAGCACCAACACTCAGCAGCCCCCCCCCCCAAGTGTGTGTGTGTGTCTGTATGTCAGGTTTTGCATCTCAGCATTTCGAAGTACAAATCTATAGACAAAAATCGATGATTGTGTTCGTAATGTGTGTATCTCTGAGGCATTGTTTACGTGTCTTAGGTGATGCATTGTTAGCAAATTAGATTTCAACAGAGCCATTGATTAATGTCTGTCTATTGATTTGTGCTTTACAATGAACACACGCACAAATATTGTACTGCATCTTCTTCAGCACACACAGCAGCAGCTTTGTCCATTTCTGTCCAGCAGGACTAGTGAAACAATAATTAGCTGTGTGAATTTCAGCTTGGAGGCCACAGAATAACCACACACACTGACACATACAGACTAACACTGAATATTCAGATAGACTGAATTGTGGCTTCTGTGAACCGGCAGCTGTTATGAAATGCTCAGTTGTCAGCAGTTTTATTCAACATGTAAGTACGTTGGTATTTGTGTCGATGGGACTGATGCAGAGTTGTACGGCTCTCTCTGAGATTGCGTGGCTTCAGACGGAGGGTCCGCGGGTTAAAGGTCATCCGTCAACCATAAGAGCACATCGACTGTGTGAATTCGTGAATGTGTTTAGTTGAAGGTCATTTTTTATGAGTTTGTCTATGAGTGTGTGTTTAGAATACACGCTGTGTGTCTCTTTTTCACACCACAAGCTTCAAAACGTTTGCTCAGACATGATGAAATATAATCATTCACTGTTTTCACAGTCTGCACCATCACCACGCATTTCTTGGTATTCAGTCCACAGAGAGACCATTAGTAGCAGCAGATGTCCTGTGATTGTAATATCCAAGAATCTTTCAGAGATATCACTGATGGCCTCGGTGCCATGGTGAAGACATCCCCCGTGCTGACAATTCACAAAATGAGTCCTCAGCCTTTAAAGAAAAGCAGTAAATACTATTTGTTTTAACACACAAACACCGACTCGTCATCCACAGAAATGATATCCCAGTTACTCACAGAGAAATCACATTGAGGAGTGATTGTCGGAAAAAATATTTTAGGTTTTGAAGAGTTTGAGTTTGAAGAAAATTTGCACACCTCCATCGTGTGTTGGCAGACAAACCTGAATGAGGCAACAAAGAAATCAGGGAAGGAGGTGTGGTCTGCTCTTGATCTGCTCAGACATGGGCAGCACCTCAGCATGCTGCTGATACGATGACGATATCGCGTCTGGTATCGTATTATCTCCATACAATCCTAAATTATTTGGGATGGATGGCGAACCAACTCCAATCCAAACACAAGGAAGCCAAAAGGCCTCTGTTCTGCCTGACCATCAGCATCAAGCTAATAATTGGTGAGTGAATGAATTTGGCAGCTAGAGATCCAGATTTTTTTCCTCAGGGATTGTTGGATAAAACATAAAAAATAAGAATGACCATCGTGTGGTAAATGTATGTAAAATCTCTCACTGTACCTGAACGTTGCCTTCTGCAGGCAGGGCTGACCCTGCCGGTGTCTTCCTCTAATCAGGACCCTTCTCCTCTATGTTGGACTCAACCACAGTTTTACATAAACTGTCCACCATTTGTATATTGCTGACAACTCTTAGTATAATGTTCATGAGCTGAGAATGTTTCGTCCACTGCGTTGAAACTGAACGAGCTGAGTGCAATCCTTGTCTTGTACTATTTCTTTTTAGGCCTCTGGACGCGCTGCGGGGAGGAGTCGTGGGCTCCACCTCACGGCATGCAGTGCGGTGGGCCTGCTGGTGCCCCGAGCCAAGGGTTTGTTGATTTGCGTGCTTTTGCAGTGTTAATCATCAGGGTCGCTCACATGGTGATGTTTATTTACGCGGTACGTATCCTGCATATTTATTCTGCTGCGCTCAACTATAGTGTCCTACTTTGTACTGGAGTTTATTTTCAAAGCTGTAATCTTTTTAAAATCTTTGCCTTAAACTTAACGGCACCACGGCGGCTTAGTGGTTAGCGCTGTTGCCTCACAGCAAGAAGGTCGTGGGATCAGTCCCTGAGCCTGGGGCCTTTCTGTGTGTGGGTTTACTCCGGTTTCCTTTTTGTTATTTCCCTCTTTTCTCGGGATAAAGATGTCTAGGTTGACATTAGCATCCTGGCCTCCCATAACATGTCTGGTCACCAGCAGCCAACCGTTGTTTGGTAGCACATTAGCCATGTGAGCCTAAAGGGTGATGATATATCATGTTGTATTATCATGTATCATGTAGCTTCCTGGTGATTAATAGCGTCCAAACATTCATCGTGCTTCAGTTGTCACAGTACTGCGGGGAACATTATCCAGATACATTTTGTATGAGCAGTGTGGTTCAAAGTGTATGCTCTGTGTTTCAACAGTCACAGACATATTCATTAAAAAGGCTGATTCATTATTTTGTTGGAACACAATCTGGACAACCAGAATGTGTTCGCTCTTATTAGTAACAGAGGTGGTTGGTCTGCAGCAGAACTCTGGTCTCCTCTTTAGGACTGATGGGCTGAAAAATCCAGTTTTACATCGCCTTGCTATTTAAAGGACTTGCGCTTGGACTGAATGTTGCTCATCTAATATCGAGCGTACTTGCATAACATGTGAGGTTAATGAGAAAAAAGTTTTTTATGGCTTGGTTCAATTAGTCCTTTAATTTTATTTCTTATGCATCTCGTTATATAACACAGGTACATCCCATTCAAATTGTGCCGCAATGATGTGACATTAGCACCGGTTCAAATGGTTTTCATAAAATGCAGGAGGAGATATCATTACCTACACTCATTGTCATAAAATGGTAATTTCATTTTCCGGGCTAACTCGCTGAAGGATTTGTCTTTAGCTCCACTGAGCATCGACTGATGTTTCCTCTGAGAGCCTGAGCAGCAGACAGCCAGTTTCTGCCGCCCAGGCTGCCTGAGAGACCTATTACTTTTATTCATTTATTTAGTTGTATTTATTGATTTATTTTTTAACTGGAACTTCCTTTGACAGGTTGACACTCAAAAACTCATCTCTCTCTTGCTCTCACTCTGGATGACAATACTTTTTTTTTTTTTTTTTAAGCCAAGGCTTTATTAGATTCATCCCCTGCAACTCAACCTCACATGTGGTACTGAACATGCTCCAGTTCACAAGCTGCTCTGAGGGGGGGCAGCAGTTACTGTGGCTTGTCTGTGGGCCAAAAAAAAAATCTAAATAGTATGTGGGGGGTGGGGGGGGAGCATTTTATTTGAATAAACTGACTAGCAGTTATTGTTTTCTTTGTGTGTGAGACTAAATTGCACTGATATTATCCAGTCAGTTTTGTATGCTGTTGTACCTCGTTGGAGTTCTTGTTGTATGAAATCCTAAGAGGGACGACTACCAGGGCTGTAATATCCAATTAAGAGGTAATAAAAAATAACATAACAATACCATGTGGAAGTCGTGAATACATTAACTTTGCCTATAGGAATAATCTAAGAAAATTGCTAAAGGCTCTCCACCCTTGTGACCACCTGCTGAGCCCATATACACCTCTCGTTATTACGTAAATGTGATTCAGTGCAGGTGCGGCATGCTGCATGCGTATAATAGAAAGAAATAAAGAGCAAGTACGTGCAGATAGCGTACAGTGGTGGATCAGCTCATGCTATAAATGTCCAGGGGAGGATACATGGGGTGTTTTACAGGGAGGAGGTGCTGCTGGGAGAAGGCATGCGCAGGATGGAGCATCGCGTCTGGGATGAAAAAAAGCCTGCTCTGGGACAATGGGGCTCACCTTCCACCCTCATGAACAAGGAGTGCACTGTGTTGGGGGAGTTAAGCTGTTTGAGTTTGCGGACAGGCTGCACTTCAGCCCGCTCTACAAGGCATGAGCAGTGTAATAATTAAGAGAGGCCTAGGCCTCCAGACCCAGGCACTGTGTCTATTATTGGTTCAAGCTGTGAGTTATGTCTGTGCTAGTGGAACAGAATAAGCCCACATTTAATTGACTGGGAGCCAATTAACAACTTGGCTTTTTTTGTGATTCATTGAGTCATGATGATGTTTACAAATGTAAGAGTTAAGAGACTCTTTAGGAGTCCACTTTCACACGCAGCACCAGTTCCCCCAGCTTCCTCCTCTGACCTTGAACATGATTTTTGTGCAGTTTTGAATTAAACCAGTTACTAAGGTCCTGCACATTCTATGCAAAGTTGTGATGGCAGTCACCTGCCTTGTGATCTTCTATCATTTATCTTCTCTTTTGAAGATAAAATGATTCTGCTACAAACTGCTTGGCTTCTTATTTTCCTCACAGCACTGAGTTGTATCTCTGAGAACATTTCTTTAATCTCATAAGTGTCCTTTAGTTCTCTTCTTTTACGACCTCATAATGTTATGGGTTTGGTTAGTATGTAACACAACAGTTGTGATGGTCATTGAAACTGTAGCACAGCTCCTTTTTCCATTTGGCAGCTCGGTCAAAACTCTGCTTTTTACAAAACTTGAATATTACTTCAGTCGTGCCTCATTACACTAACCGGCAGTTCATTTTAGAATCAGTTTTACATTTTGGGTTAAAAACAAAACATAACAAAACAAAACAAAACAAAAACTCATTAGGGGATGGAGGTTTTTCAGTTGTCACGGAGAAAACTCAGCTGTTTTCATAATGATCTTTCACCCCAAGCTTTTATCTGCTCATGGTGAAAGTTGGGCTTTGAGCTAAGACACTTGATGCAAAAAAAAAAAAAAAAAGTTGTTCAGCAACTAAACATCTTTACCTAATTGACACTTTGAATAAAATCTGTCGTCAAGCTGAAGTCTCCTAATTGCACCAACAACTAAAGTCCGGTGTGAAGCTCAGCTCAGACGTTCCCCAGCTGATTGGATTGCTGCTTTTTGGTTAAAGTTGTGTGGATCTACCTCAAGGCCATCACACTGTTCTAAAAATGTAATGTTTCTCAACAAAGCTTTTTTTTCATGAGGGGTTATCAACAAGACGACAAAATACATTATCTGTTCACGCCTTCTAGAGTGACAAAAAATGTGTTTCTGATCTGATAAACTTGGCAGGACAATAATATTTGTCTGTGGTGGCTGAACTGGTTTAGATTTTGACAGGTTTAAGCAAACTCTTCGGTTAGCTTGAGAGAGGTGCTTAATGTTAGGGACGCTTCATCATCAGCTGTACTTTAGCTGTCACTTTGAAACCAAGAACAGCAGCCTTTTGTATTAAAGTATGATGTTTTGTTGTTTCATCCATATGCTCGACCTGCAGACTCTGTCGATCTATAACAACATCAGCTGAATTGCTACAGGAGGGCTTTGTGAATGGACTTAAAACACAAAGTTGTTTTGGTTTGTTTGTGTGTGTGTGTGTGTGTGTGTGTACCTTTTAGTATTGGCATTTTATGATATAAAGTTATATATCCAGAAGAGCTATGTATGTAATGGTAATTTATCCCTTTACAGGTGACATTTGTAACAGCATCACTCCTGACGTGTGACACGTGGCCTTTTTATCTTAATTTGTATTTTTGTCTAAGATGGATGTTAGTTTTTGCAGCATCCTCCTCTCACCCACCTCCACCGCAGACTCCAGACGACGTCCCCACACAGAGCGAGACCTTTTCACCAGTTTGTCAATCCTGCACCTGTCCCTGTCAGTGCCTCCACCTTCCCCAGCAGACTACAGCGTAGAAGATGGCAGATGCCAATACGGGAAGGACAGGGGCTCTGAAAATATGCAGACCCACCTCACAGAGCTGGTCTGCACAGTCTGTCTGAGGCCGTCCGGGCCTGCTGCCTTCCTGGTCTTCGTCCTCTTGAGCTGACTTCTCACCTGATCAGCTGTAAAACAAACGCTGTGAGGCTGGGGTGGGGTGGCAGATGGGGCTGGCTGTAATGTGTGTAATGTGTATGTGGAGCCGAGTGGTGAGAGGAGAGTGTAGGTGCAAATTGCAATGTCCCAGAGGAGGAGGAGGAAGAGAGCGGGGGGGGTTGGAGGGGTCAGCATCTGGACGGGGGTTGATAGCGGCTGGGGGGTTGGGGTAGGTTTTTGGCCTGGAGTTATAACATGTTATGAGTTATTATTTTTTTACAGCTGATCGAGGTTTGTGATACATGCAGGAGCACACTGGAAACCAGCTTCCCGAAATCGCTGTAAGAAAATGAACAAATGCATAATATTAAGACTCATTCATAAAAAAAAAAAAAGAACCACAGAGTGGAAAACTAAGTTACATCTATCGTCTGTCATCACTCGGTGTGACTCATATTATGCTGTTCATGGTGAGCAGATTTATTTAGACTTCGTTTACCTGGATCTCACTGCCAAATACCGAATTTGAAAGGGAACACTGAAGGTGCTAATCTTAAGTTAAATGGAAAATGTTCCTGTGCTGAATCATCTTTGATTTGGAAAAAGACGGTCGCAGTTAGTCTTTGAAAATGCAAATGGTATCCTTTGCCATCACTTCACTCATAAACTGAGCATCAACTTGATTGGCCCTGAATGGGTCTGTAAACCTCCTGAACCAAGAGAAATCCTACCTGAAGCTGCTGTTTATTTTAAATAGATTTCATTTCAACTCCTAAACTGGTTGGCTGTTCATTTTTATGGAATTTCACTTGAGCAAAATGGGTGTAAAACACTGTTGAAAGCAGCAGTAGACAAAATGTGTCAACTTCTCTGGGGGGGGAGATTAGCTTTAAAGGAGATCGGAAAGCTCAAATTAAACTCCTGAAAAATTTTTGCAATTACTAAAAATGAAAAAAAAAAAAAAAAGTGAAAAGAAGCAGACAAGTGAGACGAGCTTTGCTTATACAGGTTCCTACACACACACACACACACACACATTTGTCAGCATGAGATAATTTTCTCCCTTTTACACGCTGTATGAAATGACAAATTTCTGCACCATATATCGAATTACATTTCTGACAGTGATTTTAACCAGCGAATGTTGAATTTCGTCTTTAAGATCTGCGTGTGCATGAGTCTGTGCACTTTTGCGGCACGCTAGTAAAAAGCAATCTCATTTCCTGCTCATGTTTGGTGCTGCAAGTCAAGGCCACAGTGTGTTGGGTGTCAGTTTACTGCACATGATCAATCCTTCTTTTGAACGTGTGGCATAAATTCTTTACAGGAATGATCACACATCCGGAGAGCAATATTTTAAACAACAACAACATGGACACACACTCCCACAGAGTAAGCCTGCAAAAAAAAAAACGGCGGCAATCATCTAGAAAAAATTAGTTTAGGCCTAATTTGTGCATCAGATGATTGTGCATGTGTGGGTTTAAGTGTGTGTATGTGTGTCTGTGTGCTGTTGCCAAATGAAAAAACAAGGACAGCCCCAAACCACTTCATGATCCCCTTCTCATTAGCGCTTATTTCTTTTCTCTCCCTATCGTTATTCCTCCATCGTCATTTCTCTTCCCCTCCAAGGCTGAGCTCCAGCTACCTCAGAATCCCTCTCAACACAAGGCCGTGTGAAATTAACTATGTGTGTGTGTGTGTGTGGGAGTGATTTCCCATAAAGTCGCTGCTCTCCTCTGTCTCTCTGTTTCATCACACACACAGATAGATAGATTGATGAGCCTATTTGTATGTAGTCTATACTGACAAACTGCTTTTACCTGTTTAGTGTGAAAAAACAGGGTTGGAGGGAAAGAATGGCCTGAATGATTTGCTTTTTGTCCTCCTGTATGTGTTCCCTGTTTTTTAAAATCTGTTTTTTTTGGCAGGAATTATTGTTTCCATGTTTTTGACTGCCACTATCAAATAGTACTGTACTGTTATATTGAACACTGGTCTCAGTCACAGAGAAAGGTGAATTATGGGAACACACAGTAGCAGAAATAATTGTCCTGTGGTTTTACAATTGTTCTACAACATGTAACAAAGCTCTTCACTTAAGACACTTCCACACCATTAGTTCTGATATATAGTGTACTGACTGTGTTAGGTATCAGCTTTGCCTCGCCCTCATTCCCTTCTGTTCCTGCTAACTCCAACTTCTTTGTTTCCTTTTTGTCGCAAATGTGTCAAAGGCGATGGCCAAAAAGTTATTTCTTTTTTAAATTCAATTCCTATAAGCACTTTTCTTCGACCCCAAAAGAAACTTCATGAGGTCAAGTAAAGCCGTGGTGGAGAATTTTTGAAAACAACTGGAGAGTATCCAACTCCTCTCACTGAAAGATTTTCTTTTAAATACCAACTTCATTTATTACACGTGGATGACTGTAAACCTAACTTGGAAAGTTCAGCTATTAGAAAAATTATTAAATAAAAAAAATGAAAAAGGGCAGAAACAACTGAAGCTTGATGTGTGTGTGTCTGTGTGTAGTGCTGGACGCGGCTCCAACATGTGATTAAGATCAATTCATCAACTCAACAAGCACCTGCAGTACTCAACAATTTATGAGGGCGGCATCATAATCTTTTACTTTTAAACAACACAGATTCAACATCATTCACACTTTAAAGAAATGACAGAATGTAAACAAGAATAATTCAGTTATTTAAGACAGCAGTAACAGTTTTAATTTGCTAATTAGACAAGAGAAAAAACTTCCATGGCAGCCATTTGTCACAAATTGTAAATCAGCTCTCACCCCTGAGGCGCACGCCACCATACGCCCGGATGCAGAAATATTGTTCTGGTTCTAACTGAGAGGCTGGATGGGCTGTGACATTTGAGGACACAGAGTGAGACAGGAAGACTGGAGTTCAAAGAGAAAAGTAAAAGGTAGGATCATAATAAATAAATGCGAAAAGAGAAGGTCTGATAACACGGAGGGAGCACAGACAGAAAAGGGGCTTAGCTGGGAAAGGAAGTGAATGAGGCGAAGAAAAGACTCCAAACACATGTGATGTAATAAGACTTCAGATTTCTTTTTTATTTTTTTATTTTATCAATACGTTTCATGCAGTGGTTGAAAATTTCATAAGCAGGCTGTGATCTAATAATCTTGGAGGGGTTTTTTTTTTCTGTCTTTGGGATTTATACCTCTGTGATGATAAGCAGTTATTGCTTTGGTGTTCGCTCACTTTCCACCAACTATTTGCCAGTCAAACAGCGAGCTAAGTGCCATGAGATTTTTGATGATAAAGTTTGAACTACTATTTTACTCTTTGTTGCCTCCTACTGACTATAAATCTCTCAGCAAAGATAGATATTTTAATTTGGATTCGCACCCGGAAGATTTACGGCCTGAGTCGGTGAATGCCAACATTTTCCAGATAGAATTAGACATTACTCCAGCTGAGGGTGATGCAAATGTTAAGGTCAGCTTTGCAGATTTTTGCTCATATATTTGATTTAAATTTTGAACAATTTCTGGGATCACTGCAAGTTGCATATCATAAAGGCGTCACCCACCGGTTTGTGAACCGCTGCCTTGAAGTCTTCAGTTTGTAATTTGGCTATCACCATTTTGGTTTTTTGAAACCAGCAGAAACCAGAGAGTGAAGGTAGATCCGACCCGATCTGTGCTCTCTACTGATGGTCAGGCAGGTCGTTGACAGCCTGTCAATCACAGCGCAGCGGCGCCCAAATGCCTACCCAACCTATTTACCCGCTCAATTTACCTCTAAATAGTAGGTTTGAGGCACTTCCACATTGGTTTCTCTTTTCAGCTAGGGTGTCCATTTTCTAAATCTATATACCAATCAATCAGTGTCATTACACTTTACTCTGAGGACTATGAGAATATCTGTATCAAAATTCATAGCGGTCCTTCCAATAATCGGTTTTTCTCAAAACCCCAAAATGTGAAATCCAGGGTGAACACCCACTGTGATCACTGAGATTCACCCCTTGGGCGTCATGAATGTTTATACATGAGGCTGTGACACCTCATGATTACAGAAGATGAGACATCTCACAAGATATACAGGATAAGAAATGTGCTGCAAAATGTCAGAGGAATCACCAAAGTGAGTAAGATTTATCATCTGCCACCAACGAATATCTCTAAGTGAATGCAGGTGTTCAGATATTTCAGTCTGGACAGAAGTGGCTTATAAAGTGAGCAGGATTGATGAGCTAGCTGATAAGGTGACTGACACTGAAGTGACTCTTTCAACTACCTCAAGAGACTGACTCCAGACTGAATGGTGAACTAATGCACTGAGTGGGAGGGCACTTGTTCATACTTGTGTGTGCGTTCATGTTCCTCTACCCTACATGGAAACAACTGGTTCTTCATCAACAATTCATACTGTTTTCATGTTACAGTCACTCTCATGCTCGGCCCACATGCCAGCTGAGCACTATCATAAAATAGAAAACACACTGACAATAGTTAAGGTTTAATCCCTCGGCCTTAAACGGATCCTGGAAAGCAATATTCTGACATTAATCCAATTCAAACAATACTCTAAGTTAAGAAATGTAAACAGCAGTCTCTAATTAACTGAAGCGAAACACATCACAGCTTTGAACTAAAGACAATCTTATCACTGAGGGGCATTTCAGACATGTATGCCTTTATCAAAATATGACTCAGAGAAATTTCATGGAGTTTTGCGTCACATAGAAAAATCCAGCGACTTGATGACGCGTGAGTTATTACTGTGCATGAATCAACTCTCGTATTGCCTATAGCCATCAAAGCAGTGAGAGGACAGATCTCCTATAGCAGGCCATGTATACACAGTCAGTGTGTGAGTTTCCACTGGCTAATTTGAGATCCTGGATGGTGTGGATTTGTCCATGGTGAAATTCTTGTGGATTTGGAGCCAGACTTTAGATAGCAAAGGGACGGTGGAGGGTATTGATCCACAATGAATCGCACAAGTGTAAGAAAAACTTGTAACCCTTTAATTAGGTGCACCTGTGTAATGCATTGCAACATCTCCTGCAAAAAAAAGTCAGGGGTAGTTTTCTCCGAGTGTCTAATCAGTTTCTCTGATACTTTCCAGCCCTGTCTCCCAGAAATTGCCTTTACACACAACTAAACTGCTGCAGGAAATCCATTTTCTTTCAAATCTAAGTGGATGGATTATGTTCAGAGCCAGCGAGGTGGAGTTTTTTTTTCTTTTTTTTTTTCTTCAAATAAATAAAGCCTGACATTTTTTAACTGCGGTGGATTTACCAGGAGGTGGTTGGAGTGGATAAAGCAGACACCTGTCATTACCAGAGATTAATGATGCTGATATTTCTAAATTAACAGGAACTGGCTGTGAACATTTTTCTGCATTTAATTAGACTTAAGTCTCTAAAATTAACAAAGCACTGTGATTGGATAATTACAACCATAAAAGAGCTGTAGTTACTATTGATGGTTATTGTGCTACTAGTTTGGATGTTTTGGCAAAACAGAAATGCGTCGCTTCATTCGACTTCTATGCCTTCTTGACTCGTTAGATTCAGAATTTACATTTACAACAGATCATCATCTTGCTGTTGCAGTTTCGTTGTACAGAAACATATGTTTTGTCAGGCGAGGTTTGAGTTTGGAATGCTACGTTCCCATCATAAATGACGGATGGATGAAGAGTACGAATTCAGCATTTCTACTTTATGCCACAGGAGAGATAAGGATGTGTGTGTTATTACATAAGTTGGTTATGTGAAGGTTACAAATAGTGAGCACTGACAATATATCATCAGATACATTATGGACCTGCAAAGCTGCGCAGGCGTCTGGTGAATGTGAATGAAGCTATGCAGAGCTTTACTATTCAAACTCTCTCTGTTGATTATATGGATAGAGGTGAAATTTGCTCTGTCCTAACTAACTATCTAAGTAACAAGGGAATGATTGTACAACTGAGCTCAAATCGAGCTACCCATTCAAATTGATGTTTGATATTCAGTAAGCAGGAATTACAGAAACCCCTGCATGACATGAATGTGATATAAAGACTAAAGTCACACGAGCAAATTAAATTTCAGTGTGAAATCAGTTGATTTCACTGGAAATATTTGTCATTGTAGGACACGAGCAGGTGTTACTAATAAACTTAGTAGCATTTAGCTTTTCCATGTTACTTTGAAGAGTGAGCCGGCACACACAATCACTCAGGCACCTGAAACTGAAGCAGCTGGATTGTTTTTCACACAACCCTCACTTTAGTCTTTTCCACCTGAGCTTTTCTTACACTGAAATGTCAATAAAGTCTTTGTTCAAAAAGGCCTATTAATCAGTGATCACCGGCTCCGCCAGCAGGGACAAAGTAAATCTGTCAAATCTTTTGTGTCGAGTTCAACCTCCATGAACTCTGCTGCGCCGTCGGTTGAACCGCTCCACATAAAGGAGCCGTTATGAGACAGGAGGAGGTATAAGTATGTCTGTTTGATAAACTGTGGTAACTTATGATCTAAGTGTCTTACAGAGGATGTGTGACTTTCCTGCACGTTAGCCTTTTGCTCTCCAGCTGGAGTTATCTCCCACCTAAACCTTCAAAAGCATCCATTTCCCAAAGATGAGCAAATTAATTTAGCAATGCTAATGTCGCTAATGCTAATGCCTGGTCTGTGACCAAGCTTTAATTCTTTTTTGTTTCTGTTCACAAGCATGAAAGGCCTATATAAACTATTTATAATTTCCAGTGAACAATGGAAACCACATACTCATATCTTGACCTTAATGAACATTTTAACAGCAATTGTGGTGGGTGAGTGTATTTGAACTAAAACTGGTGCTTTTATATCGCACTTATGATCATTCACAAGCATTAAAAATAGAAGTCACGTATACTTGTCTTGATTTTAAAGTGGAAAATATGGTTAACCAAAGGATGCTGGACTTGTGTGAGAAATATCCATTTTAACTCACAGTCTTCTTTTAACCGTTTGTCTCAAATCTGTTTGCATGAAAAATTTATGAATTCATCAAATCTACCCGGTCAGAACAAGCGGGAAATCAAGTTAAGAAAAAAAATGGCTATCAGCAGTGCCCGAGAGCCATTTTTTCCGTGAAATGAAGTGGCAACACAGAAACTATTTTTTCATTTCTGTGCAAATATTTCTAAAAGCACTCCATTTCAACTTTGAATCAGAATCAGGGTGAGAAATAGTCCATAGTTTGAATATAAAAATCCATCATTTTAAACTGCAGAACCGTTTGAAAACCGCTGCGTTGTGGTGAAGTGTTTGAAGCTGAGAGCTCCACAGCGGCAGATAGAGGTCAATACTTTCATATTGACAAACGTTGATCGGGCCAGATGTCAGGTCACACTTCTTGTGGTTGACCATGGATTGTAGTAAATATCAAACACACATTAAAAACTGATTTCGTTTTATTAAAGTTAAAGGGGTAGATTGACAAACTCACTGAGAATGATCATAAAATACCTCAGTTATACCTCTGCATTGATTCTTTTCATTCTCACAGCTACTAGATCACTTTCTTTGTACTCATCTATCTATCTATCTAACTGCAGTGTTGCAAAATTCAAATGTGGATAACATTAGCAGTTTTTGTGGAAAACTGAAACAGTTCTTTTCGATAACTGCCTCCTTACATACAGAGTCAGAAGCGGGGAAAAATTGAAAGTGATTCATAAAATTACTGTGGCAACAAAGTGCCATCACTGGCTGCGATTATCATCATCCAATGTTCAGCTCTGTGCGTGTGTGTTTGCGTGTAAAGGTCCGTCTATGTGTGGGTTCTATTGTGAACTATGGTCAATAACATCTCTGATGACTGCATTTCGTATGTAACACGGTTAGAACAATTTCCAACACCTACATTTAAATACAAGGCCAATGTGTTTGTCTCTTTTCCATCCTGAATTAATCTGCCTATGGAGGAGAAAAAAAAAAGAAACAATAGCAAAGTGTCATCATGGGTCTTTCTTACATAAGCCATTCAGCGTGAACTGTTATCCAGCTGCACCTTTTGCTTCCGAAGATAGTCGGAGGCTCTTACTGTATTTTGGCCTCGACACTGCAGCCTCATTCTGCTGTAACCAAGTCTTTGAGTTTCATCAATAACAAATCCAAATGCTGAAAAGGTAAAAACCGAAGTCACTTTGTTACCAGTTAGATATTACGTTTCATTCCTTTTGTTTTAGGTATTTGCATTTTGATTAATATGTTTTCGGCCACTTGGGGGCGGCCCAATATTGTGGCAGGACTACTTTCCATAACAGATTTAGTGGAAATGTTAGCAAAAAGTTGTAAAAGTACGCATCGAGAAGAGAAGCAGCAACATTTCTATTCATTTTCAGTCATGTTTGTACAGTATACCCCGCTAACTCCACAAAATCCTCAGGAAAATATATTTTTCTGTCTGGCCTTTTGGTGCTGGGCAGGTTGTTGATAGATTATCAAAGCTTTGTCAGCTGCCACCTTCGTCTGGAAGCAACATTCAGGAGACAGATGAAACCGAATGAAAAGTGAAGTTTTTCAGGGTAAAAGCAAAAACAATGAGCTTGAAGTTGATAAAATAATTTGGAAAAACCAGCGGGAAACTGCAAAGTCAGGTAAAAGTGATCAGGATTTCAACACTATGTGGTACTCTTTCACATTACACAATTTTAATATTTCTACTCTTTCAGCATTTTTTGTTGTCTATGCCTTCAGTCCCCAGATACAGTTTTCTTCAGTTGTGAATACTGAACTAAGATGTATATGAAGTGATGTGCACTGTGTTGTTGTCTCTTGTGTTGAGGCCATATATTATTATGTTGGTTCATGAGCTGTTGAGTTTTTCTGCTCCAAAGTCACCAAGACAAATTTGGATTTCAGTAATTTTCATGCAGCATGTGTTTGGATTGAGATTTCAGTCAACAGGAAAGCAAACCAATGTGAATCCAGAAATTCTGCAGATTTCGGAGGAAGCAGCACTTTCCTGATCATGTGTGAGACAGTTTGAATCCAAAGTGTGATGAACAAAGACTTTTGGATCCACTGCAGATGGGAGGTGGTTGGTACAAATTCTTTGAGTCTCACCTCAGAGAATGAGACTTCTTCCTCTTCCTCCTCCTCCTCCTCCTCCTCGTCTCCACAGCTGAGATTCACTCCAGCTCTGCTTTTCATTTCAGTCTCAGCCCTCATCCTCCCAGAAGTTCTGTTTAAACAAAGAACCAGACCCAAAAAGAGGCAGCCAGCAAAGCTCCTCTTCCTAAATTGCCATCAATTTGGTCTTTGTTCTTACTTATCTGTTTCACTTCCACAACTCTGAAAAACTTTTATCCCTTTCACGGCTGCGTTTCTGTTCCTTTCCCATCCCCACCCCACACTTACACTGTGATAAACCATACTTATTCATTCCTCTCTTTCGCAAATTAGTTTCTATTCAGCGGAGAACCAGTTGAAACAGAGTGTGTGTGTGTGTGTGTGTGTGTGTGTGTGTGTGAGTTTGTGTGTGTGTGTATGTGTGTGTATGTGTGTGTGTGTGTGTGTGTGTGTGACATGAAATGGCATAGGATGTGTCAACATCAGGTTCTTGCTTGTGTGTCGCCACCTAATCTCACGCATGATTAGGAGAGCAATAACACGACTGTCTGAACAGGTTATAAAAATGGGAGCTCCTTCATGAATCTGTGTGTGCGTGTGTGTGTGCGCGTGTGTACACTTCTAAGCCTTGAAAATATTTATTGAACCACTAACTGTCACATTACAAACCAAACCTCTCTTTCCTTTTTTTTTCATGCACCTGCTGTAGTATAAGTCTCCGGCCTTTTGTCCTTCTCGACCTTCATACAGACTCCCCTGATTGCTTCTTTCACTGACACATTTTCCGTCTTTACCTCTTCCATCCCCGGCGGCATCTTCTCAATTTCTTCATCTGCTCCAAAAAAAAAAGAAAAAAGGGTTTATTGTGGAGATGTCCAAACATGCAACACACACATACACAAGGGAGCACTCACTTGACAGATGCCAATGGTCTCCCCTCAGCCTGCTTTTAACATAAATTGCAGCTTTCACCCTCTCTCCCACCTCTTCTGCCTCTCTGCCTTCCTTTCATTCAGGTCCTGGCTGTGTCCGGTCTCTGGCCTTGGCACTCTGTTCATTTTGACTGTAAAAGGTATGATGCGTTTTGTTGAGCATGAGCATCCACATTCTGTTTGTGTGTGCGTGTGTGTGTCTGTGTGTGACAGGGACTCTCTAAAAGCCAGACGACAAGATAACAGCTCATCTGAAATGGCGGAGTACAGCGCCCCCCTGTGATGACTACATGTGTGTTCTCAAAGAAAAGGGCAGGTCAGAAAGTGGTGAAATAGTTGCAATGAAACATACAGCTGTGAAGGAAAATGATTCAAATCTTTTATTCAAGTTCCAGTTTAACAATGTAAAGGTTAAGCAGCTGACATCTTACTAAAGGAACAGTACGTAAGAATTACACATTGAGACTGCTGCAGGTGAACTAAATGCATCTCAAATTGGCGTAATTGTTTCCTAGATTAAAAAAAAAAGCAAAAAACTTCCCCACTTGAATTTCCCCCCTAGGGATAAATAAAGTATCTATCAATCCCAATTCCTGCCGCATGTTGTTATCGACTGAATCATGAAGTGGAACAACAGAGCAAATCAGTTTCATGCTGCATATTCCTACACAGGACTGGTTGGATGTGCGATTCCAAGGAAAGTGTAATGTTTTGGGTGACGGGTGTCTGGCAACATCCATTCTGCGCTCCACTGGGTTACATCTTTGGGTTGAGGTTGATTAGTTGGTATTAGTAAACTATAAAACACACATCATATTAGCTAAAACTCCTGTACATATTGTAATTCCTACTGCTACTGACTTCAAATCTGACAGTCAAGTTTGGAATTCTGACTTTAAACTGCATCCGTTCATGTGTGGCAGAGAACCTTTGTTGCATGTCACTCCCCATCACTCTCTGTCACCTCTCATTTCCTGTCATTGCTCTACTGTCACTCTCCATTAAAGGAGAGGTTCGTGTTTTTGAGCGTGCTTTAAAACAAAACTGACAGGTTCATTTGTTCAATGAAACAGCTTTCAATTCAGCAGCCGTTAGAGGGGAGGCTCCTCTAAATATCAGGAGCCTCACGACAGATGCGTTTAGGGAATGGCCACTATGCATGTGTGGTGCCACTTGCCAGCTCGTGTGGGGTCACATCATGAAGAATCGATGAATCCTGCCTAAAATGGGCTGAGCTGCTCTTTCATTCTATCACTATGTACCCTATCTTTGACTCGGCTCCTCTTTTGGGACACCTTCACCTACCTGGACTCCCATCTCTCCAGAGATCCATACAGAAACTCTCTGGACTCTCTTAATCCTGAGTGAGGTGGGGGGAAAAGCACAGCATCCTTCACTCCACCAGTTCCTACCAGCACCACCTGCTTCCCTTCCTCTGTCCATCCTTCCACACCTTCTCTGTCCTTTATTCCCCCCTATATTCACTGAGGTGTAGCACTGCCCTCCCTGCCACACAAAGGTCATTTCACTCAATAAAGATCAACAAACTAGCTTCCAGTGAGGGCTGGTGATGGTCACACACACGTACTGAAATAATAAAATATTTAGCTGCAAGACTATAACTGCATCACTCTCATATAATGTTGACACCCTGTGGTGTTAAACTATGAGGAGAAATGCAGACAAAAGAAAAAAGTTGTGAGGCTCCTCGCTGGAGATGGACAACACCAAGTTCCTGCAGACTCTTAGGTAAAACATAAGCTAGTAAAAAGCAATCAAAGCTTTCACAAATGGCAGGCTAATAAATAATTGACCTTATTTGCAGTCAGTGGTTAATTTGATAGTAACTGAACAACTTCACAAAATGTAAAGCCTTCTGGTTTGTAAATATTAAGCTGCGTCTCAACAGCAAAGAAACGTTGAACAAAGGAAGTGAAGTAAGCAAACAATGACAAGTAATCTTTGAGCTCAGCTGAAAGAAATGATTTAATGATTTCCACCTTGATGACTGGGGGACGAAGCCCACAGTTTTTTCAGTAAAAATGTCTTTTAAAAAAGGTTTTCGTTAAGTTTTGCTGTTGCAAGCGACTGTGCTTTTTGCCATTACATTTCTTTAAGAATGGATTTGTTTGCAGCCAGTCTGGACAGATAAAACCTTCAGATGTTCTCAATATTATAAATTACTTTCCTGCATCTTACTCCACAAGGACCAAAAGTCATTTGGAGAAACAAAATTCCTGAGATTGATAGGGCTCAGAAGCTGAGTCAAGCTAAAGCAAGCATGTTATCACTTTCTCATTCACCAGAACAGCCCACTGATGTCTGGGGGCAAAAAGAATAGGAAGGCATGTCTGGGTACCCTTTTCTTCCTCAAAAATGTTGAAACTCCCTCCCTCCCTCCCTCCTTTAGCTTTTACACATGTGTGTGGGGGGGACCTTAAAACTAAATTATAACCAATCAAAGTCTGACTTATCTGAGCATTTTGTACTTTTTCAAAGGGTCATTAAAATAAAGTCATCCCATGGTTCAGTTCTGATTGGAGTGCCCTCTGCTGAGGTTCAACACCACACATAAGCACACACACATTTTTCCTCCTACTCTTTAACCACGTTTAATTGCATCTGTTTAATTTGCTGTGCTATTTATGACTTATATAAGCATTTGTCACCATGATGTGACAAGTGCTCCGCTGTGATCTATTCTTCCACCTCACCTAAATCTTTGCTTCTGACGTGGCAGAGGTTGTCGGAAAGGCAACTTCGGCATCAACTGTAAGCACCAGTGATACAACAAGCTCCACAAGAACTGCCCTGGCATCCTGAAAATCCTGGAGCCTGCTTAGATCTGCATGAAAAAGTTAACTCACCTAAATCACATGGCAGAGAGCTCTAGCAGTTTTCATTCTGAAAGAGCACATATCTTCCTCTTCTCCAACAGGCTTTCCACATGCATGTCCTCCAGGTGGATCTTGCACATGGTTCTATCTCCCATCAACTTGTTGACTTTGCTCTTGAATTTTCCAACAATCCTAAACGCATCAGATGCTTGATAGCAAAATAGTTCAATGATGTTCAGATGTGGCACCAAATGACAGTAAGCATCATCACAGGATCCACAGTCTCCCCAATCCTTTTTAAATCTTTATGGAGGGACCAGAGTGAGACCTTGGAGTAGTGAAACTACCACTGGGTTAAAGACTGCCATACCTGACAGGGTACATGGACGGTCCAGACAGCAGAATGCACATCCAGACTGCTGAAGGGACTTAATGAGGCCTTATGCACATGGGATAGAATGAAGATCAAGCCCTCCAAGTCTCAAAGTCTGTCGCTTTGGAGATGGACATGAAGTGACAACACCATCTTTGTCGTAGGTGGGGAAAAGTAATACTGTCCAGACCGGTCCACAGCCTACACAGCTGAGCTCTCGGACAAGCAGATGGCGAGAGGAACTCAAGGACAGCTTTCAAATGGCCTGGCTAGAACTGACAGCTCCTCCAGATAACTTTACCAATTCACCTCATACCAATAGTACTGCCTGTGACGTGGTTTAGCAGTGATTTGGATATGTTCATGTATTTTTAGGATAACTTTTTATGAGATACTTTTTATGTGGCATCTTGTTAGTATTTCTATATTTAGCACTTTAAAGAGTTTTGTGAAGCGGAGTTTCTAAGTTTAAGCCTCCTCTACATCAAGTTGGAACATTTTGTACAAGCCTCACTTGCCAATATCTGTGTGGATCCATTTGATTGGTTGTTTCTGTCTACCATCTATCCTGTTTGCGTGTCATTTGTAATATGTTTTGTGATGATGGTGATGAAGATTAAAGCCAGAGATGGGAAGTGAAAGGTCCAAAAATAGGTCAAGGATGCAATCAGCAGGCTGAACTGGCATTGAAGGTTGTTTGCTGAATCCAGGAGGACAAAGAAGGCCTGGATGGGGGTGATGCATTTCTCTGATCAAAGGATACCATGAAAGAAAGCAGGGGAGCTACATATGGTGGTGTGAATCTGTGCTGAGAAAACTGACAGGGCTGACTATCTCTTCAGACAAGAACCATTTTCAGTTTACCAGATACAAAGAGAGCAGTAAAGGCTTCTGCAAGGCAGATTCAGTGAGAGTCCACCTGACAAGGAACAGAACATGAGAAACGGCCTGGGAAGGAAGCTTTGGGTCCCAAAGGAGGTGTCAATTTGTCATTTGTCAATGGCTTGTGACCCTGATGTTTGTTTGTGCCCTCTGTCTTGTTTTTTTCTTTTGTTTGTTCTGAATCAGATGCTCTCCTATATCATGATAATAATCTAAACAGCATTATTTTCAAAGCATTACACCCCCCTCAGAAAACAAGCCTTTTTGTGATTGCTTTCTTTTCTTAAAGAAAAAGAGAATCTCTGCGTGCACTATTTGAATTGTTGTCCGTGTATTTCACTATTGAGAACAAAAACCCACAACGGCTTTTAATTTTTCAGACATTAACACCAAACGTTTCAGTTTCCATGAAACTCAGATGCAGCTGCACTGCTAGAAGCACCACTTTACAACACACTGAAAAATTATCTCATAAATGCAACAGATGATACACGCAAAGCATGCTGTCATGAAAGGCAGCTATTGTTGGGAGAATGCACTCAAAGATGTTGCACTGTAGATGACTTCATATAACTAGACCGTCAATGCTTCTGCCACCTGTCATCCTTAAAAACAAAAGAAATGACCTATTAACTGTTGTTTTTTTCTGTGTACAATATAAGAAATCTTGCTTTTGGTGTCTTCAGTTTTGTTTTTCTGGATCTCTCTGTGTGGCCAATATTCTATAGTTTCAAAGTTTGATTTGGCAGTAAAGCATCATTTTGGGAGCATCCTCCTTTTTTACTTCGATGGACCCTACCCTTGGATTTTGCAAAAACGGACTCACAGCAATACATGTAGTGAGCTGGAGAGAGGCTGCTTAAATAGTCAGAAACATATAAACACAGATACACAGACAACATTACATCAAGTAAGACAGGTGCAAAAAGAATTATGAAAGAGAAGCACAAAGCAACAACAAATCCAGGGGTGGAGGTCCAAACAATACATCACAGAGGAGGAGAATTATATATAAATAGAAATCTAAAAATTGACATGCTTTCTTATTTAAAGGAGAACAGACAACATTGCTTAGAAGCAGCGCTTGCAAACTATCGCAGAACTTCCACCTACAGAAATGTAAAATGTCAACAACTCCATAACCTTGTGATCTTCAACTGTCATCTCATATGAAAAAATCACTGATGCTGTTGTTTTATGGTCATAGATAATCACAATAGTAATGTAATATAATGCATAACAGAATAATTTACAGAAGACGTTTTTACTGGAGCTAATTGATATTTAATCACACCTACAAGCCCTAGTAAGCTATGCAATTCAGGTTTTTCCCTTGAAACAAAATATATCTACGCTTTGGCATTAGGACTTTTAGGCCTAACAAATGAAGGATCTGAATACCAGTAGAATGAGTTTAATCTTTATGTGCAATTTTATACCACAGTGCAATTTTTCCACAGTATATTTCATTTATTTATTGTGTAAATATAACCTCTCTGCGCTCCAATTTCATTGCATTTTAGTGCAATTGTGTTGTATTTTAATACAACTTAAGACTTGTCTTTGTCTTTAACAAAGCATCATATTTTATCAGCTATTTATACAGTTTGTATAGAAAGGAAAAAAATTATCTTAGTTTCAGACTAATGGTCACTTGTACTGGCTGAGTTTGTTAAACAATAGTATTAATAACAGTGTCCAGGTAGGAACACATAAATACACATAAAAACATATAAATAAACATATCCTGTCATGTAAAAGGCAAATACACATAAAGTCAAAACAGTGGAAATAAGATACAACATCTATCAGCCTGTCTGAATCTGTGAAATGACTGAATTTGCCAGATAAATGTAGTATATATTTTTATTTATTTAAAATTCAATATAGAAATAGAAAATTGAAAACCTTAAATTTATTACATCCCTCACACAAGTAAAAAAAAAACTGCAGCCGGCACGCACAATAATAATAATAAACTGATAAATAAATATATTTCGCTATGGATAAAATATATAAATATAAAAACATATATCGGCGGCCCTTTGTCTGTCAGCTGCGGCCCGGAAGTGTTTGTAAAACGGTTAAAAGGCAGTTAGAAGGAGGCTAGTTGGCGTTAGCTGTCCGCCGGGTTCAGTCACTGTGCAGGGATGGAGGTGACACGGAAAAGTAAGTAGCTTGCCCCGTTTTCCACACTCGATTTTTATCCATTTCGACTTGTTTCTTGCGGAAATATACAGTCGCGGAGTGACATGAGATATATTTTCATGCGTAAGGCTCACGCATTGTTGTGTTTGTGCTAGCTAGCTGGCTAGCAGGCTACTATCTAGCTAGCTAGCTAGCAGCGGGGACTCACGCACGGCTGCGGGCTAGCACGCTTCCCACACTGCTGGTGGTTTTAAAGCACCTTTTCCTTAATTTCTTTATTTTATTTTATTTTATTTATTTTACAGATTATAAAGACTCCTTAAACACAGTGTACAGCGCCATAGAGGAGGCTGACTTCCTTGCCATCGATGGGGAGTTTTCAGGTAATCGTTAATGAGTTTTTAACAGAAGTGGGGGACTTTGAAGATGAACGACTTTGTGACATGTTTGTTTATTTGTTTGTTTCCTTTTAGGGATAAGCGACGGTCCTAATGTCAGTGCACTCACCAACGGTTTGGACACACCAGAGGAGAGATACACCAAGCTCAAAAAGGTCCGCAGCTTTCTTCATAGCTACACATCTTCAGTAAAGTCTGATTTTTATCCGTACAACCTTAAAATAACAAATCAAAGTGCATCATAGATTGGGCGATCTGAATCTGATAATGCAACTCCTCTGAAAAGTGCTTTAATGGGGGAAAATGTAGAAGAAACCTCAGCATGGGACACAGAGGGGACTCTCTACTAACATGGACTCATACAAAATATGCTGTGGGCAGAAAAAAGCGATAAAGTAAAATTAGAGCACAGACAGTCAGGGTGACGACATTGCATATTCGAGACATATTTGAATAAGCAGTTTCCAGGACAAAATGGATAGATGTGTAGCACAAAGACCTGAAAGGAGGACAGAGTACATGGACACGCAACAGGAAAACTTAAGTACACCACCTGCACATGTAGGTGAAATGAACAAACAGCAGGGAGAAAGAAAATCGCGCATAGAGGCCAAAAACTCCTTCAGCATGATGATCCTGTGCATCCCGGTTTCGCTAAATGTTTCCGGTCTGTTTTGTTTCATCCAACTAAACATCTGTTTCTGTTCACCAGCATTCGATGGATTTTCTGCTGTTCCAGTTTGGATTATGTACATTCAAGTATGACCAGGCAAAGTCAAAGTGAGTGGTAACTGCAACAAGGGGGAATTTAAGAATCTGCACTCGCTCTCAAGGGGGCTCCCATCTTTGTCATCTGCTAATATTTTGACATATTTCACTAAGACAACAGATAAAAATTTGCGACAATTTGGTTTCTAATCAGCATGAGGGGGGAAAAATTTTTTTTTTGGGCAGCAGTTTTTGTAGATGGTATCTAGACAAGATGCATGTTTGTTAGACTGACATATAACAACCTTTTTTTTTTTTTTTTTTTTTTTTTTCTTCCCAGGACTAAAGCAAGTTTAGATATACGCATTAGCCTCAGACCTCCAGAACATTTACTGTGTACTGACTTATCTAAAGCTCTTTTGTCATTGCTGCTGTTAGATTTCATGCAAAGATATTTGGGAACGAATAATGGAAGTGATCAAGCTATTGTCCTAAATTTTTATTTTATTAATTTTTTTCTTCTTTGTTCTTATGTTTCTCCAGGTACATCACAAAGCCTTTTAATTTTTATATATTCCCAAAACCGTTCAACAGGACATCCCCTGACATTAAGTTCATCTGCCAAGTGAGTCTGTTTTATTCTTGAGGGAGCTGTTTTTTTTGTTTTTGTTTTTTTTTTATATATATATCAAATCATGTTTAGATGGTTTAAAATGAATTTGCTGGATACTTATTATTATTATTATTATTATTATTATTATTATTATTATTATTATTTTATGTTAGTTGTTGCTGCTCCTGGAAGGCTGGAAGATTTTTTTTCATTTCAGAGTTCCAGTATTGACTTCCTGGCCAGTCAGGGATTTGACTTCAACAAGGTTTTCTGTCACGGTGAGGAAGTTAACATAATTTCATTCAGACAAAACTATGTACAAATCCAGTTGGCTTTTACAGCCTGCGAAAAGTCTTTCAAAACCACATCAGCTTCAGAAATGAAAATTCTGAAACGGTGTAGAGGCTTGGCAGAACCTACGGATGCATCATTTGATCTGGAACACTTGTTTGTTGTTCTTTCACAAGTGGTGGTGTTGAAAACATTGGGTAGCTTAAAAAATGCGTAACATCCTTCTGAAACTAATACCCAGCAACTTTCTTTCTTATCTGACAGCAGACTCTCTGGAGCATGGACTCAGAGTTTAATCTGATGGAATGCAGTAAACTTTAGTTTTGCAGCTGCTCTCAGACAGTGAATAGAGCAGAACTTGAGCTCATTACACAAAAGTTAGATCCAGGTTTTTCTCTTTTTCCTCCAAAGGAATCCCATACCTAAATCAAGATGAGGAAGCCCAGCTGAGGGAGCAGACAGAGGAAAGAAGGAATCAACATGCTAATGGTGGAGGAACACCCTCCTACATCTCCCCATCATCCTCCAAAAGCCCTGCAAATGTACCTGAAGAACACAAAGACTTCATCAACAGGGTGATGTAAGTGTGGGAAATGATTAAATGAAGTAAATCATGTTATTGAAGGTTGTGGGTCTTGTTTCAGACCATAGTGGTTCAAAAAAGAAATGTGGATAGTGGTATGATCTTTGTGTGGGGAATGAGGGAAGTTGTTCATAGTTGTGGTATCTGAGTTCTTTCACACTAGTAGGACATGATTTAAAAAAAAAAAAAAAGAAATTTGGTTACATTTCTGCACATTGCCAGTCAGCAGAAAACCTCCTCCAACCATTGCCCCAGGATTCCTGCATATAAATAAGTGGATGGATCCCAAGTTTTACTACATCTCTAAACTGGCTGATGAGCAGTTGAGTGTTCAGGAGGATGTGACAGAAAACATGCTGTTTTCACAAAGCTCCTTCTCTGACACTGATGTGATAAGAAATTATTGAAAAGATAAAATTTGCTATCCACTACCACCCTAAGACAAATCTCACTTCTGCCAATTCTCCTCACAGAGAGAAAGTTGAAGCCCTCTTCAGTAACTCAGAGAAGACTTTGGACCTGGAGCCATGTACTGGGTAATTTTGCACTTTGTTCAAAAGCCACAACTACACTGTTTGTATTTTTCATGCAGATTTTATATTTTAATGTGTGTATATATTCATATTTTGTAACAGATTTCAGAGAAAGCTGATATACCAGACCCTGAACTGGAAGTGAGTGTCATTTTCCACTTAAATATTATTGTTTATTTATATTATTTTTGTGGTTTTGTCGATTAAACTTTTTTTTTTTTCTTCTCAGGTTTCCCAAGGGACTTCATGTTGAAACCATGGAAACAGAAAAGGTAAGCACACATTTTGTTTCAACTTATCTTGTCCCCTGTTTTTTCAGTTGTTTGTTCCTTCTTTGTGTTGTATCACTGATGTTATATCTGTGCCTGCAGAAGGAACGTTACATCCAGGTCATCAAAGTGGATGAAGAAGAGAGGAAGAGGAGGGAGCAGCAGAAACTGGAAAGAGAACAGGTGAGTGGAAGCTTCAGACAAAACACATTTCAGTCACACTCTCTCGTTCAACACGATAGCGTATTAAATGTAGAAAGCAATAAATTCTTCCCACACTTTGTGTAAAATTATTGGAGAGTGGACTGCAGTTGTCTGACCACATGGAATATTTTTCCCCACAACCATCTCCTTTCTTAACAGGAGGAGTTGAATGATGCTGTTGGCTTCTCCAGGGTCATCCACGCCATCTCTAAATCTGTGAGTCAACTTATAATTCTCTAGTTCTTATGTTTTCGCCAAAACGCACAAAGTCCCAAGATTGTTCAACTTTACTTGACACCCTTTATGACCAATATACTGTCTTGTTGTTGTTGTTGTTGTTGTTGTTGTTGTTGTTGTTGTTGTTTTGAAATATCTTTTGCTTGGGCAGTTTCCTTTGTACCCCTGACTCCTTTAATCTGGCACACAGGGCAAACTCGTTGTTGGTCACAACATGCTCTTGGATGTGATGCACACCATCCACCAGTTCTACTGCTCTCTTCCAGAGGTACACCGTCAAAATGGATATTTTTCTTCTTTAACAGCTGAAAAGGCTGTTTTTTGTTGTTGCTTCTTTTTTATCTGTGTATATTTACTTGTTTCTTACACAAACTATCAATTCAAAGCCAAGTAATGTCCTTTTATATTTATATATATAAAAATGATACCGATGTTCTTTTCTTCAGGACCTGCAAGACTTTAAAGAGGTTACAATGTGCGTCTTTCCACGGTGAGAAGTCATCCCTTTACAATCAATATTTTATTTATTCTTTTAAATGTCTTAGTGTTAAATGGGTTATTTATCTATTTTACCTGTTAACTTGCAGACTTCTGGACACCAAGTTGATGGCTTCCACTCAGCCATTCAAGGTAGACATTTAATATTTTTGTAGAGCATCTTATCTTTGTTTAGTTGTAAGTGATCTGATAAATCTGTTCCCTGCACTGTGTAATGACTGTCATAACATTGTACTTTGTCTTTACCTCTGTGCTATAGGAGCTGATCACTAACACTTCTCTGGCAGAGCTGGAGAAACAGCTGAAAGAGACCCCCTTCAAGTCACCACAAGTTGGTGAGTAAATACAAACATTTTCCAGACTTATTTTTCATTGAACAAAATCTTTCCACCAACTTATTTTCTTTTTGCTGTTCAGAAACAGCCACAGGGTTCCCCAGTTATGACACAGCCCAAGAGCAGCTCCACGAGGCAGGATACGATGCCTACATCACTGGCCTCTGTTTCATCTCCATGGCCAACTACCTGGGTAATACAAACACACACAGCCAATTGCTCCTGTTTGCAAATATGAAGATGTCTAAATACTTAATGTTTAAGTTGGTCTCTTTGACGTTCTCTTCAGGCTCATTTTTGACTCCACCAAAAGCTTACATCTCAGCTCGATCAAAACTCATTGAGCCTTTCTTCAACAAGTAAGCGACGTGCTTAAATTCATTTGCCACTCTTTAATGGAAGAGTGAATGAAGGGTGTTAAGAATTGTTTCTGCCTTCTGTTCTCAAGGCTTTTTCTGATGAGGATAATAGATATTCCCTACCTCAACATCACAGGACCAGATTGTGAGTAAATTATTATAGCACAGTTATGTCAGAATCGTTAATTCAGCTTGGATGTCTTGTCATACATTCTTTTCTTTTTCTTTTTTTTTTTTTTCCCCCCCTCTGTCAATCTCTTCTACAGTGCAACCCAAAAGAGACCATGTCCTGTACGTCACTTTCCCAAAAGAATGGAAAACAAGTGACCTCTACCAGCTCTTTAGTGCCTTTGGTAAGAAATGCTTTTCCGTGTTCTGCTTGCCAACAGGTGTAACCTCATTGTTTATCATTTACTTTTGTATTCTATGCAGGAAACATCCAGGTTTCATGGGTAGATGACACATCAGCATTTGTGTCGCTGAGTCAAACAGACCAGGTGCAGATTGGTGAGTTTGACCTCTTTCCTCACTCAAGACTGGATTCTCGTCATCTGCGTGAACAACATTGAGGCAGCTTGTTAATGTGTTCCTCCCATCCCACAGCTATGAACACAAGCCGCTATGCAGAGAGCTACAGGATCCAAACGTATGCAGAGTACATCCAGGGCAAGCAGCTGGAGAAGGAGAAGCTAGGCCAGACTGCCAAAAGTTGGGGAGAGGACGGCTGGGTGAAGTCTCACTATGCCTCCTCCACCACTTCAAGTGGTTTTGGATATTCCAGGTATGTCTGGTGTATGTTACATTTTTCAGCACAATATTCATTATACTTGTATGTTGCCTTGGATCTTCGATATATTTCCACAACTTCTTTTTAAAGTGCTTTTTTATTTATTTTATTTTATTTTGGTTGTTGTTCCAGAGGTTTAAGGAAACGCAGCATCAGTCCGGTCCAAGGAGAGCAGGGGAGTGGAGAACCACTAATTGCAGATGGCTGGAGTCACTATTCATATCCAGATAGCACAGGCAGCAAGAAGATGAAAACTGATGGTGTGTGTGAGAACGCATGCGTACTTTTCCTGCTGCAGCATAGTTAAACATGCAGGTTTCCCTTTTGAAGGTACTTTACAGACTCCCTGAGGAAGAGGGCAGGTGGCGTTGTAAATAATCCCCAAGGCAGCAGGTTTATTTGAAGATGAGTTTTTATTTATTGCCACCTGTTCCTGGACAGACAGGTTGGACACATTGTGGATTGACTTTGACGTTGTCTGTAGCATTTCAACCCAACTGAAGATGAAGCGAAGTTTCAGTGAAGCCTGTTGGATTTTAGCCTGGGAGTAGTTCATTGCTCCATTCTAATGTTGCTGTTGAGTATCAAATTGTCACAGAGTCAGTTTACCACTTAAAGATTTCTTGAACACTAATGCATGTCTGCAGCCGTGTCTGGCTTTTCAATTATCTCGGCCAACACAAGTTTCGTGACGGTTGGCGTGTCCCTCTTCAATTTCAAGGCTGTCAGTGCACATATATATATATATATATATATATTTATTTATTTATTTATTTTTGTATTTTTTTTATGCTTGTGTGTTCTCAGTTCTGTGAATTATGTGGTGAAATGCACTTGTTGTGACGTCTCATGCCCCACCTGTCCTTATGCTCCTTAGATACAAGTGGACAAGCAAATAATGAAGCTGTTGAGAGCAAGACATCAGAGGGATGGCTGAAGACGGCGTAAGTGAAATGGAAATGATCACTCACCCTGTTACTATTAATGCAGTTTGGTGCAACTTAACCTTAATGGCTACTGTTCCCTGTAGAGATTCATCAAATTCAGCAGGGCTGAGTCCAGCTCCTGATGAGGAGGAAAGTCCTGAGGGCACAGATCCAGCCGATGACGCTAACGGGACTGTCACCTGGCAACAAGCCCCAGCTGTCCACGGGAGGAAAGGTCAAAAGAACAAGAAAAAGAAGTCTGAAGGTCTGTTTGTCAGAGCTCATTGAAGCCTCACTTATAAATCAGACAAACTAGGTTCCTTTTATAACACCAGAGCTTAACTCAGATGATTAGTTCTTTTTCAATATCAACTCTAATATTTTTAACAACAGCAAATGCAGCATGACTTTCCCACATGTAGGTGTCACAGAATATAGGCAAAAATCTGCTCAGAATGATCTGTGAGCATGATTGTTGTCATCATCCAACAAGGCTCTGTATAGTTTATATTTGTACGTGATGTGTCGAGAGCTAAAAGTAGACAAGACCGGGAGTCTAGAGCCATTTTAATGTAAGATATATCACTCTAATGCTAAAAACATGGCAGTAGCACAGGAAAAGACAAAAGATCACTACTGTCATTAGGCTTCATCCTCTGGACCAGAATGTCATTCTTTAGATATTTTTAGTGTGACAGACTGGCTGACATCGTCGTATCACAGTTCCATCAGCCAAAAAGTCTGTGACTCAAACTGTTAAATGTATTAATTAATTGTGTTTATGTATGATCACTTGCTATTCAAGGGAGTGTGCTTGTTATCTTATCATGTTTCCCTCTCTTGTACAGTGGCTGAATCTACAACATCACTGTTCGAAGTCCCAGAAGTCTGGTAGCAAGAGGTCTGGACTGGAGAGGCCTCTGTCTCCCACTGGGCTCCTGCCCAGTCTCTTGTCAAGCACTTGGGGCACTTCCTGTAAGGTTGTACATCACTGGGAGTGGTGCATGCCCTAAATTCATTCGTTCACTCAACAGCTGTGGATACTGTGTCCGGAGCTACCAGCCAAACTCCTTGACTGGACTATTGAAAGAAAACACAAGCCATAACAACAGCTGCCATATTTTGATCTTGTAAGACAGAGGAGCAGGAAACTCTTCTGGGTAAATGCACACACACAAATATATTTCAAGATATCAAAAATCTAAAGTACAGAAATGTTCATTTATTCTCTGTGTCCAGACTGGAATCTGCCACCACAGCCATGCTCTCATCATTCCCCAATTTTAACGATGTGTCACCTCAAATCAGTCTTAATTTTTTTTTGTGAGCGTGAGTTGTGTGCATGTGAGAGAGTTTCTTTTTTTTTTTTGTTGTTGTTTTTTGTTTTTTCCCCTAGTCTTTGTATCCCTGTGAATCCATTTTCATAAATTGTGAGAGATAAAACACTTGACAGGTCCTGTAGTTTACAATGTCAGGGTTATTTAGTATTTTAATGCAGTCAGATATTTTTTCCATTTTAAAAGAAAAAAAGAAAAGGTAAGTTCTGTCAACTCTTGCAGTTTTATCATAAGCTTATCAATGATAATGTGATATTTATGATTGGTGGCATTTTGACCCTTCATGAGGTGCTTTGTTTTTGTACAAAGTTGTTTTTGCTTTACTTTTCTGTGTTGAATGTTTTGTAATTGTGTCTACCCTGCAACAATGTCATAGTATGTTCTAATGCAAACATTGTAAACGTTACAAAGACGTGTACCTTTTTGTATAAGATAAGTTTAAAAATCCTAAAATATTTCCTTGGAAAGAGGAAAAAATTAAAGACTGTTTCTTAGTATCTCTGTTCCTGTATCGTCTCTTCTCAAACTGATCAGTTGGACCGAAGGGCAGTCTCTTTGTTTATCATTCGTTTATTGAAACGGAGCGTCTTGAGGTTCTGCTTAAACAAAATGTTGATCAGACATTTTTTTTTTTTTTTCATGCAACAAACCAGCTTTAGAAACTCTTTAAATGATCTACTTGGGTTGTTTTTTTTTTTTTTTTTTTTTGTTTTGTTTTTTTCTTCTTGCTAAAAAATAATTCTCCAGCGTGTTTAGTTTTTTTAATGCCCTCAGTAATAGAAGATAAAACATCTAATTTTCTACCTGATAGCACAAACACATTTTTGATGTTATTTAGTGTAATTATGATTGTTATAGTCGATTGAATTAAGTGACTTTCCAGAGTTATGCTGGCTCAGTTGTACCGTACAAAAAGTCGGCAATGGAAAGACAAACTCTGACATGGAACTGTTTTAATTGCACAGAATGAAAATGCTATTATCCTGTACAATGAATACTGCTCTAAAGTAAAAGCAGTCTTCAGTTGTTTTCATTGTAAAAGTGACTAGCAAAATTAAAAGTATTAGTGGACACTTGATTTCCCTTTAGAATTAAAATATTGATCAATCTAGTAGTAATAGCAATACTGCTGGTGTATAATCATCAAATGAGGCAACCTTGTTTACTTTCTTTCAGCAGAACAAATGATATCCAGAAAACTTTAGCCCAACATGTGCTGTGCAGTTCTGTGCTTCCTCCAATTTTCATAATTAACTCTTGATTTTTAATTAAGAGTCAAGTAAAACCAAAAGGCAATCTTTCAACAACAGTTGTACAAATTAGGTGTTTTTATTGGTATGAAAATGATTTTGTGTTTCTAGGCCACAATATTTCAGAACTGCATTAGACTTTAACTTCATGAGCCAAACAGAAGAGTGTGTGATTAAGGGGTGAACTCTCAGCTCTCTCGGTTAAATAAAGGGAAATTTCACTTAAAAAAAAAAAAAGTCTCTGGTAATTTATTCTGTTGATTTCCACCATGTCAGGTGACCCACAGAATGAGCTTCGGTGGGTCACTGTTCTGCTCCAGACCTGCACTTGACCTCCATGAAGCACAAACCAGGAAGGTGGCCATGAGCACTGAGGAGGAGGAAAGAGAAGATAGATTAGAAACATTTAACTGGGTAGCAGTTTGTTTTTTTTTTTTTAGGACACTGTCAGAATCCTCACCTGGTACATCCGAGCAGCACAACTACAGACAAGGTGCAGTCTGGGAGAGATCTGAAGACCTTCCCCAGGCGACGGTCCAATTTTCCCATCATCAGCGCCATTTTCTGGTCCTGCACATATCGGTGCCTTCGTTACATACTGTATGTGCTAGACATCATAAATTTCGACTTCATGACGAAATGACACTTCTGACTCTGCCTTAATTGCAATCTCATCCAATCCTTCAGCGTCGAGAAGCTTCAATAATCACACGTCCAAGATAAAAAATGTCAGAGAAGGCACAAAGAAAAATCTTACTGGCAGACAGAGATGTCGAGAAGAATAAAACTCACAGAGCCCCCTTTAATCTGAAGAGCTCAGGTTTTAAAGTGATTTTTGTCTGGAACAGATGAAGTGAGAATTGACTGATGCCGGCAGCTGAAAGCCTGAACAATCACTCAACTGTGATGCTCAAACATCTCCCACACAGCTGTCCCTCTCACTAACAGCGGGAAAGACCAAACTATCATGACACCAGCAGCCCTGTGTGGCTGTATCCGTCATTACACGCCACAAATCTGTGGAACGTGGACATAATTATTCTCCTGGGTGAATAGTCATACGTGACTACAATGATTAACAACAGTGGGGCAAACGTTTTGATGGCGGCAGAGAAAAAGCCCTGATGTTAACCAGGCTTTGCTCTGATTCGATCAGCCCACTGCCGTCAGCCTCAGATGTTTGAGATAAAAATTTAAATAGCGTAAACCTTCTGCAGCATGCTGGATACTAATGAGTTAGCATGTTAACATGCTGACTGATAAAAAGACATAAAAGCTAATGGACAGATGGGACCACTTCGGGGCAGAACAGACTCATTTTTGTACAGATTAAATGCAAACTATATACATTTCTACGCTGTTGTTTCAAAGGTCTCACATTGTACTAAGTGAGATTTCCATCTCTAAAACAGGGTGAGGTTCTACATTAATACTGTGATTATTGTGTTAAAGCTCTCAGATTACAGAGAAACACACACAGCCTGTAATCAGAAACTCTTAAAACCAGCCTCTGGAACTTTGTGATGTCACAGCGAAACACTGACCTCACTCAGCATATCCAAACTCACCCTCCGGCCTTGTAAAATTTGGTTTCTCTGAGCGTCCACATGAAGTCTGATATATTTTTACTTGAAATAACCTCATCCAAAAAAACTCCCTGTGGATATCAAAACTTCAGATAAAAGACCATAAAAATGTAAAATGACAGCCACACGGAGTTAATAAAACCGGTTTCCTACCTGAGAACTGATGTGCATGTGGGTCCTCTCCCCGTCCTCCCCCTTAACATCTGCACTGCTCCCCATTGTTGTCATTGAAACCCACGAACGTAAATGGGGCGGAGTCAGAGACGGACAGACGACATACTCCTCCTTCCACAGGTCCTCCGAGGAGCTGAGGGCACCGTGTTTACCCTCCGAACTCTTAAACTCTGTAAATCAGACACAAACAAGGCGGAGAATTTCAAAACCACTGCACAAAAATACAATAGTGAACAGAGGTGAATGCCACTGCTGCTCACTTATGCACGCATGACTCGCACGTCTTTCAGATTTGGCAGGAAGGACGATTCTGTCCACAGTCCCAAAGTGACCAAACGTCTCTCTGACTGTTTCCTCCGACAGTTCAGACTTTGTGGTGGTGAGTTTCAGCTGTTTTCCGTTCACTTTCAGTGGCCACAACCCTTTTGTTGCTTTAAAAGAGGGTACAACTGGACATGGTGGGTCTAATGTGTGTCCATTGACCTTGGCAGAGTTTTTTATGCAGCCAGTCAGAGTGGGCTTTAATTTAACAGTGTAGAGGTTCTTGGTGTTGAGAGCGTCATCCATCAAAGCATTGAGAGTCAGATCCAGGTCCAGCAGTGACTCATCAACAGGCCTCTGGACCTAGACAAGGCACGTACGTTGGTGAGCGGTTTACAAAGGTTTAGAACAATTTTAAGTACAATTTAAAGGGAATAAGAAGAACGTTACCTTGATGGATTGTCCCTGCAAATTAAGTCCATTCAAAGTTTTTAAAGCTACCACAGCTCCCTCCAGCAGCGCAAACTCTACCATTGCATGGACCTGGAGGTCAAGGCACAGCCAGAGAGATGAGGTTCATTTTCATAAAAACAAACATTGTCATCATGTTTCAGTGGTATTCATTTAAAAGGAAAATCCCATCACATGAAGGATCCTCACGCAGGAGACACATACCCTGACAGGTGTGTGCAGCATTTTGATTTTCCAAACCGGTCCACAGCAACGAAAAAGCCGCTTCACTTCCCTTTCAGAGAAACCTGCAGGGAACGGCCCGGCAAACACCACACACATGTTCCGGAGGTTTGCACACAGCTGTGGGATAAACAAAGGCTGTAAATTATGCAATAAATAAACAATTTAGGAATTTATTGTATGACGCTTCGAATAAGTTACTCACCCTCTGGTGCTGCTGCTCCTGATGAGCAACACACCCCTTCAGCTGGTCTGACAGGGACGAGAACTGGAGCACAGAGAGGAACGGAGACTTGGTCTGCCTCCTGAAAGATGCCAACACCTGAGGGGGAGGATACGGTTGTAAAGGAAGGAGAAGAAGAAGACAAAAGTTTAGAGGGGGTCGTAAAGGGAAAGAAGAAAAAAATAATAATAATACGGTATAATAAATATATAGTGGAGATATTTTTCTCAGACTCATTCTAGATGTGCTATAATGTTTACTCTGAGAAGAAAACTTATTATTTCAGGTTCCAGCAAACAGACCTCAGTCAAAACCACCTCAGTTCTAACCTCTTTGTCAGAGTTGTGCCACCGCTGATTGGACAGATCCAGAGATACATCAGAACGCTTCCCAAAAAAGGCCACGGACTGACCAAGTGTCTGCAGTATGTCAGCAAACCTGGAACAGGAAGACAGAGAGATAGGGAGGCCATTTATAAAACCTTTTCATTGTCTTCAGATGTCATTTTTTCTATTTAAAGGTTACATTTGACCAAAATGTGAGGCCTGAGTTTTTGTATGAACTCATCATGGAGATTGTTTTTGACAGGCACAGTCCGTATCAGGTGATGTACCTGTGACTTGGCTGGGGTGCAGATGCACAATCAGTGACTTCCTCCTCTATTGTGTATCCCCATAAGTCCTCCAGATGATGCTCCACAACCTGACGGAGCAGACAGGAAAAAGCTTTAGCAGCTCTGTGTGTTTATGTGCATGTCTGTGTCTGTGTGTTTATGTTACAGAACAATATGTTACCTGTCGAGGACCTGTTTTGATAAAATACTGGGCCAGCTCCAGGGCAGCCAGCGCATCTTCAATGGGATTATGACCATTCTTCTCTTCAGTTTGTATTTGTCTCCTGGGACACAGGTGGACAACTAAATTATCAGTCATGGTGGCTGAGAGAGAGAGAGAGAGAGAGAGAGGGAGAGCAGAGACAGAGATGGGAAGAGAGAACTTACTTCAGCACTATCTCTGCCAAGACCTTGAGCTTAAACCTCTGTCCAAACTCCTTCCTGTACAACAGCGAGGTGTCGATGACATGTGGGTGGATCAGCTGCAGGAACCACCAAAACAGAACAAAGACCAAAACTTAAAAAAAAAAAAACCATACACTCCCCTTTAATTTCTGAAGCAACAATTCAAAAAACCCTAAAACAACCTGAGGATGAGACCAAACTCAACCCTAAGCTTCAATAGATCTTTTCATAGTTGCTGCAAATAAAAATGTAAACATAAGTAGTTCACTCACTTTAAGCGCGATGAGGTCGTTGTTGACTGAATGTCCCACCAGGACAGCATCCAACGGCAGCACGGCCCTGAGCTTTGCCTGAACATCCCGCAGGGTGGTGGTGATCGGGCGCAACATCGCTGCGGTGATACCAGAGAACCTATCAGGACGCACGCAGGCAACAAAGATAAACTAGAACCTTTGAATTTAGTATGTGATGTTGGTTATTAATGGTACAGAAGATTGTGAGCGTACTTGGTGAGGTAGCTGAGGATGCGGTTCTGAGGTTTCACCAGCTCGTCCATCACACAGTTCCCGTCACTGTCCACCAGAGAAACACGAGTCAGCTCGTTCCCCTTTTCTGTTAGACACTGAAGCAAAGCAATACAACTGTAGTAAACTGCTTGGAACTGCATATGTAACTCAAAGTAAGTTATGACACAACACTTTGAGAAAATCTCAAGAAAAAAAAGTGCCAATATCACAGAAAAATTGAGTCAGAGCAGCAAAGGAAGCAGCAGATAATGGAGAACATTTTTCAAACAGGGAGATTGATCCACAGTTTAGTTTGGTTTTAAAACTGAGTAGGAGCGAAGCAGAACAGATTCTTCAGGGTGACAGCTGTAGCTGGAGGTGTCTGACAACTGGAGCTGCTTTTCAGATGAACTACAAGTGGAATAAAAGTCATGTTGCTCATTCTGTGAGCTGGTAAATATCTATCACTACAAATTACCAGAGACATAAAGCTCCAAGTCAGCTGTGTTTTTTCAGAACATTTATCCCGCTGCTTGTCTGTGGAAAGTTTTGTCTCTGATAAAAAGACACATTTTTCTTTTGAGGGGCTATTTGTCAGTTTTCTCTGCTGCTGAATGGGGTTTCTAGCCAGGAGCGTATGACCCTTGGCTAGAGTTGATATATTTATCGGGACAGTGCTGCAAAAAAACATATGATAATGGTTCCTCTTGTTAATAATGAATGAAGCATGGATCTGTTTGAATTATCAGTTGGAATATTACAAGAAATTCACCATTTCACAGTCAAGTCCATAGAGGGGGCTTCTGTCTGTCACACAGTCAACACTATCTGTGCACACAAATTCCTCAAAACCTGGCATTCCTGTCAACATAAGAAAAAATAGGTGAGAAGAAGAGATCATGTCTGCACTAAGCAAGTTACATCTGTTCCTGTTTGCTGAGGCCTCCACAGTACATTGTTTTCCTACCACAGTCCAAAGTAGATATAAACACTGACACTGCATTTTGGTGAGGATGAGGAAAACAATGTACAACATAAGCCTGGTGAGATCCGGTCAGGAGCGGAGTGACTGAACCCATCCTTCTCAGATCAAGCTGTCTTACTGTGGCTTTGGTCAGAAAGAAAAGAGTCTCACCTTTGACTGGGTAGGTCTTTTTGATCATCTCCTCCTGGGTGAGGAGATACGCCGTCAGCCCTTTCCTCTTTGTCCCAAACTCGGTGATTACTGGGTGATTCTTCAGAGCTGCAGCAGGACGCACATTAACAAAGACATTCACAGCTAAACAAAAAAAAAAAGATGCTAAAAGACAACACAAATGAAACTTGTTTATAACATCTTTGCCAAAATGCCTTGACATTATCATGTGGTGGCATTCTGCTCCGTCACCTACATAAACAATAACACATGATAAAAATACTTTACCATTAAAAGTACACTGTAAAATAACAGCCCCCATCATTATTAAATTATTACATATTTTATTATTTAATCATTAGTACAGACTCTTAGATATGCAAGCTTTATTTAATTTTTTTAATGCTGGTAAATGAAAAGTAAAGTCATGTAGGGTTTATCATTTATAATTACTTCACCATTTTGACAATGTTAGTCAATGTTTTTCTGATAATATTCACATCAGAACAAGCATATGTACATTATTCTCACCTTTAGGTATTTCATTGTTTTCTTTGAGCGCGTGTGAAAGTGATGAATCTTCTGATTTAGGAACTTCATTGCTGAAGATTTCAGATGCTACGTTGTTAGGTGATGGAGTGAAGGTGACTCTCTGTTACAGTCCAATGAAAACAGACATGTTTTGTCTCATTAAATAAACCGTGCCACTAAATGTACACCTGCTGTACACTCTCTGGATACTTACAGAGCTGTAGCGGCCCCTGAGGTGTCGCAGGCTGAGGTAGTGCTTGTAAAAGTGACTCTGGGTCACACCGTCCACAATGACAACATTCACACCTGTAACCTTCCTCTGGTGATGGAGATGACACCAACTAGCAAAGAGGGAGGAAGAAAATGAGAGAAAAACTGTAATATCATGTCTGCAAGATAAAGGAATTCAATTAGATGTCTTTATGACTTTTGAAGTACAAAGACGGTATAAGTAAATAACAGAGAGTTATTTGGTGAAATAGATCAGATCTTGCTCAAAAGTGATTACCTGGGCTGTTTGATGCCACCTGCTTTCCCCAGAGCAGCATAATGCAGCAGCTCTGTCAGCTCATTCAGTGTAATTGGTTGCTGGAGGCGCTCAGGCGGCACAGAGATCCGCGGTAAACGGGGCGGACACACCACCACCCCCTCACCTTCCTGATCGGTTTTTAATCTTTTGGCCCCATCCTGTGCTGTTAAAGCAGAGCTCTTCCTTTTCTTTCTGTTGTTTTTAACTGCTACCGACGATGATGATGCTGATGATGCTGATGATGCTGATGATGATGATGATGATGATGATGATGATGAAGGCTCCATGCTCGAGCTGATGTTTCAAAAGGGAACTATGAAGAAAACAAAAAATTAAAATGGGCTCTAGCTTTCAAAAGTCAACAGTATGTTTTCAACAGCGGAGTCTGTATATCTTTATTTTACGCAAGCTCCTCTTTAACTTTTCATGTCCCTTAAGGTGGATATAAAGGTAGAACATTGAGGTCTGCAGTTCAGGCAGCTAAGGCTTTACATCTAACCGCAACACTTTCTAAGGATCAATAAATAATAGATCAGCAATAAATTAGAAATCATTTTCATAATTGGCAATAACCAATAGTTTTATCTAAAATGTCACAAAATAGTTCACCACCATTCCCACAGCTTTAGTTTACACTGCACAGCATTCAGCGTTTACATTTCAGAAGCTGTAACCTGCAAATATTTGACATTTAAGCCAAGAAATCTGTTGTCGTCCTTAAATGATCACTCAGTTATGAAAACAATTGCAAGTTCATTTTCCTGCTAGTTGATTTATTTATGAACTAACCAACCACTTGTTACTTGGTCAAATCAGTTATCATCATCGTAACAATAATGACGAATTATACATCCCCTACCCTTTTCCAGGAAGTAACTAGACATTATTTTTGTTGTATAATGGCATGGCTGCAGAGTAATTATGGAAACAAGTGGATTAACTTGGCAGTTTGATTTTGGGGATGTGTGCATTAGAAACATATTTAATAACTGTATATAAACGTATTTGCTTTAAAAAGCAGGATTTTTCTTTCACGTAGAAATAACATTGAAATTCCGCTTAGCATCATGTCAACACAACTTTTATAACGTAATTCCACATTAAAGCAGGGACTATAAACTGTGAAGGTTTAAAACAACAGTGTTAGTCAGCAGGGCAGCTGTGAATTGCTCCAAGTTTAAACGGTTCAGTGGTGAGAAAGTTTACTGCTTCATCAGTACAATAATATCCAGGGAATCGTACACACAGAAAATGTACACTATTTACATTTACGATCTAGGATAAAATCATTTCTAATTAAATAAATACATCTGTATAAATGGACAAAAAGTGTATATACCAGATGTTATTAGGCCAGCTGCTTCCAAAAATCATCGTTTTTCGGCCCTGTTAAAAACACATGGCTAATGGACCATGCTGCAAAGTACGCCGAGGAGTTTAACCCATTTAACCTCAAATGGGTTAAATCTATTTCCGGTTTCTAACTTTAAAATTAAACTCATGGAGTGATTGTGATTGTCGGTATATGTGGGTAAATTTGAATAGACGTGATCACATTTGGTCTGCTTTGTAAAAAAAAAAAAAAAAAAAAAACGAAATAAAAAAAATGTGATGGATAATCTTAATCTCTCACTATAGATTTTTTTTTCTTTGCTTTACGTTCATACTTTTGTTCTGTTAGGAATAAAAAAAAAAAAAAACCGGAAAAGCGATTCGCTCGTTTTCAGTAAACTTTGTTACTTTTCTGCGATCGACTATCTGTTTCGGCGAACGATTGTGCCCTTCAGACACAGTTAATCAAGCCCAGAATGATAGATACGTTTTCTGTTTTTTAAAAAAAACAGCGCGATTTGCCTTCCCCCCTCCTCCCCCCCCACCTCCTCCCTGTGTTTTCTGATGTAGATATGTTTTAATTTCACATTTTAAACTGTAAGAATATCGACAAAGCTTTTACTGGTTCAAGGATTCAAGAAAGAATCATGTCTACGAAGAAACTGGCCAAGTGAGTAACCGATGAGCCGGCAGCCATTAGCAGAGCTAAAATAACGACGTTTGAGTGTCTAAACTAAACATTTGGGTGAAGTTGAGGGTGTGAAAAGTCACTAAAATATATTTAATTCAGTGAAATTCCGACAGAAACAACAGGATAATGCGGGGTTTTCGGCCTTAATCGGTAATGAAAGTCTGTCTCCATCCACAGAGAGCTCGGACTGCTGAGGCAGAGGAGTACATCTTCTTCAGGGGCAAAGAAACCTTTGATATCCAGTGAGTATGAGCTTGATAACATGCACAGAAGGTCAATGTGTGAATTGACCTCCTCTTCCACTGTCTGCTTTCTTTCAGATCAAACATTTTCTTACCTGATTGTGATTGACTTTGAATCTACTTGCTGGAGAGAGAAGAACAACTACACTCAGGAAATTAGTAAGAAGGCCCGATGGTAGTAGATGTTTATCTGATGCCTATCTTTTCCACTTTTGTTGCCAGTAACGCTGTTCCTTCTGTTTTTCTCAACCCAACCGGTCGAGGCAGATGGCCGCCCCCCCCTGAGCCTGGTTCTGCCCGAGGTTTCTGCCTCTTAAAGGAAGTTTTTCCTTGCCACTGTCGCCAAGTGCTTGCTCATGGGGGGATCTGTTGGGTCTCTTTAAATAATTTTATAAAGAGTTTGGTCTAGACCTGCTCTATATGTAAAGTGCCTTGATGTAACTTTGTTATGATTTGGCGCTATACAAATAAATCTGATTTGATTTGTTTTTCTACCTTCTTGTAGTTGAGTTTCCTGCTGTTCTGCTGAACACCTCCTCAGGGGAAGTGGAGTCGGAGTTTCACACTTATGTTCAACCTCAGGAGCACCCCAGTCTGTCTGAGTTCTGCACCGAGCTGACAGGAATCACACAGGTAGGTTTTGCAACAGCAAAAATGTGCAACTACAAAGTCCACTCCACTTCATGGATTTTTTTTTAAACTTGGGTATAGCTGAATCTGACAGCATCACTCCTCTGCATCACAGGAGCAAGTAGAGGCAGGGATCCCCCTCCAGATCTGTCTTTCTCGATTTTCCCGCTGGCTGCAAAAGCTGCAGCTTGAGAAAGGTGTGGTGTTCCCCAACAGACAGCAGAGATGTTCTGCACCTGCCCTTTCACCTTCTCAGAAGCTGTGTACCTTCCTAACGTGGTCAGGTAAAAGCCCTTTCTTTATTAGTTTTGACTTGCTCGGTGTTAACATAAATGGTACCTATTTAGCCCCTTCACGTGGTCCCAGTTTCAGAGATTTTTTTCGTCACGTAAAAAAATCAAATCATCAAAAAATGTCAACATCATTGCCATCTTTACCTTCAGACATACCAATTTTTATGTTGTTAACAAGAACTCCTTTCATCTGTTGACATAAATGTAATGTGCCGACATTTGCGTTGCATACCAGACTGGGATCTCGGAGTTTGTTTACAGTACGAGTGTAAGCGCAAACAGCTCCACAAACCTGATGTGCTCAACAGCTGGATTGACTTAAGAAGCACATACAGAGTAAGTACTAACTCTCTTCTTTCCTCCTTTGATATTTGCTGTCTTCATTCCTGTCTCACCTATGATGATAACTGAACAACACACATTTTAAGTGATAAATCTACTAATTATACTCCTGAACATTTAAAATTTAATTTTCAAGTAATGACAAATTTCATTTACCAGAGGCTAAATTGAAGTTTTCAATTTGCTTATTTTTATGGAAGAAGTATTCAGTTATATAGCCGTGACAACCGTATTTAACAAATGATTTGGTGATTAATCAGACTATTCCTTCCTGTCTGTTTATTAATACATTTTTTCAGTTGACTGATCAGTTTGGCAAGGCCTAATTACTTTGGCTATCATGTTGTAATGAATCTCTTCTCTCCACAGCTTTTTTACAACAGGAAACCCAAAGGTCTGAACGGAGCACTACAAGATTTAGGAATACAGTTTTCTGGGAGAGAGCATTCAGGTACAAAGAAAGAGCAAAGCCTCCTTAATCCAAATTATACTGCATATAAATGAGATATAATCTAAACCTGGGTGCATTATTTATTTATATTTTCCCCAGGTTTGGATGATGCCCGAAATACAGCTCAGCTGGCAGCGAGGATGATGAAGGATGGGTGTGTGGTGAAGACCACTAGAAGCCTTGAGAAGGTGAGTGGCCATTGTCCAAAGAGGCATCCCAGCTCCTAAATACCCAGCCCCCTTCTGTCTCCAAAAACCAAACCTGTTATGGACAATGACTACAATCTATGGAGAGCTTTACTCTTCATGGATAAAGCCTGTTTAGTCAAGAGAGATTTTTTTTCTCAAATTTTATTTTAATAAAGAAATATAAAAGTGGACTCTTGTAAATAATTGTAATAAACCACGATTCTTCTGACTAGAATTTCGTTTCTTGATGACATTTTAAATACACCCTTCTGGAGAGTGGGCAACATGAACATGTAACATAAAAAATGCAGATAACTACACAGTTAATTTGACATTACTTTCAAGGAAAATCAAGAATGGGTGGCTGATTTTTTTTTTTTTTATATTTACCTAATTTTATCTTCTTCTCACAGACGTCATCAGTGATCAAACCTGTGTTTGCGAACACAACTGGAGACAAGAGAAAAGAAAAACCCAACACTAAAACAGAGGAATGTATGGCCACCACAAACAAACCCTCATCATCCAAAAATTCTCCTCAGTCATGTCAAATTAAACTGTGTTCGGAGAACAATACAATGAATCTAGTAATGAAGGAAAACTCACATTCAGGTCAGGAATCTGTTCAGGTCTGTCAAAGCTTGATCTCACCAAAGACACTTCTGAATGGTACAAGTACACCACTGTGGGGGCAAAGCAGGAGGTCAGTAACCTCAGAAGTTGCCACTAAACTGTCCTCTCCAACCATACTAAACGATACGTCACCACACAGCAACGGTAACAAAAACCTTGTTCTGTGTTCTACTACTCTAGGCTGCCTTTCTCATCTACTTCAGCCAAAACAGCTCTCAGAAACTGGAGCAGCAGCGGATCTTATAGAGGGCGAGCAAAGTGCAGATCTTCTAGTGGAAGTAGAAGAGAGGTGTGGTTCATATGATGATGTGGTGTTGGAGGGCGATGGTCTTATTAATGAGGCTCAAAGAGAACGTGACGCTGAATACATATTACCTTTTGACAGTGGATGTTATGTATGGGAAGATACTGAGAACTCAAATTTGAAAAGGAGTCGGCTCACATTGAGGGACAACATAAGTGTGGAAAACAATTCGACCACCAATGACTTATCTGCAGCTTCTGTATTTATAAAGAAGATAAGAATGGATCAGTTCAATAACATTGAGCAGCACTCAGCAATCTCAGAGGCAGATGCATATTTTGCTGTGCCAAAGGCTGTTACTTGGGGCTCCAGAGTGAATCAGCATGAAATCGGACTTGAAACAGTACAAATCAGAGAGAAGTCAGACAGAGCGCTCAAAAACTTGAACACAAATGCTCCATCTGCACTCAGGCACAACCCTTTCCTACCAGATAAGACATCCACACCTAATGTGTCATCTGCCAAGCCCAAACCAGTCATCATGCAAAACACAAAGCAAAAACAGACCCTGAAGTCTTCCTTTACCATCTACGCCGACCCTTCAGAACAGAAAGCAGTGCCTCTGTTCATCTCAAAGAAGGTCCTCCGCCCTTTGACAGCCAACACAGTCCCATCATGTACCAACCGTTCCTTCACTTCTGTGACAGCAAAAGGACAGAAGATCACATCCCCACTGTGTGCATGTGGGCGCCGTGCAAAGCGTCAGGTCGTATCTAACGGTGGTCCCAACCACGGCAGAGGGTTTTACTGCTGTCCAGTCCGCCGGTCAGGCAGCGGAGCCACGATCCAGAAAGGATGTGAGTTTTTTAAATGGGAGTCAGCTCTGATGAAGAGCAGTTCAGCGGCCAGGTCCTCTGTTTCACTCTGTCAGGCCAGCACGGCTCTGAAATGTCGTCCACAACAGGGGTCAACACTAAGAAAGAGTTATTGAGTTGAACCTGTTTCATTTTACCACACACAATGATGCTGAGATATTTTCAATGCAAAGTACATTCAGCTCCCTCTACAGAAATATGTGTATTTTGTTGCTTTGAGTAAATATAATATTCAATGGAAGAAAAGGAAAATAAGTTAAAGAGAGAGACTTTGAATAAATGCAGGACGTTTTATTTACCTCAGTCCCCCACAGTGGAGATCTCCTTTTATAAAATACATACAACAGCAAAATCAATGCGTTTCTTTTACTTGAAATTTTAAATGCTTAAATTTGTTATTTCGTTCTAGGTGACTTATTGTCACAGAAAAGGTTATGACTGCCAAATTACTGTAAAATGCGGACGCTTAACCTTTTTGCTTTGATGCATTTCTATACAGATATGGGTCATGTGTTTATCAAAAGTGAGCTGATAATTAAGGTCATGCAAATATAAATGCTGCTTTGGAGATTAAATGGTTAATATTTATTTCTTAAAACTGTGTAACCATTATGCTGAAATAAATACATTATATCAATGAAGTAATTTTGCTCTTGGTTTGTGCGTCGCCTTTAGAATGAGTCACCATCATAATTTTACAAGTCCTTTCCCATCTTCAATAGAACACAGTAGAAAACAAAAGAACATAGTGTATTTGTAATTCAAACAAACTCCAATGACTTCACTGCATTCATTCACAATCTGCAACATGCTCATGTTTACCATTTTAAAAGGTATTTGGGAAATTAAGGGTGTCAAGTGTTTCAAGTGAAATTCTATGCTACTGTTGTGTGACATTAGTTTTTCATTAGGCACAGTTTCCAAAGTTGCATCAAACCGACTGCATGAATAAGTCTGAGTTCAGTGCACAGATGTGTATCCAGTCACCACATCTGGATCCAGCAGATAATTTTTTTTAATGTGGTAGAAAGTTGCAGCTGCAGCACAAACGTGTGGCTGACAAATCTGCACAATATCATAATGTCACCACGAACCAGAATCACAAAGGGGATTTTAACGGGATCAGTCAGACATATCGCTGCTGTAGATGTTTTGTTAAACTGTCGGTTTTTATTTTATTTTATTTTTTATTTTTTTCGATTCGCGAAAATGTCGCGGACTTTTGTCCCTCCGCGCACACCGTAGGAGGCCAGTAAAAATAGGAAGCGTGCTGTTGTGACTGAATGAGACGTCGTCCGTCCAAACTGGAAGCGGCCACCGGTCCAGCTGGAGAGACTGTTTTCACAGCCAAAACGTGAACCCGTCTCAGGTTCACACTCGGATTAAAACCTCGGACCGATCCAGTTCGCCTCCAATCCGCCAAGTTAGCGGCTAATAAAACCGGAAGGAGCAGAGAAGACGGAGAGAGTGCGACCAAAACAAGAAGGCAGCTGCTGAGCTTAAACACAAAAAACACCCCTACATTTATTATATATATATATATATATATTAAAACGTCTCTGTGATCATGTCAGCCGGGCAAAACGAGTCGAGGAAACGGAGCAAGAAGCGCTTCGGGGCCGGGCACCACAGCAAGCGGTGGAAGGGCTCCCGGGAGCTGGAGGTCGGCATGGAGGGGATCCTCATCACATGCAACATGAACGAGAGGAAGTGCACGGCCGAGGCCTTCAATCTGCTCAACGAGTACGCCGACAAGCTTTACGGACCCGAGAAGGTGAGACAGGAACACCTGAGGGGGGGCCACAGGACGGCCCCCGAAACATAAAGGCCATTTTTATGGAGCCAAAAAGTTTGTGCGCAGGCCCAACATGTGAACTTCGTCCTGTAAAAAGTAATGGAAGATAAATGTTTGGGTGTACATTTATTGTATTATTATATTTATGATGAACTCGGTCAGAGCAACGTGATGCATTATTGGATTATTACAATTTAATCCAAATGCAAAACTTTTTTAAAAAGTTTTTAAATTTTAATTTTTAATTTTTTTTTAAAGCCAGAGATGATTTTAGATGTGATCTAATATGATGTGTAACTCTGGAACGATTGACCAACAAACTAATCTTATCAATTACAGATATATGTAGGTTTAGGGAATTACCTCTTTCTTCTCATTTATATTGTCAGCAGTTGAATCTTTTCAGGGTTTGAAATGTGGTCTGGAGAAGCAAATAAGATATTTTAGGGCAGGCCTGGACTTTTTTTTTTATGTGTCTTCTTAAAAATATATATTTGAAACTGTTAAAGTGTGAAAAATGTTGCAGACCTACTTTAGTATTTTAAAAGTCGCTCTCTTATGATCACAGTTGCAAGACAATACTGGGAGCAGCAGTGAAGACGAAGAAGACGCAGAAGAAGAAGATGTCGAGGTCGCACTGAAGAAGGAAGTGGCACAGCTGCAAGCATCTGGAGCTAAACTCGAGAGGCGCTTCCAGGCCTTGGACAGCGGGGCAAACAATGTCATCTTCATCAGAACTCAAAATCTAGGTAATCGCTCAACCGAGAGAGGAGTTAGTGGTTCATCTCTCTACAGTGTGGCTGTAATGTTTTTCTTTGCTCTTTCCCAGAATCTGACAAGCTGGTTCATCACATTCTGTCTGATCTTCACGCTACCAAGAAGAAAAAGTCCCGTGTGATCCTTCGGATGCTTCCTGTGAGAATTTAAATCATAACATTTAACCTAACTTTTTTTTAATGTGGCACAAATGACTTGGCATATAGCATTAAAAAATATTATGTACGAGTCTTGGAACCTTGGAACAACTAGCTTTCAGATGACTGAAATCCAGCAAGCATGTGTCTTTACTGCAAGTAAGATGGTTGTTTTGTAAATGTCACATTTATTTGCCATTTGCAGATATAACACATCTAAAGACATACGCATCAAAATCACAACAAGTGGGCAAATGTTTAGCATTATAGGACCAATCAGTGTGCCTCTGTGTATTTAAAGTCTAATTTTGTTGTCTGCAGAGTTTGATTCTTGTTTTGATCTAATCCAGGTAACTGGAACATGCAAGGCCTTCCAGGATGATATGGTGAAATACCTGATCACTTTCTTGGAGCCTTGGTTCAAAACTCCAAACTGTGCTACCTATCAGATCGCCTTCAAGGCCCGAAACAGCAGCCATAACAAGAGAGACGAAATCATCAAATCTATTGCAGGTAGTCTCGAGTTCATTTAATCCGACTAATACAGATTTTTATCTGTATCTTTCCTGAAAAAGGAAAGAAGAAGCTTTTTCAACCATTTGTAAGATCTGTGTATTAAACTGAATTGACTCTCTGTTTTTTGATTATTGCAGGTCTTGTGGGGAAACTGAACCCTAAAAACAAAGTGGATTTGACAAACCCAGAACTGACAATCATTGTGGAGGTCATCAAGGCTGTGTGTTGTATCAGTGTGGTAAAAGACTATACACTGTATAGAAAATACAATGTTCAGGAAGTAGTAAAGGAGGACACACCAAAGGCTGATGTGACAACAGCAAAAACTGATACAAACATATCTGAGGAGCAGGAGAAACTGGACACAGGGGAGACGAACCAAGAGGAGAAGAGAGGTGAAGAGGAAAACGGCAAAGATCTGCAAAAGAACAACAAGGAGGTTGATAAGGGGGAAGGGGAATAAGACTTTTCAGTTGACGAGTCAGATTTAAAAATTCATATTAAGTCGTGTCTTTTGTAGTAATTTTGTCTTAAACGGAGAGATAATATTACTCAACAAAAATAACAAAGCTGACAAGACTCAAACAGGGTCATAGTATAAATTAATGTGTTCGTTTTTTTTCGCCTCGTTAATAACGATGCTACTCCGGTACCAACTTCATTAAGCTCTCCGTTTTAACTAGCAGTGATTTTTGTAGTAACCTCATGACACCACAACTCACAACTTTTTTTAATTATAAGAAAATAAGTTTTTAAGTTTTGTTCAGGTCAGCTTGTGTGTCACATGTAGTAATAGACAGTTTTTGTAAGAAATGTTTTTTCTTAAAGCTGTACTTGGATTAAAGCTGTCTGGGGGTTTTTTTGGGCTGTAGCTTTTTCTCGTTTGATGATACAATATTCCTTGTTTATTGGAACAGGAAGATGAAGGTGTGGGAGGAGAAAGGGAATTTAAAAACTCCCACTCAGACAAAATGAAGTCCATGCAATGCGCACACCTGTGGGTTCGAGGATTTTTTAATTTCACATCATGGCGTAAAATGTCCTATTTGACATTGTCTTATTCTAATAATCACCATCTGGTGGGACGAACCGGTAGTTTTTCTTTGCACCACAAGATGGAGGCAATGCCACATTTTGTGGAGGCATGGGCAACTGTGTGATGAATAAATATGATTATTAGGCTTTGTTGATGCTCACATCAATGTCACAAAACCTATTGGTAAGATTTACTCATTGTCTTAGCTACTTAACCCCTTGTTCCAACAGTTTCTTTAATGCCATCGTACTTACCATCATAGTTGTGCAGAGTACTGATGTTCACAATGGTTTGAAATATTACCCCTAATTTCATAGATCAGATCAGACAATAAAATTATTCTCATTATATATTTGACGCCAGGAAAGGGTTGAACTGGAATAGACAAGCCATCAAGCCAAAATCTGCATTGTCTTGGGTGAGAGAACCTTGGTTAACTATAGTGACCATCTAAATTTCATCTATTAGCATGCTGACATTGTGTTTGGCAGTATGAAATGTGAACTGGACCTAAGCGAAGGAGAACATCATTCATTCTGCAGGTATATGGTCATAAACCAACAGTACACGAGCTGCATCCACCCAGGTCGCCTAACATTTTCATCTCTGTTTTTCATATTTTGTGTTTGCAGGTCTTACATCTCTGACTCCTTCAGAGCTTTATATCAGTTCATTTTGAAGGTTCGAGCCAGAACATCTGATCACATTTCTGTAGAATTATCTTGGGTTTATCATCAGTGTCCGCCGAGCCCATCCACAAAGGTCACCGACAGTTTTATGGTTTGTCTTTTGAAGGTATTACCTGGAGGGACTTGGCTTTGTTTATTAGATTTGTGGCTAAACGTACCAATGTGTGAAATTGAGTAAAACGTCATTTTTATGGGTTTTCACAAAAGCAAAGAAGGAAGAGTGAACAATGTGTCCGACAGTGATGACATTAATCATCATGAGGAGAAGTAGCTCTAGCTCTGGTACGAATACACGTATGAATTGTGAATTCTTTTTCTGCTCATTACTCTTGGGCTGGGACTGTTGCTGTGACCCACGAGTCATTATCTCAACCGCACTCAACCAAAACTCACAAATTTCGTTGTTACTGACTCGCAGGTTCCTCAATCAGTGTGACCTGCTTATGGCTCCAACACAAGGGGAAAAGACCACACGTCTCAGCCTGCCAGTGTGTTATTAGTACAATACCAATTAGATTTGTGCCTCGCCCACCAAATGGCTAAACTACAGTGATGGCCCATAATGATATATCTGCTGTCAGATACAATTCTTGTTTTTATAAAGTGTGCACTACCAAAATTTCCTTAAAGAGGTATTTTTTATATATATGACTTAATCAGTTTTTTTGGGGGGGGAAAGCAGTTCATTAAAAATCTTCTGTTCAAACTGACAGTTTTAAATATTTAGCCATGAAAAGCATAATCAACACAACAGTTTGACAATATTTACAGCGGTAAGCTCTCTGCGTCGCCTATATGAGAAAATAGACTCTGATGTTTTAATTGCCCCCAAGCCCATGTCTAATTAAACCTCCATGGATGCAAAAGCTCAAGCACGTACAATCACGTACGCATCGTTCTGCCACCCAGGACTGTACGCTCATTCAGGTTTAAATGTCACAGGCCTGTGAAACAATTGCATCCACGGGCGCATGTGCACACAGTCCCCGGGGTCAGGATTAGCATCCACTGGTGTGACTCTATATCTGACCTTTATGAGTGGATAAGCAGTGCTCTCCAGGGTCTCATTTGTCTCACTTTAGCTGAACAATGGGCTCAACCCACGGTACAACTGGAGCGTTCTCTCTTACTGCAGAAAGAACACGCAAAGCTCAAATTGTTGAACTTCAAAGCTTTTTTAAGGACCCCAGGCCCAATTTCCAGTTTTCAATTACAATACGAAACTTCACCTTCAACAACCTTCCATATCTGTGACTGAGTCTAAGACCAAAGAGTTTTTTAATTGGGTAATTTTATTATTTAGATATTTTGGGTGTTGAGAATTTCTTGCTCAGAGAGTAATTTCTATAGAAATGTTTTGGTCTGTTCTCATTAAATTTGATTGTCATGGGGCTGACAACAACATATCAACTGGCAATATGTGGCGTTTGGTTCACATTTTCTAATTGAGAACAAAAAAACTGAAAACCCAGAAAGCTGAAAGAAGTAGAACTGATAAACTAATATAAATTTGGTAGAAAAATTGTATATTTGTGGGGAATCTCCATGAACAAACAAAGAAACTGATTGATGTGTTTTCTAGTGATGCCTTTTATTGCTTATTGGTCAGGCAGCTTATCTGTTTGCACACAAATAATGAAAATTGCACTTATAAATATGATAATATTATTATTTTGTCTAAAGGAGTGCCAAATAGCAATAAAATGGTTAAAAAAACTGTCTACTTCATCTACTATATGTAGACAAAGACAAGAGTAAGAGGTTGAGAGAGCTCGAGTCATAATTCTGCATTACAGCTAAATTTATAGCATGTTTTTCCTTCTGTACCTAAAGCTACACAAAACGTACATGAACACGTACAATAAATTAACACACAGAGGAAAAAAAAGATGCATATTAGCATGTTCTCACCAGATTAATTTTCTTCATATCCTCTTTATCAAAGTTATTGTTGTTTTGTTTTGTTTTGTTTTTTATTTTATTGTAATCATCAAACTAATAACTGCATAATTTTATGTAGGTTTGGTTTATTGTTTTTAAATGTGCTCTCTAAATTAATTGTTTTGACTTGACGACCTTTAATAAAGGTCCCCATCACAAGATGTAAGCCTACATATTTGGCCTTAAGGAGGAAATCTTGACATAGGACCATGTAAAGATGAAAAATGGAGTCATTGTTGATGACTACTTCAAGCAGTCAAAGTGTATATCACACAATACACCAAACTGAATTGTTATTTTGTTTTACAATATGCAAATTAAATCTACGACACGACAAATTGTAAAAAACTAAAGGGTTGTGAATACTTTCTTAAGCCAGTGCACATTACATATAAACCAATAAAAAGTGATCGATCCATATACATAATTGTTAGACCTATTTGTTTATTTACATTTATAATTTTTTCACAACAGCTGCAAATGTATGCAGTTTGAAGGATATAAAATAAAGAAGAAACAGAACATTGGACATTTGCATTTGCATGTAGCAACTTGCAAAGTTATGACAAGCTGGCCAACGCTGGCTGAAGGACACTAAATGTGGTTTTTGCATGATAATAAACTATGGCCTCAAAAATGACCGCATGCTGCAAATAAAAAGTGATTATGAGTTTCGCCAACCGAGCTATTGTGCAGTGTGGTTTTTTCTGCTGTTTTTGCCCATCCACTCTAGTTATGTATCAGACTGGGGCTTTCCAGATTCTCTCAATTTGTGTCACACACATAAACAGTCAATAGATGCACAATGATTCAGTTATTTATTTATATCTATTGTTACAGTGAGGGGGATATGTTTTGTAGAGCATCTATTTCTCTGTGTGTGTGTGTGTGTGTGTGTGGCAACCAGCTATGTGAATAGGGTTTGATAATGAGAAATGCTTATCAACCCTCAACAGTCTGTCAGTTCTCTGCTATTAGCTTTTACCCCAACAAACCTACAGGTAGGCCAAGAGTGCTCCAGTTGATTCCAAACATTCCTATTTGTCCCTCCAGAAAGGGGCCAATCAGCAGACGGATTTGGCTGATTAGGATTATGGTAAGTCATTTATGGAGGAAATAAGTGGGCATTTTTAAGGGATCTATTAATGTGCTGAAATTAGTTTTCTTAATACCTGGAATGAAGTTGCTGTTTGACTGTAAATGGCTGTTTATGTGATCGAAAACGCAGACGGCAGACAGAGGGTTTGGTTTTAGGACAGCTGAGAAACAGTTTTTGGAGTTGTATAGAGGGAAAGGCAAGATGGAAAGAGGAGAAAGCAAAAGAGAAGGACAGATTTAAGAGCCGCACACTTACATTTACTTACTCCGTCCTTGTCGTCGGTGGAAAAGTCCTCGCTGAGGTTACTTTCCATATCACTGCATGGCTTTGGCTGCAAGAGGCGCATTTTAGCATAATGCTAACAAGAACCTTGACAATTAGAAAGACAGCAGGGGGGAGCTGGGGGCAGAGAGGCAGGAGGGCAGCGTGGGGAGCAAAGATGTGAATAAAAGCTGTAGAAAAATTGGAGCCAGGATTTCCAAATCAACCTTTCAGATAGAGCATTTGTTAAATACTCTGTAACAATAGGTCTAACAAACATTTGGAGATTTGATAGTGTCAACAAAATGGTCGACTGAAGATCTAAATCTGACTACACACATTTACAGAAAGAGAGTTGACTATAGCTAATTTGAACTGTGCAGATGTCCATTACTTCTTAGCTCTTTTGGATAAAACCATCTGCCAGATGTGTAAATGAAAATATAAATGTTATGATTAATGTGTCCTACACAACACAACAAAATAGTTTATAGTTCATGATATGTGTGAAAACAGCAATTCAAATTTACAGTAACTATTAGACAAAGCTAAAATTCAAACCAAAATTACTTTTTTTCCCACCACAACTGGATACATAAAACAACAGAGCTGTCAGTTAGTGTAATTGAACAAAATATTGACTTAAACAACTTCAGCATTTCTGTTGAAGCTTTCTGGTGGCTGAAAATTTAATTTAATCTGTTTTTTATTACTAATGTAGCTATAGCTTAAAGATTGTTATTATAAATACTAAGACAGCAAAACTAGAGCATAACTACATAAAACTAAACGTGTAAACAAAGTGGAGGTAAAATAAATGGCCTTACAAAACGCATAAAATGAAGACAATTCTATCCTTCAGAGAGCTCGGTAGCCAGCCTGAAAGCTAAAATCCACTTGAAATGTCGTCTTTGTAGGTATTCAGATGTAAGAATACTGTTTGTTTACTGTTAATTAAATGGATTACACGTCAAAGACATAGTTACCAGGAGTTTGCTTAATTCTGTTTGCTGCTGCATTAATGTTTGCCAAATGCTACTTGATCTGTTGTTAATGGTGTGTGTTTTTTCGGGGGGAAGACCTCATTGGATTGGATAACAGCTGCCGCCCAGGACTGAGAGTGTGACAGTGAAACATGTATATGGGATTTTCAGGCAAATGACGGACAGACAGAGGGGCTCCTTAAGAGGACACACAGCTTTAACAGGATTGGAAATGGTACTGACCAGCTGTAAGAGGTAAGAGAGAAAGACCAGGGGATGAGAGTCAAAGTGGGAGGAAGGAGGGGGCGGCTAGTCAAGGAAGAGAGTTGGTACACCAGTCTGAGAAGGAATTAACTGTCATTTAGGCCCAAAGTTGACTGAGAACACCTTCGTGTTTGCTTTGAAAGATGGATAAGGAGGATGAAGTAAACAGAGAAGAAAAACGAGTGAGCTTTGAGATGAATGAAGCCGTTGAACACATCATCAAACGCTGCAGGCACAGCAGGGGGCCTCGGGATACACCCGCCTGAGAGATGGGTGGTGTGGGTGTGCGCGTGTGTGTGTATAGTTTTGTACTGGTCTAATAAACCATCCATCTGCAGGGAGAGCAGGACAGTGGATGCGGGGAGCAGGGGGTGGGGGGTTGCAGGACTCTTTATGCTCCATATTTACACCCTTTTCAAATGCTCAGACCAACAGATACACAGCCCTGCCCAGAGGTTCTTTGATGCTTGTCGATACCGCTGCGTGATGATGTCATACGGCACAGAGCAAGGGAGGGAGGCATGATCAAAGGAGCGAGGGAGGGATGAAGACGCAGGAGAGGATATCCAAGACAACAACGGGACAAAGATGGCGACTGCTTCTGCTATGGGACGTCCACTGGCGTCTAGACCTCTGCATCACCAGGAGGAACCTGGGCCGGGCAGCCGGCGCCTTCACTTCCCTTATTCTAACAGGATGACCACCAAAATGGCAAACTGGAGCCACCAAGCCAACCTCAGCCACCACTACCGCCGGGCTAGCACGGTAAGCTCTCTGTCTACCTTAGCCTTCCCTCCGCTGCTGTTAAACCATCAAACCCTCAACGCCCCGATGTCTGGTTACCATCACTCTATCCCAAGTATTTATCATGAGTTGCCATTCTTTTTCATAACACATTTTCGACCCATTTTCTTTCTTTTTCTCCGTCCTTTCATCATGGTCTTTTGGCTGTTAATATAGGCCTCTCTTTGCCATCAAAGGCAGCACATCAATTGCCTTGACTCCCAAGTGTATGTGTGAGGGTGAAAGAGAGAAAGGGAGAGAGGAGAAAAAAAGACGAACACCATGTATCAAAGATCAAGGCACGCTTTCATGCCTGATTTTGGTCTTGGTTGGATTTTGCTCTCCATCATCTTTCCATCCTCCTTTTTCTCACTGTTTTAGCGCTGCAGACGCACTCCAGCCCCACCGATGTTTTCTCCCAACGCTCAGTAGTTCAAATTCCACATTTGCGGAAAAATGAAATCAGATTCTTTTGTAGGGGGAAATTGAAGCAAAGACATCTTTTTTTTGTGATTCTGTAGCTTGCAGGCTACTGGGCCACAGCTCTGCCCCAATGATGACAATACGTGAAACAATATTTGAATAAGCAGCAGGAGGGCAGCCAGCTAATCCACTGTGGCTAATCCAGTATTGGTGCAGGCCATATTGGTAGCTGGAGTATTCAACCCCATCACAATACACATCAGCAGGACGCCATGGCAGATATACTGACACTCTTACTACAGGCATGGCTGGGAAAGGCCAGCAGATGGATGGACAGGTGGATGGATGGATGCATTAGAGACAGAGAGGTAGATGGATAATTACCTGAATGGTTAGGAAAACCTTTATATTGATACATCCGCTCCTGTAATGCAAATATTGTTCTGTCCTTTCATGTATCTTATTTAGGGTGTTTATGAGATAAAGAAAAAGAACGTAGGAAATGAAACTGTGAAGACACAAATAAAGGTGGATAACTTCAATTATTGCAGGACAATTTTTATGCAAAAAAATTATAGTAAATATGAACACAAACCCAGATGAAATGTCGACATCGCCCTATTCACTATATAGTGAACTTAATAAGAGGGCGCACTGTACAAGATGGTCCTTTGTTCTTGAGCTTTCCTTGCAACCAAACAAACTACTTGTCTCCAATTAATTTTCTTAAAGAGCAAAGGTCTGTTTTTCTTTCAAGACGTGTATAATGAAGATTTCACTCTCTGTGAGCATCTAAATAGGTCTTTGTGCTGGGAGGCCCCCAAGAGATAAGCCTGTTTCTGACAGGACTCCGTACAGACGCCTAAATCTGCTGTGGCAGCTGGAACAAAGGCACCCCTGAGCCGGACCGGCACACTGACCAAAGGCTCCATCTCGGCAGTCTAAGGGTGCTGCCTCAATTTAAGAAAGAAAAATCCACTTTTATCTTCACTGGAAATGGTTATTTTCAACACATACTCGACAGTGTTTAAAGAGCAATTCATTGTCTTTTACCTAAACGGTGCAAATAGTTCAGAGTAGCCACAAAAGGTCGTCTGTCGATCCTCCATGCAGCCTCAAACATCAATGATATTGTAATTACCCAGCACTAGTTTCATTATACATAGTGCTGAGTCGCATACAATTTTCTGATATGCTTGTTTAATGCAGTTTCTCAGAATGTGAGAGAAGTAAACACACAGTTAGAAAACAGACAAAAATAAGTTCAGGGGGTAAAATAATAAAAATGGATCATTATTTTTAATTATTTCAGTAAGTTTAATGCTTTGATGGTGAAATAACTTCAGTGGATTAATGCAAAACTCAACAAAACTCTAAAAGCAGTATAAGCAGTCCTGTTTTAATGTTGCCCAAAATGGTTTAAGAAGTTATCAGTTAGTTATCAGCAACTTTTCATCAATCAAAACTTCATCGTACAGCCGTACGGTTCTCATTAAAACTTCTTGAGCCTAAAATAAAGAAATATTTCAGTCCAGCTCAAATATGTGAACAACGTTTTGTTAAAATGCCATGAAATTGGGTTAATTCATTCATTTTCCCCTGCAGAGGAATCATAATAAGTTTTGTGGTCTCTTTGTATTCCATATAACACAATCATCAAGTTTAGCCTCATTTGTGCTAAACTGCGATCTTGATTGTGGTCAACATCCTATTGGTCAAAGACCACTATGTTAGTGACGTCAACGTGAATATGTCGGCATTAGCATTAAGCTCAAAGCAGTGCTGTAGCTCTGAGTACAGCCTCAAAGAGCAGCTGTCATGGATGAAAAGTAGCTTTAGACCAATAGATAGATAGACAGATGAGCAAGAGAGTCAGGTGTATTATCCCCCTCCCTCTGTGATGACCTTTCTTGAGCTAAGAAGTCAGACCTCTACAGCATTCCCTCTCTCTCTCTCTCACACACACACACACAGCTGAGATTCATTATACATTCATAAGTACCAACATACCCCCAACCCCTCCTCACCAAGACATCATAAAGGTCAAGTTCATCTTCCTCAGTATTCTCCCTTTGTCTCCCTTCCCTCTCTCCTCATTGTCTCTGGGGAATCTGCAGCAGCCATAACAACAGCAGCCTGTTGCAGCAGGAACCTGTGTATGCATATGTGTGTGTGTGATGACCACTGAGGACATAAGCCAAAGTGATATGAATACATTTCCATAATGAAGTGAGTTTTGCAGTTTGGCTGTAAGGTCTGCCAGTCAAACTCAACGGCAAACATCTCATCATCATTTTCTCAAGCTGCAGCAAACAACCGTGCTTCATTACCTCCGCCTCCGAAAGGCTGCGCCAGAGCTGTTAGTGAGCAATGTCATGCTGGTGGTCTGTTAAAATAAATCTAAATGGTTTTAAAGGCACAAGCTGGAAGAGACCATAGTTTAAGGTCAAAGTGTGGCATAGTCCTGGGATTTCATTCATCTTAACCGGAGGCTAATAAAAACTAACTACACACTTTTCACCAAAAGTGTCAAAGTCTATATACAGATAACGATATTTGATGGTATAGGTGGATTATTGCTGCTGCAGTTTTGACATTAAAAAGGCTAATATTAAAATACGACAGCATAACAACCCTAATCTGATTTAAGATCGTTCCATTAGTGTGGTATAACTTAGTTTTGTTCAAATTGTACATGATTGACTTTATTATTGCAGACAAACAGACATCAAATTGTGCTCCAGCAAGGATGTGATTGAAAATAAAATCTGTTTCTCATTTTATTTCTTCACTGTGTTATTATTATTTTTTCCTATGTTCAGATTGTGGTGGAGAAGCAGTCCATCATGGGGTGGATGGAGATGAGGCCAGGTGTCTGGACCTCACCTGAGCCTCCTGACCCTGACCCCTCCCCACACGGGACAGCGGGCCACAACAACTCACAGGAGGCTGGTAAACAACTGCGCATCATTATGAGGCCATTTGTTTTAAAGTTAAAGAGAGACAACTGATGATCACCAACAAACACAAGGAATACAATTAGAGCTGAAATGATTACAAAATTTATCAAACAAGAGAAAAATAATAAGCAGCTATTTTTGCAAGCTGATTAATTTTTATGTCAGTTTTTTTTCTGTCTTATCTGGTGATAAGTGAAATGAATGTCCTCGGGTTTTGAAGTGTTGGTCAAATAGAATAATATTAATAATCTTAAATCGTTGTCTTTTGCTCAAGGAAAAATTTTTTTATTAACCTATTTTAGTATTTTCTGCTGTTTTACGGACCAAACAGCAGAATGATTTAATGAAAAAACTGTTTGCAATCAGTTGAACAGTTGAAAATCTAATTAGTCGTTAGCTGCACCCCTTTTTATAATGTACATGTTGCTTAATTTTTATCTTTAATTAATATTGATGCTGTTTATTTTTGCCATGAAAAATCTTTTATTTGTAAGAGTCAATTCTTAATTATTGATCACAGAGATAAAACCACACAGTCCGTGTTGTATCTGGCCTGGAATAGACTGTTTACGGCTGTTTCCAACTTACACCTATGATTTTAACCCAAGTTATTAAAAAAATTGAAATTTGTGCATCCATTCCATGATAACTGGGCAATTTCCATTAACTGATGAGGACCTTGTGATGTGATTTAACTCACCAGTACAGCTACTAAATGGAAGTTTTAAATTTTAAAGACATTCTACACTTCAGATTTTACAAAACAGCTCCCATCTGAGATGATACAAAGATGTGAGTTCAAGTTATTTTCAGATATTTCTCATCACATGTGCAGCATCATATGTGAAAACAGCTGCTTTGCATATAATACATGTAGAATAACGTGATGAGACTCAGACACTTCATTATGAAAATAGGATTTTTTTTTCCAAATATGTTTTTGTGTTTCACTTGCATTGAGAGAAAATAAATAATCTAACCTCTCCTCCTCTGTCTCTCTTTCTCTCTCTCTCTCTCTCTCTCACACACACACACACACCCACACACACAGGCACAACCTGGAGGCAGCTCGGTGCTCCTGACTGACTGACAGCCCGGTGCAGAGGAGTGGCAGGCGGGATGCTCAGGTGCTCTGTGTGTCCTGTCAGTCAGCGTGCCGGTGGAGATGGGCTCCGTTTACTGAGCAGCTGCTCCGGGGTTACAAATCTGAGGTGAGTCTGCTGCCTTTTTGGGGGGGGGGGGGGGGGGCTTTCTCTCCAGAAATTGAGGGTTTCTTTGGAGGATCTCCCATGCAGACAGACCTGCAAAGGAGCAAAGTGAATCTGCTCCTGGTCATTTTGTCTGTGGAGCTGCTGCTGCCTCTTTGATTCATTGATTTTATTTATAATGTTTGTTTGTTTTGGTTTTTTTTATATTTTGAATATTTACGGTAATGAGTGGCACTAAATGCGTCTCATAAGTCACATTATTACTCACTAGAGTTTGTAAAAGAAGAGCGTTTGTACTGCAATCCATTTTATTTTTTCGACGTATGTAATGACCAGTCGTCGCCGTTGGGGGCGCTGTTGGACGCAGTTTTGCCGATGCGGCGTAGAAATGCGACAGATAGAAGTGATATGATCTATAAAATCTGTGATCAATTCAATGCCAAATGATCAAATACATTTAATTGGTTACTTTAATTTAACTCAAATTTTATATCTTTTTATTTAGTCCGGTTATCTTTATAGTATTTATACTTCGGTTCCTTAATAACTAATATTTTTGACTCCATTACAATTATTTGACAGCTACTTTTATTCTCTAGTTACTTTTTGTGTTAAGATTTCGTCTACAGAACATGTGAGCAGTCTGCTAATTAAGATATGGTGTCTTTAAAGTACGATTTACATTTTAATGCATCCATAATAATAATTAAATGGTAGAAGATTTAATTAAAAAGTGTCACAGTTTCTAGTCTGACTGAGGTGTTCTTTAAGTGCGTTTTCTGTTCTTCTTCCATGGTTTAACACAAGCAAAACAGAAAATGCAACATTAATATGTTCCGTGTTGCCGTGTTTTATTTTTTGGATGGAGAATCAGTGAATTGATAAATGTTCAGTTCATCAGATGTTGTCCGGCAGGGTTCAAGAAAATTCCTCCAATTTATAATAATGGATTTTCCTATTTCTGCTACACCAGTTTGTACATGTCCATCTAACACACCATATGTTTGAGGAAATATTCTACTTTTTTAATGCTATGGTAATTTGACAGTTATAATTACTAGTTAAATTAAATATTGAGATTTTAAAAATGTATCGTTTGGATATGAAATCCAACCACCTACAACAAATTAAATACATACAGTTAGCTCCACTGCAACTAACAACATGAAAATGCTGATTATATGTATGCATCAGTAATTTATATATCAGTGGCTATCAAAGTTGACTATTCTGATGTGGGGCTGTGAAATTAATCAAAATGGCCAAATGTTATTAAAGATATCATATCACAATATAATATGATAATATGTGTGACCATGAATGAAGTAAGTCAGTGCTACAAAAGTGGTCTGGTTTACGGAGTTTAGGCTCCAGACATGACCTCAGTAAAAGCCCCACTGAAAATCACATCATCATTATTTCGATATTTTATAGTGAAAATTAAATAATTGTTCACCCATAAGATTACTTTTTTTATTGATCAACGAGTCAGTGAAACTTCAAAAGCATTAAGATATATATTTATTTTTTGAAATCACATGACAAGGAAATCCGGCAAATCTTGTCAATTATTTCGATTCCATTTTTTAAAATATGTTTCAAATCATTTTTGCTGAATTGACATTACTTCACCTATCGATCAGTTTCCGGTAGTTGCGGGTTATCTTTTTTCCTACGAATAATCGATTAATCGACTGTTTCACCTTCTACATATAATATACCCGAGAGTTGAATGCTTGCACCTGCATAGTTAAAATAAACTTCATCTACAGAACTCGCCTGCTTTCTGCTAAATAATTGAGTTAATTCAACTAAAAGTGGAAATGCTAAGCTAAGTCAGTGACACCGGTGCGTCGCTTCTATCCGTCGTGGATCTATAAACGTGCTGCTCACCGCGCAGCGTCGGCGCGCACGCACGTATTCTCCCGATCCGTATTATTGAAACCAGCCACCATGGGGAGTTAAGGGCAAGACGACGGGTTATTTTCCTTCATATTTAATATTAAAAAGCTATCCATATGGTGCGTTTTGGAGCGCAGAGTTCGTGCCAGTATCCCCAATGCAGCGGATCACGGGGACCGGGCTTTCTGAGACGGTAGGGCCGAAAGTTTGGTGGGAAAACACGGGACGTTAACGCACCAAGCTAAGCTAGGCTAGGCTAAGCTAAGCTAGGCTAGGCTAACCAAAACTAGCTGGCAGTGCAGCCAGCAGACTGGAAAAACGTGCCTTCGCTGCCTTATGTTTTTTTGTTTTTTGGGGAGGGGGGTTGATCTTAAAACTCTGCCAATTCTTTCCGGGGTTAATCAGTCGGAAAAGTTGGCGGTGCTTCCCGTACGAGTCATCCCGAAACGAGTTGATGTCCAAAGTGCGGCTGTGTGGAAGTGTTTCTGCATGCAGGCCCGTCTTGTGTGGTTGTAGAGTTTGTTTCTGTACCCATCCCCCCACCGTCTTTGCAGGCCAAGATGAATGAGATTCTCACTTTAAAGCACTGGCATCGGTGGTGGCATTGCTACGAGGCAAGCTAGCTGTCTTAGCTTGTTAACTTTTGTTGGCTGTTGTTGAAAAAATAAAATACATAAATGAAAATTTCGATTCAACCATGCGAAGTGTGAGTTTTGTTTTGACAACCTCGGACGCCAGTTTTTAGGACTGTTGTACCGGCGACAGAAACTTAAAGGGGTGAAGTTCCCCTTGTAGATTTAGCCACACAGTGTTTGGTAGTTGTTGGACAGCCTGGAGTCTCTCTGGATGTTTGTAAATAGCTAGCGGTAGAAATTATGTTTCATTCTAAGAATATATTTTTTAGAAAGCTGCCATGCTAAGGAAAGATTCTCCCACATTATTTTTAGATTTTGTGATTTACTTCAATCTCAGCTACACTAATTTCTTGTTTTATTTAGTTTTTATGTATCTTATTTGCTCATCTCATTTTGTTGCTTTTTAGTTGTACGTATATGTGTGTGTTGGTGATCTGACACAGTGAAGTGGGAGAGAAATGAGTTAGTTGATTTTCATCATCCAAGTTATAATCTGGTTGCATCCCATTGCTGCATCTAACCGCTTTTCTCGTTTTCTATCACAGGGTGAATTGTTTGCCAGCAGAATCGTTGCTCGAGGCGAAGATCTGACCGCTGCCTTGTGCAATCAGAGACATGAGTGTTGTCAGAGAAGTACATGGGATTGGGTACAGGGGTGGCGGTGGGGTGGTGGCCCCGCTGAGCGGACCTACCCACTTCACTGAGGATGCCCCTCGTCCCCCGGTTCCTGGCGAGGAGGGGTCCGATGTGGACCCCCCACTCCAGTCAGCCATCACCCGTCCAAACACCCTTTCCCAGAACCTCAGCTATCCCCCATCATCCTCATTATCTAAAATGGGTGATCCTTTGAGTTACACACCCTCCTCGTCGTCTGCGACTCCGCGTCGCCCCGATCTGGACTTGGGGTATGAACCTGAAGGCTCGGCTTCACCAACTCCACCTTACCTGAAGTGGGCAGAGTCCCTTCACTCTCTCCTCGATGACCAGGAAGGCATCCAGCTGTTCCGAAACTTCCTGTGCCAGGAAGGGTGTGCAGACCTTCTGGACTTCTGGTTTGCTTGCTCGGGGTTCAGGAAGACGAGCCAAGAAAAGAGGGCAAAGTTGGCCAAGGCCATCTACAGGAAGTACATTGTAGACGGAAGTGGGATTGTCTCCAAGCAGATCAAAGCAGCCACCAAGAGCTTCATCAGAGACTGTGTAGGAAGGCCGCATCCAGACCCTGCAATGTTTGAACAGGTATTGAAGACAGCGATTTCTTCCCTCATGTTAGATTTCTAACAGGAGCGTATGCTGGTTAACACAGGCCAGTGGACGATATGGTATATTTGTCCCAGCGTGTCGTCTGTCCATCTCAGTTCTTTAAAACTGTCAGGTTCAGGAAGCCTAAAGGTTTGAAAAATCAGCCAGAGCAAAGCAACACTGCTGTGCAGGTAGGCAGGCAGGATGTAGTATCCGAAACTGAATAATGCCTGTTATCATGTTCACATATGACACCCAAAACAACCAGAAACCTTTTTTCATCACTTCTCCACAGTACACATTAGCAAAGTGTTGTTGTGTTTATGCTCATAAACTCATTGTAGTCCGGTTGTACGTCAGTGTTCACTTTTACATTTGAGGAATTTGACAGCTGTCTTCATTTCAACTGGTGTAGAAGAAGTTTTAAAAAGACATTTTTATATTTCTTGGAGAAGAATGGCAATTTATTTCATTGTAATGTAGGGTATGATTTTGTATTAAAGATTAGTTCCACGACCTGACTCCGTATAAGCGGATGAAGATGGATGAAGATTAGTTAGATTATGCTATAAAACACTTATTGCAGCTTAGTTCTCTGACACCAACATAAGAGCCAAGGGAATAGGACTTGTAGTCTGAGAGTTAAAAGTGGACCTAGGTTCCTGTAGTTGAAACGCAGTTGTTAAACCAAAGTACCATGAAGGGGTTCTTGGTCTTCAAATATGTCCCCTGTGGTTGTAAAGGGCTGTGAAAACCTGGCAGTAGAAATAAATTGGCATTTTAAAGTGTCTGAAAAAATGGTGCTGCTGTTCCTACACACTTGCCTTTGTCAGAGCACTGATTTGTTTGTCTGCTTTAGCAAGTAAACCGCAACAATGTGAAGTTTTGTGAATCTTGGTCTTCCTTGCTATCTTTAGATGGGTAGATGTATGATAGGTCTACTGTTCAGACTGCACATAATATATGACACACCAACTCCTCACAGATCTTGTTAGCTGTCCAGCTGTTGACCTTAAGGAGCAAAATTGCACAGGACGAGATAACATAATTATCGTAGTGAATGAGATTAAAATAGTTTCAGTTTTTGTTTTCTCCCACCATGATCTCTTTTGCATAATTTTCTAGTGCGGTTTCCTTTTTCTCTCTCTCTTTTTCTTGCTGCTTAAATGTCAATACAGTAAATTTCTTTCCCCAATTAAAAGACCAGTTCACCATAGCCAAATAATATCAGTTTGCAGAGCAGTCGGGAAACACGTTGATGCTTTTAGATAGAGCTTCTAGTCTGGGGTTAACATGCTTATTGGTGTGGGTATGGACTGAGTATTATATTAGCTGCAGTGAGTTACATAAATATTGGTTTATCTGAGTTCATTGTGTTGGTCTGTAATTGGTAACAGTTGACTACACTGATCATTGTGTCCTATGTCATATTTGTATATAAAAACTGAGCAGCAAAGTAATTGTGTCCAGACTAAGTAAGAAACTTTGGCACAAACTTTAACACCATTGGTTTTTGCTTCAGTGTGAAACAAGTGTGTACTATTGATAAAATCTTGCACTGATTGTGTTAGAAATTATGTAAAGTGATGACAACATATTAAGGCATCGTTGTGGGACCGCTGTTTATTTACTTCAGGCCCAGACAGAGATCCAGGCCATGATGGAAGAGAACACCTACCCCTTGTTCCTCAAGTCAGATCTGTACCTGGAGTACACACGGACAGGAGGAGAGAGCCCCAAACCTAACCCCAGTGATCAGAGCCCTTCATCGGGGCCAGCCAAGCCTGTGCCTGGGTACTTACCTACACTCGCTGAGGATGAGGAGTGGAGGTGAGAGGAGCTTGAGACTCTCTGACGCACCACAAATATCATCTCCTGCAATGACTTTTCTGATATTCTCATAACAAGTAAATAGAAACAATTACATGAATGCTTCTGATGCTCTTAGGTGTGGGGGAGGAGGAGTGAGGGAGGTGGAGGAAGAGAAAGATATGGAGGAGTGTGGAGACACACCAGCTGGGAGGCTGACTCACAGCCTGCTGATGCAAACAGCACCACAGAGAGCCTCAGCCAGCAGGAGGAGGCCCGACAGCAGGGAGTACAGGTGTGTGTATGTGTGTTAAGGTTTGTGTGCACAAAAGCAAAGAAAGTGATGTTATTTTCCTCACAACTATGTGATCATTTAAATATTTTTCTATTGGTATCAGAGCATTAGTCGTTTAGAAAAATATTGGTAATGGTTCAATCAATTGATTTGGTGTACAGTAGTTTATTAAAAAACTTACTTAAAAGTTGGAAGATTGGAGAATGACCTCTGGTGCTGGATATTCAGAGAACAGGGTAGTCTAGGTAAAGATGCAGTTTGAAGTGCTGTGACAACTAATGTTAGAGGCTTCTTCAGCTGCATTGGCATAATAGATGTGACTTCTGTTTAAACACACTTCACAATCTGTTCTCATCCATTGCCTTTTAACTTATTCTGCTTATTCTGCTTTTCTTGTAGATGATATATTAACCAGATAGAAAATGTATCATGGGGAAAGGCCGTCGGCTTATTGCACCTAATTATTATTTTTTTAAACATTACAGTTTAAAAGACATTTATATATTTGAAGTATTCATGAAAACAATTGCAATTTCGTAACTAGTTAGGTAAAACTAGCAAGAAACCAAATTAGCTGCAACAAAACGTGAAAAGTGTCCCGGTCATTAAAAGGGGTTTTACTGTGTACATGTACAGACATTTGAATATGAACTCACCTCATTTGAAATCTCCTCTACACAACCTCAGACCATGGAGGGAGCCAGTAAACCCATACTACGCCAACATGGGATATGCTCGTGCTCCAGCCACCAGTGCCAACGACAGTGAGCAGCAGAGCATGTCGAGTGATGCAGACACACTGTCGCTGACCGACAGCAGTGTGTAAGTACACACAGATGTGCCTGGATTTACTGCACATTTTCATTATGTCATTCATTTAGTTGCCGGATGTTAATTTGGTTATTAACAATACAGCATTAATGAATGAGCTCTGGCAGTCTGTGTCTAATGGTGGCTTGTTTATCTGTGTCTGTGCAGAGATGGTATTCCTCCATACAGATATCGGAAGCAGCATCGGAAAGAGATGCATGAAAGTGCCAAAGCCAATGGACGCGTGCCCCTACCTCATATACCTGTGAGTTAAACAGACACAATCCATTTTAGTCTCATGTCGGCATGCACATCTGCATTCACGTAACAGTAACTTGAACCCTGGAGGCCTTTGTTAATCAACACACTGTTGCACATGTAATTATTGCTGATGTCTACAGCAGTGAGTTACAGTTTTGAGTTTGGCTTTTCAATTTTAGCAACACGTGTGTAAGAAATTCTTGGCTTCTAATTTTTGTGGATGTGTCTGTATGCAGCGCACGTACCGCATGCCAAAGGACATCCACGTAGAGCCTGAGAGGTTTGCAGCAGAGCTCATCAGCAGGCTGGAGACAGTTCTCAGAGAGAGAGAGGCTCAGGAACGACTTGAAGAGAGACTGAAGAGAGTACGACTGGTGAGTATACAACTGTGATGATGTGATGGGGGTTTGTTGAGGTGACTGAGTCAAACTGAATTCACACAGTGTTGATCTCAGAAATAATTTTGAGTCACATTGAGAATTTAGACCATTAATCTCTCTAGTAATGTACAACTGTGCGCTGTGGTTGAGTGAGTTCAGCAGCCATGTAGGAGAAGCATTTTTATTTCTTTTAAATTTATTGCCACTGTGGTCAGGATGCACACTTTATTTTTCTGCAGCTGTGTGGAAATCCGATGTTTTTACATGAAATAATGTGGGTGGGAGGCACTAAAGAAGCCTGAACACAATCGAGCACAATGTAAAATTGGTCCAAGCAAAGCCTCAACTGTAAAATAAGACTAAATTATCTGTCACTGTATTGCTGTTGGTTTTGGAAAAGTGATCTTCATCTTCCACCAAAGTAAACAAAGCCTTCATCTACATAATCATACACTATTGTATGTGCTATTGTTCTTGTACTTCTAGATATTTTCTGGTTGAACGCTTTCACAAGCTGTATACATTGGCAGGGAAAAAACTAACTCTGGTGATGGATCCACCAGTGGAAATGTTTTATCCACATAATAAGCTGAGTCTACAGAATAGGAATGAATTCTGTCAGAGTAATATGTGCTGCGGCATTTTTTGTTTTCTTGGCTCCAGTGGAATCAGCAACCAGACTTGACCGCCGCTCAACTGATAATGAAAAAGCTTTGTTTTAATAGGAATATATGAAGCAGATTGCAATATGTTTCTGAAATTTATCAGCACATATAAGCTTGAGGAGGGATTTATTAAATTTTTTTCAATCTTTTGTGAGATTATTTAGAAATAAAATTCTTGTCTCATATTCCCAACAGGAAGAAGAAGGGGAAGATGCTGACATCTCCATGACAACCTCCATGTCTTCTCATAGCATACCACTCCCCCTCCCCTCATCATTTCCACCTCTCTACGGCGCCCGTTATTCAGAGACCACTGCAAACACGGCAACAGTCACCACTTATGGCGGCCTGGTTGCTATGGAGGATTCCCATGATGATGACCCAGAGTCTATTTTGGATGAACATGTATCACGCGTGATGAAAACGCCGGGCTGCCAGTCGCCAGGAGCAACCAACAGCACCTTAGGAGGAGGAGGCGGGCGACACACTCCTCCCAAATCGTCACGCTCACCTGACGGGGGCATCGGACCACCTCACTACCCCCCACACCGAGGGGGAGGTCACAGCCTGCCTGCTGCCGGGGTCAAAGGTAAGAAGCTGTGGGGGGAGGGAGAGACAGAGAGAGAGCAGAACAGTCAACACACAGAATGAGCATCAACACATCTGCCTCTGTCATTTTCTGTGTAAAATTAACCCAGTATATCGGCACCACATGTGACCATATTGACAACTCCTACTCACCCTTCACCCCCCTGCTTGTCCTTTTCTTGTCAGATGATAGCACTTCATACTCAAGATCTCTATCACTGTCTATAGCTTTAATTTTTAAAAAAGGTTTGGCTCTATTGTCTTTTTACAACAGCAGGATCTTGTAGGTTTATATTGTAAGTACAGGGCCTGTGATTGATTGTGGCCACAACAGTGTGGCTCTCAGACTTAGGAGACACACAGTTTTGTTTTTGTTTTGTTTTTTTTGTGGGATCAGGACATTGTTGTGGTCTTCCAATGCAATTTTTGTAGGCGTTGGAAGGAAAATGATGAAGTGGTGAAATACAAAGACTTGGAGGGACAGAAGTAGCCTTGTAGAGACAATATTAAAACCACTGAACTGTTGTCGGAGAGCTTTAGTTGTCAGGTGTGTGCAGTTGAAGCCGCAGCAACATTATCTTTTTTACTTCAGCATGGGATGTTTTGATGAACAATATGTCACTAATGGATCTCAACCTAATGTCTGTGTCAGGTGTGCATCACCACAAGCAGCTGTACCACCACAGAGGACGAGAGGGACAGGAGGATGGGGGCTCTAGGTCCCAGCCCAACTTCATGTGGAACGGAGATCCGGCCGGCCAGTACGCAGGGAGAAGCCGTAACTACGCAGATGGGGCTGGAGCCAGCACGCATGAAGGGATGGGTTACAGGTAAGCCAGTGTGGTGAAGTGTTTATCATGAATTTGGTCTACAGCAGACTGTATGTGCTGCCCTTTACTCAAATGGTCCAAGTTTGTTCATTGTTTGTGTTACCTTTTCATCTTACAGTAGTAAAGGCAGCACGCTATCACGGCGAGGCTGTAAGAAGACTTCAGAAACATCAGGCAAAGGTGATGAGGGCGGTCGTGGCCTGGAGACCCAGGCACCAATGGAGGATCTGGAGCGAAACCAGAAGATCCTACAGTGGATGATGGAAGGAGATAGACAAAGGAAGAGCTCCCATGGGTGAGCTATACAAAAATTAAAATTCCCCCCAATATTTACATTTAATAATATTTTCATCAACATTTTTGTTTTATAATTTAATAATTCATTTCAGATAACAGCCATATTTTTCAATCCCGTTTAAAGATATAATATTAATGAATTTAAGTCCTGCATTCATTCTCCCCTTAAGTCTGTTTTTGACTCCCGACTGTAATCCCTGGTTCTTTAACTTCTATAGAGTTTATTAATGGCCTTGCTGGCCTCCTCACCAAATGTCACAAATAATGCATATCATGTCTCCATGTGTGCCTCCCAAAAAATAAGTTTTAGCTCTGTCTTATTGTGAACTTGACATTTGTGCACATTTCATTGTCCACCGTGTTATCAGTAACTTTTTCCACAGAAAGTGGTATCAAGTAGAATCATACTGCAGATGATTTAAGCTTTGGTTTATTCATTATTTGAGCTTCAGTGGATGCAAAATATCCTTTTCTAAAAATTTTTTTTTTTCCAAATCCTCTGACATTTCTCATCCCGCTCCCTCCCTTTTGTTTTATCAGTGGCAGCACAAGCAGCTCCAGGCGGACAGGAGCCAGCAGCGAGTCACCGCGTCCGACTTCAGTGGAGCGGCCTGGAGCTGTGCACCCATGGGTCTCTGCCCAGCTGCGTAACAACTCCTCTTCAGTGTCCTCCGCCATCCCTGGCTCATCGTCCGCCCAGGTCCAGCCCTCACACCCATTCATCCAGGACCCAGCCATGCCCCCCAACCCAGCTCCTAACCCCCTTACCCAGCTGGAGGAGGCTAGGAGGAGGCTCGAGGAGGAGAGGAGGAGGAATGCACTACAGCAGGCTAAGCAGAGGTGAGACGTCAGGTCAATTTTTTTATATATATGTAGAGAGAGAGAGCATAAAATTGCATTGTCCTCAGTGGTTTATGCTTGTGGCTATTTGTGTGTGTTTGTGTTCATATTTAATGTGGATGTGTTTTCTTAAAGGCATAAGTCTGGAAAGCGACAAGTGTGTGAGAACATGACAGTGGCTTATTATTTCTGTGGAGAGCCAATCCCATACAGAACATCAGTCAAAGGCCGTGTGGTGACTTTGGGTCAGTTCAAGGAGCTGCTTACCAAAAAGGGCCACTACAGGTGATATAATGTTAAATACAATAATGTCATACTTTTAACAGACACATTTTTCAGTGTTTATCCCTCTATTTGCTTCCTCTAAATGTGTTTGGGGAATTACTGACTCTGACATGTTTTGTGTCCAGGTTCTATTTCAAGAAAGTGAGCGATGAGTTCGACTGCGGTGTGGTGTTTGAGGAAGTTCGTGATGATGACGCCATACTGCCTATCTTCGAGGAGAAGATCATCGGGAAGGTGGAGAAGGTTGATTGAAATTTGGGAACAGGAAGATGAAACAGATGTGCAAAAAAAAATCTGAAAAAAACATAATTTGGAAAAGAGGAGATTGGAGGAGAACATTCAGGTTGGATGAAAACTCAGCGGAGAAAATGAAACAAAAGAAAGAAAGTGGAAAGAGGGAAGGAGCGACGTGTGACAGAAGGGGGGTTGCACTGCATGGTAGAAGCTCAAGTATTATGGAGGTGATGATTTTAATGGAATATATGGAAATCTGTGTCAGCGCCTGGATCAAACCCACATCAAACCAAGAGGCTCGGCCAGATGAATTGGAAGCGGAAGAAAGGAACATAAATTATTTCACCTGTCTTGTCTCCACTGTGGATATTCAAGGAGGGCTGTTAAAAATCTGTGTCTGACCAGTCCTCCACTTCCACTGCGATGGATGGAAAAGGGTGAGGGGACTGCTGGAAGGAGAGAGGATAAAGTAGTCTTCCACTTCTGCTTCGGAGGAGTCTGTCCTCCGCAGACCATTACGATGCTGCTACATTACCACGGAAACTCTTCAATCGGTGCTTGGGACAGTAAAGAAAGCAGTTTCGTTCCATTCGGGAGTCTCACTGCCTTTTGCTGTCTCTGTTCCTCATCAGTTGGCGACGGGGGGAGAGGACAGAGGATTTCGGGGAGTGGAAATTTTCGCCTGCTTCTACTCTCACTGACTTCATAGCCTCAAAACAGAGAAACTTTCTCACCCTTGATTCCTAGATGTCATGTAGTGATCTCTCACATCAACATGTTCAGACAACAGTTCTCTACATAACTTGTTTACCAAAGCTACATATTTTTGATAAGACAAGTATCCTAGCTACTTGTTTTCATTTTATTTGAATTGTGTATGTACAAGGCAGGTACTATTACTTACTAATGCAGCCTAATTTCGTCATATCTCAACTTAATTTTGTATAATTGTGTATGTTTTGAAACTAGCTCATTAGTCATGCCAGGGCAGCCGTTTTTTTTGTTTGTTTGTTTGTTTGTTTTGTTTGTTTATTTTTGTTTTTTGTTTTTGTTTTTTTTCCACTGAACCACATCCATGCACCTCAGTTCTGTACTGTTTACCTTTTGAGTGTGCCGTTCTGTTCTTCTGCACAGTACATTTTAAACAACCTTTTTTTTTTTTTGTCCACACAACAATTTTCGGGAAAGAGAAGAATGCACACTAAAGGTGTGTCATCTTTGACCACAGTATCTGTTGTTTTTGAACAGGCCACGCTCTCCACTCATGTATCTTCTGAAGTTTTTGCTATATCCAGAGCCTGTGTACATAACTCCAGCTCAGTTTAGGTGCCTGCCTGCTTGCCTGCCTGCCTGGCCAGTGCCATTACTATCTAGAATGCTTATTCTGAAGCGTTTTGGTGAGTGTGAAAGCCCGTGGCGGTCTTGTATGTCTTAACTCAGCCAAAGAGCATATTGTACGTCCTGTATGCCTACATGCGTGTGTCTGTGCAGTCCAAGTCTACAAATATCAAATGTGCTTTTCATCATGAGCAGAAGGGAATCCCTCCTCTTGCAGATTCCCAAACTTTTAACATGGTAGCTTAACATTAAGTTCAAAATCTGGAGATTATCTTAAAGGAATAGTTTGACAATTCAGATCAGCCATGTATCCTTATTGAGAGTTACTGAGATTGTCCGTGCTGCAGATATGAGGTCTACAGTAAGCAGTGAGTTAGCTTTCTTTTTATGGATTAAACAAGCTACTGATTCTTTTCATGTGTTTAATCCTCCAGTTAGTATCTCAATTAATCGATTAGTCTATAAAATGTCAACTGACACACTTAAGGAAAACCTAAGATGGAAACTAAAAATTGCTTAGTCTAATCAGCATTTTTAAACTTAAAAATATTTGGTTTATTATCACTTCAAAGAAAAAAGCACAGCTGAGAGACTGAAGCTCAAATGTTGATCATTTCTGAAAAGGGATTTTTGATACAGCTCAAAAACAAATCAGATGTGACAAGTGAATCGATGAGCCTAAAAGTTGCACATAGACAGCTTTTGTTATGGACAGAGCTGGGTGCCTTCTTTCCCTTCCGGTTGAGGTTTTAGGCTAAGCGGAACTGTTGGCTGCAGTTTCACGTCTAATGTACAAACATGAGATTGGTATTTAGTCTTCTCGTTAGCTCTCGTAAAGAAAAACTGATTTCTGAAATTGTCAGTGTCTTCCCTTAAGTTTCTCACATCACTGGAGTTGGGCAGTGAGCCATTAGCGCCAGAATATCAGAAAATCATAAATATGAAACACAGTATACACTGCACTGAGGAGACACCAGCTGTGTAAGCTGAATGTAATCTGACTTTATTTTAAACTTTTACCCGCTATATCCTCAAAGGAAACCCCTTCATCTGGCATGTCATCATGTCTGAGACTACCTTTAGTACTGATCTTGAACTCTTGGTCTGACTGAGTGTTTTGTGTTTTCAAAGCTGGTAGTTAATTGAATGTGTTCATCAAACAAAGGGGTCCTACAGATGGTCTTGCAGGAATGTCAAGTACAGTTTGTCCTGGGTTACTGCCCAGTAAGGGAAACAGGATCATAAAACATTTGTCCTTATTTCAACACATTTTGCCTTCAATATAAAATTTAAATTTAGATATGTATTTGTTTCTTTAAAAAAAATGTAATTTTAATAATCACCAAGCATGTTCTTTATAAGGAATGTTTTCCTGATGAGTTGAATTATCTATTTTGTTTTAATGTGTATGTGGAAACTATGGCCCTCTGATATTTTAACTGTTTTGTTTTAACGCCCAGGGACAGTAAAATTGACAACATTTAAGCGTTGTCTCTTGCGATCATGATTTGATGGACAAAACAAACAAGCACGTCTGTTGTGTTGTCGATTTGTGTGAAACACAGTGCCTTTATCATGTTATCTTTCAAAATATGTTTATTGAACCAATCAATGCTTTTAATGTAAGTTTTTATTTTTGGTCAGTCCTGTTATATTTTTAGCTGCAGTCATGCTTGCTCACTTCTGTTCTGATAGACTCTGCTGTAAATATGTACATTACCATTTCATATGTGTCTTCAGACCTGCACCACATGTCCATGGTGTTTCTGTTTTTCAAAGGTAAACGCCAAGATGTCACTGTGCTGGTTCCACTTGTACATTTCTTTTAAAAAGGTACTTCATAATAAAGATGTTGAATAAACCTTTTGCTTGCCTTTATTGTTCAGGTAGAATTCTCAGTATTCACCGACTTCTCTACTTAACACACTAATTTCTTATTCTGAATAACCTCTTCGACTCATTTAAATTCTGTCATCTCTTTCAGTCCCTGATAATTGATTTTTACCCAGTTTGGTTTGTATGTAGAATAGCACACATACATAATATTGCAAGCATTAATGTAAATTACATGAACTCAATTATTGTGGTAAATTGAACTGATATGGAACAGTGACAGATTGTATCACTTATCTTGGAGGAAAAACTGTTGCCTTCTAAATATGGGGGAATTTTAACACTAGATCATTATTTATTAAATTATAATCTTGGTAAAATTTATATGTTATTATTTATTGAACAATATTTATAATTAAAAGCTGTATGAAGTTGATAGTCTATTTAATTCTAAGTCACAACACTGTGTACTTTGCATATATTTTAACAAAAATTATTGTAAAAATATCCTCAAGACATATTTATATGACAACATATAAACAAGCATTGCAAAGTTATGTTGAACACAAAAAGGTTTTGTTCTCTTGACATAAATTGCCATAATTGTATTTTTTCTCAAAAACAGATTCATATTTTTAAAAACTAAATCTAGGTGACCAAAGTGTATAATTTCTTACAAATCTATGATTGTCTTTTTTTTTTTTCAACTGACGCTCGACGTGAGGTCAGAGTTCAAACGTGACGCAATCGCGTACGCAGACACGGATTTGTCGGAAAACACTGCCCGTCCAGGCGCTTTGTAAACACGTTTACTTAGTCAGAAACAAAACAGTTTAACCCGCACAAAAAAATAAATAAAATAAAATAAATTAAAAAAAAAAAACAACGAGAACATCTATTCAAACAGCAGAGGATGCGTTAACTCGGGACAAGCGGAAACGGAGTTGGCTGGTGGTAAACTTTAGCATGTTAGCTAGCTAGCTAGCAGCGTTAGCTATGGACCCGTGGAGCGCAGTGGCGGATGAGGTGGCCTTGGAGGGACTGGACGGGATAACTATACCCTCCCTGTGGATTCGACTAGAGGACAGGCAGCCCAAGTTCCCCGTTAAACTCGACGACAGCACCAAGGAGTTTATCTGGAGGTCACTTATCAGCAACACCGACCTGAAATTTTACAAGTTACCAGAAGAGAGGGAGGATGTAGTGCTCTCTGACAGGTGAGTTTATCACGAGAGGCTCAGTTCAGATAGGAAACAGTCGTACACACATATCAGAAGTGGGGCTATGTTTGGTTAAAAGACACAGGTGTCAAACTAACCCCCATCTAAGTCAAACACCCCTGCAGTAGTCCTTATATAAAGAGATGTTTTGATCATTTTGGAGGCTGCATTGCTGTTAAAATTTATTGAGGTAATAAAGATCCGTGTTTGTTGTGTAGCCCACCCTCATCAATTTGAATGGAGCAAGTAAAAGGAGCACTTCTCACCATAAAACAAAGTACATCGTCCAAAATGATCATATGGTTTTAATCAATGGATGACAAAAATATGGACTGTAACATGAATGGGATCAAGAAATTTGGAGTCTGCAGTCTGAGTGATTCGGTGACTTTTCCTCTATGAAGACGTAGGGAAAACGTAGGGACTGTTCAGAGTCATAAATGGGTCTAACTATCATATTAAGAATAGAAAAATATTTCCTGTTCCACTTATTTCTTTGTATTATATTCTTGATACCATAATATAGACTGTGTGTTTGGAATACTATGTGTTTCAGGTTTAAAGATGTTGATCCCGAGACAGGCACTGAAATACCAAAGAATTTCCCTACCACAAAGAAAGATGTCTACCCGGTCCATATTATTCTAGAAAACAAGGATGGGATACAGGGCTCGTGTGTCTTCTTCAAAGAGAGGACAGACATCACTAAACATGTCCGCAGCAAGTCCCTCACCCCATTGATCAGCTTGGAGGAGGCTTTGGAAAGGTTGGTAGACAATGTTTGAAAAGAGTGACAGCTTTTCCCATAACAGCCACCACCTTCTCTCTGACACTTTACTCACACTGTTCTTGATATTTTATTTTTGTATTTTCCTCCTTTTCACCAAAAGAGCTTTGGAAATGTTACATGTGATGAAGATCACATATATGGACCGTGACCTGACGTTTTAGGTTTCACTTTTTCTATTCCCTACTCCCTGTCCTCCACAGATATGGCCGAAAGCTGGTTGTGGTGGCCTCTCAGACTGTGCGTTTCCGGACTCTGATTGGTAGTGAGAGCGATCCCGATTTAAAGCTAAATGACGACTCTTACTGCGTGTTGGAAAGGGTGGGCCGAGGACGCTGGCAAGGAGAGCTACAGAGTGACCTGCATGGATGTGCTTTCAAGTAGGATACACTTCCACCTTCATTTATCACTGCTGTTCTGTAGCTACTCTCTTGCAAGCTAATGTGTTAAGTCTTTGCATAACAGCCATTGCTGCATTACTCCAGGACTGATGCCCGAAAACTGCACTACATGAGAAAGTCTCTGGTCAGACATGGACTCGTCACCATGCAGTCTCATGTGACACGAGTGAAGTCAGGACAACAGCAACACTCAATACTTCTGCTACTCAACCGCTTCCATGTTAACAGGTTTGTTTTGAGTCCATGCCACTTTTTTGTCATTCTTAACTCTGTTTAACTGTTGTGCACTTTTGGAGGACAATTTAACAGCTCAAACTATGATTTGACATTTTTGCTTGAAAAATTACTTTCAAATTCAACCAATTATCAAATAATTTTTTTGGGAGAAACTCCTCTTAACCCTTTCTCGTCTTTCAGGAGGTCTAAATATGACATATTGATGGAGTGTGTGTCCAACCTCCTTGAACAGCTACCCGGTCAGCTTGCCACTTTGGTCACAGTCAAAGAACAACTTGTGAGTATCTCCCTGTGAGGGTCTGTGAGACTGTGTGTTTGTTCCTCGGTCTGTCCCTGGTAATAATTGTGTGTTTTCTTGCAGAATTTGAATGAAAGTACTTGCAAGCGTGTATTTCAATACATGCGATCTTCCAAGTTGATTGAGTTTTGCCAGATCCCTCTAGAGGAATTGGATCCTAGTGCCGGTCCCTGCACCACCACAAAAGGTAACATGCCAGTGCATGTGAATCAGAAGTGTATGTGTTAATCTCAAAATCATCAATTTGGTTAATGTAGCGCATCACAATCAGAAGTACAAATGAAAACTCTTGATTTTTATTATCATTGACAGTAATTATTGCAAGCTGTATCTTAGTTGGCAACCATAAAGTGTTTTAACTTTGGTGTAATTATATTCAACATTAATGGTTTGTCTTAATAGATTCAGCTGCTGAAAATGTTAAATCTACAGTTTATTTAAAGACGGATATAACTAGGTTAAATGTTTTTTAATTTATGAGCTGGAATAAATTACTTACTTTACAATGCCACCCTCTCCCACTCTGTCTTTCTGTCTCCTCCTTGACTGCTTGCTTTAAATTCAAATTCAAAGTCACAAAATATTGAATAATAAGAACATCAGCCTGGTTCATCACCTTTTACTGTTGCCTAGAAACACTTCCGTTGAGTTTTTGAGTATTTGCAGCGTGTTTGCATGTTCAGTTCTCTTTGTGTTTTTTCCAATTTGCATGTGTTTTCTTAGTTTGCAACTCTCTGGTGTTCTATAAAACTAAATGGAATTTTTTAAATCTCAGCAGCAACATTTCATATCAAATTATGTTATGAGTACCAAAAACAGAGAAAAAAGTATTCAACCAAGAAAGTGAGTGTCACTGACACGAATGAATCTCAGACAGTAATTCTTTGAAATGTTATAGATAATATTAAAAAAAGTCTCTGTAGGTGGACTACTCAAAGAAATGTAATCTTATAACCTGATGATGATGTGAATAAAATAGATGCATTATGTATTTTGTTCCAAATTTAAGAGTAAGTTATTTTGAAATTTTGTTTCCCAGGGACTAAAGTCCGTGTGCGCTGTTTGAAGCTGGTAAAGCCATATTCAAAGAAAGGTGTCACGGATGATGACGATGATGATGAAGACGAAGAAGATGAGACTGGAGCGAGAAGAGGAGCTTTCCCTCCAGAGAGCCGAATCATGGAGAAAGATGTCTTGTCACAGGCCTATCACATTGGTACGGATCATCAATCCTTTCTCTCAGGAAAATAAATCGGCATAAATGTAAATGGCTTCAAGTTGTTTTATGTGTGTTTCCCTTGTGAAACAGAAACAAGCTCGTTAGTTTGGGGTTTATCCACCCAGTCTACTGAGTATTAGATATATATCATGTTTTCGAGCCTTAAAAACTATTTCTTCTGGGCTTTTATGCCTTTATTCCACGACAGTAAATTGCAGAGTCCAACAGGAAGTAGGGAGAGAGAGGGGAATCACTTGCAAGTCCCCAGAGACGTAAACTCTTTTTGTTGTGTTGCAGTGTTATCATGTGGCACAAAAGGAATCCCAAAGTCTGGTATTGGATACAGAATGAATGTGGGTAAATTGGAGTCTCGTATGCTCTGCCGGAGACTGGAGCGGGACGGTTTTATTAAGGTAAGCCCAATATAGAGGATTTTTTTTACGCATGCGAAACTGAATAAATTAATTTCCTCACAAGCAAAACACACACCTTACGTAAAGGACATTTTTGTTTGTTTTTCCTAAAACTGTCAGCACGATTATAGATTTGAATTGTTTACATATATATGTGTGTGCATGTGTACCCAAACATTCTATTACATTGTTGATTTATTTTTTGTTGTTATTACAAGAATAAAAATTGACAAGTTAAAAAAGCGATATATATGCTTAAAACACAAAATACCCAGTTCTAAATTATTATACAAAATGCATTTTTTTTGAATATTGAAAATTGTAGGGATTCATGGAGGACGTGGGTCGGCAGAGGACCACTAAATATATTAGCCACAAGTGAGTTTTTATAAATTAGAATAGATTTCTTATTTATGACCCCGTGAGACTCTGTGGTATCAATAAGATTCTTCTTGTCACTTCCCCTGACAGATGTGTGGGTGGGAGTGATCAGCTCCAGCTGTTTGCCAAGGAGCAGGAACGCAAGAAACTCCTCTACTCATCCGCACCACAAGCGTTAGACACAGCCCCTGCCACCCCTACAACGCCATCATCCTCTAAGTCAGTAGCAAAAGGAAACACTTCTACGGCCAAGAAGAGCCAGATAGCAGGTCGAGAAGGAGATGAAGATGAGTTGGATGGAGACAAAGGTAAAGCAAAAAGAAAGTCAGGAGCAATAAGAAAGACAACAGGGAAGAAAGGCAGTGTGGAAACAGAGCAGACGGAACCCGACAAAATCCATCCAACACCAGATGGATGTGAGTGCTCATTAACCCTTTCAGAACATATATTATTGAAAAATGACCATGTAAGCCAGAGTGTATATCTAACTTTCTTCATCATCCTAAGCTATAATTATCAGAGTTGATTTAATTGCAGGTCTTTATGTCATCTAACTCTCCTTTTTTCAATTTCTGTCATCACTAGTATGCAGCGAATCCGCCACCAATGTGACGTCTGATGTTCTCCAAACAGGTAATTCCCAGAAATGAGCTTAAACAGTTACGCTTAAGATCAATAATTGAAGGAAAAGTGTAAACAATGTTGTTAAAAATGTGCAAATCTTAAACCTTTTTTTTTTTTTTTTTGGCCACTGAGCAACATCAACATTCATTTGGAATCACATCTCTGTTCCTCTAAAGAATTTAAATCCAACATTCACGCTCCGTTTAGTTTTTTTTATATACTGATTTTTGGAGAAACTTGTTTGCCACTGTTGATTAAAAAATAAGAACTATAGCAGCTTTAATAACAATTTAAGACATAGGCTCAAAATTGTGTTGTTATCAATAACTGGGACAGAGCAGTGACAAACATGAACAACGACTATTGATGGATTTATTTATTATTATTTTTTTTTTATGAACAAACTTGAGCGTGTGTTACATCCCTTTTTTGTTTTAAGACGGTTATTAAGATTTTTACATGCCATTGGCTGATGACATTGCTGATAGAACAGGTAAATACATCAGATTGTTCTGATCAGTAGGCCTGAGGTGAAGGCAAATATGTTTTAGCTTGAGTACAGCATTGTAAATACAAGAGAAAATAAAACTAATATATAATTAATCCTGCTTCTAAAATACCAAATAATTTTAACGATAATATCACATATCCATATCCTCACTCTGACTTGAATCTGTTGTGTGTCCTTGAAAACTCATGTCAAAGTTTTGCCTGGCCTTATTCACGGCCAACTGAAATGCTGCTAAGAGATATTTTCCCTCCTGGGATTCACCTTTGCTGCAACATTCAATACTTTGGTACTTTTTCTATGACATATAATGTATTTTTCTGTTTAATTCATTTTTACTGTCTCTTTTATCAGAACAAGCTGCAACTGAGGAGGGAGAACAATCAAACATATCCCCTGCCAGCTCCTCACCTCAGAGAGAGGCGTCAGCTGATGTCCCAGCAGAAAACAACATTGTGGTTGTCCAAGATGTTTGTGAGGAGCAGGTGAGTCTGATGGGTCATTTCACTGATTTGTCGTATATTTCCCTGCCAGAACATGATGCTCTGCCTCTTTTTGCTCACAGTATCTCAAAATCTGGCTTGGTGTAAACTTGAGCTTAATTTTATATTTTGTCATGAGAAAGTACTGCAGTTGAAAATTTGATCAGATGGCCATGATGATTTCTCAATAACCTGCATTCTCTCTATCTAAAATCTTAATTAAATCAACAGTTTCATCAATCATTATATAATTATATTTGAATGAGAAAATGTAGCATGTGTTGATATTAGAGATTCACAAGTTGAAGCTTGTCTGTTTGAGAAATCATTAAAGAAACAGCTCCATCTTCTTTCTTTAGACCTCCTGTCTAAACAAACCCAGAAGGACTTTGGAAAGGTCTCATGAAACATACCGCCTGCTGAGGAGGAAGAATCTGATTTTGGAGGCCGTCTGCAACTACAAAATCATTGAGGGTCTTTTCCCGTCAGTTTGTCTTAAATTCATACCAAATCATTTTATCACATAATAGAAAGGGAAACAAAGTCCACATAGCTCTGTCTTTTTCCAGATTACAGAAGATGATCAATGAGGAGGAGAAGCAGGATGGCATGAGCTCAAAGTGTTGCAAAAAAACTATTTTACGTCTTGTCCACGGTCTGTCTAGAGAAGGCTTGCTTAAGATTTACACTACCACAGTCATACAGGATGGAATCACCAGGAAGGTACGAGCACACACAAGACCTTGGTGGTTTTCGATATCTGTTCCAAACTAGATAAAAGTACTGACTGCAAAGACAACAATATGGAAGATTGAAAAGAAATATTCTGTTACTTATCTGATGTACCTCCCCGCCTATTATCTCCTTTTTCTCTCTCTTCGACGTTCTTCCACATGCAGGTTGAAATGATTGTTCATCCATCCATTCAGCCCAATGATGACATAGTGCAACGAGTTATTGAGCACGTCCGCTTCAAAATCTCCAGCTCTTATTCGACCTTACGGTGAGAATTTCAATGAAAACCCTTAAAACTATCCAGTGAGAAATGCAGACTGTCTGGGTGGTATGTTATCTCTGTGGTCAGTTTCCGCCCCAGTAAGGTTCATGATTCAGCCTCTTTTCAACTTTCTCTCGTGTTCCTCTGCTGGCCCTCAGTCTGCAGCACGCTCAAGAGAAAGCCAGTGAACAAGAAAAAGAGCTCGATGACATGACTCCAGGCAGCTCCAAAGGCCAAAGGGGGAAGGCTGACATGAAGAAAGCAAATATTAAAAAAGAAAAAGAGTTCAAGCCCACTAAAGGTGCTGTTTGATTGCAAAACTACATAGTACATAGTGTAAATACTTTATAAATATATATGCATCTTATTGTTACTCTTAATGTTCCATTTTCTCTCTCCTCTAAACATCTCTCATCCATTGTTTTTACTTTCTGTTTTTTACAGTTCGAGGAATGGGTAAGACACTTGGCTTCCAGCCTAAGATGTATCGTCTGCGTATTGTTCATAACTTCCTGTGGTACTTGATATACGGACACCCACACAGACAAAATTCCACCGCCTCTGACTCAACCAGTGAAACACTAGCAAACATACACAACCCTGATCCTGAAACCAAACAACCTGACAAATCTGGAGAACAGGATGAGAAAAACGACCAGACGCTGGACAACGCTGCCATTGACACTGTGGAGCCACAAACTGCAGATTCAAAGTTTCCTAAATTGGACATGGCATCAGGCGATGAAGAGGATGTGCAGAAGGACGAATCAGGACAGAGTTGCTCTCAGCTTGACGTTAAAGGTGAGAGCATCAGTTGTGCATCTATATGCCTGACTAGTGCATTCTTCCTCTCATTCTGGCTGTGAATACAAAGGTTACTTCAATTATCGAGAAAGAAATTGGTTTTACAGGGTTTCCCAACAGCCCTCACTGACTTTTCTCTAATCCTCCATCCGTCTCTGATAGTTTACACTGATGAAGAATCATGGAAGAAGTTCATTCCTCCTGTCCGTGTGCACAAAGAGTTTAACAGCGGCTGGGCCATGGTCGGTGACCTGCTCCTCTGTCTGCCTCTTTCTATCTTCGTTCAGGTCATACAGATCAACTATAAGGTGAGCACAAAAGTCATGTCACAAACAGTGGAGCCTCAAGGATTATTATCATAATCCTACTTGACATGTAATACATGAGATGTCACCAAATTTCCTGTAAATATATCCTGTCTGGAGGGTCAGACTAGAACAAAGGTTACAATTAAGAGGGTAAACCTTTCTAAGCATTTAATTTTTAACATTAAATGGATTGTCATCTCACTCTGCTCAAAGCATGAAGTCTGTGGTGCCGTTTTAATGTTCTACACATTTCAACATTTAATTCATAATTAACACCTCTGCAGTAAAAATAATGATAAATTCTTTGCCTAAAAACAGACTGCAAAAACAAGAATTAATAATCTCATTTACTGCTAATAAGGAGTCTGATATAACAGAACAATAAATGTAATAAAGTTCAGATTCAGTTGATTTCTTAAGATGTTGAAGTGTATAATTTCATATCATGATGTGACTCTAATAATTAGTTTGTCCTTGTGGATGTTAACACTGTGCACAATATATTAGATAAAAATATGGGCATATTAATCTGGTGACTGAATATGTATTCTGTTATGACTCATATTGTTGACAGTACATTTTTTTAAAGTGCTCATAATTTATGATGCTTGAGGACAATGAACGTAAAAACGGATTTTTTGTCTGCAGGTGGAAGAATTGGAGGAATATCTCAACGACCCTGTGAAACAACACCATCTGGTTAGAACGCTGCCGGCCAGAATGAGAAGACAGCTGCTTTACAAACGGTGATTTTCGTTCTCTTTTGCTCATTTTACAACACATCCCATCTACTGATTCTAAACTGAGTGTTTATGGGTTCTTCAAACCAGGAAATACCTGTTCTCCTTTCATGAGAACCTGCAGAAGTTGTGCTACATGGGTCTGCTGCAGTTTGGTTCTGTGGAGAAGTTCAAGGAGAAAGACCTGGTACACAAATGACTTGACACTGACACAACACATTTTTCAATTTAGTGAATGTGAAATGTAGTTTCTTTACTCATTAAATTGAAAAACTGTGCGACTACAAGTTATATGTAGTTCAGCAAAGGGAGATTAAAAAAATCCATATAAACAAACAAAAAAAAAAAAACGACAAACTTTTGTAAAGGATTTAGGATTTCAGTGAAGAAACTGGGAATATTTTTCAGTCAGTATTCTTTTATAACATTTCACTGTTGGTGTAAAAAAAAAATAATTATGAATCCAAGTGAGTGATATAAATCAATATAATAATGAAAAAAGTTTAAAGTTTATTTTTCCAATCCATATGTGTAAGTGTATGTAGCAACTATTTAGAGCACTCGATATAAAGCAGGGATGTTACATCAAGGCAGATGTTTTGATGAAAGTTTCTCTTCTTTTGTCTTGTGTTGTTTTGTCCAGGTTTTTGTGTATCTGAGGCGTAATGCCACCATTGTTGACACCACCAGCGCTGAGCCTCACTACTGGCTGGTCACAGAGTCACCTGACAAACCATTTGAGAGACGGCAGTACACATTCAACACTTATCAGGACGTTGAAAACTACTGGTTTGACCTGATGTGTGTCTGTCTCAACACACCTCTGGGTACATTCACACACACATTAATGGAAGCAGAATCACTCACAGCACTGGCAACCATCATGAAAACAATTTCACTTCTTAAAACATGTCTGTTTTTTTGTTTGCATCTCTTTAGGGGTAATCCGCAGTAAGAAACATGCCTCCGATGATGATTCTGCCCCTTCCTTTGTGCATGATCGTAACGTGTTTGTAGGAATGGCATACCTGCTAAAGTAAGTGCGGAAGCCACAGTGTAAAACAACAAGCAAGAGATTCAAAGTTAAAGCTGGAGACTATTCTTTTGATGATCCCCTAAGCTTTTGATATTTTTTCAATTACTCAATCAGCAGTTTTACAAATGTGAGAAAATAGCAAAAATCATAATTTCTCGGAGGCTGAAGTCACATCTTTTTTTTTATGAAATAATGAACTCGAAGAACCTAAAATTTTATATTTTACTTCTATGTTAAGAGTACAAATATATTTCAGTGTGTTACTTAAGTCTGGGATGTAAACCTGATGTGTCCCTGCACACACACAAACACACACAGGGGCAGTCGTGAAGAGTGTGATGATGGGTCGATACCAGGAGACCATAAAGGAGCAGGAGGTCTGGATTCTGAGTTTTTCGCTCATCTTAAAAGGAACTGGCTGTGGACCAATCCCCTCCTGTCTGTCAGACCAGTATGTAAACAACTCAAAAGCTGAACATTTACAATGTGTGTGTGTGCTTTTGACCTTTTGTACATATAATTCTGTTGTTTATTTTTCTTTTTAAAGACCTCAGCCGCTTTGGAAGCAAAGGAAAACAAAATTAGGCTGAAGAGCTTGCTGAGTAGAAATGCTTTAAGGATTGCTCTTAAAGCTGGTGAGTTGAAAAGAATTGTGACCTTCATCACTTTGTGTGTCCAATCATAATACACTTTTATAGCTGTGTGTGGCAGGTTGACCTCCTGCTTTAATCCAGCATTAACAATTCATATCCAACTATCATAATTAATCTTAAAAGGAGATCTTTCTAGAAATAATCTTGAAAGTCTCCATTATTCTGTGATTATGCAGCTATTTTAATTTCTGTTTATTTTGGCAGTGAGTTAAGAGAAGAGCAATTGCCAGCTCAGATTTCTTTCCCTTTTTTTTTTTTTTTTTGATTTTTTTCTAAATGAGTCAACAACCTTCAAAATCCAACCAATATTCCCTTTCCAACACTAACATGGTAATTATATGTCTGTGTAACAGGAGGAACCACAACACCTCAATATTTGACCACCAAGCGGCCAATGATGGTAGAAAATGTTGAGGTAAGTTTATTTTTATAGTTGGATTAACTTGTTAATAATTGTAGAGACTTTATTGACACCCTGTATGTTGCTTACTGTTATTTGGCTTCCATCCATCACAGATAGAAATGTGGAGACAAAATCATCATCGTCATAATAAATTCAATGTCTTCAATGTATTTCTCAAAATAGCCATGAGCAGAGTGTGATTTACTTCCACTTATCACACAACGTCAGGTTTTGTTTTACACTGTAGCTGAAAACGGAGAGTACCAGCTTCAAGCAAAAACATATCTAACTCCTGTGTGTTTTTTTAACCAGGTGGGCATAGAGCCTGCTACCAGAAACCAGAAGGTGATTGGTGGAAAGAAACAGAGGAGGAAAAGGAACAAAAAGGAAGTTGTCAAGGTCCCACGCAAGAAGAAGAAAGGTACATAGCAGCTAAACATGAAAGTGCTTGCATATATCTGGTGGACTGAAGATGAGAGGCTGACAGATTGTGTTTGGACGTTTTTCTTGATCGCCTTCAAGAGCCAAAGAAACGCACCCCTGCCCACGACGAAGCAGACCACAGAGCTTTGAAAATGATGACCAGACAGCGGGTCTACTGGTCAGTGCAGGAAGACTCACTCATGATGCTGTGCAGCGTGGCATCACACCTGCTGAACAGCAAGGTACACACACACATGCATACAGCAGTGTCATCTAAAACACTGAGAGTACATATTATACAGGCATCCTTGCATTTGAGCAGATGTATTATTAATAGTGTAGTCATAGCCGGAGGCATGATGTTTTCAGATGTCAGAGTTGTTGGATGCTGAAGATGGAAAAACGCTCCGTTCTTCCCTTCCTTTTCCTTTTGCTATACATTTCTTATTATCTATAAAAACCAAAATGATCTGATAAATATTTTTAAAATCTCAGTTACATTATTACATTTGTTTTACAAATTAATAATGAATTCTTGGTTTCATATTTGAGAATCCGGTATTATTTTTATTTTTATTTGACCTTTCTGTGAGTATAAACTACATTAAATACTTTTAAATTGTAACACAATATATTTTTGATGTGTTGCAGTTAAAAAGGCCTTTCATCCCTCACTGTGTGGTGAGAGACCTGCTCCATGCAGAGTTTGAGATATCGATGGATAAAACATCCGTTGCTGTCGGACGCCGCACGCGATACATCCTCAAAAACCCCCAGACGCTTCTGAACTACAGGTGTGTACAAATTACACACACTCTGAAACGTACAAGCTCCTGAAGATTCACTCATCCAAACCTGGTGTTGCAGGATCTGTCTGGCAGAGGTGTACCAGGACAAATCTCTGATGAGACTGTTGGAAGAAAAGAAACCAAATGATCCTGAAAAAGCAGAGGTTTTTTATTTTTGTGTTGTCATTCTTCTTCTTTGGTTTCTTATAGTTGACTTTGTGACTTCACAGGTGAATATTTCTCTCTTTTTTTTGTTTGTTTGTTTGTTGGTTGTTGTTGTTTTTTTTTTTTTAGGATTGTGCTAAATCTTTCACCGAGTACGCCAGGCTTCTCAGGCAGAAGTTTAGCTCAGCCATAAGCACTGGTGATATGATCATGCCTGACACCAAACAGGAGCTCTTCTCACGGTAAGAGGAGGAGTAGAGAGGATGTTTTCACTCAAGACAAGTAGCCAGTTGCTGTGTGTAACATAATGGATTATTGTATGTGTGTTTAACAGGTTTAAGGTTTCCACAATAGATGATGGAAAAAGGCTGTTAAACAAAGATTTCCTTAACAGGTAATGACTCACAGATAGTTTAAGTTCATTTCATTTGAATGAGTGTCTTTATGCTGATCGTTGTTTGTCCACTGCAGCACTGACGACATTCACACTATAGTGTTACATAACTTGATCCAGAGCACCCTGGCCATGACCAACAATCAGATGAAATCCTCCAGATCCTTTCAGGTAACTTCTGTTTCATTCCTCCGCTCACAAAGTTCCTTTCAAGCACACATCAAACATAAAACAAATAAAACTGAGCTGCTTTGATGTGTCCTTTTTGTCTCTTCTCTCTTTAAGTTTCTACATTCACAAATAGGAAGCACTCACAAACTTCTCCTTTTTTCAGACCTTCCACATGTACAGCAAGTATAACCAGGAGCTTCTGTGCCAAGTGTTTATCCAATGCAGGAAGAGGGGCCTGGTCAACCGCCGGCGTGTCAATCAGCCGTTTGGGCCGAAGAAAAACCGAGCACTGCCCATCCTGCCAATGTCCTACCAGCTGTCTGCGTCTTACTACAGGTACACAACTGTCCAAGGGTGGATAACAGGAAGATTAAAAATTTGATTTTAATGCATAATCTCATTTTATTATCTTATGGCAAATAAAAATGACAGTTTTGTAAGGCCCGATTGAAACAAACATGAAATCTATCAGATGTAGTTGCTGACGTTGAATTCAAAAAGCCATACGTTACGTTTTTGACCATGTCTCTCCCACTGTTTCCCATACAGATGTTTTTCATGGCGTTTTCCTTTCTCGCTGTGCACCGATTCCTTCCGCTTCATGAGGAGTCTCATCAACAACGGGACAAGAGACGACAGACCTCTCACTGTGTTTTACCATGAAACTGAAAGCAGAACAGCGAACGAGGAAAGACAAACAGGGTTTAAAAGAAAAGGAAAGGCGAGTAGCAGAACAGTGACAGAGCTGGAGGTGCAAATCAAAGTGCCAAAGCTGGAATCAACAATGGAAGGAGAGAACAACCAATCACAAGCGGAAGGAGAACAACAGTTAATGGAGATACACATAAAAAAAACAGGGGATGAGCCATCCAGCAAGGAGCAGGAAGACGATCAGCTGCCTAAAGAAAAACCATCGCGAGCAGCTGCAGCCTCGCCCGCGACATCTCAAGCCCCGGAGGATCTTCCAGATGTGCTGGACATGGTGCAGTTCTTCCTGGATTCCCCAGGTGGAGCCTGCATGGCCTCTCTCAGCTTGATTACTCTGGGGCTGCTGAGCGTGTACATATCCATACCCAAACAGATGGTGGTGGTGGACAGCAACCTGGTGGACAACGATGCAGTCAAGAGGTGAGATATTATTAAAGTCATTTATTTTTTATTCATTCATCTCCGTTAAGAACTAAGCTGATTGAACTGTGTTTTTCCAGTATGGTGGCCTTGGAGGATGAGGATGATGAGGATTATGATGGGGATGAGTGCGAGGGGAGGAAGAAGATGGAAGTGAAGGCACATCAGGCTTCACACACCAACTACCTGATGATGCGAGGATACTGCTCCCCTGGCATAGGTACGCATCAGACTATTCAATTAGATAAGTGGATGTATTCAGCAGATAAATTGCGTACCTTTGTAGAAAGCAGAAAATGCAACTTATTTGATCTTGCACTGGATTAAATGATTTGTTTTGTTTTTAGTCAAAATACGTAACCTCAACATCAACGATAACATTGTGGTGGAGTCTTGCAGCATGAAATTGCAGCTCCGCAGCTCACCTGCTCATAACATGTTCAGTATGGAGGGTAAGTATCAACACACTCAACAGAGAAAAACTGATTTCTGATCTGCAAAGTAATAATTCCTTTTTTCTCTTTTTCGTTTACAGACTCTCTCCCACTGGACTTTGCTAAATGTGGTCCATCTCTGCTTCCCTCCTTCCTTACCCATTCGTTCCCTTCCCCATCCTCCTCTTCATTACCTAATGTGGAGTACTGTGACAGCTCTTTGATTCAGCAAAAAGGATACACTCCTCAGGACATAGAAGCGTGTTCTCAGCTCAGGAGGAGCTTAGATGAAGCGGGTGAAAATGGCTTGGACATACATGACCTATACCAGGTTCACATGCAGCAGGAGCCACAATCTGGATGCACCAGGAGCTTACACCACTACTTGAAGGTAAACACAAGAGCAGCTGTTAGAGAAAGCTGTGTGGGAGCTTTTATTTTCTTCTAACTGGATGGACCAGTCACATTTTAAAATTTGTGCTGAATTGAGATGGAAATCTGTCGAGAGAAAAATAGGGACCTTTTTTTTGACACATTCTGTAACCTCTAAATCCAATGTAGAAGATTAAGGACAAGATGTTGTGGTGATAGCACTAACTTTTTCCTTTTGCTTTTGGAGAAATGTCAACGTGTTGACATGTTGAGAAACCAACGCTTCACTCATCTGTTCTGCCCAGACTCCCTTTTTATCAATGATAGGACAATTGGTGTTTGGATGAGAAATGTGAGAACAGACAGTTTTTCTCGTTTCTTTTTTCTCTGTGTAGTTGTTTAATCTTTTGCTCTCTCCTGTTTTGCTCCAGGATTTACAAGATGGCGGTCAGGCGTTAAGAGTCGGGGGTCTGGGCCAGCGCTGGGTGCTCATGCAGCACGCTGATCCGTGGCTGCTGACTCTAAACTCCAAGCAGTGGTCCCAGTCACGCCTCACATCCACCAAGCTCCCATTTCTGGAGAATCAGCACAACATTCCCTTCATGCGCAAGAGGTGCAGGTTAGAGAGCCAGCAGGAGACCGAGGAACCATCAGCCAAAAAACCCGCTGCAGAGAGCGAAGACGGAGCAGATGTAGCGGAAGGATCGAGTGACATGAACAGAGAGAACAAGATCGAGGAAAAGCAGTTGGAGAAGCAGAAAGAGAGTGCAGATGAGGAAAGTGGAAACATGAAAGAGCCAGAGGCGGGAGAGGAGGGGAGGGAAAAGCAGATGTGCCATGAAGAGAAAGGCGAGGAAGAGGAGGCAGGACAAGAGAAGATGGACGCTGACGATAGACAAGAAGGACAGAGAGAAATGAGACAAAGAAAACCCAGATTAGACACTGAGGGAGATGAAGAAGGATCCTCTTCTTTTAACGCGTAGTAAGTACGGACTTCATATTACACCAGAGCCTTCCCGTGTCCTGAATTTTACCATCACACAACAGATGCTCTGAAGTCGTAAGCAGTAATTGACTGATAGCTCCTCACAGGATAATGTTATATCAGTCACGTTGTCTTATTGTTTATTACTGATACAATACAGGTTGGATTTAGCCCTCTGATGGCGTCAGCACAGGGTACTGATTCTTTTTATCTTTTTTTTTTAACCAAACCATTTTAAGCTATTCCTCTGGACTTGACCAGCAATAGAAAATCAACTCAGTTCCTATAAAAATAGCTTCAAATCTTTGCCGTCAACATTTCCCGTTCCTGTGTGTTAACTCCTTTTTCTGTCTCCACCCTCCACTTTGACCCGGCACAGTGAAAACGTGAGTTTTATCAGCCGGCCGTGGCGCATGGTGGACGGCACGCTGAACCGGCAGGTGTGTAAGGGCATGCTGGAGGCCGTTCTCTATCACATCATGTTCCGACCCGGACTCACACAGCAGGCACTGGTGGATCACTACAAAGATGTGCTGCAGCCAATGGTGGTGCTGGACCTCATCCAGGTAAACAGAAACACTCTCCTTTCCACAGGCACACAATTTATTTTACCACATATTCAATAATCAATACAGTCTCAGTCTCACTAATGCCAAGCAAAGGTAAATTCTCGAAAACAAGGCCCATATTTAGGGCTTGCTCTCGTGTCCCTGCATCCCAGTTAATAAACACCAAACTTCCTCCTTATGTGTGGTTTTTTTTTTTTTTTTGTGATACATTCAGCATAGTGCCTATTTCTGGAGCAGCAGCATGTAAAACTGCTTTGATGGAATTTCAGCACTTCCTCCAGAATATCCACAATAAAAGCACTGCAGTCTTCTTCTCAAAGGTGTAAGAGAAAATATCGAACATTATGTTTTCTTGATGAAGGCTTAACATCAGTCAGAAGCACAAAAAAATAGAAAGCATTATTAAATGCCATGTTGTGTCAGAGTTATTGGGAATTGACTATTGAAGCAAGTTTGTCTGGTCTTCTTTAATGTATTTTTACGTATATAATTTGTTGACAAACACACACTATAATATTAGTGATTCTTTTCAGTGGATGGACGACTTCTTTCTTCTCCCGTTGTCTGTGTGTTTGCTGTTATTTCAACCGTTCACTCTGAGGGATGTCATTTATTGATAATGCGACCTATGATCTAATACACTGAAAACACACATCTGACTATGATATAGTCAGGTTAAAAACCTCAGTTTCACCACTTAAGGTCAAAAACATTGACTGTCTGTTGATGGTTTTTGATTTTCTTCTCGTAAAAAGCTCTTCATTTGAAAATGTGTCTTTATTTCATGCTGCTTGAGGCAATGTGGGAGCACGCAGTTAGACAACTTCATGGCTGAAGGAATAATTTATATAACATGCATTACATGAAATACTAAAAAAATAGACTGACATTTTTGACACCTAATGTATTACCCTCCCTCTCTCCTCTGTAGGCACTCATAGACATGGGCTGTGTGACAAAAAAAACTCTAATCAAAGCTCCTAAGCCTTCGCTGTTCACACGCTCCGTGCACCAGAGAAGAAGTGAGACGGAGACGAAGATGGAGGAACCAGACACTGTGTTTTATGAGCCCACCATCAGCTGCTGCCTGCGGCTCGGTCAGGTTTTACCCAACGAGCGTCACTGGAACTACTGCATACCGTGAAGGTGTTCATCCAGCTCACATGGCTCTAAGGGCATTGTGTTATGATAAGGAGTAAAAAAAGTTACATCACGCTGCTATGATACCTGATTTAATGTAATTTTATGTGTTTTACAAAATAGAGAATATCTTTTCACTTTTTTTATTATTATTTCTGTTTTTGTCCTCCAATTTTTTTGCGTGTTTAGTTTTTTGTGCTCTAAATTAAAATTGTGAATAAAACTGGATCATGTGACATTCTTGGTTTAAATTGTGTTTTGGCGATGTGGGCCGGTTCAGTAGTAAAATTAAATGGCAAACTGCAGCCTGTTTTTCTGAAGGTGTTCAGTTCAGAGATTATGAAATCGGCAGGCAGTAATTTATTTGTGACCCTTTAACCAGTGTCACCTGTTTTACGGCCTTTTTCGCAACTTTAAACTCTCTGGAGTTTTACTTGAAGAACCAAATATAGGCGAGTCGATGGTCACCATTTACTTTTACCCCCTTCACTCTCCTGTCAAATAGTAAAGGCAAAAATGTGTTTCCCACCAAAACACATAAGTATCATAAGTCACATTGAATACATTTCTTTGTTTTGTAAAGCATCGCAATTCCTTTAACGTTAGCAGACATGACACCCTCACATTCAGCCCCAATATGGCAACATGTGTAAACTGTCAAGGGGAGACTTATTTGACAAACCAAGGCTGTGTTAAAAACAGGCATGTTGAGGAATGATTGCTTCTGAGCTCAGTTTCCAGATCACAGGATGTCCTCAGTTTGGTTAATGACACTAACAGGCTGACAGATATTACATGCATGGATCATTATACCACCATGTGTGTAGGTTCCCATTATTTTTATATAGTTCCCATAAGTATTTATATTTTATAGTGAGGATGGGCAGGAAGTGGAAGGGAGGTGTAAATTGGCACTCTGCTTAGTCTAAGACTGTTTGCAAGCACCGGGACCCGTTTTACTGCAGAGCTGTGTGGATCATTTCTCTAGTTTGAAAGTGATTTGCACTTTGACTTTGGACTTACAGATTTCTACATTGTGCATGTTGATTTCTTGAATGTTTGGGGTTTTTTTTTTTTGTAGATAATTAAAGACATGTAAAGCTGTAGAGTTGTAGCATGTGTCCTAATATAAATACCACATAAGTCCTGTCTGTTATGGGCAGGTTTTTTTGTTTTTTATTTCAAAACAATGACTTTTTAAAAACTACATTCCCTTACTAAAACTACACAGGATGCAGGTCAATACTAAGTGTCAGAGGGAAGGAAAGGGCTTCCTGAGGCGTAACCAAACAATGTTGTGCTTGTACTTTCTCCAGTTTCCAATTTCACAAAGATGAGGTGGAAGAGTGAGGCTGCGGTGCCAGCATTGTTCCACAACAGTATGACATGAAAGACAGGGTTGGAACCAACACAGCACATTCACTCTCTGACCACCTTTGGATTTAATAGTTGATGGTTTTTTATTCTGTCTCTGAGAAGAACTGGGAACAATGTTCAACATTTTTTGTGGGATTCTTTTGTTGGGCTTCTCACATGGCCTCCGTGCCTCTGAATGTAGTAAGTGAATAGTTTCCTGTGTGAAAGGTTTTATTGTCATCATGCTACATGCTGTGTAAATTAATTGTTACTAACTGGCTGAAAAAGTAGCACCTTTCACAATTCAATATGTATTTCAACACTGTTCTTTTTAGGATTTCACTCGTGGCACTTGTTCTTTTTAAGAAAATAATATTGTTGTTTGTTGTAGTAGCAGAACTAATTCCTACCCGCTCTGTACATAAAGGGGATTGTAAAATCTTGTCTATTGAATTAGAAACTGAGTGATTCATTGAAAGAATAAATAAACTAACTAACCAATTAAATGATCAGAAACACAGAAACAAAATATCCATGATATACAAAAACATGCAGCATAGTTACACCATGTAAAATTAGGTAGAATGAAATTAGGATAACTGCCTGTTGTCGTCAGTGATGGTGATTTGATTATTCATTTTATGTCATTTTGAGTGGAAACCTCATTGTGAAAAATGTGAAACTGACAAAACTCAGCTAAACAGTGTTAACTGAAGATAAATGGCATTTCAATTTAAGCTGATTGAACAGTCGATCTGATCGCCGATCACAAACACTGATGACAGTCTTTACCGTCTTGTCTTCCAGATTACACCTGTGCAGACAGACCTGTGTTCACTCCATCACACCTGGTAGTGAAGTTTGGTGACCCCTTCTCGGTCACATGCACCATCTGCCCGTCTTGTGCTGAAACTCTCAAATTTGAAAAAGCTCTGGGAAGCCATAAAATACATGGAAACACACTTGAATGGACCGTAAAAAATATGACATAATGGGGCGCACAGACCACATGCTATTATGATTATTTTGAAGATGACAGCTGTTGCTCGGTCCTGCTGCTAACTGTGTACAGTATTACCCATTTAAATCAACACCAGACTTAAAGCGTTTGTATTAAGTTCATGTTATTCTATGTTGTCAGCCTTTATCCTTTTGTGTGTTTCTGTCTCGATTTGTCTCCACAGATCCTCCAGACGACGTTTTCATCAGCTTTGTTAATCACTCTGGGCCGATGTCTGAGGGTCGTCCTTACACTCTGCTGTGTGAAGTACAGAACGTAGCTCCTGTTAATGACCTCATTGTGACCTTCTACAAAGGACAAACACCACTGGGTCAACGACAGTCCAACAACACAAATAAGAAACCAGTGAGTGAGACTTTCACTCTGGACATCAGGCCCAGTAAAGACGATGACGGAGTCCAGTACTGGTGTGAAGCCAAGCTGGAGCTGGGACCTGAAGGACCAAAACCACCTCCAGTGGTGGAGTCACAAAGAGTTTCTGCCACAGTCCACTGTGAGTCTGTTTTTTAATGCCTTGTTGACAGTTAAAGAATCAGAGAAAACCAACCAGAAGAGTGAGTTTTAAAACTTTTGATTTTTGGCCATCTTGCTATTGTCTCTCACAGTGTGTGTCAATTTCTAATAGAGTAGTTCAACAGCTATTCGCTTTGCTGTTGAGAGATGAGTGAGCAGGTTTACTATGAATGGAAAGAATGTGAATAATCATGTTTCCCACGTTAACAGTTTCTCCTTTAATCAACACACAGATGGGCCTCGGCTGGACAGGCCATCCAGATCAGAACTGATTTACACCATCAGAGAAGGAAAAGCTCTGCAGCTGACCTGCTCTGCAGCGGGAAACCCCGACCCCTCATACACCTGGGAAGTCCCCTCAGCCAACTGGGGCCGTTTCACTGGCAGCAGTCTCGTGATCAATTCTGTAACTCCTGAGGATGAAGGGCAGTACGTCTGTATGGCCAGCAACACCATGGGGAAGGCCACCCTGACTTATAATGTGACTGTTGAAGGTGAGTTTTAACTTTTGTGTTTCTGAACTAAATAATAAGTTCATCTCTTTTTGTCTGTGGTGTGAACAGAAGGCAGTGAAAGATGACTGGAAAGTGAAAGTGAATCTGTTTCTATTTCGAAAGAGAAATTTAGTCTTTCTCTTTTTTTGGTTTTTGTCATGATTGTTTATTTTTCTTAACTATTTCTGACTTCCTCTAATCACCATCTTTCTCACCACATTTCAAATATTCTCTATGAGATGAATTTAGTGTTGAGTAAATAATTGTTTCACCGTGTGCGAGAGAAAATTAATTATTTTTATCTGATAACAAAGAAACAATACATGCTTTTTAGCAACTTTAGGTATTTAAATATAGATATATCTCTTTTTTTAGTCCTTCTTAATGATCCAACTTCAGCAGATGTGTTAATTATAGCTTTACATTACTGACACTGGCTGTGTATACAGCTAACTGATCAAAAGAAGAGGAAACACGAGTCAGACCTTCATTCATGTTCATTCATAGCATCTCCTCAACGTCTCATCATTGGCTATATTTGTTTGTAGGTTTGCGGTTAACCACGGCCTCAACCACGACAACAACAACTACACCAAGCAGCAGAACAACTGTATCAAACAGCAGTCGCAGTAACGCATCAGTTCAGAGGCTTATGATGCGTATTTGGCTTTTGTTACATGTGATCAAAATCCTCTAAGGTTTCTGGGTCGCAGCTGGAATCAGTGATTTACTTACATTTGCTGTAATTTGAAGTTAGTGTCATTTTCGAAACCCATCACTGATCTCATGGGAGCAAACACAGACGCATGCAAACTCCACACAGAAAGGCCCCGGGCGTGGGTTAAAACCCAGAACCTGGCAGGTAACAGGGCTGACCGCTGCACACGCATGAAGGAAAAAGATGTGGCCAAACTGGAGCATCTTCTCAAGATGTCAGCCAGGAAATTAAAACTTGGTTGCAAATGAAGTGTGTCATAAAGCTGTCCCTAAAGGTGTTAGAGAGGCCGTCACAAATTCAAAAAAGAGAATATAAGACCGGAGATGAAGCCTACAGACAGCTACCTGAAACATGGGATGCATGGTGATCAATCTAAAGGAAACACTACCAAATACTAACAAAACTGATGTAAACTTCTGACACATTGGGGATGTGAAGAAAGAAAGAAAAGCAGAAATTTTATGTACATTTCATGCTCTTAAACATGAAGTCGTGATCCTAACCCCCCTAAAACAGGTAAAGTCTAAATGGCTCTAATGTGATATCAGTGCTTTTTACATTTTAAAGTTGATAATAATCCACTAGGATGTAATCACAGTGAGCAGTTTAATGTTTTTATTGTTTAATTTTTTTATCTAAACACCACAATAAATGTTTGTACAAAATTCAGTGCTAACGTCAGTGTGTATCGGTGTATTTCACAAATTAAATGCTGATTGTCTTTGTATTCCTCTGCCTGAGACAAACTTGAAGCTTGAACTTCTTCTCGGGAGAAAAAAAAAAAAAGAGGAGACTGAAAGTGAACGTGTCCATTTCTGAACACTTTATGTGTGAACGTGTGTTCTCGTGGTTTAATACATTTCATTCCGTCTATTTCACTTTTAGTTACGATGGAAATAGTAAAGCTGCCAAATTAATTTCATATTTGGACATTTTAAAACTGAAATATATTCCATTGTCAGTTTCACAGATGAAACCCGCAGAAATAAATCTGCTTTCACTCCCTCTAAGTGTTAATGAAGTACTAAAGTGCTTGAAACACTGAAGTTAAAAAAAAGAGGAGGAAGGGGACCAATTTCTCTCATAGACAAACATTAATGGACTACCACACTCCTTTTTTTTTTTTTTTTTTAATCCCAGTCCATCCATGTTTACAAGTAAATCATCTGTGTACTTACAAAATAAACCAAATATAAATGTACTTATTCTGCAGAATGGTCCATTTCAGACAAACTAGTTATATTTTAAATATACAATTATTGATGCTTGACTCTCTAGTTTATTGCTGCACTGTTAAATCTGTTACATGGTTGATTTAATATAGTTTAGCTCTATTTTAGCATGAGTTGAATGAATTGAGCATTTGTGATTGTATAGATGTGTATAATATGTTGTTCAGTGTTGTTTTCTGTATCTGTCTCTCTCTGTATCTCTAAACAGGGTGTGATTAATCAGCTGGGATTATTCTCCGTTCACTCTCCTGTGCTCATTGTATGACTTTACTCTTGTTGAAAACCTGCCTGGGACCTTCTGAAGGGGAGAAACAGAACCAGATAAGGTACAATTTGAGGGATACCCACTAAAGAGTCTGCTGACTGAGACCTTCAGCCTAAACTACAGTGAGAAATATGAAGTCCAGTTCTTGTGTGGAGATGAGCTGGACCTGGGACCTGAAGGACCGCAGCACCCTCCAGTGGTCTTAAACTCACAGTCCAGATGACGGTCCTGGTCTGCCTGCAGGACTCAGTATATGGTTCATGTTTTCATTCTTTGCTTTGAGTTCATTTATACCCTTAACTACAGTATATGTCATAATGAACAGTCAACACTTCGTTTTCACATCACAGTTGAATGCAGCACATTTCCATGATTCCTGGAAATACCTGTGCTAAATGATTGGTCTGCAGGTACCACCTGGTGCTCCCTATACCGACAAGGACACAAGCAAAACACAAAACTTTGGATCGATCAGTCAGGAGGAATGAAGAAAGAACAAAGAGTCCTTGATCACCATTATCGGGGGTGGTCTTGCTTTTGCCTCTCCATTGTAGCTGTTATCACTTTCATTTGCACCAAAGCAGGTGAAATAAATTTGGATAATTAACAATCTTATGGCCCAGAAATCACACATGAGCTTGTTAACCAGGACTCACTTATGAAAGCACTGAGCAACGTGTGATTTATGTTCAGGATATGACGTACAGAATATGAATCCAGTGAAAAAAAAAAGCTCATGGACGAACCTCACCTATCTTACCTGTCCATTTGTGTAGAGATGAGTTTTCCTTCCAATGACGCCAACATAAACTGACGTGGATTCATCTACAAACATTCAAACTTTTATTTGTTTTTTATACAACAATGTAAATATAAATGTAAATAAAAAGTGAGAGCGTGTTCCTGTGTGAGAAATAAGTCACAGAGCTGCAGAAAGCTGCAACACTTCAGGGTTGTTTTGAGTCTATATTCAATCGAAGCCTTCTCGTATTCATTCTTAGCGAACAAACTGAGGATATGATGAGGTGGACAGTTCTCCCACTCAGATATTTGAGACATTTCATCATTCTGACGCTGAGTAAGAGTTTAAAATGTGACACGTGTGACTCACTCAACCTCAGTTAATTTGTGATGATTACACATTCTGCTGTTTGTCTTTTGGAAGATATGAAACTTCTGGAGTTTTGTAATGTTTCCCCTGACCCGTCCAGACACATTAGGAAGTTCAGCTTGCTAAAAGTTCAGGCTATTATGTCAGTGTGTAACTTCTGTTTTTTTGTGTTTCCTTCCTTCATTTGTGACTGCAAGAGTTCAATGTACTGCGCTTTTAAAAAACAAACACATTGAAATGGACACAGTACAAGAAAGTATGCTGCAGGATGATGGAAATGACTTGAGTGTATTACAGGTAATTACCTGTAATGTTATAACAGCTCATTTATAATTACTTCTTTGTAGTATGTAATTTTCTTCCTTTAATTCACGCACAGAAAAGGTTTCATGTTTTAGTAAGAACACCAAAAGGCTGAATATGAAACATTTTTTCTTGTTTATCACTGGATGGTGTGTTTTTTTGCTCCTTAAATTAATCAAAGCATGAAATAAATATCTACATCAACCTTTTTTTTTTATGTATATTCATGACTTCTAACCGACATGATCTAAGTTATAACTTACTCAGCTTTCATAAAGAGACTTGTATTACTCAACTCCCCCCGCCTCCGCCCTGACATTATATCTGGTTACTGATATGAACTGCTGCTGGAAGGAGTGGGGAGGGGGGCCGTCAGGGTGGAGGTACTGCAATGAAAACAACCAGGCAGTGATCCATAAGGAAATTAGATTAGGAAATATTATATACTAGCTGGAATATAAAGGGAAGGACAACAGTAGGGAGACAAATTAATACCCTTAATTCCTTGATGACTTTTCCTGGAATTTGGAGTGGAGGGGGGCAGGAAGGAGATAAGAGGAGTCTGGTATCAGACCACTGCAACTCCTCCTCAATCAAATCTGGGCCAGCTCAATCTCTCTGCTGTTGTGTGGGGAAGAAGTGTCGTTCACTTCTGACTTTGGTAAATCTGTGCCAATACATCCACGATAGAAACACTTGTTGCGGGAATTTTTTAGTCCGATGGCGTGCTGCACATTGTATTGCATGTTAAAGCACAAGTACTCTGCTGTATCTTCACACTGGTAGATTCAAAGAGGCTGCAACCCGCAGCTAAAGCAGAGGTCTGCTGATGATGTGGTGAGCACAGATGGTGATGATTGGTAAGGGGAGTACCAATAACTGATGAACACCAAGGACAACAAAAACAGGTGCAGAAGTTGCACAGCCATGGAAAGTTACAATTTTGGGTGGCAAAGCAGCTCGTGGCCAGGAGACAAGAGAGGCCTCGAGGATATATAAGCAGGCGTTTTAAGAGATGTTAGTCGGTGTGTATTCAGACACCGGGGTCCGATCCACTCAGCTGTTTGTTCAGATATTTGCTGTATTTTGAATAAAATTCATCCACATCAGACCTTGAAGACTGAGACCTTTGGAAGACATTAGTTGCTGATTTTTGAGACTATTTTGTTCATGCTGGGCACCGCTACCTGTCCATTTCTGGTCCAAGGTCAGGCAGTTTGTCCGCCCCGACACACTGCTCTCTAAGTGTGACACACTGATTAAATTGTTTTGATTTAATGTTTCAGGCATATGAATGACTTAAATGACATCAAATTTGACCTACTCAGGTTGGACGTCTGCCGGGTTCTGAGGATTCACAAGTTAGATTTGATCTCTTTTGTCACACGACCAGAACAATGTGTGCACACGCAGAAAATGTACTTAAAATCTAAATGTGTTTTTCCGGTGTTACTGCTGAAATGGATTAAAATTAATTAAAAGGAATCGAACTGACTATCTGCTGCGAGCTATTTCAAATCAAATGAGTTTAATGACGGCGACAAAGTGATCTCATCGTTTAGAGAGATTAAATTTAATTGAATCCAAAAATTTGTGTTGGTATTAAACTCCTGAACTTTTAAAGCTCGCCTGTCTGTGGCTCAGGCTGCAGTTGGCTGGATTTTCAGGATAAAAATGATACCTGACAGTGATGATTACATGCTGCACAATCTGTTCTGCTCTGTTGTGGTCAAAGCTTTACACTTTTAATAGTTAACATTTCAACCAGCCAAAAATGCAGCACAGAATGAAGGTGATGGTTGCCAGATCACAGCAGAGTATCCCCCGCATTCCAAGCCTTCACCCTTAATTATGAATAAACATTTTCCTCACTCCGGAAACACAGCTGGCAGTAAGGTCCAGACATACCGCAGTGTGGCCATGTGGGAAGTGTTACATTAAATTAAATAAATACACTTAGATGAACTTACAGCCACATCGCAGTGTGTTTTGAACTATTCACTGCCCAAGTGGACTTCCAGTAAATGTCAGTGACTTCAAGTAAATGACGTCATAGGATCTAAACTGGTGCGTTCGTGGTGTGATGGGATTTCCCGGAAATTTTTGTCTTCAGTGACCGTTGGAAATTTCAGTGAGTCAGACCCTGAGCGCTCTCTCTCTCTCTCTCTCTCTCTCTGTTTTGCTTTATAGCCATTTTACTTTCAATTTCAGTCAAACCTCCTGACCGACAGTCGGATTGACACGCTCTTCCATCACGGGACATCTCCATCTGCTGAGCAGCTAATCGGGAGACACCATGTTTGCTCATTTTTGTGTATTTGTGGCTGTTTATTTGGCCAATTTTCTGCTCGACTTCCAAGTGTCCGCCTGCAGTGAGTTTTCTCGTTTTTCTGTCTTCTTTCAGTCTCTTATGTGCTTTCCATTTGTATTTTTGGACGGATGTCATGTCCTCAGGTTGTTGGTTTTTGTTGTTGTTGTTGTTGTTGTTGTTGTTGTTGTTGTTGCAGCCAATCAGTATTTGCTCTGATAGGAGCCTTCCTCTTTCATTTGTTTGCCAAATGAACTTCTTCTATCCTTTATGGTTTTAGATTATGAAGTAGACAAATGTCCAAACCACCTGTTGTCTTTATTCCCTGCGTTTTCTTTAAAAAAAAAAAAAAAAAGTAATTTATTGTTGTTTATTAAATCCAAACAGAACAAACGTGAAGTCTGATCAGATCAGAACATTTTCAGTGTAGATGAATATAACAGTTTCTTAATCCCAGTGAGCCAAAGCTGGTTGGTGACTCCAATCAGTTTGAAAGGTTAAAAAAGTGACAGTGATTACTTTGAACCCACCAAATCTCAAGCAATAGATCTATAACCAATAACTTTATTTACTGGTTTAAAATTAGCACACTGATTATAAAAAGGTGACTGCGTAATGTGAAATGAAATACATATTGGGGAGAGATTCTTTAAGATACATTGAATGAACCGTATGAAATGATTGTCATGCTTTCATAGAGTGTGATATTGCTAATTTAGCATCAAACGGTTTAAATCACAGTCTTTACCGTCTTGTGTTCCAGATTACACCTGTGCAGACAGACCTGTATTCACTCCATCACACCTGGTAGTGAAGTATCAGGACCCCAGCTCGGTCACGTGCGCCGTCTGCCCGTCTTGTCAAAGCCTTTTCAGTTTGGAAAGAGCTCTGGGAAGCCATACAACAAATGGAAGCACGCTTGAATGGACAGTTAAAAATATGACTGAATGGGACCCAAAGACCACCTGCTATTATACTAATTCTGAGGATGTCCAGTGTTGCACACTCCTGCAGATAACTGTGTACAGTAAGTCAACTTGCTGAACAAAATTCTTACACTAAACAATGCAAGTTATGGATTTCTTTATTTGATCTCTTAGATGCATATTTAACAGGATTTATTCTTTGATTTATACTTTGTTTGTCAGCTTGTCTCTTTTACCTTGTCTCCACAGGTCCTCCAGACAACGCGTTCATCAGCTTTGTTAATCACTCTGGGCCGATGTCTGAGGGTCGTCCCTACACTCTGCAGTGTGAAGTACAGAACGTAGCTCCTGTTAAAAACCTCATTGTGACCTTCTACAAAGGACAAACACCACTGGGTAAACGACAGTCCAACAACACAAATAAGAAACCAGTGGGTGAGACTTTCACTCTGGACATCAGGCCCAGTAAAGAAGACAGTGGAGTCCAGTACTGGTGTGAAGCCAAGCTGGAGCTGGGACCTGAAGGACCAAAACCACCTCCAGTGGTGGAGTCACAAAGAGTTTCTGCCACAGTCCACTGTGAGTCTGTCAACAAACTCAACACACAATTTTTCTGTTCTCCATTTGGCCAAGAAGTAAAATTTGTCATAACTTCTGTGACAAAACAACCAAGTCCTTTAAAAACAACTCAGTCATTCTATCATGTAGACTTGTTTTGACTCTTTTTAAGTATTTTTGACAGTTGCTGCTGCAGCTCCAATTAATATTTCATATATGGATTATAAGATGGCAGGTTACTGATTAGCAGTTAGCTGGTGAATTCAGTGGAGCACCCGATTGAGTGAAGACAGTAAATATCTGACTCTGTCATTGGCAGTTGGTCAGAAACACAACTCCAAATCAATGATGAACTTAATGTGTACTGGTTGTGTAGATGGATAATTGTGCGCTAACACTGCTTCCCCTGCTGTTCAGTGACAACAAAGTTAGTTATTGCTCATGTTAATGTGCTTCCGTTCACAACTTGGGTTCACTCAGAAATATCTCACCAGCTGCTGGATGGATTGCTATGAAATTTTGGAAAGACCTTTGTGGTCCCCAGAGGACAGAGCATACTGACTCTGGCTCCGGATAACTTGGGTTCTTGGGTGGTCCATACACATTCCCTGATGCTAACTCAAGGCACCAAGATGCTAAAACGATTATAACCTGTGACACTGACACTCATAACAGTAACTCCTAACTGTGTTGGGGGAGCTACTTGGGAAGTAAAGCTTTGCCAATTGGATCTTTGTTGTAAAATGCTCATCTGATGAGAAATCATATCAAAATATAATAATAATATACATTTTATTTATTACACGCTTTTAACAGTGCTCAAAAATGCTTTACAGGAGGCAATCAATAACAGTAGAATACATACAGAATGGATAAAAAGACAATTACAACATTACAATAATGTCAAAAAGTCAGATACCATCAAAGAATTCCTCTCAAATTAGTTCATTGTCAAAAGTAACCTACTTGTTTACTGGTGATACATAGATCAGAAAACTGAAAATTAAGCCACTATTCATGGGAAAGTACAGAAACATCAACTTGGTTTTTTTTTCCAGTAGAGGAATTGTTTAAGTGCACCCATGGTGACTCTTCCTCAGGATGGGGAAATCTGTGCTCAATGACGTTTTAGCTGTGTGACTGTTGTGCAAGGTCCCATCCTTGGCTTTTGCACAAAATCCAAGTGTGTGGCAATGGTCAGGAGGAAAGGAAGAGAAGCAGTCAAAGATCACATTACAATAGATAATAATAAAAGTTTTATTTCATTGGTGAAATAAAACTTTTTTTTAAATCCTTTCTTCCCTTTAATGACCAAAAATTAACTACACAAAGTGACCAAAATGTAACTTGAAATTGAAAGTGAAGGATAATACCACGTTAGGGAAAGCACTGTGAAGGAAATATGGTACTTTCCACAACTGCTCTTACAACACACTGTTGATGGATGCAATGTTTTTTTGTTTGTTTTTTTAATTTTCCTTCTTTTATTGTTGTATTTCTTCCTCACACAGATAAGCCTCAGCTAGAGGTGCCGTCACATCCAGGTGTGATCACTGTGACAGAAGGGGAGGCTTTAGAGCTGAGCTGTACGTCTGTGGGAGACCCCGTCCCCTCGTACACCTGGAGCACCCCGCCAGCCATTTCTCCCCAAAATAACATCAGCAATATCACTATCAAATCTGTTGGATCTGAGCATGCAGGGGAATACACCTGTGTCGTCAGCAACAATGAGGGAGCAGTCACTGTGACGTATAGTGTGATTGTCAATGGTGAGTTTTAAGTTTTGTCATGTCCACTCAGCGTTATCGGAAAGTTATACAACTTAAAAATTTATAAAAAATTGGTTTCAGTACAGCTTTCTCACAAGTACTATGAACTGACTCTTACTCATGTGGTATAAAGAAGGAAGTTCATTGACATTTAATGCTCTCTCTTCCCTTTTTTTTTTTACCCCCCCCCCAACCCCCATTCTCTGCAGTGAGCATCATCATGTACATACTTGCAGCATTATTAGGTGTGATTCTGCTTCTTGTCATATTGTCAATAGCATACTGCCACTACTACAAAAACAACCGAATGGGACGGTACAATCTGAAGGAAGTCCTTTGTATGCACACGCAACACATCGCCTTGCCAGTGAAAGACTAAATCTGTGTGAAAGTTTTAAACATGTCCGGATAAGCTGGGGAAGTTGCTTTGTGAGAAACTGTGGAGGTTAAAGCGCCAGATTACGCCAAATTACAGATGATAAACAGGTTTATTCTTTAACTCATGTTATACTGTATACGAGGGCTGGTAGATAGTTTCCTCATCTGTACCTCTGTTACTGTGCTTTGTGTTCTTGACCTGTCACTTAAATCACACTGACACATCTACAGAAAATGTATATTAATGTTCATTTTATTGCTGTAGTGTGTAATTTGGATGAAAGAGTATGATGAGAGTATGATGTAATGATAGTGGGTGAAGATGACTAAGTATATTTAAACATTTTTTATGTTAAGATATGATATGATATGATATGATATGATATGATACGTGAGACTTAAGGATGAAAGCAGTTAAGATGTTTTTTGCAATTATTTAGATAGTAAAGTACAACACTGTTTAGAAAAAAAACATGTATAAGAATACGTCTCACTACTGGTATTGTGTGAAATTTCCCACAGCTGCTACTTAACCAACGAAAACTTCAACCAGATCTCACAGTAACCCACATCAGCAATTCCTGTGCGCGTGCTTGATATGTGGGTGTGGGTGTGTACGTGTGTGTACTTGTGGCTTTGTTACAATGACTCTTCACAAGCAAATGCTGTTTCAGTAGATCAGTAAGGTGATATAAGCTGTTTTACGTTTTTTTTTAAAGGCATGAATAAATGGTGTCATTAAATGGTGCATCAGTACGTTTAAAAAATGACTAACTTTTTATCTTGTAAATATGTTCAGGTAAAATATTAGTCATAAACTGGTTTTATTTTAGTCATCCCGACCTTTTAACATAAAAGAGTTCATTGTAAAATTTGGCAGTGTGGCAAAACAGACTGTATGAGTAATGCATTGAAAGAGCTACTCTCTGTGATAATTACAGTTTTCCTGTTTATGAGATTCCTCATTGCTAGTAGATAGAACTATGGATCTCTCAGGCTCCAACAGGAAAGTGTAGGGGCTGTTTAGGGCGGACCTAATGACTAAATCCCAGGAATGTTTCACTCCCCCTGCCCTTCTCCTCTCCTTCCTCCTTCCCTTACAGGAAGAAATGTATATGGTAAAGAAGAGGCCAGTTCATTTCATCACTGAATACTGAAAATAGATGAATTATTGATCATTTATTCCACTGATGAAATCTAAGCTAATCTTCATCCATACTATCCCAGTACTTTTCATTTGATTATCTTCAAGTTTTACAATAGACCTGCTTCATCCTGTGGTGTGGTGTGGTGGGTAACGTTGCATCACTGCAAGAAGGTTCTGGGTTCAATTCCCTGGCCTGGGGGGCTTCACACAGTATGTTTAGGCTATTCAGTGATGCCTTTAGGCATGAATGTGAGTGTGAATGGTTGTTGGTTGCTGTATTTCTCTGTATGTTGGCCCTGCAACAGACTACCAACCTGTTGAGGGTTTACTCCCCAATGTCAGCTGGAACCGCATTGACCCCTGTGACCCTTTTGGGTAAGCGGTGCAGATAATGACATGAGATTAACCACATTTCTCATCGTATAAGGAATTCATTTTCCTCTTCCTGCCAATTTAATTTATTTCTAGTTAGATTGAAATAGGAGCAGGCCCACTGTGCATGTCCCTCTCTGGAGGTGTATATACACAACCCTTCGACTGATAATTAATGACAGGTCAGACTATTATTGAATATCATGGTCCCATCTACAGAAACCACATTAACACTCTGCAACAATTGCAGAGGAAACACCTGTACATCCGGCCTGCAACTCTTTCCTCACTCTTCTGTGCTGGCAAAAGGTCATTCTTAATATCACATAAATATGTGGTGTTGAAAACATGGCAGCGTGATTGTGTACAGAGGCTTATATTTGGATTATTCGTGTTCATTTCCCCCCCTTTAATTTCTCCTAAAAGGGTCATTTTACAATTTTTCGAGCTGTGAATGATACTCTGAATACCATTGTGATACTTAGTCTTTTGGATATAGCTAATATTTGAGATACATCATCGATAGACTTAAATGTAGGTGAAAGCCATTTCTTTCCAGTAACCTTTTTACTGTTGATGAGCCACAGTCAGAACGCAGCATCAGCAGTTTTCATTAGAGCTACTTCCTATTAAAGGAGAAGTTGCTTTGAAAAGCTACACAGATCATGGAAAACCACCCCTCCAATTTCCCCCTCCTCACAAATTCAGGTTTAATTCCTGACTGAATGATGATAGTAAGCTACATATTTATTTATCTACATGTTTAAGTCCAGTATCTCTCTGGATTTGTTGTGACTCTTTCTTTCTGTTGTAAGGAATTAAATCAGTTAACAAGAGATACAGCAGCAAGGGGCACAGAGAAAAACTGCTTCCAGACAGTGTATGTGTGTGTGTGTGTGTGTGTGTTAAAGCCGTACCAGATTAACATGTTTCCTTTGGAGCCCATTTAAAGAAATCATTGCCTAACTAATCACACCTCATAGTCCTCATGCAGCTACCTATGGGATTTTCACTATGACTTTTTAAAAATGGTAAAGGAATGACTTATATTTGATGTACATTTGGTTTTCTACTCAGTTTGCCAGTTTTTTTCGAGCTCAGGAATAAAACATACCTTTATATTAGATCAATAAAGATCAATAAACAGGACCACTGACGATCAAAAACGATCATACAGTCAAGCCAACAATAACTTCCTCATGAAATAAGGATTTACTGCTCATTCATTTTAACCTACAAACTGTGTGTCTCTGTAGGTGTCTTATTATATCTCAGTCCTGAGTGAACCGTCTAAACATTAAAAAATAAAATTGCCGTGTCCCGATTGACGGCGTTGTTATTTTGTAAATGTAATATTTAATATATATTTGGTGTTATATAATGTAAAAAGGGTCGGCATCATATAAGCTACGACTTCTGCCAACACCTTTGTGGTTCATTCATTTTTATGTACAGCTTTACTGTAATGCATTTATGTTTAATCAACCAATGAACCAAAATAAACTACTAAACTACACTAGAAAAAAAAAAAAAAAAACTACAAACAAAACAAAGCGCCCCGGCACTTCCCGATGACGTATGGTCGGTGGGATTCCGGCGCGCGCGCGCGCGCGCGCAGCTGCGAGGATTTAAATCTAACAGCCGGTGACGGTTGGAGTCGCTGAGAGGATTAAAAGTAAAATAAACTACAACAACGGTCCTCTGCAGCAGTTCCCTCCAGTTTTCCAGTTTTCCATTTTTTTCTGTGACTGATAGTGAAGAAGAGAGAGGGACAAAAAAAAAAAAAAAAAGAACCAGTACCGGGGAACAGAGACGGTCAGAGGCCGGAGGGATGAGCACCGGGCCGGGGGTTGATTACAGCGCCTGGGATCACATCGACGTGTCGGACGACGAAGACGTCGCCTGTCCGTTCGTCGACACACCGAGCTTGTTCCGGATGAGACACCGGGTCAGCAGAGAAACGTGTTGTAGCCGTGATGTTTGGAGTCTTAAGCCTGGTTAGTCTGATCACTTAGAGGTGTCCATGATATTTAATCAAACCACCGACAGACCTTAAACCTGGATGTTGTAGCCACCTGCTAGCGAGCTATAAAATTAAAAATGATCAAATAAAATATCATGTGGTCCCAATAATTGTTTAACACTAGACAAGTTTTAGTTAACAGCTAGCAAATCTTTTGGATATTAATGAGTCTAGTTAAACATCTTCCAATATTTGTGGTCTAATGCAAATAGTAGAAAACCATTTTTCACAACAGTAATCATGTGACTTGGATATAAACTCCTAATCTCCTAATCTAGTTTATTCCTTATCTTGGAAATTAGTGTTTGGCCAAAAAAAACTGCTATTTAAGGTCCATTTAAAAGCTTCTTTTTTATTTTCCTTCATCTCACAGTCTCTCTGCTGCATATCAGATTGTGTCATGCAGTAGAAAGCTTTGGAAAAATCTAGCACATGGATCTAGAGATGAGATTTGATAGCTTGCCAAATAAATACAACTGAAAAGTTTATTTTACAGCCATGAAATTGATTGTTATGCTTTGGCAATCTAAGGGATCCTCATCAAACACACTTGTATAAGTATTGCAGCTATAAAATAAAATATGTCTGTGTGTGTGTATAGAGAGAGTAAAAACAATGGTCAAGCTCTGTTTGTCTATCTGGATAATGAGCTTAACTTGTTGCTTCCCTGCCGTCACATGACTTGCTCAGGTCAATTCTTGACTGGCTTGTGGTCTCCACTTTACCCTTGGTTTTTAATCTTTTCATCCCGGTGTTTCTTACATGTGCTATCTTCGAAGAATCAAAGCGCCTCCAGATGTGGGGAAGGCATTTTTAAAAATGCTTTGGGCTTGTTTCATGGCTCATGTCAGCTTGGAAATGTGCAATTTACATCCACTTTGTGTTTTAGAAACAATTTTCATTCGAATCTGAACTGTATGTCTCTGTAGCCAGACACAAGCCATAACACTTTACATCTACGTGTTATTTCAGCTCTTTTTTCCACATCAAACACTGGTTTAATATAGCATTTAGATAAAATAGTCTTCATGTTGAAAAAGGTAGCTTTCAAGTAGTTCCTTCAGTCTCACCTCCACTTTTACTTTGTATGCAGTTGGTCCAATTTACCATCTTTTTCCCCCACCTGACCTCCTTCAGTGTTCACCCCGTATTCTCCATTTAATTTATCATCAACGTTTATGTATTTGTTTTTCACTCTGCCTTACTACAACAGGTACGGCTAGAGAAAATGGCTGATTTTCAGCAAAGAGGAGATCTGGAGAACAACTTTGCTGAATGCAAAAGTTTGCTAGAGAAAGCCCAGGGACGACTTAAAGAACTAGAAGAAGTAAAAAAGGAAGGAGAGGAGGATGAACAGAGGGAGGCTGAGCTAAAGAAAGTTCAGGCCGAGGTGAGAAAACTGAAGAAGGATGAAAAAACATTTGAGACAATGATTGAACAATACCACAGAGAGGAAAAGAAACTGCCCTGGAATGTTGATACTATCAGCAAAGAAGGTTTCAGCAAGGTAAGGCATCACAGGCTTGTAGAAGTTGCAAGATTTAGTGTAACTTGTGAGTATGCTCAATTTACATTCTCTTAATCTTGTTTTCTAGAGTGTACTCAACATCAAACGTGTGGAAACAGAGGAGGAAAAGGTGGAGAAGCAAAAGACCTTTGTGCAGAAATATACAAAGGAAATCAAACACTTTGGTATGCTTCAGTCTTCAGTGATGAAACTTATGTTCTTTTTTTGAGGGGTTTTTTTTTTTTTTTCATTCCCCTCAAATTGTCCTTTTCCTATAAACCAAAAAGAGGAAGACCACCATCTGTAAACCACTTTAAACTTCAACATCCTAGGTTTGTCTCTTGAATAGTGTTGATAGATTTTACACTTTTTAGAAAGTAACAGTGGGAGATTTAGGATTCAATTTGTAAAGAAATTATTTCATGTTTGTTAACTCTATTTGTGACAAATGGTGAATTTAACTGGTCTTAGATCTTTAGACCTCTATAGATAAGTCTTATACATGCAAATTGATATGTTTGAACATTTGGGGATTTTAAAAGGTCTACGTTGGGCAATTCATTATTTCACTTCCATATAGTTAGAGGAACCAAAATTGACGGATGCAAAAAAAAAAAAAAAAAAGGGTTAAAATTTAAACTAGTATGACCTCCTGTGTAAAGTAGGTTTAACGTACTAAATTTACCCCTGAACTCTGAGTTGACTCAATCCGAGATGGGGGGAACTCTCTGGAGTCAGATGATCAGAGTTCCATGAGCTAACTCCAAACCTAAACTAAACCTTTGTACAACCTTTATTCAACAAACTTCTCAGTCCAAAGTCCTTCCAGCTGCACTTCTGTCGTACTCACTCTGAAAAATTCACAAAAGCTCAAATTTATTAGAGCTATGATAGGAATTTCCCATCAAGTACGGCCAAGATAAACTGAGAAATGTTTCTTCTAAGATGTCTAAAGCTTTGAATGTTTTTTTTGTATTTATTTTACTGTAATTATTACAGTAATGTATGTATGACAATCCCACCATTGTCTTGGTGATTTACTGTGATGTAAGGACAGAAAGTAAACCTAGACTGTCCTGCATGTGTAATAATTGTATTTAAGAACCAAGGTTGCCTTTTCTGTTCTCATACTTGATGATGGGTTCATTATTAAATAGTGTTCTTAGGTAATAAGCTCATACAATCTTTGCCATGTTTTTATTAATGATGATATGAATGCAGAAATTTGGTGTCAGCTTCACTGGCTTCAACAGGAGAAGAGAAACTTCCAACTAACTAGAGCTAAATCAAGAGCATTTTTTTGTGTTCAGGTGTGGTCAGAGTGGATTTTTCCTGTGGGAATACACTCGCCTGGTGTACAGGGAAAGTAGACAGGAAATACTTTTTGTGGATTTGTAAACATGCTGCAAGGACTGCCTATCCTGTAGATAACTGCTTTCACATGATGAAAGTTATACAGCATCGTGTCAGTTACTTATCTGTGATGCTAAAATTATATGGAAATTGGAGAGCCTCACTGTCTCCCCTGTCTGGGATCATTTATGCATGTGTAAAATAAACTGGACAGGACCAATTCACATCTGGTAGCAAAAGAATCCTACCCTGAATGTGGAGTAAATGTTTGGTTCCAGGTTGTAGCTCAAGTGTTCTTTAAAAGGTGTGCTTTTTAAACCAAGCTGAGATAACCAAGTGACATTGCTGCTTTATAGCCACAGAAGGCACGATAATGCACATTATACACCACTTTTCACAGGTTTGGCCTCCCAGTGACAAGTAATCTGGCCAAGTTTAGCCCCATCTCAAAATGTTGAGCCCGTGGAAATTATGTTTTACGACCTATTTCTTTTTTCAGTCTTCTCATTTTTAGTATGACAGTGAAATAGTCAGCATGCCAAATCCCCTTTTTGAAAAGGGAACAAGGCAGTTTTTTAGCTGTCACCTAGCAAATGTTTACATGACTAATGGCATATGATTATACTTCAGGCATCATGTTGGGGGAAAAAAAACAAAAACAAAACCTCAAGACGTTTCACGTCAGTTGAAGGCAACATTTAGCTTGATGTGTTTCTGTGTGTATAACAGGTATGTTGCGACGTTGGGATGACAGTCAGAAGTATCTGTCAGACCAACCACATCTGGTGTGTGAAGAAACAGCAAACTGCCTTGTTGTCATCTGTATTGACTTTGAGATAGATGAGGTGAGTGGAGTGAGAAAATTGTCTGCATGCTGTGGTTAAAAATGTCTCATTTAACCTGGCAAAGCCTCGTAAACTCTGTCTGTTTGTAGAAACATGCACTGATGGAGCAGGTGGCGCACCAGGCCATCGTCATGCAGTTCATCTTGGATTTGGCTCAGACGCTGCAGGTTGATCCAAGAGGCTGCTTCAGACAATTCTTCTCAAAGATCAAGGTCTGTAAGTGAAAAGTGTGTCTGTGTGCTCACTTTGGGGATTTAGTTTTATCCTTGTTCAGTCTTTTTTTGTTGTAAATTTGATTGAGTTCAAAAAGAAAAAAAAATATACAGGAGAACAGCGCAGGGTAACCCCACCCCAACAGTTGGTCAAAGCCAAAAAAATCAAAAATAAATAAAATCATGTGACATGTAAATTCTCATACAAACCAAAAGGACAGACTCCCGGCTTCTTTGTCCTGACGAAGTTTTGGTTAACAATGAAATCAAGATGGTAAACTTTAGAGGAAATGGTGGAGAGACTGAGCAGTTGGGGGCTTGTACTAACGCAAACTCTCACCCTGGACTGAAATGGTTTTGGGTTTACTTTACTACTTTACTTTGGGATTAGGGCAGAAACAATTCCCAGGAAAAAAGACCATTAGAGGTTGAGCACAGGGTCTTTTAGGAAAGTAAATGCCCAGAATCTGGAATTGGACCAACACCCCCCAAAAAGTTGAAATATGTCTTCATATCTGAATGGCACAGTGTATACAGGCAGGAAGACATGATTTATGTTGTGGAAAATATCAGAAGTGATGTTCAGCCTGTGAAGAAACTGTTGCATATATATGATAAAAATAATCATGCATATAACCAACTGATAGCCTTCTTTGATATTTATTTCTCAATTTTTTTAAATTTTTTTTTTCCTGTTTACATCAAAAGTTTTGCAGGTAGAAATCAGAGTTGTTACAGAGAGGTCTGAGGAAAGTAACATGAGGAGATCTGAAATGTCTCCTTTCATATCTACCATGTCAGACTGCAGACAAGCCGTACCAAGATGCTTTCAACCACGAGCTGGAGCTGCTGAAGGAGCGGGTCCGCCGCTGTGCACAGATTCGTATGGAGGATGCCATGAAGGAGGTGGAGAGGGAGGAGAAGCAGAAAAGACTGGGCCCAGGTGGTTTAGACCCTGTAGAGGTCTATGAATCACTACCTAAGGTAACCACAAGTACACACGTGCATGTACACACACACACACACACACACACACACACCCTTCTGGAACATAATTGTTATAATTTGTTTATTTAAAATGTACAGTGGTGACTTCCTCCTCCGTTTTATTTATGAACAAATATCTGTTTCACCAAATTCATGAAATAAGACAATTTCAAACGTTAACACATTAAAATATAAACATATCAATTTATTCCACACAGAATGTGTTTACTGTTGTTGGACAGTTGCATTTCAATTAGAGGTCTTTAAATAACCAGGTCAAAAATCCTGGTAGGTGAGCTCCATCAAAGTCTGCTGCAGACTAAACTTCTTTATCTGAGTAATTAATTTTACACGTCTACGAAATGGGAGGTTTCCACAGCCAGCGTAACAGCAAGATTTAATGTAGCTTCACTCTGCAACTAAAAGAGCCTGCCTCACTCCTCACCCCTTGAGGCTGTGAGAGAGAACAACAGATGCATTAGTGAGTCTCTCATCTCTTCCAGTTTACACAGCTCATCAAATTCAACACTTTCCTCTGCTGTGTCACCTGAAGCTACAAGGCAGAAAAGGTCAATGCTGCAGGTGAACTTATGAATCAGTTATTGTGCTGTCCCGTTTTTAAAATGCATGTATGTTTATAGTGATACATAATATTGGTTTTATTCTATCCACCAAGGAGGTTGTTTTTTCATCTGTGTCTGTGAAGAATCACACAGAAGTTACTGAACCGATTTCACTGAACTTTGTGGAAGGATGGAGGGACGCTTTTGTACGATTGCATGGAGGATTTTCGACTACCAGCCAAGTGTATTTTAAAGATGTTTCTAACCTGGAGCAACAACTTTGTCTTGAATTTTTCCCTGATAAACCTGGAAAACTCAGAAAACATAAAAGCCGTCAGCCGTTTGTTTGTTTTGCTGCTGGTTTTAAAGACTGTACGCCTCTGACTCACCTGTCACACACAAGTATTTAGTCAGCATTTAAAAGCGTGTTCTTTTTTCCCCAATATCAGATCATTATTTGGAGATTTTGAAGTCAGTGTTTGCGGCTGTCTATTGATGCCAGAGAAGTCAATACACAGCTCAGCAGGATGGATTTTGCTCTATGGACAAGGCAAACAGCATTGTCTGCTTTCAATAAGCTTGCACACAGTTTCAGTGAAGTTGTTTGGTTTATTTCCAGTGATAATGATAAACATCAGAACAATAGAAGTGTGACTAAACCTAAGACAGGATAACGGTGAGCTGCATATTAGAGTGTTCATATGCATTTTAAACATGACATTGAAAGCATTTGTTTTCTACTTGGCTCATTCAGATCCAGTACTGACATACTGATTAGGCAGAGCTCATTTCACATGTTCACTACATCAGTTCTTTGACCATATTTGTTTTACAGGAAATACAAAGGAGCTTTGATGAGAAGAACATTCAGATGCTGCAGGAGGCCATCAACAAACTGCACCCTGAGGTGAGTATTTCTAAGTCACATCCACCTTGAAATTGGTATTTCCATTCAATAAAAATAACCTAATGAAGATGATACAGTGTTGGATTGGCACAAAATATATGGATGTATAAAATGGTGTCACTGTGTTTCTTTCTACAGGAAGGAAAATACCACCTAAAGAGGTGTATTGACTCTGGATTGTGGGTTCCAGATTCAGGAGAGGTGGGTGAGGAAGATGATGATGATGATGATGATGAGGAGGAGGAGGAGGAGGAGGATGAAGACTAAAAATCTAAAGAAAAAACTGTCCAAAATTTTATGTTAACGTCTCTGCTGACATCAGTTGAACTGACTGACTCGTTTTTCCCCCTCACTTCGACCCACATTGCCACTTTAAGATTAAGATTTCTTTTTGTGTCTGTTTGTAGCAGCTTCGTCTACAAATGTCTCTGACTTTACATGAAGTACTTTGTAGTGTATTGTTACTGGTTTTCTAGTCAAAACTGGAATGGGAGCACCCTCAGTCACACATTGTATTATTTATCGACAGTTACTGACTAAACGTCATGCGATACAGCTGTTCTGAATCTTTATCATCTTTTAAAAAGTTCTCTCAAAAGATTCTTCAAAAGCCATCACACCTTCTGATTTTAATTTTTTTTTTCTGTACTTATCTTTGATGAAGGCAAAATTAGACCAAAATATTAAATACACAGTTGGGTTTAAATTCTAAAAGTTGGTCTGTCCATATTTTTAGTTGTAAAATTGTAGATCGGTCTCCACACTTCTGTGAGGGAAGAATTCTCCTGGCATCTCTCTAGTGTGGCGTCACAGCACCATCTCAAGTCCGTTTGAGGACAGGCAGCCCATAAACTCCGTCAGCTGCCTGTATGGTGAACAGTGATGGGGAAAAGTAAAAGCCCCACGATAATTTGTAAAAAATCAAAACAATCAACTGTTTTATTTTAGCGCTCAACCTGTAGATTCGTTTTAATAGGAAATTAAATGTGTTCAGACTTTTTGTCCATTTTAGATTTCTGGAATCTAAAGATGAAATTGTTGCTTTTGTTCAGTGTGTTTAGGGGAACTGTAACTTTAGTTGTGACTATCAGAAGTGTCTTCAACTAGAAAGTGAGTGTGGCTGGAAATAAAGGTGAAGTAAAGCTGTAGTTGTATGTGTCAGGTGATAAGTAACACAAAATTTGTGTCATAATCTGTCATATAACTGTCTTTTCTCAGTATTGATGTCAGCCTCAGAAATGTAGTTTTCTACAATAACAATCTTTTAGTTATTTCCTTGATTGAATTGGGGAGTTTTTAGTTTATAACGCATCATACAGTTGAGGAAAAGCCAGTAACATTCGATCTGGGCCAAAGTGACAACTTTGGATCTTTACAATCCAAAAACCAAAGATGTTCACACTTTTCTGTCTTTTGTATATGAAAACGGCTACGACGACGTAAACTTAAATAAATAAATCACAGAGCGAGGGAATACCACCAATCATTGTTTCCAAATAGATCTTTTGATGGTGCTGCTTTGTAATTTTAATAGTGTTTATGTGGAGGTTTGAAAACTAGTGTACATATTATTTTTATGTCGTGGGGTGGTGATAACTGTAAATGAGAATGGTTGTGTTGTAGAACAATAAACCAGACTTTGATTTTGAAACGGTTTCTGTGAATCCAGACTCATTTTCTTCTCTCGTTCGCTTGCATAATCATTTGCAGGGCTGCTCTCTCACCCTCCCTCTCCTTCATAATTAATTGGTGCGTTTGATTTAGTAGTCTGTGCAGGATTATTTATTTATTTACTTTTGTGGCCAAGCTTCTTTGTGCAGTCACTTTTGTAAATAGAAAACAATAAGCGCAGGCGCAGGTCATAAATCAAATCTCGATAATTTCTATAAAAGCCAGCGGGAGAGCAGCAGAACAGCTTCATGTAGAACTAACTGCTTGTGTGTGTTTTGGTTTTTTTTTTGTTTGGATGTCCTATGTGGGTCTTGTCGTCACTCAGCAGTCTGTTTCTCTCTTGATGTGTGAACAGTAAACTCATGAAGGTTCGATCTCTTAAGTGTTGACAATGAATGTTTATACTCTTGTAGCTCTGAGACGTTAATTGTCTAGTTTCTGACAAATGATCAATTACCTTCTTTTTCAACCAATAATGTCAATTATTAGAGAATGTCTGTAATCTGCCTTTTTTTTCTCCCCACAATTTTCTGACAGTTTTTTATTCACCAAAAGATGAATCAATGAACTGATTCATCAATAATGAAAATGTCTGTCACTTGCACTTGCAGAACAATTATTTTTCAATTGACAGAAAATTTTAATTGAACCATTGTAGTAATTAATTGTCTTGAAGGGAAATTTATATTAATATTTGCTGCTCTTTAATCCTTGAAAATGCTCAATATGGTGAACGGAATATATTTCTATATTTCTAAACATGGTGCAGCAGGTTCCCTGATTTTAAGGCTTAAAATGGATGAATGCAATATGTGTCCTTTGATGACTGAAAGAGGATGTAGTCAGTAGGAGAGAGAGTAAGAGGAGACATGGATCCTTATCGTGATTTTATTTATTTATTTATTTATTTTTATTTTAATATGAGCAGTGTGTGCCAAAAAGAGATCTGCTCTGTGTGTGGGTGAGTAAGATGGAGAGAACTGACGCCTGACTATTGAAGCAGAGAATCTGCGTGTGGCTGCCTGTAAGAGGAAAAACACAAAAGGCATTGCCAGAGGGGTGGGAAAAACAAACAAACAAACAAAAAAACAAAACAGGGGTACTGACGGAAAGAGGAGGAGCAGAGGCTGCTGTAATGGATTAATGGACACACTGTGCGTCTGTGCAGGGGAGGAGGAGGAGGAGGAGGAGGGAGGGAGGGGAAATGGGCTTCTCCACAGAGGCTGTGGTGGTGGAGGTGGTGGAGGTGGGGGGTGGCTGGGGGAGACCACTGTGGCAGGGGAGAGGAGAGTCAGGGAGGGAGGGAAGCTGGTGAAGCCGTGGATATTCACGGAGACGCCAAGTGTGTATGTATGTGTATGTGTGTTTTTTTCCTCTCTCTCTCTCTCTCTCTCTCACTCTCTCACTTTCTCTTGCTGTGGTGACACACTGCTGGTCTGCAGAGAGACAGAGGGGGAAGGAAGACAAGTGAAAGCAAGACGAGGCCCAGCCCATCTTGCCATTGATCTTGAGGCGATCAAGGTGAGTGTGTTTTTATTCTTACATGCTGCAGCCTGACTGTGGATGTGTACATATGTGTGTGTCTGACATATGTCTTGCAGTGCGCCTGCACACAGGCACACAATGGTGATATGTGCATGCTTTCTATGTCTGTGATTTTTTTATTTGTTTAATTTTTTTTCTGTACAATAATTTTGTCTGTTTTGTAACAGAAGGGCAGGCTGCCTGTGGAGCTGCATATTGATGCATTGCTGCTTGGTTTTATAAGCTGCTATCTGTAGTGGAGGTGGTACTGGTGGCAGCCATGGTGTGTGTGTGTGTGTGTGTGTGTGTGTGTGTGTGTCTCTCTGTGTGTATATGTTCTCACATTTCTCAATGTCTGTGCATATATATGTCACTGTGTCACTCTGCATTTGTTGATTTTGCTGCACAGACCTGTTTTGACTCCGTGAAGCTGTGCAGAGACGAGCGTGCAAGTCCATTCATTGAGTGGGTGTGTTCGTGCCGACCCTGGTAAAAATCACTATCTGTCTGTGTACCAGCTCAATCAGAAGCACTCTGATATGCTGAATTTGTCCTATCCGATGGAATTAGGTCAACTCGGACTACTCAGAGTAATTATATAACATCAGAGAGCTTTAGTATTGCAGTATCTTCCCAGAATTAGCCAAACTGGAGGTACAGCTCCTGCTGGGCTGCGACAGCCAAAATATTTTTGCCAGTTTCTGATTAATTTACATTTCAACTAGTCGTTCCTTTGGAATTGAGATTTTCATTCACGTTTCGTTTGTTTCCATGATCTTGTTCCCAAATATATCTCTCAGGTGGTTTCCATTACTGAAGGAGCACTGAAGGAGTATGTGTGGGTACAGGATTTCTTACGTTTGATGATACATGACTTCATTACATGAAAGCAGGGTGGTTAGTTACTCAACAAGGAGGGACAGATGACTCAGAAAAGATTTTGTTCCTGGTTGCACTGACTCTTCATGTCTGTTTTCTTACAGGGAATCTACACAAAAGAAGGAACACTGAGACTAATTTAAGGATGGATCCTGGAAACTCAAACCTGGAGTTTTGACATCTGGACATCTCTAATAAGTTTATTGTATTCAGTGCTTCTCCACATGCAGAATTTGGATCAATATGACCAAGCAGACAATGGGGAACTGATTTGAAATAGGAGAGACCTGGTGCAAATTCTCCCATAATCCTTCTGGATTTTGGATTCACTTTTGTTGGAAAATTTCATCCATGTGGGATCAGGTTTACGACTGGGAAATATCATGCGGACAGTACTCCAGGTTGGATGATTATTTTTCTTCGGCAGCATCATGAATTCTGAGCAGGATATCCCATTGGCTTGTGTAGCCAAAGGAAGACGACATGCAGACAGACTTATTTTCTCACAGAAACTTGTGGCTTACATTGAAATGGAGTGAGACTTCAGATTTTCCTCCCTTCCACCTTTGGCTTGTTAAAAGACAGCAGATCCAAACAAAGGCCACTAACCTCTCACTGAACCTGGAGCCTCTGATTGGCACATAAATGCACCTTTGCTGTTTGGCGGCAGGAGGACGATCGGTTTCAGCCTTCTGAGGTGCGGACAGAGCGCAAGCAAGGCGGTTGGCTGACTAAGACAGCTCCAATGGGGGCCGGATGTGACCCGGTCTGACCCTGGTTTGACCTTGCAGTGACCTTTGACTTCTCCGGTCCTGGCTCTCCACCTGCTCTGCTGCCTGGGTTCGGGAACGCTCCGCCCTGGGGCGCAGAACGAGCCAATCAGAATGAAGAAGAGCCGCAGCGTGCTGTCGGTGACTGGAGAAGAGGTGAGAGTATAAACAAACCTGCAAACTTTTATCAGTTGTGACGGGGAGAGTAGATTCCAGGCAGAGCAGACTGTAAACCTCGACTGTGTGTTTGTATGTTTTCTTGTCTGTCGGCCATGACGTACAGACCTCATGACTTTCACACATCCACACTTAAAGTCAGAGTGAACTGTTTGTCTGGTCTTCACCGCACTGAGGAAAAACTGTTCAGCCACTCACAGTCCCCCATGTAAATTTGTTATATTCATGTAAAGGAAGCGTCTTGGTTGAAGGACAAAACATCATGCATCATTCAACTGCTCTTATATCGATTACGCTGAGCAGGCATCCGTACACTTGTGAACATGTGTGTGCTGCATGTATGTGTATGTATGTGTGTGCGTCTGCGTGTGTGTGGATTTGACCATCTTTTCACATCTGGTCCGGACAGCATCAAACGAAGCATGGGAGCAACACGGCACTGTTGCCTAGCAACTGCTACCATTCCCCCAGTGTTTTGTTGCTACGGTGCTGCAGTGCAGATCAGCCTCCAAGAGCTGTCTGTGGAGGCCTTATCCCAGAGACACATACACACACACACATGAATGCATGTAGCTGAAAACACGCACAATCAGACATGCATGTAAAAACACACGCAGTGTTTTTGTGGATATTTCTTCACTCATCAGAATTTAAATCTGAAAAATCAACATGGTTTGATAAATGTGCTATAATGACAGCAGTGTGGTCTTAAGTTCTTTCATTTTTATCCGTGGATTTAAAACCTAATTCTATCATCGTCAAATACACAATACATTGTGTGTATCCTCTGAGAATGGATCTCTCTCACTCCAGTTTCTTGTTTGCCTCATTTGCCCTCTCTCCTGTCCCACAGGGCAACGACACTGACGTAACAGGTGCTGGGGAGAAGGCGGAGTCATCTCGCTACAGCCGATCCTACACATCCGGGGCCACGCTGGGGGCTGAGCTACGCAGGGGGAGGAGCAGAAGGCTCTCCTCTAGTCTCCAGGTATTGAAAGGAAGCTTGGAGGCATTAAGATGCTTTAGGGCAAAAATGACCTGTGGGCCTGTGTTGGCTGCCACCCTTACTGTTTGTGCCCTGTGTACAGTGTGTTTCCCCCAGGCGCCTCCAAAAATCTACAAACCTGTTCAGGGGCAGATTGAAGCCTTATGCCCTTTTAAATAGAGTGCAGCGTTTATTTTGCATGTTATAGGTAGTTTATATTACAGCTAACCTTATTATTGTGCTCTATTTTTCACTTTATCTTCTGTTATTTTTCTTAATCGCTGCACTAATTGCTTCATGTGCAGTGTAACAGTATGCAAGAGTAATGCAACACTGACAACATTGTATGCAGGCTTGGAACTGCACTAATCAATATTTATATATTAACAATGGATCAAAAGACTAAACGTGAATAGTGACAGGCCTACAGAGGATTTTAACTTTTCACTGCAGTCGTCTCGTTTTCACAGGCAGCTGGTTTTAACAGTACGTTGACTAGAGCAAACACCCTGCACACTATCTGTATTTACCTTAAGAGTTGGTGGAGACCAAAGCGAAGCTAAGAGAAGGGTGGTCATCACATGAATGATGTGTCAGTCTTGTGTTTACGTCTTGTTGTGCGCTTCCCGAAGTAACGTCACATCATCTGACAGAACAAACTGTTAACAAGTTACCCTCAAGTGGGCCAAAAAAAATAATAAAAAATGAAGGAAAGAAAATCAATTCATTCTGGATTAGGCGAGATTAAAAAGCTTCTATAAACGACTGAAAAATAATGGCTGACAGGAACTCCATCAAAATATCAATTGACTTCATAATTGAATATGTTTGAAAATGGGCAAATGTGAATAAAAAAAAACAAGCAGTGCATGATGAGGACCTTTTGAATAATAATTACCTGAAGCTGAGCAGTTGGAAGAGAGACTGAAGTGACCAGTATAATACAGACTTTACCACCCAACTCCACAGGTGCCCTGCTGGCTCCGTCCTCGAGATCGCACTCGGTCACCAGAGGTCCTGAGCAACGTGTCCCGTCCCACAACTCTCCCTCTCCGGATCCCACCACGTATCTCCATCACACAGGCAGATGTTGACAGGTTAACACACAGTCAAACTTTCTTTGGTCCTCCTGATGGCACCTTTAAGGTTCCTTTTCAGGGTGTTGGATTTCTCTCTTCTCCAATCCAGTTACGAAGCAGAAAACGGCGTGTCACCAGGTCACACCCCGCTGGGCTCCCAGAGTCCAGGCCTCACCCTGAACACCTCCTTCACCCAGGGCCAGAGAAGAGAGTCCTTCCTCTACCGCTCCGACTCAGACTACGACATGTCGCCCAAGACAGTCTCGCGCAACTCCTCCCTTGCCAGCGAAGGGTGAGACAGACTGAAAGAATGAGTGAGAAGGAGAGGGAGTATGTGTGTGCACTTAAATATCGTTCATTTCCAGCTAAATATTTATGTCACCCGTCTTTCCCTCTCTTTTCCCACTCTTGTTAACTGTTGTTCTTCTTAGGCACACAGGCGAGGACTTCATCGTCACACCTTTTGCTCAAGTGAGTTTCACCTTATGGATGAGTCATTTCTCTGGATAAATGGGGCATATAATATCCTGATATGACACTATGTGATGATTTAGGTACTGGCCAGTCTGCGATCAGTACGCAGCAACTTCACCATTCTTGCCAACGTCTCCACACCAACAGTCAAGTCAGTACCAATTACTGTTGTCCAGAAATGTCCCACTAATATATTCTGTTGTTTGTGTAAACATTCAGTTTACAACACAGTTCATGAATCAAACTCATGAATGTCTGCTTACAGCGAATGAGACCTTAAAGTGTCACGACTTATCTTTATTGTGTTTATTAGATGGACTCATGCATACATAAACACAAAATGCTGCCCGGAGGAGCAGGAAGGTGGATTTGGATTTTGACAGTAAATCCACATTATTGTTCCTGCCTGAGACTTTCCTAGATAAATAAAAGAAGTTAAATGTGCACCGTTTAGTTCCCAGAGTGAGAGACAGAAAGACAGAGACCTATGTTGTATGATCAAGGCACAAAGCCTTGATATGATAAACAAGGTAACCAGGCTGCTGCAAACTTGCTCCTCCTGCTTGCAGGAGATCTCCTCTGGGTGGATTGTGCGTCAGTCCCAGGGCGACGCTATCGGACCAGCAGTACCAGCAGCTCGCACTGGACACACTGGAGGAACTGGACTGGTGCTTGGACCAGCTGGAGACCATCCAGACACATCGCTCTGTCAGCGAAATGGCCTCCAACAAGGTATGTAAGGGAGACTGAAGCAGAGCTGTCAGTCATGCCTTGTCTAGAGAGTGATAAATTTAAGAGTTGCAATATTTCAAATGAATTGTTTATTGCAAGTTTTTTAATTGCTCTTCGTGGTGCTGTTCAACCTTCAAATATTTTTGACAAAACTTTTGAATGACAAATTTAAAGTAAAAAAAAATATGATAAAGATTTTTTGTAGCTAAAACCAAACACAAGTAGGACAGTAAGTTTTGCTCCAACCTTAAACTTTGTGACTTGATTAATCCGCCCAAAGAGATAGCGGTATGTAAAATCAAGTTGTAAATTCTTTCTCTGTTTCGTTTTCGTTCCCCAACAGTTTAAGAGGATGCTGAACAGAGAGCTGTCCCACCTGTCAGAGATGAGCCGCTCTGGTAACCAGGTGTCTGAATACATCTCCAGCACCTTCCTGGGTGAGCTGGACCGACCTGACTTCTGTCCAGAATTACTTGTTTGGAATTATTTTTGCCAAGTAAATTCTTCATTTATGTGTTTGTGTCTTCCCATCATCCTATAGACAAGCAGAATGAGATGGAAATTCCATCTCCGACCCTGAAAGACAAACCTATGAGTCACATCAGTGGAGTGAGGAAACTGTCTCACAGCTCCAGCCTTTCTAGCACTTCAATGCCTCGCTTCGGTGTTAATACAGACCACGAGGATGAACTTTCCAAGGTCTTGTTGTCTGTCTGATGCTCTCTGACTCATGTAGAATAAGTTACACAATCGCTGCTCAGACTTTGGTCGTTTGACTCTTTCCCAGCAGACGGTTTTATTCAGAAGCTTCTTTGTCTCTATCAGCGCAGAGAAAAGAGTCCCTTCCTTTAAAAACATAATAAAATATGGTAGATTAGGTTTTTCTATTTGTACTGACGTGGTCTCTCGTTACACATCGTGCAAACATTTGTTAGGTTCATGACTGCATCACATACAGAAGGAAAATCTCACTGAAGCTGTCTGCTTTTTACTGCTCGGCGCCTCATTGTTTAATTCTTTGCCGGTCTGTAGAGCCAAATGTTGGAAAGCTCATCAGATTAGACTGTTCTAGATACAAATATACACGATTTATGCTTTATCATAGTAAGTAATAGAGGCTGCAGATGTTCCCAGTGCACCCTGGACACCCCGTCACATACGCCGAATGATCGGGGTTATTTTTAGTGACATGAAAGGGATGTCTGCTGTGTGATCACTGCCGAAAAGGCACCAGGCATCAATGTCTGAAGTCTGAACCACTCCCAAATGCTGGGCTGGACTGGGAATCTGTTTATCTCCGTCAAACTGGGCGATAGTGACTACATGGTTTTGTTATTTTTGTTTTTAGAATGATACATTTTTCCACATTTTACCTTCATAACACTAAATATATATATTTCCTGAATTCATCAATCTATTATATTTCCTTACTTGTGTTGAATACTTCCAACATTTGTTCTCAATAATTTAGGGCCGTGATACACGATTGCTTTCAGAACCTGATACGCCCAAATCGCTGGGAGACCCAGAAGCTTGGTGTGTTCGGGCCGCTCTGTTTGAGCAGCTGCTCCTGGTTTTGTGGCTCAGCAGTTAACATATGTTCGTCATGTCTGTGCCGTTAACCAGGAGCTGGAGGATCTGGACAAGTGGAGCTTTAACGTATTCAGAGTAGCAGAATTCTCCAACAACAGACCCCTCAGCTGCATCATGTACGCCATTTTCCAGGTAAAACAAACAAGTGTGCGTGTGTGCGATCCTTCTCACCTGAAGGGTTTTGTGTGTTTGCTGCTTATGAGCACTGTGTATTCCTGGTGGAGTGTGTGTGTGTGTGTGTCTGTCTGTGAGGTTTTTTGGCTCCTATCCTCCATCGTCGTCCTCTTCCTCCTCAGGAGCGCGAGCTGTTGAAGACGTTCCGCATCCCGGTCGACACCTTCGTCACTTACGTGATGACCCTGGAGGACCATTACCATGGAAACGTGGCGTACCACAACAGCCTCCACGCTGCAGATGTCACCCAGTCCACACACGTCCTCCTCTCCACACCTGCTCTAGATGTATGTTCACACACACACACACACACACACTTGGAAATTGTTACAACTTCTCAAATTAGCCCCATTTCCCTTAAGTGATCTCAACAATAGTGACTTTCTCTAATATTTTCACTCAACATTGACTTTTTCTTTTATGATTTTAATTTCCTCACTATACCCTCACTTTTAAATACAGGGCTTGTAATGTGGAGTTGCCATATTTTTCAGCTTGGGTTAGTTTGTGCTTGGAAGTAGACAGATCTGGCCTCCCTCACATCTTTTGTAGAATAAAATTAACTGCAGTACAATAGAAATGTATCATCATACCAAATTTGTAAAATTATTCATGCACTAACCCAAGGCTCCGCCATAAATGTTTAAAGCCACATGGAAAAAGAATATGACAACCAAAGACGACTGTTAAGTCATTCAGGATGAAAAACCACATTAAATGGTGACGAGTAACATGAGCTGATGTTTATTTAGAAAAGAAATTGACGACAGGAGAAGAAAGAAGAACACAAAATTGAAACAAGACAGTCATCATCAACTCAAAAACTTGAGTACCAATTCTAAATGTAAGTCTGGCAGCAGACTGTTGAAACCAGGTAGTGGAAACACACAGAAACATGATTTCAGATGACAAACACATCATGAATAATCAAATTACAACACATTTGTATAGATCTTCACACATTCCACACGTTGGAGATAGCAATTATATAGTTATTAATCATTTTCACTGCAATAATGTATAATGGTACATTCACCATGCCAGATGTGACCTGAGGATGACATCGTCATCTGACAGTATTAAAACCTTCAGTCACAGTGTGTCAGCACCCCTCAGCTCATGTCTGCTTGTTGTGTTGCAATTCGTCTTGAACATTTTTGAAAAAGCATTGAATTACTTACTACCAAAAAAAAAAAAAGTAAAATTTCATTAACAGAAGTCTTGATAGTTTTTCTGGAGTAAAATATAACAATAATTCCAACAATAGTTAGTTACTAGTTGCATATATATAAAATATAAATTTATAGATTCATAAATACAAAAAAAAAGAAAAAATCACCCCAATTTTTTGTGGGAATTAAAGCCTAATGAAAGATGGTGATCACCATAATAACATCTTAGGACAAAAACAAAAGCAAAGAGAAAAATGCAGAGAGAACAAAAAGGAGCGTCTGGGGAATAATTTTCTTGCAGATGTTTTTAGATTTGATTTCATTTGAAATTATTTTTCTGTGCTTTTTTTCTTAAAGAAGAGTAGATGTCTGTAACAGTGAGCTGTGTTTGTCGCTCACCGTTTCCTTTGTCTAAACCATTCTGTTTTTCTGTCCTGCCACGTCGGTTCCATTCAGGCCGTCTTCACAGACCTGGAGATCCTTGCCGCTCTGTTCGCCGCAGCAATCCATGATGTAGATCACCCTGGAGTTTCCAATCAGTTCCTCATCAACACCAGTGAGTCCACACACACACACACTCAGTATAAAATCTGGTGGTCAACGTGCACCGAGCTGTTTTCACCCCCCCTCTGTGCTCAGACTCAGAGCTTGCCCTGATGTACAACGATGAGTCAGTTTTGGAGAACCATCATCTCGCCGTGGGCTTCAAACTTCTGCATCAGGAAAACTGTGACATTTTCCAAAACCTCACCAAGAGACAGCGCCAGAGCCTCCGCAAGCTCGTCATCGACATGGTGAGGAGCTGGTTTACCAAACTCACACGACCACAGAAAGCATAAACAGATACACAGACTCCACTTCACCTTCTGCTTGGGTCACCTCTGGCTGGTGAGCTGTGGCTCCTCTGTGCCGTCTTGCTCTTTTAAAATTTTCATTTGTTGTTGATGATCTTGATGACGTTATCTCGTTTAAAAGGCCTTGAAAACATTTTGACTCTCTCTTTAGTATCACTGATAGGATCCCTGATAAACTATATTTTATGTTATGTATTATATTATGTATTTTTCGTTGCTCCTCTCATTGTCCGGAAAAGTGGGGTTACATTTCCTTTAACTTCCAAGCGCCTTCCAGGATTTAGCACCAATTTAATCAGTCATTGAGAGTTAGTTGTCGGTTTTGTAGCTGTCAGTCTTGAAGTGTTAAAAATCCTTGGGTGTTATTTTTGAACTGTTGTCGTTTTTAAGTCATGAATATTTAATTCTACAGAGAAATACTTGATTGATTTGAGTCCACTAAATTAAATCTGAAAGCAAAATCAAATCTCTTTTCAGAAACCTCTTCAACGTTGGTCATTACTGTGATTTCCAGAGTCCAAACTATGATGTGTTAAAGTGCTCCCACTCTGTGACGTTTACAGGAGCGTGTTTGTAAAGCAGCACATTTTGGGGCACAGTTTCCATTCACATCACATATTATCCTCATTTTCAATTTACACAGTTTTGGTTTTCGTTGGTATTTGATGAACGGAGAGAAGTTTGGATCTTTGCGCATCACTTCTCTCTGTGTCTGCAGGTCCTGGCCACAGACATGTCCAAACATATGACCCTGCTGGCAGATCTGAAGACCATGGTGGAGACCAAGAAGGTGACGAGCTCCGGCGTGCTGCTCCTGGATCACTACACAGAACGATTACAGGTGACCCCTCGTCTGTTCATATAGTGCAGAGCCTGAGAACGTCACCTAACTTCACACATATTAACAGTTTGGAGTTGCATATTTGTGTAGGTGTTGAGGAACATGGTGCACTGTGCAGACCTGAGCAACCCCACCAAGCCGTTACTGCTGTACAGGCAGTGGACTGAGAGGATCATGGAGGAGTTCTTTCGACAGGGTGACAAAGAGCGAGAGAGGGGGATGGAGATCAGCGCCATGTGTGACAAACACACTGCGTCTGTGGAGAAGAGCCAGGTACCTTCTCGCCCTCCTCTTTGCCTTTACAGAATGGAAAACAGGATGACTGACCGTCATCATCTTTACTGCGTCATTTGTAGACGTTGCGTACAAAGTTGCATAATATCTCAGTTTTTGGGGAAATTGAAAATTTCATAGAGATGATTGTGTTGACTGAGGCCACACAGGAAGGCTGTTGCAGCACAGACACTGAAATGTTTCCTGAAAACACCATAAACTGCATCCTGAGAAAGAAGACACCTCTGGGCGTCTTTCTCTGAAACACTAATAAACCACAGCAGTCCTAACGTGGAATTTCCAAAACATTCATTTGTCATTTTCAAACTGTTCGCTGCTGCATCGTGGTTTTAATCACACAGCAGATTATATCTCTAGATTTTATTTTTCTAGATGAACAATCTGCTGACATCACTGTTTGGAACCTGTAAAACATCAGTGATTTTAATTGGGATCAGCTGACATTTAAAGTGCTTGTTTTTCTTGCCACAATGCAAAACAAAACAAATTTTCGCTGTCCCCCGACAGAAACACAAACATTTCATAAATCTAACGGGATAATGACGCCTGGAATCAGTTGTGATAAACTGACAGTGATTCATGTTTTGTTAAAGTTTGGATACATGTATGATAAACGCTGGCAGCAGCTACGGATCCTTTCCAACTGTGACATCTTTGTGGTTTCTGATTCTGTGCTTCGTTAAAAATCTTCTTCCTGCCAGTTGGAGTTCTCTGCAGTTTAAAGGGACAGTTCGACATTTTATGGGAAAAACTTTTTGAGAGGATCAGTGTGACATTCATGACGCCAACTGTTAGCTTAGCAGCAAAGACCTTAAACAGGCTAACAGCTGCTTCTACTTCCTTACTGTTCATTTTATTGTATTTATACATTCATTTTGGAATACTTAAACAAATTGAAACTAATATTACGATAATGACGAATGTTTGACTTTCTCAATGTCACATATTTCTTTCTCCATATTGGTTCTTACAGAGAGCTGAGCTCAGACTGAAAACAAATTAAATTTCACACTGATCTGATAAAAGAAAAGAGATTTGTCTTAAATTACCGAAACATTAATGAGAAACCCCAAATCCCAGATGTGATTCCAAACTACATTATGTAAATAAATGTTAATTTTATTTCTTGAAGGTGTCCTTCAGCCCCTTGATGTTCACTTTGTGATTCTCCTCCTCCTCCTCCTCCAGGTGGGTTTCATCGACTACATCGTCCACCCTCTGTGGGAGACGTGGGCCGACCTGGTGCACCCAGACGCCCAGGAGCTGCTGGACACGCTGGAGGAGAACAGGGAGTGGTACCTGAACACCATGCCCCAGTCCCCCTCACCTCCTCCAGACAGACACCACCAGCAAGACCGCTTCCAGTTTGAAATCACGCTGGACGACATGGAGCGTAACATCCACAACCACATTCACCTGAAGAACAGCAGCGGTGGCGGGGGGACAGCAGTCTCCGACGCAGATGGGATGCAGGGCGAACAGGAACAGCCGAACGGTGAGGATGAGGAGAACCAGAACAGCAAACAGAACGGAGTCCAGGATGAAGAGGAGGAGGTGCTGGAGAACGCATCACATGAGGAACATGGGGAGGAGCAAGAAGAAGAGGAAGGAGGGCAGGAAGAGGAAACGGACAAAGATCAGGAAGTTTCTGATGTTGTGGAGGATGAGGCTGAGCAAAATCAGGAAGTACAGGAGGAGGAGGAGGGTGGAGAGGAAGGTGGAGGGAACGATGAGGCAAACGAGGATGAAGGAGGAGGTGACGAAAATATAGAAGAGGTGATGAACGGAGAAAAAGAAGGAGAGGGAGAGGAAATAGAAAATGAAGAGGTGGAAGTGGAGGAGGAAGAGGGTGAGGAGAAAGAAGAGGGAGAAGAGGTGGAGGAAGAGGGAGAAGAGGTGGAGGAAGAGGGAGGAGAGGTGGAGAAAGAGGGAGGAGAGGTGGAGGAGACGGAGGAAAATGTTGAACAAGAGGAGGAAGAAACGGAGGATAAAGTTGATGAAGAGGCAGAAGAAAATGCAGAGAATGAAGAAGAGAAAGGAGAGGAGGAAGAGGAGGCAGCAGGTGAGGAAGAGGAAGAGAAAAGTTAGTCTGGTTTAAGAAGAACTGGGTCAGAGAGAAGAAGGTTAAGACGAAATCCAGAGGCTTCCACAGTCAGCAGTAAGACGAAGGAGGAAGAGATGAAGATAACTCGCCCTCTCTCAGCTGAAGACCGATCAGACACAGAGACACAAAAACAAAACGCTTCCCGGGAACAAACAGCATCTTGATCTACTGGTAGTGATAGAAAGACTCGAGTCTTCAGCTCCAAGTATCTGTACATCCATCACTGCCGTCGGGGATAAACGGGGGGGTGATAAGGAAAAAGGGAGGGGGAGGGGGGGGCTGTTTTATTGACCTTTTGTAGCTCCTGAAACCTAAAAAAAAAAAAAAGAAACAAACAAAACAAAACCTGAATACATGCAAATAATAATTGCGTGCCTGTTTCCTCAGTCTCATGGATTATTACCCATCATCTCTGTAACACACACAGACAGAGACCGTTAGCCTCCAGAAACACTTCAATGAATGTCAAAAGTAAAAAACAAAAAAAGTCTGGAAAGTGGAGTCTGCCGTCTCATATTCACTACAGAAACTTTCCACTGATGCGCAGGAGGCTGAGCTGAGAGCTCCGGTTTAACATCTTCACATACTAACCTTAAAGCATCAATGCTGGATTTCTCAAACCACTTCTGAATAATAATAATAATAATAATAGTAGCTGGAGTGTTTTTCTCCAAGCGGAACATTCGCAGTCCAGCTCCAAAGCTGGTCGACCTGTTGTACGTGTCGATGTTGGACCCTGTTTCAGTAAATAAAAACAAACAAGAAAACAGCCAGTATTCATCACGTCACCTCTCCTGGACTCTGTGTGTGACTTTGATTCCCGCGTGGATCGTGCCAAACTGTCCCACAACCAGCACTGAGCAATTCAGCCGTCCTCCGACCGGGACCGGCGACCCGTCCATGAAGCAATGAACTGTGGGACCAGGCTAATGGGTGTGACGGTCTTCCACAAATCCCTTTTTTTGTTTGTTTTTGTAGAAAAAAAAAAAAAAAGAAAAAGAAAAAAAAAAGAAAAAGGTATTTGGCACTTTATCTAACACCCCTGTTACATACGTGTAAATAACAAACCTGTATTTTAATCTGCTGATGTCATAATAAATATGATCAACGAAGTCCACAGATTGGTGTTGGTAATTTATCTAAAATACGTTTAGAACCGTTTTTATGGAAACACAGTTTATTAGGAATAACCAGCTACAGCTAGCATAAATTTACATATAAATAAATATCCCCTTCAGTTTATAATCAGACTGAGCCTGTTGGTTGGTTGTTTGGTGGGTGCAGTTTGTGCTGCTGTATTACCTTCCATTCACTGGCTGTTACTTCGTCTTCCTCCTAAATCAACAGGAGCAGAATAAATAGGAGCGAGGGCCTTCGTGGTCGAGCTGCAGCCTCCAAACTGAACGTTCCACTGGAGACTGTAGCTACGTGTCCCTAATAAACTGAACACACTTTATAAACTGGAACTTTTCATCAAGTCTTCATTTACAGAATGACAAAACAAATCAGAAGCAATCTCATCTGTTTCACGAGCAAAAATACCCATAATTCTTTGCTTCCAGCTTCTCTAACGTGTTTCCCTTTCTGTTTGTATCACAGTTTTTGTCCTATGAAATGTTATAATTTCAATATTTACAGCGATCTTTGCATTATTAGTGGACACGATGAGTAATTTCAAGACTTCCATGTTGCAGCGGGGAAAATGTTAGGAAGGAATTTTTCATGAAACGATTAATGGGGAAATCAGCGGCTGATGGATCTTTGGTGAAAATCATCAGCTGCAGCTCTATGTTGGGGCTGAAATTCCAGATGTGAATATTTACTGGTTTTTATATGTCTTCTAGGATGTAAACGCAATATATTTGTTGTTTGGACAAAAACAGCAGCAAATCAAATAAATCAACTTGGGATTTTTCACTTTTTTTTTTTTTCTTTTTAATCGCCTAAATAAAACATCGAGAAAATAATCTCCATATTTGCGGATGATGAAAATAAAAGTTGCAGGCTGGGTGCTGTACCGCTTTAGTTTTAAGTACAATGAGGGTCATTTGAGGCCAAATATTTCAGGGTGATTATATTCGCACAAAGAAACAAGATGATTTGTGAAAGACTGTGAGCTTCATCCAGGGCGTCATATATTTGTTATTTATTAATGGCAGAGCAACAAAGTGTCAGAGTGACAGGCAGGAAGCAGACGAGCGTTTAAAGAAAAACATTCAGATCGGATTCAAATCCTTTGGCAGCTACAGATGCTCATAAAGCTTCACAGTATAAAGACCGGCAATCAGAAAACTGGTCACATGACATCAACAGCAGACTCAAAACTACAGTGACCCAAAAAGTTCAACAGACCACAAGTTAAAAAACACATGAGCAGAAATTCTCTTCATGACCTTCACATTCACTTAGATGATAAAAAAAAAAAAAAAGGATTCAGGAAAAGACATTAATAATAAACAGGTGGTTCCATTGTTCGAAGTAAAAAACCACAACTTCCTTTTGTTTCTTGTAGCAGAAATTTGCGTTTCATTAAAGTTACACTCGACATCTTTATGTTCCATCAGGTTGGAAAATATTTCCTTCATTATGTTTCGCTTTATTTATTTGTACCCTTTGGGTCTTCATTTTTTTCTAAATGTTGCCTGTTTTTCTAAAAGTGGAAGATCTTTCCTTCCTTTACTTGTAGGTGGGCAGCGCTGAAAGCTCCTTTGGCCTTTTTATAAACAATTAATCTGATATCACCACTTATGAAAATGAGCTAAATTCAAAATACAATGATGATCTTGAATAAAATGTGAAAAGGATCCAATTGTACAGTTAAGTTTCATTCATTTCCCACGTAAAAAACTTCAACTTAAATTCACACAAATACAAATTCTTTAAGACAAAGTGTCCTTTAGGCAGCCTTGTTGTGAACAAATTTAAATAAATACATATTTAAGAAAAAAGGCACTTGTGGAATTTTGAATGTCAGATGTGCATGAAAGCAAATAAATACTTTCATATGCAACCACATATGAAACGTACACTTATCCGCCTACATGTCAACACGCACATGTATAATAACTATACTATTTTATCACACTGAGCACGTGCATGGACTCGCACTAACACAACAGCAGAATAATGGACCTGAATCACGTCCAATCTGAGACACCGAGCCCACCACACGTGCTCCATGTATGTTATAAACTGATGCAGGATAGTCTGTTAAGATGAAACTTAATCTCTTATTCCTGTCTTGATATTTTCTTGTCAAGTTGGTTGTTTACCTCATGATGGTTCAAGTCCAGGTGTTGTCTCCTTTTCTTCGTCTTTTCTCTCCAACCAGGTTGCCTTCATTCTGTCCTGAAAAGTTATACTCCATGTCCTGGGCAGTTTTCTTCTCTCCTAACATCCACGTGTCTGAAGTTTTCAGTGGCCAATCAAAGATGTCCAGTCCGGGAAGTTCTCGATCTCCCCCGTCTCATTAAGCGTTTGGTCTCCATGTGTCAGTGTCAGTTTGTAGCGTAGACGCACTTTACGCTGAAAATACAAGGAGGCTGACGTGAAGGAAACATCAAACAACACTTCTTCAGCACTCTATTAGGAACAACTGTGCATCTGCCCTTTCATGCTATTATCCATTCAGCTAAAAATGTGATCTCAGTAACTTTAAATGTGGACTGTTGGGGTCAGTGTGCTGGTTTCACTCAGCTCGCTCAGATTGGAGCCAAAAACTAAATCCATGTTGTTGATGAGGTCAGACAAGATGCTTAATACTCCTCAATACTGATTTTAATCTTTTTTTTTGTTGCAGATGATGTGCATCCTTTTAAGGCCACAGTTTAGCGCTCGCTCCCAACCGAGTCTACATGGACGATTTCCAACATCTGGTAGAATTCACACCAGTAACGTGTATGAAGTGCTCAGTCTGTTGCAGAGGCATCTTTTTACTATGTAAATTTATGCATTAAAATCAAATTAGATAGTCTTTTCAACGGACTGTGTAACATTAATGATTTGTTGTGTTCACAGGAAAAGCCAGTTTCCTTCTGATGAAGCCAGTTCGTTAATCAGCAAATAATTTTACGGCAAAATGTTTATCTTTGCTTCCCAAACATCTGGTGTCAATTAAAACAAGCTTGAGTGTCGGTACAGTTTCAGTATTCCCCCATTGATATGCTAATTTATTTAGAAAAGTCAAAAATCTAAAGAGATCGTCTCTTTCACATGAAGTGTCCATCACTCTGGAGTCATCGTGTTCACAGTCACGACAACACAATGTCCCACTGACAGTGAACGTGACATTTTTAAGTCACAAGTATAAACACAAAATGGGTCTATGTAATGAATAAACTAAATAATCATTCTGGGGACTGAGAAGAGTCACTAATATTTAAATGGTAGATAAACTTACGTTTTGGGGATTGGCCAACAGGAGGACCTGGGAGGTGGCTGGTGGAGGCAGCAGGGGGTTGTAAGGAGGTAGATGTGTCCCTGAGGCAGGCTGAAGTTTAACCAGCATGGTCTGCAGGACATAGGAGGAAGCAGAAGGCATTATTGGATTAGTCAAAACCATGATCTCCTGTAAAAAGGTGCCGCTTTAAAGTTTTACAACCAAAAAGTCAGATGAGTAACTTTTGTTTGTTTTTTTTTTTGTAGAAATCTTTTGTGTACAAAACTAATTCTGCGAGGATCCTAAAATACTCTGCACGATAGAATCAGGAAATTTGTAGATTTCAAACATGATTTGTTAAAGTTATGAAGTAGCACCAAGACCAAAGTATCTACTGGGTGGCACACTGTCTTTTAATAGGGTTAAATGAAGATTTAATCATTATGTCAATAATAAATAATAAAGGTCATAAATATAAAGTTATGTGTTTTAAAATATATGCAGAAATTACAGAAAAAAAAAAAAAAAAGTCTGGCCCATCTGAAGCGCAGGCCTGACTCCAGTAGGGGGCACCAGAAGCATTAGGGTTAAACGAGGCCTCCTCACTGTGTCCAGTGAGCACCAGTATTTTGGACGACCTTGAACACATCATTTGTACTTGCCGCTGTACTGTTGGGAAGATGAGCCAACTGCCAAAAACCACATGAGGTCTAAACTGGAGGTGTATATGTGACTGTTAGAGCCACACACAATACAACATTAAACACGCTCAATAAATCCATATTACATACTATTTTTCAAGTACACAACAAATGTTTTTGAGTCTTGAAGTGTAAAAAAAGTTAAATTACTGTACAACTCTCTCAGATGGTAAACTTCTCTCTTCAGTTTCTTGTGTTTTCCGAAATCCAAAGATAAACTATTTACAGTGATGCCAAACAGCAAAAGGCAAGAAGAAGCTAAACTTCAATTCACTGATCACATCCTCTCTCAACTTTTACAAACATCGTTTACCTTTGGAACAGCTGCTTGAAACACCAAGTCTTTCACATCAAGGGCAGACGTGTTCACAGTGGAGATGACGACCACAGCGACACCTGGGTGACCCGGGGGAGAATCTTTGGCGAAGTGTAGAGAGACGTGGACGCCGCCCTGATCGTACAAGGTGATGGGCTCCAGCTGACCTACCACAACAGACCAGGAAGTGAATAAGGCATTAGTAACAGTACAGTCCTGTACAACGGGAAACCACATAAATGTAGTTTCAGCCTATATGTACGTACTGGATTTGATGGTCTCCACGGGAACAAAGATGTTTTTCAGTAAATGCGGAGGACACATGTTCTCCCCGGACACGCCATTTGGATTTTTCCGGGTCATGTGCAGTGTTTCAACCTCAGGGAACTGCTGATTTTCAGGAAGTGACCTGATTGGAAAAGAGGCAGAGTCGTGAGTTAAGTGAGACAATAATGCCTTCCTTTTATCATTTTATAAAATGTTTCTAAACATCGTAAGATGACATTTTTAAATATTTCAGTGTTATATTTGATCTCAGCGTGAAGAATAGAGGCAGGAGGTTTGTCTCAGTAATAAATATTATAATTTTACAAATTGATTTTGAATTTGCCCGGCAATGGACTGGCGACCTGTCCAGGGTCACCCCGCCCTCATCCAATGTGAGCTGGGACTGGCTCCAGAATCCCCCGTGACCCGGCAATGGTTAAGAGGTTAAATTACTTTAAGGAGAACTACACAGGGGACAATTAAACTCAGGAAACATGCACTGCCCTTTGATTGGCGTTATGCCTCAGCTCTTCACTGTGGACTCTGGAACTTTTTGACAACTGATCTTACAGAAATAACAGTAACAGAAGTAAGATTCATTGAGTTTATACTAATTTAAACCAAGACTGTCTTAATGCACCTTATGTCTCTGAGGACTTTGACATTTAGTCCCTCTTGTTTTACATTCTTACCAAACATTTGTCCCATTTAATGTGGTACTGCTCCCCCCACATCCACGAGCTCTCAGCAAGAGGCCTGTCCCTCCGCTCCGATCACCATTTCTCATTTGAATGCCCTCATTAAGCTGAAAGAATAGAATGATTTTACTAAACATATTAAGAGAAAAATATTTTATTTTCAGCTGTAGATTCAAACCTTACCTGCATTACATCCTCATAGTACGACTTTGAAGTGTTTAAGGCCTCATTATCTGACTCTGTAAATACAGGAAACCACATCATCACATTATGACACATATTCATCACAGTTACAGAGCGTCAACAAGAAGCAGACATAGAAGAAGGTCAACCTGATTCAGTGTAATCTTGGTCAGCGGCTGGCTTGAAGAGATTCGAGGGATTCGAGGGGAGGAAGGGAGAGGAGGACTGGAAAGACAGTGGTGAATCAGCTTTTTTGCTAGTCTTTGGAGAGTCCAGCACTGACAGGTCGATGAGGTGGTAGCTTTTAATCTCTCTGGGACTTGTGGAAGCTGGAGGAACAGGAAGCAGATGGATCAAATACAAGGAGAAAAAAAGCATCCAAGCAAACACAAGGTCAAGGTGTTTCCCCCACAGGGACGAGGAGAAAGATGTACAAAATAATGCCTACCACTGTTTCTATCCGACACTTTCTCCTCACGTTTACTTCCTTCTGTTCCACCGTTGCACTCTTTGCTCCCCACCTGGTTCTTGTAAGCGTTCACGGCAAATGTTAGCTCATCATTGATCTCCAGGATCTGAGCCAGAGCAGCGTCATCTTCCATCGTTTCACTGGCCAGACGGAACAAGCTGGGCCTCAGCCGGTCGCAGCGCTCGTACACGGCCTGCAGTAAGGAGATGATCAAGTATTGGGTGGCTGCATTTACTTAACCCCACACTTTCACACAAACAGATAATGCCTGAAGCCGTTTCTTCTGCAAATATTATTATCGCTTGTTTTCTAATGCCACGGATTGTTTGCCCATTACAGCACCCATTAACAAAGAGTGGTTAGCAACCACCCGCTCATTTGAGCTACAGGGGACGTTAAACAAACAAATCATCAGAGCTGAAGCCAGCAGGAAGACAGAGCCACAGCAGGAGTCACTGTCATGAAGCAGAGCTAACAGTTTATTTTTCCATCTATATCGTCAAACTGTTGATTTATTTGTGATGTTTAAACAAATGAATTCCACATCAGTCGGTTGTTTGATTGATTATGTTACAAACACTGATCTATAATAAACACCAGATCCATGGGAGGAGTTTTGTTTTAAAGGGTATCAACAAGATTCCCATTGATGTTAATGTGGTGTCTTGACTCCATTATCCAGATCTGCTGTTTTAACTGTGGCCTTCTGGAATATAAAGCTGCTACATAAGGCTTGAATGTTAAAGGATTCTGCTGAATGAACAGCGCTCCTCCAACGTATGAACAGCAGAGCTCAGCAGGAGGACAACACAAAAGATTAAACCACATGAGGAAGAGGTTTAAAGGATTTGCATGTTACTATGACTGATGACTCCATTGTCCCAGTGATGTGATTGGGTCAGCATTTGATCTGAAGCCCCCATGTTCAGCCGTTCCACTGCGGTCTGAGTTACCATGATGACCCCCAGTTAAAATTGAGCCAGCTCCGTGATACAGGAAAACCCAAGTTAAACCAAAAGCTAGCTGGATAACTCTGCAGTCCTGCTTTGTGCTGCAGCTGACTGGCTGTTAGTATCATTTCCAATTTACCTTCATATCGTCACTGGGTGTTATCGACTTCCCGGTGATCGAGTGCTGGTCCAAAAGTTCTCTGAGCTGCTTGGTGCTGCTCTCCGCCTCCTTCAGAGTAGATTGACGCTTCAGCATTTTCTCTGCCTTTTCCTGCTCCTAAAACACACACACGAAAACACAAAATGTAAACACAGTACACACGATGATTAATGCAGAAATGATGTCAGAAACACGCCACTTCTCACCTCTTGAATGGTACTTTTAATGAGCCTGTTTGCAGTTTGCAAGTCTTCAGGACGAGTACTTTTCAATAATCTGGCCAAAAGCTGATGACAGAAATACATGTTAGCTGGACTGAAAACTTCTGCGTTACATGAACAGATGCCTGATAAATTCACACACACCTGGGCCTTGTCCTCCTGGTCAAAAACAGAGTCTGTGTTTCTTTGTGGTGGAGGAGCCATTATAATTGTGTCTGGTAACTTGGGATCTTTTTTCACAATACCTGGAATTGACAAAACAAAAGTTAAGATCCTTTTATTCATGAGATAAAAGGACAAACAACTATGAAATACATTATTCTTTCAAGACATGTAAAATAGATGTAAATGTAGAATAAAATCTTTCCAATACAGGTGTGTATCAAAAGTTCACGTGTTGTCATTTTATGTCTGGCTTGCACCCTGACCTTGTTTCTTCAGCATCTTATAGGCTTCAAGAATCTTGGGTTCGTCTTTAAGCCAGAGCGTCCAGCCATAGAGCACCTCCGTCACTCTGTCTTTAACTGTCTGAGGAGTCCATGCCCCAAAGTACTGCTCCAAAGACATCAGCCTGGTCATTCCTCAGAAAGCAACAATCTTTCTCCAATTTTCTATGTTAATTTCCTTTACCTTGAAAATATCTGAATAGATTTTTTTCTATTTTAAGATCCCCACCATTTGAGAGATCTTAAATTTGTTATTCTCATTTGTTTCTGTTTCTTGCAATGTGTGAAGCATTTTGTAATTTTGGTTTTGAAAAGCTCTCTCTCAGTAGAGAGCATCATTATTACTGTGTCCATGATCTATGATGATAAAATCAATTGTAAAAGCACACAAAAACTGATCAACTGTTGTCATCACACTGCCTCACATTGGAATGGACTTAATTAATTAATCTTGTTTAATTTTAGATTCTGTATTGACACTCTATACAACTGGTCCACATACAGTTAGGTACATTTTCAAATGACATGCTGCCTATATTGTTGGTGTTTGTGCAGCCAGCAGTACCTTTGGTGTTAAGAGTTTGATGAGCTCATTGAGAAAGCGAAACTTGGCGGCTTCCCTGTGGAACTTCTCTCCACAGTTGTTCATACACGCCTCAAGGACCTGGAAAGCACCAACTCAGGATAAATCATCATCAGCAGAAGCACAAGAGAATATAGACAGATTTTTTCGCCGGATGTTTGTGATTAATGCGACCTTTCAACATCACATGACAAGAGGCTGAGTCGCATGTTTCACTTTAACATGCGACTCAGCTTCTCTGAGTCGCATGTTAAAGTGAAACACTGCAGTTAGTCAAAAGTTAGTTACAGATATCTTTCACACGATCTCCCTCTTCCAGAGTTAACACAAAAGACATTGTTTTTCAGTTAATAATGCCATGTTAACCATCTCTAACAAATAGCGTTAAAATCAGATATGAACAGCATGTGAAACCCAACAAGAATGAGATTGTTTTCTATTCTGGCTGATTTGTTAACAGACAAAAAAGAAGCATTTAAAATTTAAAAAGGGGAGAAATATAGCTGACACTTAGTTCTGGTAACAGTAAAAGTAGATCATATATGTACTTTTGGTCAAGGTCTGATTACTTACAGTGAGAGCCTGCAAGGCCTCTTTCTCCTGTGGCGACTGGATTTTATGAGCAAGAAGACGCACGGCTACCTGTGGCCTGAAAACAGAGCGTGCGTTTAATTTAATGCACAATATAATGTCACTTAAAAATACTTAAAGCGGACAACAGATTATGCCAACACTAAAAGAACTATTCATAAAAATTCCTAAAAGAACTCTCAAAGACAGCTTAAAGATATGGAAGAACACTTAAAAGGTGTAGGAACAAAGAATATTAGATTTATAATTTAGTCAATCTAATACATTCACACTGAGCTGAGGACAAAGGTAAAAGAGGAAAAAGTCACTGTAGAGTTCCTCCTTCATTCTTCCATGATGCCGTAAAAGAGAAGCTGTGATCGCAAGATGGATGTGAAGCAACTCTTTCTCAAACATCATCATTGCATTAAAGTAACTTCCAGAAGCATGCAGCCAGCTCCAAAAACGTAACTTTAATTCATGTTTATAGTGTCTTTCAACAATGTTGAAACACACACAGGGTCGTGCAAGAGGTCAAGATGTTTCTTACCCATCAGTCTCCTGGTTGACAAGCTGGTAGAAGCTTTGGATGCAGTCCCACCTGTCCTCCTGATTATTTGGGTTTGTTGCTTGATCTGGAACAAACAGACCAAAGAAACCACTGATCCAAATTCTATTTTCATAATTCACCATAATCAGATCAAACATACACAAATACATGGATATGCAAACATACAAATGAGTACATGGTGTAATGAGGAATGGAAATGAAACACAGGCTTGCATTAAAAATTCAAATAATAGTTTAGAAATTACCCAACAAAACTGTGAATAGAATGGTTTTTCATATTTGCTTCATAAAACAAAATTAGCATTTATTTTCAATCAAAATGTCAACCAACCAAAGTAAGTCAACTAATCACATCAAAGTATTAAATTAAAAATGAGATGGACTTTGACAGAGTTTCATAAAGAAAGAGAGGATTTGTTTTTTCATCTGAATTAAACTGTTAGCACAATTTAACTACAACTCCTCAAAGACAGTAAGACAACATCATAAAATATATGGTGTTGCAGAGTAAGGAAGCTTTTCTTCCCCTATTCAGTAGCTCACTTTTACTTATCAATCATTTTCTTTTGCTCAACTAATTGATTAATATGTTGATATATACAGCTGTAGTATTAATACTCAAAATAAGTTCCTTCACTTTTTCCATTCTTTAAACTTTCTGGGTCAACTTAAAAGTGTGATTTTTAAACTGGTAGCAGTGTGGTTATGTTATGTTGTGTTGTGTTTCTTCTTTTAAACAAATAAAATAAATATTAAAAATCTTTTTCTGCCGTCGTGAACGCGCGCAGCGGAAGCAGCAGACGCGACAACGGCGCTGGGCGGACACGCGCACGGTGTAAAAACTGCTTCCTGTTTCGGCTGATAACTTTCTGCAGAAACGTCAGTCTGAGTTCACAAAGTCCCGAAAAATAAACGAACAAACTCACACCTGCAAAATTTAGCAGCAAATATGACATTTTATGGCGCTGATCGGGAGCGGCCAGTCGTTAGCTTAACGTTAGCTAACTGTTGGTTCAGATAAGAGACCATAACGTTGCGTTAGCTAGGTCCGATAAACAAGTTAAATAAAATAAATAAAGTAATAAAACACTGGACTTCTCTCCGCTCCGCCGCTTACTTACTCAGCCATGACTCAAAAGTCTCCGAGCTGTCACCGGTCGCCATCGTCCTCCGTCTCCTTCGGTCCGCCGACGTTTAGCGCTCATCTGACAGCCTAACTGTCGGAGGAAGAGGGGGCCGACTACCGGGACATGTGACACACACAACACACAGGGACACACTGCTGACACACACAACACACAGAGAGACACTGCTGACACACACAACACACAGAGAGACACTGCTGACACACACAACACACACAGAGACACACAAAGAGACACACTGGTGACAAACACAACACACACAGAGACACACTGCTGACACACACAACACACAGAGAGACACACTGCTGACACACACAACACACACAGAGACACACTGGTGACACACACAACACACACAGAGACACACTGGTGACACACAACACACCCAGAGACACACTGGTGACACACAACACACACAGAGACACACTGCTGACAAACACAACACACACAGAGACACACTGCTGACACACACAACACACACAGAGACACACTGGTGACAAACACAACACACACAGAGATACACTGCTGACACACACAACACACACAGAGATACACTGCTGACACACACAACACACACAGAGACACACTGGTGACAAACACAACACACACAGAGACACACTGCTGATACACACAACACACACAGAGACACACTGGTGACACACACAACACACACACAGAGACACACTGGTGACACACACAACACACACACACACACACACACACAACACAAATGGACAGACACTGGTGACACACACTGCTGACACACACAACACAAACACCCAGTCACACAACATAGACACACACGGACACATGCACCCAGTAACACTGCTGACACACAACACATGAGTAAGTAAAGTCTTTGTGTGTCTGTGGACAGAGAAGTAAAACGTCCTACACATAAAGAATAGAGACTAAAACTGTCTATTTTTACTCATTCTGCATCACTTTGTAATCATTTTGTGTTTGTTTACGGTTATTTTCAGTCAATTTGTGTTTATTTTGGACCATTTTGTGTCACCTTCAGGTCATTTTGCATTACTCTGTGGTCATTTTGTGATCCCTTTGAGTCATTTTTGTCACTTTGTGGTCATTTTGCGTTTCTTTCAGATTATTTTCTTTCACTTTTCGGTCATCTCCAGTTGTTGTCTCTGTTTTTATTTTGTGATCAGACTGTACTGATATTTAGTGAAATCCATTCACTCCCCTATCTGTCATATATTGGTTGCCATCAAACTCCAAAGCAGAATTTTCCCAGCCTCATGCTTTACTGTTCACGACATCGGCTTCCTTTTTGTTTCCTTTGGTTGAACTTATGGTGGCTGTGGTCAGAGCTGTGTTAACATCATTTGTCTACAGCACTTGTTTCCAAAACAACTGTAGATCATCCAAAGTTGCTTTGCAAGCTTCAGGTCTTCCATGTAGATTTTAATATTTGTCATAAAAAAATTTTAGGCTGGAAGTACTTTGATATCCTTTTACAACCTCCCTTCCTTGACAGGTATCAAATAAGTTCATTTTAGGATCCTCAGTCAACTGCTCAGCTGAGCAGTAATTTCAAATTATGATTTCCTATTATTTCTTTTTGAAAAGAAGTTGGGTTTTTTTTGTGTATCCAGTTTTGCATGTTTTCCTTCTGACTGTACAATACACCTGTAAACATGAGTTCGTTAAAAAATCTTCTGAAGTAAAGCACAAGATAATTTGCATTAAAAAAAAAAAAAAAAAAAAATCCAAGGTACTTCCCATCTTTGAGTTCATGGCAAAGTCTCAAAACAAGAATAAAACAAACACCAAGTTTGGAAGGTAAAGTTTCTTCTGTTTTATAAAATATTTATAATTATTAAAGTATTATTTAACTTAGGCCAGTGTGGCACAGTTCATTTTAAATGTGTCCCAGTTTGCTTTGGCATTGTGAGGTTAATCAGTTAACTCTCAACATACAGGCCAAGTCCTTGGCAGCAGTGGTCGTCCTCAGGCCCTGAGCTGACAGGTTGTACGGTCTTTAACTTGTCTCTGAAAGCAGCAGAAGCTTCTGGAATCGATTGTTGACTTCTGCAGGCCCTAATGACACCATCATCTCCGCTACGCTGGGACCTTGCTGAGGTCAGAGAGGAACAGAAGAGCAAGAGTCAGTGAAGTAACACCAATCAAACCTGACATGTAAAGCAACAGACAGTAAACTCTAAAATGTAATCAGAAAAAAACTTCCTCTTTCCATTTTCCTGAGGAGACCAAGTCAGCAAACCATATCTGAGTCTTTAGCCATTACTTTCATTTCAAAAAGCCATTTTAAAATTTACCCTCACCTTGGATGAAATGAAGAAGAAACGTGTGCAAAAAGCATTTGGACAACTCAAGTCTTTTTAATGTTACAGCAAAAAAAATTGATTGAATTTGCTGAGGTTGAGTGTGAAAAATAAAACTGCAGAAATGAAAGTTGCATGTGAAAAATTAAGTTATTGGTTCCTCTTGTTAAAAGGATAGTAAAATATTATAGTGCAGGTGGTGATTCTGAAGATAAAACAGTCACATAAGTAATATTAGCAAAAAAGAAACCTTGAACCTTTAAAAATAAAATAATAAGCATAATAAATAACCATTTAAAATCTTTGATTTATCTGCTCAGGCATGTCGAGTTTGGTTACTTTCAGTGAAAAGCTGCTTCTTCTTGTGTGTGATTTCACTTCAGGTCATACAAGCACTTTTGCACTGGACTGTCCATTTACATATATGATGCTGGTAAAGTAGGAGGGACTAAATTTACAGTGTTCTTGTTGGGATAAATGCCATAAATGTCTGAATAATGTGGGGGATGGCTGAATTCGATTAAGGGCAGCTTAAAGAATGAATTTTCTCGTAGCAATGGTCAGTCTGTTCACAGTTAGTGACCACCTCCACTAAAGCCCAACAGAAACTACTTCAGCTCTATCAAGATAAAGTGTTGTGCTCCGGGAATTGGCTCATTGGAAAAAGGTTCATTCAATTTCAACGCACTTCTAGCTGGGAATTAAAAACAGGAAATTGTTCAATGTCACAATTATGCGTCTAAGTGGTGAATTTCTTTTACTCTACGAAATGAGAATACTTTTATCCAATATAACCTGAAGATGACCAGAATTGACTTGATCCATCAAGCTTAAGCATCAAATGTTCACACAGTCTTTTTTTGTCAGTCAGGAAATGTTGAAGGCAAATAGCTCAGTCAGTCACACACACACAACTGCAGCTGTCTGACAAATGACTCAACACAGGAGCAGAACTGCTGCTGAAACTCTGGTTAAAAAGGATAAATCTGTTGATTTTCTATATTTGTTGGCTAACCCCATAAAAGCAAACCACCAACATTACATTTATTCTACCAACAAACCAAGTAGAACAAGCAAATTTATCTTTTTTCCCCACTCATGCCATACAGATTCATTGTGTTTCCTAAACAAATAAAAGCACATCACTGAGCATCATACTGTGGCTCTGGGTTTCTTCATTACAAAAAACAGTTCCACAGACTAATAATAGTGCTAATTTCTACAGTCTGTGGAGTGTGCGTCCTCTGAGACAGAGGCCACTGCACAAACTCACACTTGTGGTTTTGTTTAAGGGCACAGTTGGAGACTTTGGAAAAAGAAAACGGACAGCATCTCAGGGTGAAAACATGCTGTCAACAACAAACAGAGCTCTACACACGTAGTAAACGAAAAAATTAATCGTTTACATGCACAGTGGGCCTGTATTATCAAATACTATACACTAAAAGGCGTTGCTGCGTGTGTGTATGTGTGTGTATATATGTATGTGTGTGTGTATATATATATATATATATATATATATATATATATATATATATATATATATATATATATATATATATATATATATATATATATATGTATGCATGTATGTATGTATGTATACACACACACACACACACACACACACACACACACACACACACTTTATATTTATACCCATTATAAAAATGAATGTGATGTCTTCAGATACCTGCAGGCCACTGAGAGTCAGACGTAGGAGCTTCATCACATCTCTGTATTTTGTGGCTTTAGTCTGTTTAGCCATAATCTTCAGATCTTTGCTGAGCCGATCCACTGTCAGCTCCTCGCCGTACGGTTCTATTAATCTAAAATACAGAAAGGAAGGTTTGTGATGCTGCTTGAAACGCTGTTGTTGTTGTTGTGAGTAAAGGGAAGCGGTATAAAAAAAAAAAAAAAGAAGAATACTACATACTTCAGCACTAAAGAAGTAATGAGCTGGGCCTCTGTGGTGAGTGCTGCCACCTGCTGGCTGGAGAAGGAAGGACGCACCCACAGGAAAGCATAACCAGGACCCACAAGCTCCTTCAGGGAGGATATGTGACCCTGTAGGGACGGGAAGAGAGTCAGAGAACAATACAGAGAAATAAGAACAGAGACCACATTTGATCTGATGTTGTAAACAGAAGACTAGTCGCAGGTTCAGATCACCTTACTAAAAAATGAATTCATAAATAAAAGATTATGCACGGCAAACTGACACCATTTCATCACCATGTGGTGGTTATAATAAGATTTTCCAATCATTCACAAGCCTGACTTACAAAAATTTTAATTTGCTAAAGTTGAAAACAAAGAGTAGTTTATTTATTTGAGATGATACTATTTCATATAAATGATATTATTACATATAAAGAAGTGAAGATGCCACTGTTTCCAATATGACATGGGTAATATGTTCTATATCTCCTATGCTATGGTCTGAGCTCTACTTCTTCTTATATCCTAACTATTATTTAGCATGGTGAAGACATGGGATGGATGGTTTGACATGTATGAACACATTCATGAGTATGTTCTTAAAGTCACCTTACGAAGATGCAGCACCCGTTTGATATAATCCTCCTGTAGGACTTCCTCATCCTGGAGCTCTGCTGTGTAGACCTGCTGGATTTTTTCCCGTAAGTCTTGTATCAGCAGCTTGCAGTGCTCCTCGTTCTCAATGCGCTTCTCCAGGTGGATTCTGTCCAATCAGAGACATTGCTGAAATATGAACTATGACATTTATAACTTAAAAAAGAAATAACTATTTCATCACATGGTCCATATATTCAGTTTGTTTGGTGGAACTACAACACCTAGATTTACTTTAAAAAAGGATATGCCTGCAGCTCTGTGACGCTTTGATGGTCATTACACACCATTTAAATAATTGTTGGCAAATTAGTAGAGTTAAACCTCATAGAGACAGTTAAACAGAGATGTGTGAAGAAAGAAAAGAAGAAAAAGAACATCAGACCAGAAGAGTGGGCAGAATAGATTTTAGACTTACCTGTTGAACTCTGGTAGTTTCTCCAGGTCTAACAGAGCAGAGTGAGTTGTGATCTTTGAAGGATTAAACTCAGAAATCAGGTCATCTATCATCCTTCCAGTGCGATTGGCTGTAGGGCAAAATGATGACTTTAGAAGTCAAAATTTTTCTTGATATGGAAAAGATATTTAGAGGTGATTTTACTTTCAATCAGAATCCTGAGGTGCAATCAGAAATGCAATTAAAGCATCCAAATAAAAGGTAATTTGCTAGTCACTAATTCCTCATGACGCTTTAGCTTTTCTGTAATAACTTCTCCACTCACTGGTGAATCCGGATCCACAGTTGGTGGTGATATCAAGCAGAGCCTCTGGCAGGATCCCGTCTCTTTGGAAGCTCTGGATGAATATATCCCCCTGCCTCTTGGACAGCTTGCTGCCGTCTTTGTTCATCAAGAGCGGCAAATGTCCAAAGGTGGGTGCTTTCCATCCAAGAGCTCGGTACATGAGGAGATGTTTGGAGGTGGAGATCAGCCACTCGGAGCCCCGCAGCACGTGGCTGATCTTCATGTGATGATCATCGACTATGTTAGCGAGGTGATAGGTGGGAAACCCATCTGCTTTGATTACCACAGGATCCCCCTCCACCTAGAAGAGGAGAAAGAGGGTATGAAAACTAAACTTAAGAGAAAAAGTTAGCTTTAAACACAAACCGCTGTTAAGCCATGACTGCAAAGTCGGTGATTAATAAACTTTTATGTTTTTTATGCGATTTAGCGTGAAAACTACTCAGAGATTTTTCAGCTGATACAGTCAGTAGAAGCCCACCTCAGCAACCTCATGACGATTCCACCCAAAGACCAGATCCTCAAAAGGTTCAACGCCCGCTTTGAGACGAAACCTGATTACATGTGCCACTCCTTGAGCCAGCTTCCCCTGAACCTGGTCCGCCCGAAGGTGACGGCATCTGTTGTCATACCTGTAAAGGAAGAGAGACGCAGCAATCTTACAAAACCGTCCTGAAGCCTGGTTGTATGTTCATTTCAATTCTGGGGAAATGTGTTACATCCTTGTTTTTTCACATTATTTAATCACCTAGGGGTCTGTCCGCTCCTCAAAGCCTCTTTTTTCAGCAGTTCCAGTCTCTGCGGGCTGCAGAAACAGTAGTAGGCGTGACCAGTCTCAACAAGCTGCTGGGCTGTCTGATTGTACAGGTCTAATCTCTGAGACTGAAGATATGGACCCGCTGGACCACCTCGACGAGGACTCTCATCCGGAGGTACACCTTTCATGATAAAAACCACTGATGATTCTTACAGTAATTACCTGCAATAAATAAATCCCACAGTGATAATTCGCAGCCATGGTATTTCCTACCAGCCCACTCCAGCATGTCCTCTATGGACTCTGCTGCTCCCGGCACCAGTCTGCTCTGATCAGTGTCCTCCAGTCGTAGGATGAAAGCTCCTCCGTATTTCTTTGCAAAGATGTAATTGTAGAGAGCTGTTCGGAGGCCGCCAAGGTGCAAGAAGCCTGCAGCACAAAGCAAAACATATTGTCACAATACTTAACTGTCAAGACAAAAAGCAGTACAGAGAGAAACATCGCCACCTGAACTTGTTCCCATTGTCTGTTGTGGTTATGTTGCATTACATTTTAGTCTTGTGAAGTTATTTTTGGATCTTTCTGGGATTAATTTAGTCTCTTTTGCATTACCTTCTGTGTCTCTTGTGCTACTTATTTAGCTCTAGTCATTTCATGTCATTCAGCAGTACTTGTCTGTATGTTTGTAGATTTTTTGTGCCTCTTTGTGATCACTTTAAGTCACTTCGCTGACATTTTAGTCATTTCGTGTTTCTTTGAGGGATCATTTGAACAAATAAAGCAACAATTTCCATTTCATACAGAGGTCAGTGAGGGCTCTACTTGTGATCAGTAGGTCTGTCCATCAATTATCACTCAGATACTGATGTCCACAAACTTTGGGTCAAAAACTGAGCCCATCTTTGCAGAAGAAGTTTATTTGTGTATGATTTGTTATCAGATGGCTAAAGGCAGCCCCACGAAGATTAAACCCAAACTGGACCTAGTGGGGGAACTTACCTGTCGGACTGGGGGCAAACCGGACCCTCACCTCCCCCTGAACCGAGGAGCAGCCTCTTCTACCGACGGCGTCCGGCTGGAGGTGGAGACGTGCCGGAGTCCGGACTCTGCTCCGGTAACACCGCAGACATGACCGCAGCCACGGCGCCATGATGACCGACCGTCTGTGAACGTCTCACCGGGAAAACAGGCGCTTTCTCGGTCAGACCGTGAACGGCTCCATCCGGTCAATATGGAGGACGACAAAAGTTCACACACACGGAGACGAAACGACACAACCAAACAACACAACCGTGAAAATGTTCTCCTCACAGCTGGAAATGTTTTGGTCCCAAATGAGTTCAGCCCATTTATTCATTTTTCTTCTTCGGCGAAACGAGACCGGAAGAAGAACTGCGCATGCTCAAAGCGCACACTGCCGCCTAAAGGAAGTTATTGTTATTTTTCTACAATTTTCAAACTAAAGAAAATAAAAAAATATTTGTTTTTATTTTTAAATGTAATTAAGAAAAGAAATCAAAAGAAAAGTTTAAATTTCTGGTGCCGTTTTATTTATAGTTTGTACTTACAAGGTTGTATAAAGAAAATATAAGTACATAGTCGTACAAAAAACTCGTTGGCTGATCATTGGTAAGCATGCTTTCAGAGCAATCTGTAGTTTCCACTGCCAGGGCCTCGGGGGAAAAGACTTGACCTGACAAAATGACTGAAGGCGGCAGGAGAGACTGCGTTAACTTTGTATACACCCAGATAGCAAAATGTCATTGAATCAACGTTGATATATGGTCAGAAAGATTGATTTTTGATTAAGGTTGAAAGATCAACAGCAGATCAACCTTCTAATAATTTATTGTTGAAAATATGTCATTGAATCAACATTGAATAACGGTTGAGTTTGATAATTGAAATGCCAACACTGAATCAATATTTTTTCAACGATGCTGTTTCGATGTGCAGAACCGGGTCAGACCATTTAGGGGTGCCTCATACAGTCCAATTTAAGCACCATATGCTGTGGACGTTATTTTTTATGAGTAAATGTTCTTAAAGTTTGTGTGTAATATCTTATGACATCTAGAAATTGCCTCTGGATCGCGACAGGAAGGAGTGGGGCGGTAAAATCGTTTAAGCCTGGTGGTATATCCCAAGCAGGTGGCGGGTCTGTTCAATTTACCGGAGCAGCAGCAGTGTGTGAGCGTCAGAGAGAGTGTGGATCATACCATTGGAAAGGGGGGGTATTTTCGTTGTTAAAATACTACATTTAAGCCTAAGACTCTCTACCAATTTGTTAACATTTCTTTTGTCTTTATCAGAGATAAACCAAAATTTAAAAAAAAAATAGTTTTTACTCACATTTAAGGGGGGTTGGGGCTCAATGTAAATGTAAAAACGGGCTAGACCCACCTACGATCAAGATTAGGAAGCCGTCTATGCCTCTGAATTTCCCGCTGCTCGATTTTTGCACTCGGTCCTGCTGCTCTTTCGGTAAGTAGAGAATATTTTTCCTAACTGAGTCTGTTTTGTGGGTGTTAGAGTTAAATTAAATTTTGATAACGTTTCATATTAACGGGCATATTTACAGCATTGTTAGCCGCCCAGGTTAACCTCTTAGCACACAAAGTTAGCTTAACGTTTTAACTTTGTGTGTCCGTTGAGAGCGGCAATTCGTGATTCATAAAATGTCTGAAATCACACTCAGTCATGTTTAACGATCATTAAAAACGTTTAAGCACATTGTCCACACTGTATGTATTATTATTTTTTTTTAATATTTCAGCTGCAGCCAGACAGTTTGACCACAAGCTGTCCACCTAGAGTTCAGCAACACCTGCTGAACTGTAGGCATGCTACTGATCGATAGGGAGGTTTGAGGAGCCCCCCCACCCCCAATGGATTATTTTAATAGTTCTGTTGTTCAATTCAGTTCTTACTTTGGTTTCAAAAGCTTTCAGAATAAATGTGAAGATCAAAACAAAACAAAACTTTCTGTTATTATTATTATTATTATTATTATTATTATTTTATTTTTTTTAGTAATTCAAAAGTTAAAATTTTATATTTCATGGTTCAAATTAAAGCACACAAAAGGTCATTTTGAACAATATAATATCGGTATTTATATCTGTTTAAAATTTACATGTAGAATACCATTTAGATGATTGTTGATTCAGTGTCAGATGTGTGACGTTGATTCAACATTGATCATAATGAGCGCTTTCAATTCAGTTTCAACGTAGATTCAACGTGATTTTGCTATCTGGGATAAAGATTATAAACAAACTTGTTTAACCTGATGTGTGTTTGAGTGTGTGACAAACCTTTAAAGCCCAAGAAATTAATATCGTTCTCATCTGTGATGGAACTGGTTCATCATTTCATCAAAAAAACAACTGAAATACTAAAGTACTAAAATACGACAAAATACTGCGATTAGCAGTTTAAAGTTTGATCCATGTTAAAGTTTTTAATCTATGTTAATCTCTAAAATAAGAGGTACAGGAATTGCTCTGAAATGTTAAGTCAAAATTTCAGTTTTTTTACGAACAAAGCCTTTGAACAAATATTAGGGAGGTCAAACCTGCTGAGCATGAATCATACTTTGTCTCTCTTTACTGAATTTGTTTCACACAGTCATTTGGGGGGAGAAGAGCAGAATCTATATCTAATTTACACACCAAAGAGTGTACTCTATACCTTTAAGCAGCGGTTTCAATATAGTACACACCTAAAACAGAAAAGCAAACCTCATCCTGCCCCTTTGAGCAGCACAGAGGAGTCTGCCGTCATTACCTGTGTTGTCACCATAAGACTACACACCCTTCAACAGTTTACAGCTAAACCTGTGTCTCAGGTGTCAGAGGAGAGTGTCTATCCCCCAACACTTTAAGAGCACCTGAAGGATTCCAGCAACAAACAAGACTTGGTAAGCTGTCATTTTATCAATCTATATCTACCTGACCTGTGAAACCTTGAGTTTCACATCATCTGGTTTGTATCTCTAAGTTTGAATATCATGTATGGATATATTCTCGTTAATCTCCTAATTCATATTTTAGCGTAAATAAATAACTATAGGACCTTGATAATGTGCTAATGGCGTGTATTGCGGGTTTTACCTGCAGGTAGAAAATTGCTGACATGATTGCCTGAAGTACCTTCTTTTTTTGTTGTTGTTGTAGTATGACTGTGAAACTGTGGCAACAACATGCCAACAGGGGATTTCAGTAATAGGAATACTGAGTTCTGCTCCGTTAAACTAGGTTGTACTGAAGCCAACAAGAAGACGCATCCTCTTTATAATACAACATATTCAGAGTAAACACAAGAAACTTGTGCAGTGCAAGAAACAATGTGACTAAATTTAGATAACCTTTAAACAATTAATAACTGCATTAAGACATCATTCACATGGTTATTATTTGGCATATCTGATAGTAGCAACACTTTAAAATATTAAGTGTTGACTGGGATTATATTCTCATTTAACTTTTGTTTGTAACTCATTAACTCTACAGTATTAACCTGATATGTAAAGCACTTTTCATGGTGCGGTCATTGTATAGAAGAATAGCAATACTTTATATTTACAATAGGCTGATTGCTCTGTGTGTAAAATCTTTATCTACGAAGTATTAGAAGTCTCAAAAACTGACATTAGCATTGATACAGCACGCATACAGAATTAAGGAATGAAGTTGTATTGGTTGTCCTGATTGTACTGTACTGGTAACCTTTCCTGCATAATTTTGTAATTAGATTTGATTTCATTTTGTTTACACCCTTTCAGCCACCATTAAATTTTTTTTACATTACATTACATACTTTCTAACCATTTCTGTTAAACTTCAGCTTTGTTCTTGGCAAATTAGTCTAAAGAGTGTTTGTCTTCACCTGCCAGAGCTATGAATGGGTGCAGAGAACAAATTATCCTCAGAAAACACTTTAACCAAATATTTATTTCAACACAGGAGCAAACAGTGTGTTGCCATATATAGCTCAAATTCAATGAGGTGAAAGCGTTCAGATGTAACTCATCGGTGTGCATGTCTGTGCTGTTAGTTATACAAACAGTCAAATATACGATTTATTTTATATCACAAACAAATGCGACGCCTGCTGCTCCCATATCTCCATGAACGTCATACAGTATCATATGTTCTGCCTGCACCTGTATTGAATATCCCCTCCTTCTGCTCTCAGTTTCTCCCTACTCTACCTAACTTTAAATTCCTAAAAAAGTTTTTTTTGTCTATAGACGCCCTTGAAAATTAGACAATGGATCTACAACAGTTTAGCCCCAATTTAAAATGTTTAATTAATTAAATGAATCTATTCACACAGGCACAAAATGGCATTGGGAGGTTTATTGGTCAGCATAATGATTCCTCCTCTGCTATACTGATCCAGTCTAATAGACCATAAATAGACCGTAGCTTTGGAAAAAACACGCTTGAAAAGATTAACTCACACTGTTCTCTAAAGACAGACATGGAAAATTCTCCTTAATGGCGTATGTGTGATTTGGACTTGACATGTTATTGTTACGGTTAAGTTGCAGTTAAAGAAAGTGTTCGTCTTTGCAATGCCATCAAAATACAAAAAAAAAAAAAAAGAGTGCGTATGTGTCTGTCTGTGTGTGTTTGTGTGACAAAGAAAAACAAAGTAGGTAAAAATGAGTGCATTATCAGTTTACCATGACAAAAGCCAAGAGACGTGACACAGAGACTTTGTGTGTCTAAAAATGGTCCTTCTCTATACCATTGACAGACCAGTAAAATTAAAATTGTCGTGACAGCCTTTTAAGGACTAAGAAAGATGATTTATATGCTCTTGCAAGATAAAATATTTTCAGCCGCTGTACTGTTCCCATCGACTTTGTGTTCATTGTTCAGATGTGAAGGGTGTTGGGTTTCAGCATTCTTTCCTCTGAAACATCCATTGTCTCATCACTTTTGTACCGCTATGTAAAAGGTCACTTTCCGCCATTGACTGCAAACTACTGAGCAGCCACACCTTGATTCCTATCTGCTGCCAGTTGCTAGACCTGCTTAATGCACCAAGTTCATCTGTGTTCAACAGCAATGACAACATCCAGATAACAATGGACTACAAATTTTTTTTAAGTGTTTAGTTGTGTAACATGTTCAACTTTGTCATGATTTCACAGTATCAAAATAAAATAATGATTACATAAATATCAACTTTGTCTCACTGTACTGTTCATATCCCAAAAAATGATTGAAGCTTTAATGTTTTCTATCAAGTTTACCCTAAAATGAAGAAACTGAGAAATAAGTTGTCTGTTTTTTTTTTTTGTTTTTTTTTTCAAACATGTCTTGAAAACATCTTCTGTTGATCCACTTGCTCATTATAGAGCTTGTTGGTGCAGTACCTCATTATGTCATACTCCTCTCTCTGATTCCCTCCCCAGTGATTTTTTTTTTTTAGCACAAAAGGCTTTTCATCCCATGAGACCTGTCACATCATGAGATTTCGCTCCCTGTTCCTACTCATTTATGTACCTGGACTCTACTTGGGTAAGATCAGATTTAGCTTTCTTTTCTTTAATGTATAAGAGTTCATCTTCAGTCATTCAGGAGGATTCAATGCCAACAATAGATTTGTCCAACTACTACCTATTGTCTGAAAATTGAAACAAATATCTGATACGACTTGCTAACTTTATACAAACACTGTCAAAGGTCCCATTTTGTAGAAAGGAGATTTTTGTGTATTTTTTGAATGTAAAACAGGTTTTAGTTTCATATTCATACTTCAAAAGTATCACAGTGCTTAGTTACGGAGAAATGCACCCTGATTGTATTTTAGAAACTGAGCCTGATAACAACCCACCATATTTGTTACAAAGCAGCCATCGCTCTCAGTAATCCCCCAAACCCAGTCCACCCAGATCCACTATCCCAGGAGCGGACAGATGAAATCTGGTTTATTCTTGCTGAAGACAGTCCTGAGGCATGAACTAATGAATTCTTAGTTTCGCAACTGACAAATTTTGTGAAAAATAGCACAACACAATAATGTCAGCCCTCATTGTATACAGGATGAAGATATTGTTGACTTCTATGATTACACCAAAATTAGCAATGTGTTGTTTCTGTCTCCTCCATTTAAATGTGGCCCCAAGGACATTGGGTCCAACTGAAGACGAGAAGGATTCTTGTCTCGGCTCTAATTATGAACTTTGTCCTCTCCTCACAGGGGCAGCACGCGCACAAAGGTAAGATCAGAAAGTTGAGATGAAAAAACACAATTATTCACAAAGCCAATGGTGCATAAAATTTTCTTTCCTACTTAAGATTATGCCCAAATCTACATCAAATAAACAAAGACATATTTTCTCTTTAAATCGCTATGTCGTTGCTTCACCGATGGAAATGTACAGAAATGAAACGTGCACAACAGAAACCTGTGGTCAGGTGAGTGAAGCTGTCACACACGTAAACTTTCGAGAGTATTCATATTGTGGTGCATGTGAGCATGATTCTTCAACAAACAAAGTAATTTATCTGTGGATGAATCTAGATTTCTGATTATATTCAGAGTTCTTTTGAAGCTGCTGGCATGAATGTCACGTGATTTTATCTGTCAGCTGAAGACTTTAATCAAGTTCTGATAGTGATTATTCTGATTAGGTGTGGATTTTGAATTTGTTTCTATTAGATTTGTTTGTTATTAGCTCTTCTTGCATTTAGCGTCAAAAAAGCAGCTTCAGGATTTGTGATTATTTAAAGCAGACGCTGCATAGTCACATAAGTGAATTTGTTTAATTAGTGTTCAGATTTTCCTCTTGTCAATCTTTCAAGGTGCCAGACTCAACCTCGCACTTCCTCCAGTGTGTGGGTCTCCCATCGACAGACACAGGGAGAGATCACCTGCGGAGGCTGAAAGGCATGCTTGAGGCAACGATGGATGTATACACCTTCATGGTATGGCACAAAGTGAACTCTAACCCAGGAATGTGTGTCTGGACATGCAATAGAAGGAATGTTGCTAGAAATTCCAACCCAACCAGTTGAATTGGTGCTCGTATTTTTTTTTTTTTTTTTTTTTTTTTTGTTTCCTTTCATGGAGTCATAGTCAGATCAATAACGCTGTGCGTTCAGGTCTGGAAAGAATATTATGTAACTGAGGATTATTTGTATGTTCGTCTACATGCTTTTATTTACTATCATTATTTGTTTTCTAATCCTTCCATCACCACCGCAGAGGTCCAGCATGACAGGAGTGCCAATTCTCAGCCTGCAGGGAGCACTGGTATTGAAGCCCGATGCAGACCCCCTCCAGAATGAAGACCTGGTCCAGATGTGGTTGGAGGTCAAGATCAAACCTCTGCTTAAATCCGTCACCAAACACTTCCTGTCCTGCCTGAGCACCAAGAACTTCAGCTGCTCCACATACCAGACTGTGTAGGCCTGCATCAGTTTCTGTCTCTAACTACCGGTGTTCAGTGATTGGAGCATCTTCTCACCATCTTGTCTTTCCTCACAGGGTGAAGGAGCTCAGTCTCTCTTATTCTGAGATGGATCCAGTCAGACAAAAGTGGATTTACACATTCTTCATGTACCCCTTCCTTTCTGGAGACAGAGTAGCTGGTAAAGTTTTATGTTGATTGGTCTGAATTGAATTTAAAGGCTTATTAACAAAGATTATACCTTCATTGATTCACTCACAAAATGCTTGAAAAAATTTAAAATGACACATTCTGGCACGTGATCATTTAGTTTCTGCTTTGACATACAGACTGTGCTTAGAGGGGTTAGTTTTCAAAATAAAGAAAAAGAATTACAATTTATTAAAAGTAGTTTAAATTAGATGAATAAAAACTGATTGATTTACTGTTTAATTGCGATCAGAGATGTTAGATCTTTAATGCAATACCTTTGCACCAAACTCAGAACCATTAAAATAATGTTGCTATAATAATAAATATTGGCAGAATGGCATGAAATTGAATGACTAGCAAATCGAATTAGCACTTACTGTATGATGAATTTAGGAGTTTTGGTTTATGTAAGGCACGCACCTACAAATCTCTCCAACCATGTCAACCAAATTTAAATGACAGAACAAGATTTGTTAAGGCTCGATTATTTGTCTTTTCTAATTTCTGTCCTTTTTGTGTTTACTCTCTGTGTGTGTTTGTGTACAGGCTGTGTGAACCTGGGGGAGAGCAGTGAGGAGTGGCTGATGAAGAATTTTGGTGCTTTCAGAGCCATGGCCCGAATGAAGGACTTCTCAACACTTAACATGGTCTTCAGTGGAGTGAGTTAAAAGGAGTCTTCTTCAAGATGTGTAGGATTTAGCCACCAAGATTTTAGTGCTAGTTGCTTTCCAGAGACACTTAAAGCTGTCCATGTTACTGCTCCCTCTCCACCTTCCTTCTCTTCTCTTAGTCTCTTCTTTATTTCTCCACCACAGTTGGAGGTCCTTCACCTGTTGTCTCCAGCACAGAAAGCCGAGCTGCTGCTGATGCCTGGGGTCGCAGGTTTGGACAATGCCACCTTAACACTGGTCTTCCACAATCTGTTGACGGGTGGCTCCGGCCCTCTTCCCACCACCACCATGAGGCCTGGTGGGAGCCTCAGCTGGACTCGCCCCGGCTATCCATCCACCTATCCTCCAAACCCTGCATATAAGCTCAGTGAGGTTTGTAATGTAGCCTGGTTTTATGGATGCTGTCAGGTCTTCAACAACTATAACATCTTTTAATCTCCAGAGCAGCTTCAATGACTTCTTTTGTATCGTTGACAGGTTGCAATAAGGTTCATGGCAGCTTTTAGGCACATTGGGAGCTTCGTTCATGAATTCGTGACCTTCACACACGAGGTGCAAACACAAACACACGCACACATACATGCGACCACAAACACATAAACCAACCTGAAGACCTACAATGACTTTGTCCAAAACTGTGACTCCTCATCCGCTGTGTTTCTCCAGAGAGATGTGTCAGAAATAAGAGGAGCCAATCTGACCCAGTTCCTGCTCAATTGGACTCTGGCCGAGCTGGCGGATGTTTACCGGCCAAAAAACACGTCCATGGCCCCCGAGCCGACGGAGTTTGATGTGTCCAGTGTGGAGGACTGGTACCGGCAGGTCGTGATTCCGGTGTTACGGAGGTTTTTGCCCAACGATGAGGCCCTGATGCATCAAAACATCACGCTGGCATTCCACCGACTGTTGTAAGTCAAGCCAAACCCCCCCCCCCCAGTTCTCAAAGGACAGGGAATTTAATTCATTAATTCTCCATTTATTTTTTATGTCCGTTAACAAGCCGAAGACTGAACAAGATACTATTAAATTAATGAAATCTAAATGTAAAACCCTTTAAAATGACAGTTTTTCAGTTAGTATGCACAAAAACGTCTTTTATCCATTTCATATATGTCCACAGAAAAAAAAAAAAAAAACATGTTTCAGTGTACACACACTTTTTTTTTATTTCAAACTCCAGAATTTTTAAACTTGAATTTTCACGCAACTACAGACAAACAGAGCAAAGCACAGGTGAGCCTGTGTGCACTGATATGATCGATTAACGGTTGTAATACGGTTTTTCAACATGTTTAAGTGTTGTTTTATTGGCCCAAACTTAAAGAGTGCTGTTCTAAATATATTCTGTAATACTATGAGTAGTTTATTTTTACACACCCCTGTTGTTGAAACATAGTAATTAAGTGCCTTGAGGTAACTTATGTTGTAAATTTGATACTCGATTTGATTATTTATTTGCACTCACAGCACCAGACAAAGTTGGCAACTTGCCTGTACTGAGTATTATCTGGAAAAAGGAAAGTGAAGTTGTTGCATACACTTCAGGTGACCAAAAATACTTTAGATTTGCACAAGTTCATGATGTAAAGATGCACTGACTCCCTAACATGTCGGCCATAGTAACTTGATCAGGTAAAAATATATTAGGCCTAAGGGCTTACAGGTTTAGTGTGGAGATACCCCGTCAGTCATTCTGAAAGTCATCCATTAAATATGTTCTCAACTGTAAGAGCGTTGATTATAAATGTATTGTAAATGCATGCTTGTGTTTTATTGTGTGCAGCTATCTGGACCATGCTAAGGACAACGAAACTGAAATCCAAGATGTTTGCAGCATCACCCTTGATAAGAACCCTTGTGGGGTGAGCTTTCATTTTATGTTTTGTTGTTGTTGTTTTTTTTATAATTAAGTTTGAATATTTTGAAGTTGCCTGCTTAAAAACATTTCTGAAAAAGTTGACACTTTTTTTTTTCTACCAGCTGACTAATGGTCTGGAAAATGTGGCCAATATCTTGCACTGTGCTGCTCGTACCAACCTGACACTGTCAGAGGAGACAATAATGAGACTGATTATGGAGCTGACAGAACGACTGAACTCACTGATCATGGAGCTTTCCACAGTGGTGAGTGTCTGCCCTTTTTGTTGATAATAAACATTATTTATGTGCATAAATTCACCTTCATAAGCGCAATGTTCAGTTATAAATGTATTTCAGTGTGTTTCTCAAAATGAACCCATTTATCTGATTGTTTAGAGGCATTACTGAGTCAAACAAACCCTGTAAAGCATAAGCAAATTAAGCATCAGACCATTTGGCAATGACAGCAGATTCCAATCCAGTGTCTCAAATTTTTGTGGTGTGTTTAAACTATCTATCATGAGAAGAACATTTTAGAGTTAAGTTTAGTCTGAATATTATATTAAAAACAATATGAATCTTTATATATCCTGAGTTTCAGGTAAAACACTCTGTATCTACTCTATCACATCTTTATTGGAAGTTATTTTTGTGTGAGTTTCTTGCATATTTAAAATTAAAAACTAATATCAGTGCTTTCTCCATTCTCTTTTCTTCCCGTAGAACTTCAGTGAGGTGGCAGCTGAACTTCGGCAGATCTTTGGTGAGGTGGAATCTCCATCTCTGACACAGGAACACCTGCAAGACCCGAACTTCATTAAGCTGTGGATCCGGATCAAACTGATTCCCCTCCTTCCTAAAATGCCCCCACCCCTCCTTTCCTGCCTCAGCACCAAGAACTTCTCCTGCCCCGTTTACCAAACCATGTGAGTTCACTGGATTTTTTTTTCTTTTTTTTCTGAACACACATGCATGGTTTGATGGAATAATCTTCATTTTGTTTGTGTCTTGTTATGTCCAGTGTCGCAGCTCTCAGCAGAGCCATGAGTTTCCTGAAGGTGGATCAAATGTACAGCCGAAACATCTATGAGCACTTCATCTTCCCCTTCCTGCTGCGTCACAACACCACCGGTAAGCAAACTGATAGCTCGATCCTGTATGGAGGTAAAGATAAGCAAAAACAATTTTTTGATGTTGTAGAAGGAGTTAAATCAAAATTGTGTTAATATTAATACAAGAATGTTAGAATTCGCTCAAAGCAAGTCTTTTGCTGAGTACAAGCTGTATGACTACACTTTAAAAATACACTGTAATCTAACATTCAACAAGCAGTTATCAAACTTACTAAAAGAAATAACATGAGTTATATTCTGTTATTGAATTATTATCACAGATGAGTTCATGTGTGAACATTTTACTTTTATACTTCATCAGTGTGGAGCCAATTTTAGCAGCTTTGTATACTTTTAACATCACCAAAGTGTCATATTTAATTTTCTGATCACAGAAAATGTCCTTTACTTAAAAACTTTACTTGCACAGAAACTAGTAACTGTTCTCTTAAATGACAACAGTGAAATGTTTTTATTTTTTCAAAGTTTACTTTGTATTTAAAAAAAAGGCCTATTAAGTGGGCTTAGCTACTTCTGATGTGTGCTTCCTATTTGGTATGAATAGAAAGATAGACTAAGACAAAGGTTGAATGCGTGTGGTTTATTTCTGTTCATATGTTTCAGACCCTCGGTGTCTGTCTTCAGCCAATAACAGTGCAGACTGGTTGAGAAACAACTTTGGCTTCTTCTCACGGTTCGCTGCTGTCAATGATTTCTACACGCTGAACCCAAACTTCTCTGGAGTAAGTGCGGAAAACCTGAAAACATTCAAATACTAAAACTGACCGGAGTGACAACGATGTGTTCTCTTTCTCTCTTTCCAGCTGGAGGTTCTTCATCTCTTGTCTCCAAAACAAATAGCAGAGATGCTGTTGCTGCCTCTTCCTGCTCCTCCACAAAAAGACATTATTAGACAAGTGTTTGACTTCCTGCTGACGTCCCCTGAGAACCTCCCAGACGTCCTTTACCACCTGGTTCAGCTTGCTGTGGAGGTAAAGGCTTTTATTTGATTATTTTCCAGTGAACTTTTTCCTGTCCTGTAGGTTTAAATTTAAATGAATATGTATTTCCTTTAGGTCGATCCACCCTGTGATGTGTACGAACAAATGTGAGTTGGTTTTATAAACTCACTTCTGGTGTTGTTGATTAATTCTGCATATTTGTTTCATTTATTGGACACATGAAGCCAGTACATCTCTATCACAGAAGAAATCTTGCTTTGGGGATGATAACATCAGCTGTTTGGGTTCTTGTTAAATGTTTGTTTTACGTTATTTGTCTGTCAGTTTTGTGCGACTGTATGACACCATACCATCTCTGTCCACGGACCTCGAGCCGCTCATCTGGGCAGGCATAGACGAACTGTTGAGCATTGCACCAGATGGTGAGTCTCTCTCACACACATAAACAGACACAGAGGCAGGCTTGTGCTCTTATTCCTAAGAGCTGACTGAGTGTTTTCTGTTTCTGTTTGAACAGCTTGTGTGCCGGGGAACATCACGGTGAGATTTCTTTAATTTACCTGAACTTATTATCTATTTCAGCTTTACTTCGTAGCTGTTGATTGAATTTTGGTGATGAAATATTTCAGTATTTTCTTTTAAATTTGTTGAATCTGTCATTCGCAGTGTCCGCTGACCCTTTTCAATGGTGAGGGCTCTTTGTTAAACCTCCTTTTATTAATCCTGCACTCACATTCACTATATTCACAGATACATCCACTGCATCCAGTGTTTTAATTGCTGAAGTCATTTAATCATTTGTTTGTGTGTTCTTTGACAGCCTCAAACATCTGCAGAGGAATCAACAGGTATTATATTTTCTACCCAGAATTTTCAGATCTCTGTATAGATTTCCATTTTTATTGTTTTATATTTATTCGCAGCTCGGACCTACAGTCTTACCTTGACACATCCGCCTCCGTGGATGTCCCCTGTAATTTTTTCTTGGAAAAATATGCATGTGCTCAGGTGGGTCAAAGTCAGCCTGAACAAAAATGACAAGCATGCTGAGGAGGAATCATTGTGAGAGCAGCATCCATGAAACTTAACGCCTGTTTGAATGACTCCTTAACTCTGTCACACGTACAGCTTCAGAACTTCACGGCCAACCGGCTTGTGTCTCTGCTGAGGTGTGACCTGCCTGGAAACAGCAGCCGGTCCAAAGTGCTGTGGAAGATGCTTCTCACTAAACTCTCTCCCATTTTGAACCCAGCTCTGGACATCATAGCTAACATGGTCGGTAGCTTTTTAAACTTCTTTACATGATTATTAAATGAATGATTTAAATGTTCAGTTTAATGAAGACTGAGGGAGGACGCCTCCGAGTAATAGAGCTGATGGTGATTCAATCAATCGGACATTACCCACAGTCTACGACCATGGTCGGTCCATCAGCGAAGGAGGTTTTGGATGTGATTGGAGAATTAAGAGTGTCGTTGCTGACAGATGAGCAGCTGATGAACAGAAGTGAGATCAGAAAATGGTTTGCCGAGCGCCTCCGTGCGTTCCTGCCATCTGTATCAGGAAGGTTTCTGCAGTGTCTGACCCGCAGGAACCTCAGCTGTCCGTCATACCAGCAGATGTAAGTAACATTCCCAGATCATGGCACAGATTGGCTGCCCCCAGTGAGCTGCTTGTGCTGCATTTTTACGCTCCCATGTTTATGTCAACTTCACTGTTTTTGAACCCTTTATGAACAATGAATTATGAATAACGCACGGGGGAAAAGCCAACATCACTACCGCCGCTTTTGGCAAGAAAGCAAGTTCGGTAACAGATCCGGTGAAACATCCTCCATTTTGTATGTGCTGTTTTACGCCAGACTGCAGGTATTCATCCGCCAGTTTGACGACATGACCTTAAAGCAGAGGCAAGTCGTTTTGAAGAATTTCATCCTGCCCGTCCTGTCATGGCCACACTCAGGTACTCACTGCACACTGCGACTAATTTTAGCTTCATAAAACAAGAAAGCAAGTGGCATTCATACTCACTCATGTCTGTTTCCACGATGTCGTCCAGGTCCTGGCTGTGTGAACACCTCCAACAGCAGTGCAGAGTGGTTAAGGAAGAATCTGGGTCCATTTTCTGTGTTTTTGTCTCTCAGAGAGCTGCTCCATCTCAACCCTGGCTTCAACCCGGTGAGATTTCTCTTAAAAAAGAAATTGGCCTGTTCAGAGCACTAATTTATTTTTGGCTGTGGTGGTAAACATTTTGTTTTCCCTCCTGTACATTCAGCTGGAGGTCTTACAGCTCCTGACTCCAAAGCAAAGTGCAGAGCTGTTGGTGCTGACTCTTCCTACTCTCCCAGACAAAGATGTCATCATTACTAATCTCTTTGATTTCCTGACTAAACCTCCTGAGCAAAAGAAATTGCCGGAGTTCCTGTTCTACCTCGTCATGTTCCTTCCACAGGTAAAAAAAAAAAAAAACAGTAAAGTTTTTCATCTTCATTCAGATTTCTGACTTTGCTTAAGTTGTTCAAATTACTCATCTTTGTTTTTGCATTTTAAAGGGAAACCTTTCCTGTGAATCATACAGAACACTGTAAGTTGAAAAATTATTTGCGGCATTCTAAAAATTATTTTAATTATTACAGTTGATGTTAATGACAAATATTTGTGGTGTTTCAGGTTTACCAGACTAGACCTGGCTATGGCTGAAGTTCCTGTTGATATAGCTTCAAACATCACCAACACCAAGATTACCTTATCCAGGCACCTCCCAGCAGGTGAGACGTCCGTCTGGAAAATGTCAGCATACACAGGCATATATCTACTTTACTCATTTGTTCCAACATGAAGGCCAAAATAATTATTTAAAAAAGGTTCTTATGGCTGCATTGGTCAATGAAACTGAAATAGGACACATCCTTTTCAACAAATTTTTCCCTGATCATTTGTCACGTTATCAAAGTTTTTAACATCAGATTAGAAAATAAAATATTGGCAAATTCAGAATTTTATGGCTGCACAGAAACCATTAGCAAATACTACTACTGGCAAGCAACTTTCCGACATAAATTTGAAGGTTAGGGGAGGTTTAACTGGTTGAAAACACAAATAATAAACATTAGATTGAGTGGAAGCGTAAGTAGTATTCAAACAGGTTCAAGCTGTCATTTTTCAGCTTCTGATGGAAGTCTGGCGCTTTATTGTTGCTGGTTTCACATTAACAAATAATCAAAAGTGTAATTGAGTAAAAAAAAACAAAAAAACAAAACAAAAAAAAACAAACAAAATACAGTACTCTTGCTCAAGGAGTTCCTGTTAAGCGAGAACGCTTACTGAACAGACGACTGGAATCACAATGCAGATCAAGGCAAGATATGTTTATTGCAAGCCGCAAAAAAATACAGCAGAGCCTGAATTGGGTCTGTGGAGGGAGATGACGAGGGCGAGACAGTTCGAGGGAAAACGGAGAGCAAAGGCAGGGGCTGAGGCATGAGGCCGAGCGTGGCTGGCTGGGGGAGCAAAATGACAGGGCACTTGAAAAAGACAACAACAGACAGGTTAGGGCAAGGCAACAGTACAAAGTCGTGATCAAAAAACGTAATCCAAAAAAAAAAAAAAAAAAAAATCAGAAACTGGGTCAAAAAACCGGGGAGCCAAAAACACGAATTCAGACTGAGAGCAAGGAAAAAAGCCTAGTAGTTACCACGGGGTTTTCAACAACGAACTGGCGAAGAATGGGGAGGAGAACCAGGCTTTTGTGCTGCGGTGATTGGAGTTGATGTCGAACAGGTGTGCTGGTGACAGAGGTGGAGCAGGAGTGCAGAGATCAGGAGACTGAAGGGAGCCACGCCGAGCCAATGAAAAACTAAATGGAGAGAACTGAAGGGAGGAGCAAGAAAGAAAACAAAACAGGAAAACAGACGCCTAACAGTTCCCCTGCCACCATTTTTCAGTATCTCTGATTCCTGATCTTGTTAGCTGATTCGATTCTCCAGTATCTCTTCAGTATGAGAGGCTGTACATATTTTTATACTGTACTGATTAAGGTGTTTTTAAATTCCCTTTATTTTATTCCAGGTTGCATCATATACAGCGGACAGGTAAAGTATGCTCAAATATATTTGGTATTATTGGCCAGGTTTTTGTTTTTGACTTACGATAGATACATAACCTTCGTATTCTTCTCACTCCCCAGTGCAATGTAACCATGATAAACAGTGAGTTGTCTCATTTTCTTAAAATGACATTTTAAAAATAATTCACTACTTGGCTTATGATCGCTATGAATTAATGCATTGCTCTTTTTCAGAAACCAACATCTGTGTGGGAGTAAACAGGTGGGACTTATGAACCATTCCCTGCAGTCATATTTTGGGCTTGACGCTCTCTGCTAAATGCAATGTCAGCACACCTTTGAGCTGCTCTTTCATTTTTCAAACTCAGCACAGCACTGCAGCTCCATCTCGACAGCGGAGACAGAAACGGGGGTCTCTGTGATTTCGCCATCGAGGAATTTGCCTGCGCCTCTGTAAGATGATCAAAAGCAGGTCCTAAAACGGCCACTGTTTGGGACAGTTGTGTGTTTTCTCACTTGTTGCCATTCTGCTCTGTCATTCTGCAGCTGTCAGCATTAACAGCTGAGGATCTGGTGATTATGCTGTTGTGTAATCGCTCCTCCAACTCCAGCGGGTCCAGACCCGTCTGGAAGCTGTTTCTAACTAAAGCCTCTCGTGTGCTTGATGAAGCTCTGGATCTTCTAGCCAATAAGGTACATATTTGTCTTTTCTGCAGCGTATGGTGTTGGAACACTGATGGCTTCAAATATACAGCTACCTATGAAACAAGCTAAAATATCAAACACAGTCAACTTTTGTTTTCTTGGAACTGAACGAGACCCTGGTTGCCTTTTAAAATCTCTCTCACAGACTCTGGACCCTAGAAATCCTGCTCTATCGTTGATTTTGGATTCCATAAGACAGATCCGACTTGATACCTTCAACATGCTCAGCCTCAACAATCCTGCCTTCATTCAGCTGTGGTTCAGCCAACGGCTTCGCCCGTTCCTGCCTGCTGTGTCCATGGACTTCCTGTCATGTTTAGCCACCAGAGGACTGAACTGCACCACGTACCAACATATGTATGTAGCACAGCATTTATTATAGGGGCCTCTTAAAACGTCTCTGTCCTGTTCATCTCATGTGATCCGGTTCTCTTACTCATGATGTTACAGACAGTAGTAAGACTCAGGTGCAGGCAACGAAAACACAGTAGATTGGGATCAGTTAAATGATTTATTTACACAGGGAAAAAAAAAAATGAACAGAAAACTGAACCAGCACCAGGTAAAGTCTAGATAGGAACAGGGAACCCAAAATGTAAAACGGAATGACTAAAAATAACTACGAAGTACAAAACTACTAGGAGTCCTGCCACAAAACTAAACAGCAGCTGAGAGCAAGCAGGAGCTGAACACAAAATGGCCAACACAAAAACTCAGCTGTACAGAGATGAGCTACTAGGTTATCTCGGAAATAATTTCTAGAAACACAAAATCACAAAAACTATATAATGGCAGAACTTAAGGCGAGTAGCAACGCTACTGAATACAGAAGGGATAACTAACAACTAAGCAAACAAAAACTAAAGGCGAGCAGCCCCAAAACTACTGGGACTTAGTGCTAACTAAAATAAACCACTAAACTGAGTAAACAAGCTAAAGCACGAAACTAAACTTGCTGACTGGTAAACAAGCAGAGGCAACGAAGGCAGGTGGACGGAGAATCGGCAGTTGGAGATGGCAGGTGGTGGGTGGAGGCTTGGTAGCAGGTGAACCGAGGTAGATAATGGAGGCTTGCACAGCGGCATCCAGAATGCAGAACTATAGGAGGAGGTGAGCGGAGAGCCGGTCGGAGTCCAAATAGAAGATTGCGAACGTTCTGGCAGTGGATGAAGGTGTAGCTGCTGCTTAAGAGCGTCCAGCACAGGTGTGGCAGCCAATCCCTCTAGATCTATGAGTCTTGATTGAGATTGATGTCAGCTGTACCATCCTCAGTGCCGTCTGCAGGGAGTGACCTCCTGAAAGGAAAAAGAGATGCCAAGAGAGGCAGAAAAACAGAGAGCAGGACAGAGTGTGCCCTCTAGCGGGCACCAGGCGGAGCAGGCATAACACATGATGTACATTGATCATATCGACTTCTTCTTTCTTTTTTTTCCAAAATCAGTGTCCAGATTTTCAGTCATCTCCAGCCAAACATGACATTACCCCGGCAGATGTCTGTCTATACACACTTCATTAAACCTTTCCTGACCAGGAACAACAGTTCAGGTATGTGATCACATCACTGGCGTGGGAAGCAAAAACTTCAGCTGAATAATATTGATATAAATTTCAGCTGAAGCCTTTAAGAACTCATTGGTTTCTGTGATTTTCTCCCATGTGCTGGAAAAAGTGATCGTTTTGACCTCTAGATGGCAATAAATGAAAGGGCAGGTGACGGTTTTTGGTTTTCAAGGTATCTTGTACGTGCTGCATGATGAAACACTTTCCTGCAGAGGAATAAAGCTGTGTTTGGTTTTTTTTTTGTTTCTTTGGCTTAGACCCCAGCTGCAGCTCACACATCAATAACAGCGCAGAATGGCTGAGGAGGAACCTGGGCGGCTTCTCTGTGCTTGCATCTTTCAGCGACCTTCAGCTGCTCTACTCCAACTTCTCAGCGGTACCTTCTGTTCTGGTTTCGTATTGTTTGTGTATTTGGCAGTAAGTGTTGTGTTTGATCATCCGTGTATGTGTGCGTTTGTGTACCTGCAGATGGAAGCGTTGCCAGAGCTGACAGTCAGACAGCTAGCAGAGGTGTCGGCCACACCTGGCCAGCTCATCTCTGCTGCCCAGGTTAACAGACTGATGCAACACGTCCCTGACAGACAACTCGCTGCCTTCTTTGATGACTTCTCACCTGCCATCATGGTGAGACTGCTAATACTTACAAACCTCCTGCAAACTTTCAGAGAAATGTTTTACCTTTATTTAATCAAGTAGAACAGCGCCTATCTGGTTATCTAAACCAGAATGGTTTTAACACACAGCATATTGGTGGCGTCTAGTATTCAATTTCTTAAAAGCACCCTGTGTTGTTGGCCTGCAGAAAACTTGACAGTACATCCTGAAGGTTTCATGTCCAAAATTGTCTGAATGCTTGAATTTCCTTATCCTTACTTTTCTGCAGGGTCATGAAAACATGTTTCCCTCTCCGGTGAGGTCAGCCATGTTGGAAGTTGTGTTCGATCGTGCAAACCTCTCAGATCTCTCAGTGAACGACTCGGTTGTATTGCTCTGGCTTCATAACCGACTGCGCCCTTTGCTGGTTAACCTGTCGTCGGTCCACGTGACGCCTTTCTTCAAGATACTGAGAGGAAGGAACTGCGATATTGAATTGCAGGGGTATGTGTTATAGTAATAGTCAAATTTACTTTCATACCAGATATGTTTTTGTCTTCAAAAATGTATATTGTTATTATTCCATACAATTATGTAATATAATCAAGAATAAATGATTGATTTTCTTTTTACACTGCATTTTATCTTTCCATTTCAGAATAGAGAACCTGAATTCAACAACCTCATCTCTCAGTGAAGATGTAAAGGAAGATATCTACAACCGCATTGTTCAGACACTCAGAGGTAAAGAAATCACAGTGAAATGAAAGTAATAAGGCTGTCGGCGTCAGTGCGTTAATCTCAGTCGATAAAAAGGCAGAATAACATGTTGTATTTTTTAAATCGTGTTTAATCGTGCTACGCCGCACCATTAACTTGCTGTCTAGCCATCAGCAGCTTCCAGCATCATGACGCTTCGTAAGTCATGGAGATGTAAGACAGCGATTCACTTTTGACAGTTCATTTTAATAAAAAAAAAAAAAAGAAAGAATTTTCTTAGACTTCTATACTTATATTTAAACTCCTATGAAATGTACATATCCTTACAACTACAATTCAGTATGTTAGACACGATTACATACAGTTTATTAATCACTAAATAGCGAGAACTTAACCTATTTCTAGCAAACTTTCACCTTTTAATTATAATGTAATGAATCAAGGTTTGTTTGACAGCTTGTGTCTTTAACTTTCCCATTTCAGGACCAACGCCTCTCCACTGCTATGGCGACAACTTCAACCGCAGTTTCTACGATTTCCTGGAGCGTACATTCATGGGCTTCCAGTTCCCCAACCTTACGACCTTCCTGTCACTCATGCCTCACGACATAATGAATCAGGTTCGCGTCCAGAATTGAGAGAATATGTGTGATAACTTTAAGGATAAAAGAACGAGATAATTATTTTATGTTTGCTGTTCCTCTAGTTGGTGAACTCCATGTCCGTGTCTAACCTCGGGAATTTTCTCCGTCGTCCTGATACTGTTGACAACGATGCACAACTTTGTGAGCTTTACAACAGCTACAGGCAGACACCCATGTTCCTGGAGACCGTATGTACTACACAAATGCACAAAGAAACATAAACATATTGTGATGATATGACATATATGACAATATAACCCCGTTAATGTGTATGTTCCCTACAGGAATCTCTCCCTGCTGCGCTGAGGCAGCCCACGCTGCCTTGTGTCTGGCCCAAGGCTCTCAGTAGCTCCACAAGGTCAGAGGTCAATGCCTGGTTCGACCGACGCCTGAGAAACTACTTGGTCTTCCTCGCAAAAAATCTGATCAGCCCCAGCGTCACTAACAACACCACTTGCTTGGCCTTCCAAAAGTTGTACGTCTGCTCGACTTATTTCACGAAAACTTTACATCTCCTAACTTGTAACAATTCCACATTTTTTTGAAGCTATAAATAGACAGGAAAAAGAACAATTTCATATCATAATATAAAAATTTTCTTTCAGCCGCAATCACAGCCTCCAAAAAAAGAGTTAATATACACTTCAACAATACCATACACTACACATACAACAATTACCTCCACAATATATAATTATTGTTCTGTACATTAATTTGTTTTCTTTGGACTTTGATTGTAACGTGTATATATTATGTCAAAAAAATCATGCTCTTACTTCATTATGTGCTGTTTCAGTGTCTCAGTTCTTGGCGAACACAACTACACCGGGGCAGACTTTGTGAGGAGAGATGTGTTTGACAGCATCAGGGCATACCTCACATCAGGTCAGTCTTCAGTAACACAGAGCTCCTCTTCTTTATTTTGTATTCTTTGAAGTGTATGCTAATTTGACACTTGGCGATGAGACTATTGGTTTCTTAGCTCCTGTATTTGCAGTAACAGCTGCTGTTCTGACTTTCATGGCAGAAAAGGGATTGAATATAAAGCAGAGGTGGCAGTAGTGAAATTCTAAGTTATTCACACTTGCCAGGAGAACAAAAGGGCCAACGCTTAAAGGGCTCTCCCTATATTTTTGGATATTATCTTTTTATTTCTGTTTTATTTATTTTTTCCACTCGTCATAATTTGTCATTATAGCAACTGTGCCACGGTGTTACAACGCCAACGACCCAGAGCTAAACTCCACAGCCTGGTTTGCCGAGTACATCGGCCCTTTCATGCCTTTCCTCACCCTTGCGGATCTGCAGACGTTGGGATCAGTTCAGGTACTGAATAATTTCTTCTACTAAAACTCAAGCTGAGATTGGAGTTAAAGAAATATTTAACTAATGATTTGTAGACCGGCCTGTCAGTGTTCATGACTGTCGCCTGTCCCTGCAGGTCATCCAAGTGTTCACAGTCAACCCTCTGAATCTCGCCCTCTTGAACCACTCCACCTTACCTATCAACCTCACCAACTACTACACAGAGCTTGTTTATCAGCAGGACACCAACTTCAACCCCTTAATGTGAGTTTAAAGTTACGCAATGTGTTTCACACAACAAGTGAGATTTATACTAAATAATTTCTTCTGTCTTGGCAGCCTGCCTCTGTTATGTCGATGCGTTGCTCCTGGTCCAGCCTTCACCCAGCTAAATGCAGAAGAAACTATGATAGTGCTGTACAACCTGACCACTCTCTGTACAGGCCTGGATCCACAGGTAATAAAAAAAAAAAAAACAACACATGAATTGACAGTACAGTTTTCTACTAATGCTGAAAATCAGTAAGAAAATGTAGAGCTACATATTAAATGAAGGTATTTCCATTTGTGGAACACAGAAGTCATGAAATGATTTGATAAAGGTGAAAGGCACATTAATCAGTCTCCATATTTTGACCCAGCCAAGCTCTGATGCTGGTGAATCTCAGCCAGAAATATTGTAATTAAGATTTTGGTATTTAATCAAAATATACAAAAGTGTATTAAACACGTTTCAGTGTCTCGCTCGTCTTCTCTTGTCGCCCAATAGTGGGAGTTGAACTTGCACTAAATAGACCTAGTAGTGAAAATTCAGCCAGTTTCTCTTGGTTTGGACTAAAAGCGACATTCTGAATGTAACACTTGAATAGTTCAGGATGTGTTTTTCTTCCTTTCCATCGTAGGTTTCTGCAGCTTTGGCGGGTAACTTCGGCGACAACATTGGAGCCACGGCCATCTCTGCCCTCGGCAACGAAAGCACCGGCCTGTCCACAGGCCAGATCAAGACAATTAAGCCTCAGGACCTATTAGCTTCCCTGGGTGTTCTTAGCAGAGTAATGGGCTGGAATGAAGGTCAGGCCAAGGCCATCATCCAGTCTCTGATGTCTTCAGGGATCATGCAGGTATCGGCTGCCTGTTGTTTTGATGAATTCTGACTTGATTTTAGATGCTACGGTTTTTTGTGAGGTAACATGCCCGGAGTAAAGGAATCTCAGTGGTTTTCTCTGCCTCCCTGTATTACGCTCATCAGCTCAACAGTTCGTCATCGTTGCTCATGCTGGGCTCTCTTGTTGTGGGTGTTCCTACATCGGTGTTCAGCAGCACCAGCGGCTTCCAGCTTATTACAGCATCCAGCAATCCTTCATTCTTGGTGCACATGATCTCAGCTCCACTTGTAGTCCGGCAGACCTTTGTCACACAGGTATGACCATTTCGCTTCTGCTGCAGGATTTGTAAAATAAATGTAGAATATTTAACTTTGAGTGGAAGGGAAAAAAATCACAAATTTCCTCTAGCGAATGTTCCAGTTTGTACAACATCAAGCCTCGTTTGTCTCTAAATCAGTTGAAACCAGTTTTCTCATGTTATCATGTAAACACCGTATTCAAAGTGTATTCCAGTGTTATGCTTGTGGGAAGATTTACAGGAAAAACTAGATGGTTCATCCAGATTGCCCCGTGAGAAAAATAGTTCACTTTTTTTAAACACAACCCATTTCTAGAAACACAAGCGAGCCTGATTTACACCTCACACAGCAGTGATGTGATAGTTTGTGTAACACTGAAGAGTCTAACAGAGCATTTGAACGGTCTTTTCTCAGATAATATCGGTGGAGAGCAGCAGTAACATCATCATACGAAACATTCCTGATGATTTCGCCACAGAGATCCCTCGAGCTCTGCTGCTGGGCTTCTCAAACAACATCAACATTATCAGAACGCTCAACAAGAAGAAATGGAGACGGCAGCAGGTAAGGGACGGCAACGGAGAAATGCACACTTTTCTGTCAACACACCGTATCACTGTCATTATCTGCCTGATCTTTTCCTCTAGGCTGAGTTATTCTTCAGTCTAATAGCTGTAGAGCCTGCAACCACAGAGCTGGGGAGTCCAAACAAGTAAGTTTTAAAGACATTTCAGTCAGTGAATGTCCTGCAAGTGGATCGCAAGTGGTACATAACCCACTGTGTGTGTTTGTGTCTGTGTGTGTGTGTGTGTGTAGTTTGTCATCGTCTGTACTACAAGGGTTCACCTGCACAGGAGTGAGGACCATTTCAAAGGTCCAGGTCAGGAGGCTGATCAAAGCCTGCAGGAGGAGAGGCCAGAACAAGGTCACACTGGTGGAGACTCAGGTGTGTGAGATGGATGGAAAACACTGCATGATATGGAGAAAAAAAAGATGAAATTAAATGCTTATTGCATGCTAAAATGATGTTATTTTCTTATAAACAAATATCCGGTTTTGATTATATTTCAATAAAATATGCAGCTGTAGTGTGAAATCCACGACGTAGCCTTGACATCTATGCTGACTTCACCCACAGCTGACCTGCATGTACAACCTGATCAGAGGAGACTCTGATGTCACCAGCTTCGACCTCTATCCTCCCGATATGCTGCTGTACTATGAGTGAGTTTTAAAGTTTGTGTTGGGAAAAAAAAAAAAAAAAAAAAAGGTTTCCTGTTGTAACAACTTGGTTCGGTCTCTCTGCAGTTACTCTCTGGTGCCACAGGCCAGCTGCAGGTCCTACTTTGAACAGCTGGCAGACGCAGACTTCTTCGTGTTCTCCTCCGCCCTCGGCTACAAACGCACTGCTCTGTTTGACAATGCCAGGAGCTGCCTGGTGAGTCCCCAAATGAAAAGCAATATGTCACATCTCTTCTTCTGTTTTGTACAAAAGTGGCCGATTTAACTAAACCTCTGGTTTTCAGAAGAAAATTCTCCTTAAGGAAGATAAAAGTTGCTCCAAGACTAAATTACAGAATAAACTAATTCTCAGAGGGGGTGAATAAGTTTTGTTTATGGGTGTCATTGTCTGATTGGATTTTTGTAGTCTTTGATCATTTAACATATGGAGATGAAGTTAATTGATGAATTGAATCCATCATCAAGGAGTAAGAATAGTAAGAAGTAAGAGTCATGCTTTAAGGCTTCTGGTACACAGATGACCCGATTAGAGTTCATCTCATGTTGGCACAAATGATCTGAGCAGATTAGTCCATGGTTCATTCCACGGCTGACTGAACTCTTTCCTCCACGTCATTTCCTTCATGTCTGTTCCATTTCCTGTTTCAAAATAAAATCATCAAATGACCAAAAAAATAACATTATTGATTATTCTGATTCAAAACATTTTTATTTTTTATTTTACCGCATTTAATACAAATCCAAACTTGGTGTTGAACGGAACAAATACAGCAACGACAATTTCATCCAAATAAATGTCAGTGTGTAAATATTGTGTCAACACTGTCTCCTGTTCACTCTTCTTTTATTTTTCAAGGGTATAACAAGCACGAATTTGACCCAGGACAACATACTGGTGTTGGGGAACATGTGCTGCACTCTGGATGGGTCGTACATCGAGAACTCTGACCCATCCATTTTAGAGAAACTGAAGAACTGCCGTGGCCTCACCAGAGCTCAGGCCACTGCTGTTCAAACGCTGCTGCTGAGCAGGAAAACGCAGTTCGGGTACGTCAACAGCAGCAACACAGCACTCCACTTTCAGCTTGTTAAGATTATAAAACCTCAGCAGTCGTTGGTGCTCATCTTCTTCTGTCTCTTTGAGAAAAAAGATCAATTTGTACAGGTGATTCCCGTCTCGTTAAAAGATGGATGTTTGTTTGACTTAACAGAGAACCATCAACGTGGAACCGACAGACTCTGGTGCAGCTCGAGTTTTTACCGCTCTATTTGACCTCAACTTTCTATGAAAACTTTGACAGAGTTAGTATTCCTGGCTTCATTCAGTGGATGATGGGACATTATTTCTTTAATATTGGACTGTAGTCGCTGGTGTTTGGTGTTTGAAACATCTGTTTTGTTGCTGTGAGCAGAGAACAAAGAAACACTTCTTGAAGGACTTCCTCATCTTAGCCAGGAGATACAGAGTGAGCAGGTGGAAGTTGAGGAGGATGAGAAGAGAAATAAGATGGTCCCTGAGAAAGAAGTCAAAGCGATCTACAGGTCAGTGTCTCGCTCGTCTTCTCTGGTAATGTTTTCATCATAAATGTCTCACTTTGGCTCTTTTTTCCTCTCTGTGCTTAGTGAGTGAGTGCACCGTGGGAAACATCACCCAGGTGACCATCAGCGACGAGACGTTCCCCTTCGACTATGATGACATCACCCAGTTCAACTGCTGCCTCAGTGCCGAGACTGTCGTGAACAACCTGGATGCCATTACCAACAAAGTGGACGAGGAGGAATACCTCAGGATCGTTCTCAACAAGCTGCATGAGGTGGGTGTTTATTTCGAGCATTTCTCAAAACCAGAGAATGTAAAGGATGAAACAGCAGTTGCAGACAATCGCTCAACATAAAAATAAAAAGACAAATTACACATTTAAGAAAGTTGATTCAGAAGCTTTGAGAAAGAAATGTGTTTAATACATAAATACTCTGTTACGGTAGTTGGGTGATGTGTAGTCTTCATGGGACAAGTCGCTGCTGCAGCTCTTGACATGAGAACAAAAGAATTTGTTTCTACAAATATATAGTCAGCTGCTTGTCTGCAGCTCTCCGCTTTTTGTGTCTTAATGAAATTCAACTTTTGACGGATGAACTGATTCTCTGCTGAGCGTTAACTTCTCCTCACTGACTCTCACACTTTTCTAGGCCTACGGCACCAACTCTAACATCCCAGAGAGTCAGGTCCAGCTCTTAGGCCCAGCGTCTCGTTTGGCCACTATTGATGACATCAACAGATGGAACATCACTCAGATCGACACACTGTCTGCTCTGATGGACTCGTCCAGTGGAGAGTGGGAACCAAGTCTGGTGAGCCAACGAGTCAGAAAGTAAAGTGTAGCACATGTGTGTGTATTTGCTTGTGTGTTCTCACAAAGGCCTGTTTCCTCTCTCCCAGGCTAAGGCCATCATCTCTAAGTATCTGAGTAAAGCGGGGAACAAGCTCGGCGGCGCAGAGCTCAATGCCATTGGAGGAGTCAACCTTTGCTCACTGGATGCAGATGTTTTGAAAACTATTTCCCAGAAAAGTCTGAAGTAAGAAGCTACAGCCGTGTGTGTGTTTTTGTGGGCGTTCTCAACGCTCTCCTTACCGATTTCTTGCCTCTTACTCTGTGTGTCTGTGTCCTGCAGAGAAGCCGGCACTCTCGACATTTCCAACTGCACTTTAGATAAAAAGAAAGAACTGTTCACCATCGCCAGACAAGCATTTTCAGAAAGCACCTACTTGACTGTCTCTGTGTCCTCCTACCAGCTCACACAACCTTTTGTCGGTAGGCGCAAACACACACACACACGTGTACGCATACTGCATGTAAAAAAAAAACTTAATCTGACCACCAACATTGAGCTCACTGTTCCTTCCAGGGGGAGCTTCTTCAGACTACGTCAAGAGTTTGGCTGCTTCAAATGTCAACATGGACCTGGATACATTCACTGGCCTGGACGAGAGCGTTGTACTGGTCAGTAGTCTGTGTGCCTTTTGTATTTATATTTATTCATTCATTCATTCATGCATCTTCAACCACTTATTTATGAGCTTACGTACAGTTTTTATTTTATGCCAAAGCAAAGCACTGTGTCACTATCTGCTGCTGCCTGCACACGCTCATGTTGCTGAATTAAAAATGCTGGTTAAAAACATATGTTTGTGTATTTTTTTCTTTGTTTGTTAGTTTTTTGTGTGTGTAAAATGTCTCTCCTCTGCTCTCCCTAGAATTTGACTGTTAATGAAGTTAAAGGTCTTCTTGGCAGCAACCTGCCAGATTTGAAGTCGTATGAAAACCAAACGCTGGTGCAGAGCTGGATCAGCAGGCAGCTTCAGTCAGAGCTTGACACACTGGGACTGGGGCTGGTGGGAGGGAGAGTGGACGCCTCGTCCACCACCAACCCCTCAACTGCCAGCACTGTCCCAGGCAACTCAGTAGGAGCACCAACAACAACAAAAACAACAAAAACAACAAAAACAACAACAGCAACAACAACCTCTACCACCAAAGGTGAGTATTGAAAGTTTAATTAGGTAAAACATATTTTTAGGAAGCCAAGATTTCAGTAAAACTTGAGAGTCTATTTAAATTTGAGTTCCCATTTAAGAGATACAAGAAACACACAACTATATTTGACCAGACAACCGCAATTAACACAAAGCTAGTAAGATATAATCACAGGAGTAATCAGAGCATTAGGTGATGTTTTGAGATCCTCAGTGGAATGAAGTAAATAATTTTAAAGGTGACTGGTCTCTGAAATCACTTTATGTCAAGTGAATGTTTAGTTCCTTGAAGTGTAGTTTTTTATTTAAAAGAAAGTAAGCAGCCTTTTAACTTTTTGACATTAAATCTTCAAGCCATTTTCCAATAATATCAAAGAAATGCTTTGGTTTACTTTAACCTGGTCTTATTCCCAGAACAATGAAAGAGAAGTCTGATGTATTATTAAAAAACTGATCAATTACAGCGTTACTGAGCTCTAATGTGAGTTTGTGTGTCTGCGTTAGGTAACGGTGTGTGTGTCCGAGCAGCTCCTGGCCTCTCCCTCCTTGTTCTCTTCGTGCTCTTCATCAATACTCAGCAGATCTTTACGTGAAGGAACAGGACTCACGCGGCTGAATGTTGAATTTCACCATCCAGACTCTTAAATCGGAAAAGATGATTAAATGGTGTCTTTATTAATCTCTAATCAAAGGAAATGATTTTATAGGTGAAATAAGACCCTGCTAGGTGACATGACTTTGCTTTTATATATAAAATACTTTTTGGTGCAGTAATGACACAATAGATGTAAATAATGTATCCTTTATCAGTCAGGCCTTCACTCACCAGACAAAAGCTCTGAGAGCATTATGTCATTCATATGTTTGTCTTTTTAGCTGGAGTTTCCGTTTTTGCAATTGTTCAAATTAAGGGCAAAAAGAAAAATTAAGGGAACTACTTTTTTCTACTGTACTTGTATGTAACTCTGACATAACACTTAGAAAAGGCAGGTTAACCTTAAAAATGATTAGAATGCCTGCAGATGTATGAGAGTAATAAGAAATGCATATTTATGTTTGCATAATCATAAAAACTCATTATTTCTTTAGTCAAACATTTTTTCTTTATCAAGGATGAGAGGGGGAATAATTCCTGGGAGGGTCACTTCATTTTATCTGTAATTAACACAGAACACATTTAGTGACAAATTAGCATTAAGTCTCTTCAACCCTGGTTGATTCAGGAGGAAACTGTTGACCGATGAATGTCCTAAAAGCTTTACCCTGGAATTGAGAAGCTTATAATTCAGGGATGCAGTTAATAAATATTTGCACTAATGATTCATATTTTATTTCATGAAATGGTTGTGAAAAATAAAGACTACCTAAAGAGTTTTCACTGACAGTGAATAACAGGACAGGCTCCTGCTGGTCTAAACTAAATCCAACCCTAAACACCCCCCCCCCTCACTTTTTAGTTGCTGCTGCTGTCTTAAAGTAGATTTCCATGTTTTATGTGGTTATAAAGCAGGTCCAGGTTCTGTGTTAATCAAATTAGTCCCCAGAGAAATAATGATTATTTAGAGAAGGAGCCTTAAAACAAACAGTCACAGCTGTCAGCCAAACATACTCATGATCAATAAAGTCAATAAAGATCTGACTGATTTTATATTACTTGCACTGATTTCTTGCATTTGACCACAACAGCTGAATCGACGTAGCCGAAGTACAACACAGGACAATAAGATGAAAGATTTTTTTTTTAATCAGTAAAAACAGGTGCAATATTTCACATGTAAACAATTGCAGCATCTCATTCTTAATACCTGAATAGTTACACTGAAATTCCATTTTAGTGACTTGAGGATTCCTGTAAAAAATAGATCAGTTTAACAACAACAACAAAAAAGAAAACCTTTTACCCCTTCAAATAAAATTTTTAAAAAAGAAAGAAAATTCTTGCTGATTATTTCAAGTGCTTGTAAGCTCTCCTGCAGCTCCGCGAGTCCCCACGATTAAATAAATCTCAGCTTCATTAGTAGCCCTTTCTCCCTGCAGCCAAACTCTTCATCTCTCTCCTACAAATGTGCATCAGTCTTAAAGCAGCAGGAAACAGTTTAGTGTTAAGTCTCTAATAGTGGCCTTTATATTTACCCCAGTGGCTGAGATGAATCATTTATTTCCACTATTTGCTGCCTTCCAGTCAATGCCAAGTCAAATCCTTCGCGCCGACTTGTTTAGATTATAATTTATAGTTTCACATCACTAATTCCAACTGTCATATCATTCAGCCAAGCAGTGATTTAAATTCAGGTTAACGCATGTTTCCTGGAAACAAGCATGCTGTTACACCAGCTTCTTATTTTTAACTCAGTTTGTTGATTTTCACTGAATAAATTGCTCCATTTCAACTGAATACTTATTACTCCTTTCTTTACCATTACAAACTCTGTTCCTCGTTTATCCTGACTTGTTTCATGCTCTCAAAAGTCTCAAAGTTGTCTTAGCATGTACAAATCCTAGGAGGTACAACTGATCAGTCTATTTTACTTCTACTTAACAGGGATCGATTTGGGAACAAACCGGAATTTATGGCCCATAAAATAAAAAACAAAGATTAGATTAAAAACGGAGCAGCCTTCCTCTCATATCTTGGCTTTTACCGTGAAAAAAAAACAAAAAACAAAACCAAACAAGGAAATGAATGAATTACACTGAAATTAGTGAGAGTGTAGAAATATTGATGAAAGTTAGCAGCAGAGTGAAGAGAATAACATGACATGAAATTAGTGCTGTGGAAATGAATGTTACATTTATCGTGGGAATTTTTTGGGGGGTTGCAGATAAATCACCTTTTTATTAGTGACTGGTCTGGATGTTGTTGCTGGTTATGAACTCGGCCATTATCTGATTATTGACTTTCATATGAGGATTTATGTTGAATCAGAGAAGGCAGAGATTTTGGCTGCAGAGTCGTTTTTTGAGAAAGTTTAACTCGGCTTTTCACTTGTCTATTTATTTATTTATTTATTTATTTTCTTTTTGTTCAAACGTCACGACTGAGTCTTTTGTATAGAACAGTTGGCACCGAATTCCCACACTGTTGTGTTACTCAGAGTGGATGAGCCCACCATCATCAACAGCACTTTGGAGTTTTCTCTTCCCTGTTTCCCCCTCTTTCGTGTTTTGCGACTTAGCAGCAGTCTCCAGTTTCCTTCTGATCTTTGACGACAGCTCATAGCTGTCCGTCCTAATGTCAGTTTCATTTGGTCCTGTTTCACCACATCTCAGTCTGATCAGCCTTTTTCAGTCCCGTCTTCCCGTCCTGGCTCTTGTCGCTCTCCCTCCTTGGTCTTTGTGGTGTTCTCAGGACTCCCGGCGGCCTCGTCGATCAGGAGGCCATTTGGCTTCTTTTCTGTTCAGCCTCCTTCCTCTCCACCTCCGCCTGCTCTCTGGCCTCTGTCCTGTCCTTCAGGGCACTAAGCAGGATCCTGAGCAGCGTGTTCTCGTTGAGCAGACTCTCCGAGGTGTCTGCCAGTTCCTGCAGTCGCCGCACCGCCTCCCCCAGCTGCCGGCTCTTCTCCTGGTGCTGCTCCTGCAAGCTTTGCCTCTCCTGCTGCAACTCTGCGTTCTGGGCTTCTAAGCTGCGAGTGTCGAGCGTCAGGCGCCGGTTGTCACGCCACAGCTGTGCCAGCTGTTGGGACAGACGCTCGCGGGCGTGATGCAGCGCTTGGACCTCACGCTGGAGTGCCAGGAACTCTGCACGGAGGATGGCGCTGGGCTGTGAGCTGTCTGCGTCGGCAGGAGATGTCACCGGTTTGTCTGCGTTACGCACAGAGCCGGAGTGACGCAGGATGAAGTGAAGGAGATTGGGTAACGTGATGGACAAATCATCAGGAAACTTCACACTGAGGTGTTTTCTTAAAGAAAAGAAGGAAAAGGGGGAAACTCATTTATTTTATTTATTATTTGGGTGAAATACGCCTGTATGTCTCTTATTTTGACCAATTTTCTTTTTTGGAGCATTATTTACTTTTTTTTTTTTTTTTACTATTTAATCAGCTCAAACTTTCAGTGGGAAACAGAGTTCTTTCTTTTCTAGTGAACATTGAGGAGGACTTTTGATTGATCTGCAAAAAAAGTTAAATTGTTTTTGGGAACAATTGAATAGAATTTTTGTTGAAAATGCAGATCCCTGTCAGTGAAAACCCAAAAATCTCTTTTTCCAAAATAAAAAACAAAACAAAACACGCTATGTTACGACAAAACACAAACCAGCAAAGACAACTGTTACACACTATGAAGTGCCACTCACCTGTGTCGGGGGAAGAGAAGCACAGATGGAACACGATCCACCATGAACTCCCAGGGAAGGTCGTTTCGGGCAACATTTATCCTAAGCAAAGGGAGAATTGTGGGTAAATTATTTCCATCCTGTCTCGGTGCTGAATTGCGATAAAACTATGATTTAAAAGTCAACATCAAACCACAGCTCCTTCAAACTCACCTGGCCACAGTGATGGTGCCGTTTCCCTGCAGTAGTCGGGCAAGCTGGATGATGATGTGGTTGAGAGTGGAGCAGAAGCCGCACCACTGAGTGTAGTAGAAGAGCAGAACATCCTACAGCACAACACACACACACACACACGCACATCTTTATATGTTCCAAATTTATCTAGATCCACGGTGAGTAGACTGAAGTCCTTCACTGAACCGATGGCCTTCCTACTGTCTTTTCTTAATGATGTCACAGCTGCGTCATTTTGAGGTGCAGGACATGAGACAAAAAAAAACCTGTTGAGCTCTGGGAATCTCCCATCTCCAGGAAACCCCAGTTTGTGACCACAGACAGACCTTCAGCTCTGTCTGTCATGGTTGAAAATTTAAATATTAAATCTTTGTAGGAAAGACTGTAAAGGTTCCCAGAGTCCTCAGAGTTTGTCCAGATATGACAGAGATATTGAATGAGCTTTATCTGTGTTATCATCATGACAACAGTAAAATAAAATAATAATAAAAAATAAATTTACTGTCAAAATCAATGTGTAGTGGAGTCTCCTCTCACCTTCTGAGGATCCATGACGGAGGGAAGGAAGGAGGAGGTGGTCAGCTCTGTGATGAGGTGGCGAGGAGGTGTCTGCTGGCGTTCGCCTGGACGCCTGGCATCCTCCTCACTTCCCTTCCTGCTCTCCTCTCCAACCAAGTGTCTTTGCAAGAGACTGTAAGGTGCACTGAAGTTCCTAATGAAGGCCTCTTTAACAACACATACAGACACACAACATGAAAACAAACAGTCAAACCACACACAATTTTTAGACAACTGATCTACTAGAGTGAAATCCTTCCATCATCTTACCCAGAGATTCTGTTACTGTGGCTGCTGGGTTTCGGTGAAGGACATAATGAACCTCGTCTCTAAGGTTCACAATAGCTGCAAAAGACCTGTCGCTGCTCCCTTCACCTGGGGTACCGGCCTCCTGCTGAAGAGAGGCACTTCTGTTGCCAGTTGCCCCGAGTCTCACTGCCAGAGGCCAGTTCAGAGCAACATCCAGCACATAAAACCTGAGTGTCCTGTTGGTCTGACACCGGAGCCCTGTGATGCCGTCTCCTCCCTGCTGAGGGACAGAAGATGGAGGGATGGACGATGACGGAGGTGGAGCTCTCTGTGTGTCTGGCCTCTCTTTGGCTTGTAATTCATTGAGCTGAGGTTCCACTTTTCTGCAGCAGGCACTGTATCGACTGAAGGGGCTGTAGCTGTTCAGAAAGGTGCTACAACCCTCTGAGGGGGCAGATTTTATGGACACGGGGGCAGATCTGCCTTGGTGGAGGCAGCAGTGTCTGAGAAAAGGCTGCAACACGTCTCCCTCCTGAGCCACGGAGGAGAACGAGCAGTGTGCGGAGGAGCCGGTGGCACTCGATCCGGACTGGGTGAGACACAACTCGCACACATTCACACTGGACTCGGGGAGAAGAACTGACTGGCAGCACAGTGAATTTTTGTCCAGGCTGGAGTGATTATTGTTATCACAGGAATGATAACGCACAGCGATGTCAGCAATCTGAAAGATAGAAGAATGCATAAAAAAAAAAAAATTAAATAATAATGATAATAGATGGTGGAGAAGGAAAAGAGGAAGGATTTGTACTGCACTTTCAAAACAAGGTTAAACAGTGCTTTAAATCTTTAAACACAGTTACAGTCACATCAGAATTTGTGGTAAAACTTGGCTTTTAAACTATTAAGAGAGGCCGTTTCACTGCTTACCTGTTGCAGTATGGGATTGGGCTTGGACCCGAGTGGATTGTGTGGCAGGAACAGCAGCAGTGCCGGACCTTTAGTCAGCTCCTGTTCCAGGAGGCGGGATTTTGTTCCTGGGGGCTGCATCCAGTGGAGGACGGCCTCATGGTGTTCGAACACCCAACTACAAATGGCCTCTGATGTGAAGTTACGCTCCCTTCGGGGGAAAATCTGTAGGAACAGAAAAACATACAGCGCAATGCAGGAGCAACTTATTAGTCTACATGCAGAATCATATCACACTAATTTCATTCAGTGTTTGAGGATCATTTTAGACATTTTTGGAATCTATGGCCTTGTGACATTTCTTACCAAAGAGGAGTTAAATCTTCTGTGGAGGTAAACGGTTTCATCTTCTTCTAGTGGGATGGCCTCTGCCACCTGTTTGTTGGTCACGACCCCGAAACGCACAGCTCCGCGGTAATCTGCACCAGAAACCGGCACCAATTCAGGGGTGAAGACTGACAACAGTGTGTCCTTTTGATCCTTATTTACAGTATACTTACACAAAACTTCACATGAACATTATCCACATCATTTAACCATTATGGTGCATTCAGATTTTTATTTACAGTTGTTCTCTTTCCTGGTAAGTTTTTTCATTTTTCCTAATCCAACTGTACATTCCTCACATAATTCGAGCAGCAAATATGAAATATTTTCATTGTTAACTAATCTTCAAAATACCTTAAAGAGCAGAAGTTAGAAGTTACAAGACCCCAGTTAGAAGTTAGTAAACCCTGTTGTATATATTGAATATATGACTATATGACTTAGTCAACATATGACTAACTTGATAATTGGTTGTTTTCCCTGCAAACTTATTTCCTTTTTATTTAGATTTTCCACTGTTTAATTTGATGCCAAAGAGGTAGTTGTGTTTTAGCAGTAAGAACTGGTCTCAGTGCTATATGATCACTTCTTACCCCTTTTCAGTGCCTGCAGGGCAGAAGACAAATATGTGATGTACCCCGGCGGCTGAGGAGACGAGTTAAACTGGAAGAAACCCACCACTCGAGGCTGGAAGCACAAAAGACACACAGACCATATCACCCTATCACACCTGAGGTAAGGTAACACAACACCACCAACAAAAGGGTTACTGACAGCGATGAGTGTTTGCTGCACATAATCCACCAGAATGAATGTGGATCAGGGGCAGATCGGTACCTCGTGGTAGGAGAGGAACTCTTCAAGTATGGCTTTCGATGGGAGGTAAGTGAGCGGTGTGATGACTCGGAGGAGAAAACTTTCCACATATGGAGCCACAAATGGACCTTTGTACTCAATAGGCCCAAACCTGCGTCACAGACACACAGAGTCTGCTCTATGAAGGTTTTATTTCCAGTTTAATTGGAAATCAAATTTTCACAGCACAAAGTAGCATTAAGTGGAAATACTTTGCAAAGTCATAACTATTATTGGTATGGATGCAGTGACACTGATATAGCACACTTCGTACAATTCTTCACCATCCATTCTAACTCTTTAAAGTCTCCTCTCGCTCACCTTCTATAAAACAGATGGATGATGGGATACTGGTAGAAGCGATTTTGCTTCCTGCACTTCCCCTGACTCCACCAACAGTTCACAGCCATAAACTGCACCTGTGCTCACATGAGAAAGAGAATTTAACAAACAAGGTTATTCCTACACAGGTTATGTTGTGTTATCATTCGTAACCATTTGTGAATCAGGGTTACATCCCAAAATATATTCACAACTTTTCAAATTGTAAACTGAAATAGCATTAAATTAGCATTTCAATATATTTTTATAAAAATATAAAAGTTATTTTTGTCTAAGTTGACAATCATGTTTCTATAACAAGCGTAGTTTGTTATTTCAACAATCCCTCAGGGTGGAGTTTTTATAACATTATGTGCCCAGTACCTGTTTGGCCAGCTTCTTAGCAACCTGCTGCACTTCCTGCCTGGCAGCCATTGAGTGTGCACACCACGGTGCATAGAAGAAGATGAGGGACACCTCTGCCATACTCCTCAGACGCTCCACCTGAATGGAAAATCCTCACGTTATGTTTGCGCTGTGTTTTAATTACGAGTTTGAAATTATTAGTGCCAAGATGTGATACTTGTTGAAACTCTTCGGTTGACAGAGGCAGACGATGAAAGCTCCAGCTGTTTGGGCTGAACTCACCTGGTCCAGCTGTCCCAGGTAGAGGTCAACAACCGGGGCATCAGGAGAGAAGAACCGCACCGGAGGCCGAGCTGCGGCCACCACATTCTTGGCACGACTACAGAGACAAGAAAGGATTTTAGTTTAAATCAGGAACCATCATGACACCATCAATTCGGGTTATGTAATATGACAGTATGCAATTTAAATCAGCTGATTTATCATACTGAATGTAGTGAAGAACTTCCATTTGTCAAATATTTAATATACTACAACAGACGTAATTATTTGGTTATTTGATCCAGCATAATTATTGATTAAAAAAAATAGATTTCATAGATATAGATCAAAATACACATGGATATTAAACATGAACCAGTCTGATACACCTGATTGGTAGTGGAACTTTTATAAATGATTCCAAAGAGTTGGAGGACAATGATTATAAATTTGTAGAAAAGATAACGCTACTATTGGATCATTATCAGCAGATGAGGGCGAAGAGAGAAATAGCTGTGTCAGTGCATCCTTATTTGAGATGATAGAGGATACAGTGTGCAAATATAACATGATACAGGATTTTCTGCTGCCCAGTGAACTGATCAGAAAAGCTCTTGATGCACTTGGGTTTCTGCAGCTGGAGCCTCAACCACCAAAGTCACTGAACCACAGGAGAAGGAAGATTTCTCTGAAATAATTTGTCTGCAATTTGCTTAAGTCGTGATATCTCTTTCCTGCAGTGAGCTCCCCAGCTGAGTTAACAGAGTGGGTTGCTTAGTGCTCAGACGATGAACCAACTCATCAATTAAAAACAACTGACCAATGAACCGCCAACAATTTTGATGGTCAGCTGATTGCTCAGACATTTATTAAGCCAGAAAGTTAAACATGCTCAAGTCCAGGCTCATCAATCTGCAAACTTTCAATTTGCTGTTGATTAATTTTAGCAGGAATAAAAAAGGCAGGATGTAGCTGAGATGAATTGTCTGCCATTTGTTTCACTTGTTTTTACAATGCTGCCATCAAAGTCAATGACATTATCGATTAAAAACCACAATCACGTATGGTATCTCTCTTGGGTAGAAAAGCATCTGTATAAACAATTTAAAGCATTTTTTAAGCTTGGCCAGATTTATCTCCTACTGGGCTCCAGGGCAAAAAATCCTTAATTTTTGGCCCCTATTGCCCCCACCAAACATGGCAGTGTCATTATTTTTGACTACTCAATAAGTCATGCAAAACATGTAAATCATGTGGAATAGAGCAGGGACTTTTGAAGACCAGGTAAAGTGGGCAGCTGTTATAATTATTTACACCACTAACATACATTGTCAGTAAGTTTGAGTCCTGCATTATTAATAATCCGACCCTATTACAGAGGGGAGTTGGTGGAGGCTGCAGTTTGTGGTGCTGTTGACTCATCTATCTTTTGCCAAAGGAAACACGTTTATGTTTATATTTATGATTCCCAGGTAAACAGAAATACAGACCACATTCTCTGAAAGAGTCATAGAAAAGCCCAAAACAGAGCTCTGATATCTTCATTAAGGAGATACTGATACTGCATGACTGTTGTGTTGGTCAGCATTGTGTTCCTATTAAACTGCCATCTGAGGGTGAATTGCTCCAGCACATAAATTGGGGGTGAAGGGGAACTTGGAGGAGGCAGGATAATAAGTAGAGAGGTCACCAAAGAGCGGAGATATCTGCAAACATGTATCAAAGACAGGACTGAGTTGATTGTGAATGACCCTAAAAACAACAGATCCACAAAAGTCATTCACAAACTACCACAACTGAGAGCGACTCCGTGTATGTAAGTGCATCGTCTGTTTAAACGGGTTAAAGCATCAGTTAATCCTCCAGTCCAACACGTCAGTTTCTGTCAGATGTAACGTGATTTACTTCATAAAGACCTGAGCATAACTGGATTATAATATGGAGCAGCTAATTCCCAGATTACCGCCGATACTGTACGCGTGTCCCAGCGGATCGATCAGCTGTCACCGGGTTTCACCGACAGACACAAGTTCCCGTTAACACGTTTCTTGTTTTACCTGCATGTGAACTTGACAGCCAGTATGAGCAGGACGCCGAACAAGATAGCCCCGCAGAGTAGATCCGGTCTCCGGGCCATCAGAAACAGCACCTGCCGAAGAGACTGCCGCACCCGGCGCAGCATTACCGCCTGCGGTCAGCTCCCAGTCCCATATATACGGCCCGGCGCTTCACCGAGTCCATTTGCCTAAACTGGGAGGAGGAGTGCGGGGCGGCGGTGGTGGTGGTGGTGGGGGGGAGGAGGAAGCCCTGTTCGACGGCAGACGGAGCTAACCTGGATTGGACACCGGTGCCGCTGGTGTGTACGGTTTTCAAACACCGTCGGACCAACCTTTCTTCCCCACGTCGACTTTTTACTTCCGCAACAACGACTTCCGGGGGGTCGACTTCAAAAATGTTGTGGCGGCTGTTAAGCAAAAAAAAAAAAAAAACAAAGCAAGGAAACCTTTTAACACCGCCATCATAAAAACAAAAAAACAAAATAGATGACCGACGGTTTGGTTGGCTTGCGTAAAAAAATGGATGTAAATAATTATTTTGTCTTGATTTTTTTTTTTTTTTTTTTTTTAAGATGTCGTTTTACGTTTCCAGTCTTAAGTGCTCTTTTCAGACGGTTCCTACGTTGTTATGGCGACAGCCATTGCTGCCGTGACAACCGCGCAACGCCAGAGGGCGGTCGTTCCTAACTCTTCAATCAAACTTTATTAACAAATTACATTTTTCCTCTACATATTTTAATTATAAAAATAATAAAGAGGCCCAAAGCAAACATGTAAAAAATGTGTGTATGTTTCAGGCGTTGAGGTGGTATTGTGTTGTTGTTTTTTTTAAATAGAAAAATCATTTTTATGTCAATTAGTTTTTAAATAGTTCTTAATGTTTTTGTCATTTTATAGCATTTATTGGATAATGAAGTAAAACAAGAAGATATGATTATTTAAAAATCTTTATTTTTCCTTGGTCATTTAAGAACACTGAAGAGAGAGAGAGAAAAAAATCACAGTGTAGAACTTTTAAGTGCAAATGGACAACATAAGAAATTATGTATTTGAACGGCTCTTCCAACGCACCACATTCAACTGTACACTGCAAACAAAATGTTTTGAACTATTAAAAAAAAAAGTGCAACATAATCTTTCTCACCAGTATAAGCAAGTAAAATCTACAGTTTATTTGCTTAAAATCATAAAAAAAATTACAATTTTTGTTTAGCATCTCAATAAAATTTAAGAACATAATTTTTATTTCCGATCAAAGTGCCACATATCTTGTGAAAGAATCATCTGGGACTCTTGGAACAAACTTCAGTGTTGAACATTCATTTTCTTACTGATATTTCTTCCCTCAAATCAATGGCGCCGCCTCACAGTCTGCAGAACTCTGACTCTCAAGTCCCTTGAGGCATTTCAGTGATGTATTTCATGGTGCTCTGCAGATAGCTCTGTAGCACCAAGATCACAGCTACAGCCAGAGTCCCAATGAGGACCCAAACAGAGTCAAACTCATACTTCTATTTAAGTGATTGTGGATTTCATGCCTGTGAAAATAAGTGACCAACAAAAATGATTTATTTTTGTTTTCTTCCACTGTTAGTGTCCTGGTTATTGGACCAGTCTTTGCTGCCACCAATTTTAAGCATGACTATCATTTGCATTACTGCATTTGGTCGATATAGGCATAGTGGTTTGTGAATGCACTGTGCACACAAAGAGATTGCTGTGGTGGTCTCTCAGAAGCAGTAAGATCACAGATATTTCACTGTTTCTTATCATGTTGGCTTTGCTGCCCCTTAAATAGCTCAAAGCCTCTCTTGTTTCTTGTTCCACATGGCAACCATCCAGCAGAGAGACAAAACTGGAAGCAAGAAAACTTCCATTCCAACAGCAAACAAAGCCAGTCCCATATGAGATAAGTGCTGAAAATAATCAATTCAGCAACTGGATATCTGGCTATTTATTTAATTTGCTGTGATGTGTATGGCATTAATTTGGCACTGGCTACATGCAGTTTGTTACAGCGCCTGTGTTTCTGGGTGCATTAGCTGCTGCACCACCAGGTCTATATTGATGATGGGACTGAAGTAAAGCGCCCAGTAGAAGAGGCAGTTGCACACAAACTGAGGGACAAAAGGCCACAATAGGGCAAAGGCAAACCCCTGAGATAACATCTTCCACAAGTGGTTCCACATCTTGCGAGGCAGAGTCCTGAAGAAAGACAAGGTCATAAATTCAATATCAGCACTAATACAATGGAGTGGCGCACTCCATTGTATTATTTCAATTACGTACATTCCAAAACAACCAAAACTATAAAACACAGGAGAAATTTAAGGTGGAGCCCGACAGTGTCATAGGTTCTTTAAGCTTCAGGAAATGGGTACCTCCACATACAAAGTTCTTAAATTCCTAGCAGAAAAGGCCTTTATGTTACTGTATATGTGTTTGTGCCATCAAAAAAACTGAATAGCAAAAAAAGAGAGCTTAGCCCTTTTGAAGTGCGTACCTGATCCTGGCTGCTGTCCACAGTCTCCACAAGGCGCAGCCTTCCAGCACAGACAGCAGCATGGCGTTAACGATAATGAAGCGAGATGTCCAATAGTGGACGGCTAACCAGTCCCAAGCAAACTCTGCTATCAGCTGGTATGGAAGCAGAAGGTACTTGACAAGAAACTCTGCCCACTGTCGCCAGCTGGGCTCCAACTAAAACAAGAACATCACGGAAAACAAACGATAAGACAAGAAAAAAGCTTTCAAACATTTGGTTAGACATTAAGGGAGAAGAAAGTTTCTTTGACTGAAATATCACTCACACAAAGAACTCAACAGGCCTATTAATTGAAATCAATGTTCGATATGCATGACCTGAACATTACTCCTTCACTGGACTAAATTCCTACCACTTAGGCTACATAGTTTCCACATCAATTTATAAGGTGATACTGATTACAGCCTCGTTCATGCTCACAGGATCATAATCTTAATCTAATTATCATCTGTAAACAAAACATAAAGTGCATATAAGTGTACCTAGTCTTTTCTTTCTTAGTGGAACTAACAGTACAATGTGGACAGTTTCTTTTGATTTGTCACCTGTGTGTTGAGAAAGCTACTCTCCACTGATTGGTCGATGTGCGTGATGGCTGGACAGCAGGTGTGCAGGAAGGGCAGGAAAGTTTCAGAGTAGTCGAATAAATACAAGTAGAACAGTGTGAGACGAGGGGAACGCTTCAGTGCATACAGCAAGAAGAGAGACTTCCCCGCATTAGCTGCCTGGTAAAAAAACAAAAAACAAAAAAACAAGCACAACACAAGGATGATCATTCGATTTAATATGTAAGTAATATGATGAACACACAGTCTGGAGATTCATTAGCTAAAATTAGTATGAAGCTGCAGGGCATTTAAAAAGGTTCAAAAACACAAACTAGCATGTATTAATGCAAATATCTGCAAAGTGAAGCATTTTGTGGAATAATCAGTATTTACTTTGTATTCCCAGAGGTTCTGTGGAGGTTTGACCCCCAAGGCTTTAACTCTGTCCAGCTCAGCCAGAATGGCCCGTCGATGAGCCTGATTCTCAATGCTGTAAGGTGATTTTGACAACTCTTCATCTCCCAGCATCAATAATAACCTTAAACACAGAAATATGGTATGAACATATAAAAACAGATAAAAATCTGAAAATGTTTGGCAGGTTCACTTAAAAATTCATGCATTGTGTATGGTTAAATGCATCCACAGTTAAAAACCATGCCCAGCCCTCCCACAGTTTCCCTCCTCTACCTTCCGTTGACATTTTCCTGTTGGAAGGGCTCACGGTAAAGCTGGGCCCACGGCCCCAACTGTTCCAGCCACAACACCACTTCCTCTGGTGTCCAGTGGGACACCGGTTTGCTGATCAGTAGGTCATGCTGCTCCACCACACCACTGCCCCAGTGATACACCAACACCATCACCTGGAAACACACAAACACAGCCCTTTAAATATTTAGATGCAAAGAAAAGATTCAGTGAGACATATGGGGTTATCAGGTTTGCAGAGAGGCTGGAATTCCTTGTGGGCCAGACTGAGTTCACATCCACACACATGCAAGCACACACGGACACACACCCACCCACACCTGCTCACACACAGCCATCTTAACCTACATCAGTAGCTGTGTGTTGCAGGAATCACTATCGCCAGTAGAGCTCATTATATAAGTTTGACTTAAACCTACATGATTTATAATTTTAAAAAAAAAAGTTGTGCATTAACAACTTTTCTTTGTAATTTGACAAAAATGTGGATTTGATTAGCATCAACTGAACATCCTTATTACAGCTTTGTAAGTTTTCCATCATAATTGCTGTTATATGCCATGGAAATAAGCACATGCTATGTCCTTGTTGGTAAGCCAAATATATCAAAACCCCCAATTTTTACTAATTTGGTAGTGGAGAATGCACAAAAAAAAATGTTAAGCAGGGTTAGAACAGAACAAACCTCCTTTAAATTTCCCTAATATGGTCTGATTCAGCAATGATACTCATCCAGAAAGTGGGGTCAAAAACAGGACCATGCTGTAATTTGTTTGCACACAAACACAAATTTACTGCCACGTGGCAAAACACACAGTGAAATTGCTCCAAAGTGCCACATGGACAAAATAAACATGTACTGTCCACATGACATGAACCACCAACCCTTTGGTCCACTTCTGTGGTGTCCATTAAATATTACAAACTACTGTTGTTTGAAAGAGTTCAGTTAAAATACACAAGATATGTGCAAAAACACATTTGTTGACTGTAATAGTCAAAATGTGTAAGTGGTATAATAAATACAATAAACATTGTGTGTGTGAAATTAATGATTCCATGATGGTTTAGGTTTATAATAATTTCTTTCAAGAACATATTTGGAATTACGATGGAGTAAAAGACTGGGCACATATAAATCTCTAGGGAGACATTTTATACAATAAATTGTTCAGCTGATACTGAACAGTGATAATAAATATCAGCAGGAGAACAAACCCTAAACTGCTGTATCTTATCAAGAAAGAGTCTTATTTACACAAACTTATTTAAATGAATCATTCATTCAATCAATTTAGAATTTGTTTAAAATTGCCTTTTGTCAAGAGCCAGGTCCAACAAAACTGGAAAATCGCCATTATACAATCAGCTCTAAAAACGAAACACAAAACTGAAGAAAACTGTGTTGTGAAGTGAAGTTACTCCCTCAGTGCTCTTTCTTTAATGTTATCTTTTGGAATTTGAGCTTCATTAATAAATCGATCACTGAGATAAAAACGGCAAAAACAAGGTGAATTTTATGACTGAAGCTGAAAGGTGGGTCAAACGGTAACAGCTAGAAAACCTAGCACAATATTAAGGACATCATTGTACTTTAAAGGATAATTTGGTTTTTACTGCTCTTGGATACATACAGCCACACATGTGAGCGCAACCAGGACGCCAGAGAAGAAGAAGCCAGCTCCTTTGTTCTGGGTTGTCCTGGATCTACCTAAGTTGTCACCATATCTAAAAAAAAAAAAAAAACATGTAGAAAGGCTTAGATAGCTCCACAACATATAAGGCATAAAATAATAGGGAACATAGATCAGACAGACACCAGGCACGTTCACATAGACAACATCATCATCATCATCATCCAAAGGTAGCTCCATCGATCTTACAAAACAGTCTGCGATGAAAACCTGAGAGAGCTGCACAAAGGCTGATCAATTTCCAGTAGGGATATAACCGGAAGCAACATCAGTTATATAAGCAAGTGTACCAATCACATTGAGGCTACCAGCTCAAAACTACATTAACCATAACTTGTATAATACTCTGTTGCATTGTGGGTATTATAGGCTGCAGGTTTTGACAACGAGGAAGAATGTATGGAAGTGAAGTAGAGGTCTCTGATTCTGATTCTCCCATTCTACAATTTTGAATTAACTGTCCATCTTGAGCCTGACAGTCACACAAATCAATGATAAATCAATGTAGTTCTCTTTGAGTGCACACTAAGCTGACACACTTATCTAAAACTTTACTCCAACATTTTTATTAATTATTATCTTATGTCACATCTTGTGCTGTACTACCTCTGGAAGGCCAGCAAGCTCCGTGAAATTTTGGGGTTTGCCTGGATCTCTGCTCTCCTCCGGTGAACAACATCATGGAACAGCTTGTCAGTTGCATCCCTATAAGGAACACAAGAAATCGGTGGATCAAAGTGAAACGTCCAACAAGATAGCAAATGCAGGGGGTGGTGAGGGTGGAAGGTGAGGTTATCTTTATTGAACCACCAAGCTGATGCCAATTTGTGCCAGGAGAGCACAGAGTTGTGATAAAGCTTCTCCTTCACACTTGTCCTCTTTTTCCCCTCATATAAACAGTGAGCTGCTCAGGTGACTTGATGTGTGGTACACCATAATGTTGGGCTGATGTGCAGACAGTGCTGTCAACTTTTTTTCAGGAATTTACTTTTTGTTGTGGGACTGTCAAATGAAATCTACCTTTTTGGTGCAATTTACAGATTTATGGACTGGCGACCTGCCCAAGGTGTACCCCACCTTCGCCCAATGTGAGCTGGGATTGGCTCCAGCACCCCCCGCGATCCGGAAACGGATAAGCGGTAGAAGATGAATGAATGAATGAATGAATGAATAATCTCATTGAATGTATGATCAGATATGCTATCTTTAGTTACTTTTTCTTTACAGATTGAAATTATATTTTTTGACTGTTTATTAGTAAGGCTGAGTTCTGCAAACAGCCTGCTATTAAACAAAATTCAACATTCGTTGAGTAGAAAAACAAGGTCATATTCCTCATAGTAGGTTATTCAGATTAGTACTATAAAAAGGTTCCAATGACAGGCACAACTATACACACACACACACACAAACTTTCGCAGATACTTGAGGAAGTCATGAGACTCCGAGGTTCTACACTATTGGTGTGAGACAATGTGAATACTTCTTCATAAATCAAACGTTGAGTCACTGATGTGGTCTTACCTCAGCAGTATGTTGATTCTAGGAAAGCCTTCCCACTTCTCCCGGCACTCTGGACACTCATTCTTGTGCGAAGACTCCCACCAGAGAGCCAGACAGTGACGGCAGAAGTTATGGCCACAGGTCAAAGTGGTAGGGTTCACTAAGATGTCGTAACAACAGTGGCAGGAAAATTCATGCTCTGAGATGCTGTTGGTAGTTGAGGACATGGACTGAGAAGACTCGAGTATGTGAGGGGGGACGGCATCAGATGCTTCCAGACCGCCACCTGTGGAATCCCAGTCCATCTTGTTCAACATATTCAAAACTGAAAAACAGGAGAAACAAGGTTATAGAGGAAGGACCAACTGGCATAAATAATATTAGTTCAAAGAAGAAATAAATTACAGTTTCTTCAACTTTTCAGAGACAACTTGCAATCATTTAGTAGCAGCCAAGCATCTTTTAAAATGCTGCTTATTCTTTGGGTTATCAGAATTAACAATGTCAATACTGTATGAAAAGGTGGCTAGGGTTCATTTGATGTGGATAATAATAATAATATACTTTTGCTGGGAGTCTTTTCAGAGAGTATTTTGCATTCTGATGTTCGCACCTGTGAGGATCTGAATAGCAAATGGGACGCTTCATCGCATGTATATACAAACACAACAGGCACCAGATCACATTCATTTTAAACCCACTTGTGCTGTTTTGCATGCAGAAGGCGTGTCATAATAGTGACAAATAAGCTAGTGAGCACACTGGTCAGCAGACAGTAAGGCAGTCAGCCCCAAACCAGGAAACAGACAGACAGTAGAAAGTGTCTGTAATGTCTGTAGTCTGCGGTCTGACGTGTTTTATACTTCTCACAGCAGACATCCGGACGCTAGCTGAAACTGGCTAAGCTAGGCGCTAGCTACAAGCTAGCTCAACAACAACAACAACAACAACAACAACATTTAACATCTGACGCGATCGGTCTTCTGAAAAGTAAAGAGGAAGACGAGTTCACAGGCAAAATGTACGTCAAGTTGAAGGGTAATAAACGAAAGTAAACCGGTAACTACATGACAGCTAACAGTAACTGCTAAGTTACCTTAGCTAAGTTAGCAGCGCCAGTTTAAAAGCAGCAGTCTCACCTGAGCTCAGGTCCGACCCTCCGCAGGTGAGCAGTCCGAGTTTAACATTACTGTCCGTTAAACCAGCTCACGGCTTCACCTTTATCTATCAGCTCAAATCAAACCGAGCATCGGAGAGGTAAACATCGCCATCCTCGCTGTAATGGAAACCCCCCTCCACACACGCACTGGCACGCACGCGCAGAGATCTACGTCACAGAGCCACCTGGTGACCTGTGAACTTCCGGTTACCTGAAGCACAGGTGGACTGAGGACGGAGGACGGAGGAGGGAGGAGGGAGGAAGATCCGGTCCGGTGTCGTCCTCAGTTGTGTTGCAAAAAGCAGACTGTTGTTTTAGCTGTTTTCAGCCATGTGGCTTTTTAAAGCTGCTCGAGTCAAAGTTCAGATCAGACTCAGGACTGAAGTCTGGTTCTTCAGGTCTTGGCCTTTATGAACAATAATAATGAAAACAATGGTTGTGTTTAAATGTCTGGATTGTTGTGATTGGAGGTGTGTGTGTGTCAGAGGGAATAAATGTGGCCCAGCCTGGACACACACCTCAGGAGCAGGTTTGAGGACTTTGGCAGGTATTTATCTTCAGTATATGGACTGATGGCGTCACCCTCAGCGGTACATCAGGTTGGGGTTAACTGGAGAGTCAACTTTGTCCTGAGCCTTGAACAGTCAACCTGACCAGCGGTAATACGCCAAACTGCAAGGATCTCAGTAGTTTCACAAATACTCCAAAGTTACAACAACAACCAGACCACAGACACAGATCAGTTTTATCCTTACAGTTTATATCTTGCTCTGGATCTAAAGGTATGCCAAATTTAGTGAAATATTGAATCATTTTGTACGAATTAAATTTATAGTGAATGCACAATACATGATTTTTAGTGTTTTTGCACCAAAACGTATATCTGATGAGTTGAGATATTTTTTATTGTTATACTTTGTATATGGTTTGTTCCTGTCGATATTTTTGCACTCTATTTTGTGTTGAGCAATGTGGTTTTTTTCATGATGTTCAGAAAACTTGCAGCTGCACCAAAAATCTGTCCGTCTGTCTATCTGTGTGTCTGTCAGTCTATCTATCTATCCATCCGTCTGTCTGTCTGTCTGTCTGTCTATCTATCTATCCGTCTGTCTGTCTGTCTGTCTGTCTGTCTGTCTATCTATCTATCCGTCTGTCTGTTTGCCTGTCTATCTGTCTGTCTATCTGCCTGTCTATCTATCTATCTATCGGTCTATCTGTCTATCTGTCTATCTGTCTGTCTGTCTATCTGTCTATCTGTCTATCTGTCTGTCTGTCTGTGGTAGTTCCGGGTCTGCCCAGCAGGGGGCGGTGGGCACCTTCCAGCTGGTGACCCGCCACAGCGGCTCTGGAAAACGAAGAGGAAAAAAAAAAAACAGAAAACAAAACAGAAGAAGAAGAAGAAGAATTGGTGGCGCAACATAGTTTAGCTAACAGAGACAGCAGCAGCAGTAGGTGTAGTTCATGACAGCGGCTCCAGCCACAGCAGACACAGCCACCCAGCTCCATCCTGGTCTCCGTCCGGGTTTTTCTTATGACCTCCATCAGACCTCCATCAGACCGGCCGGCCGAGTCGAGCTATGTTCGAGGTAACGTTGCTGCTTCTCGGGCTGTGACTCCACATCTGGCTCGCTGGCTGGGATTTTTATTTATTTATTTTTTGGTTGGGGTGGGGGGGCGGTGTAGCTTAACTATTGCAGCTAGGTTCATACGGTTCATTTACCCGCTCATGACATCGGTACAAACATGAATTAAACCCCTTTAGCTTCCACATTAGCAGCTGTAAGGTAACAGAGTAGCTTTGAAGCTAGCTGGTTAGCTGCTGGCGTTTGTTATGAACTAACCGGCGGTGCGTTCAGGGACACACGCAACTCCATTTATTTATTCATTTATTTTTGCCCTCTCCAACGAAGAGGACGCATTAGTTTTGGTTCAAAGTGTGAAGTTTGTGAAGGAAGTATCAAAGGGAATGCCGGATCAGCGTGTCGAGGAAAAAGCGTAATAAAATAGTTAATAAGAAGCTCCCATCATTCATTTTCAGACCACATAGAAGCTGACAACTTTTTTTTTATGTATATATATATATGTGTGTGAATTTGGATAGTTTGATTAGTTGATGTGTTGAGTTTATACGTAACAAGTCTTATATATCGGAAGATGAGACTCTTCATTAATAGACATTTCATAATAATAAAATATTCATTTTTTTAGATTTCATTATTTACTTTAATGCTGCTTAGTGCAGCAGCTGCAATAAATCATTCTTTATGAAGGTAATGATATTTTTGGTTTGTTTTTGTCATGCCTAATGAATTGCGTTCATATTGATTATACACTGTACAAAGATAGTGCCTCAGTAATACACTGTCTATTAGTGCAAGTGGCTTCATGTACTGTCCAATAAGTTACAGTAGATAGGAAGCTCTTTAACAAGTGAATACTTGAACATGGGCTCAAATTCAGCAATTATTGTTTGTTTTTTCTTTATTTGTTTTGTTTATCCATTCAGTTTTTCCGCTTATCTTAGTTCAGATTATGTAAAGCTGAATTACTGATTCATATATACATTGTGTTGATACTTGTATTATTGATAGTGTGACAACAAAGACGGGAATACGAAAAATGCGAATAAATAATTGTAGGCCTTATTGTCCCCACTGGCTTTCTGTCGTTCTTTGACCTGTCAATCATGATAAAGGAATTATATTGAATTTGTATTGCAGATAGACAGTAGCCTAAAGTGAAATGGAATAAACTGCTCATGTAATATGTCATATACGATATATACTGTAAAGGAAGAACTGTGTAGAAAAATAATTATTTGTTTTTCCTAGCGTTATTGGGGGAAAAAAATGTGCTGTAAGGAAAAAATAATTGTCATTATCCATGATTTTGCTTATTATTTATTCAATAGGTCACTTAAATCAATGGGCTTTTCAAGAGCAGACAATGGTTATTTCAGTACTTAATGCAGTACGCCATCACTAACACTTTCACTGTTAGTTCACTGAGACTCCTTACAAATCATCTATTTATTGGTACATTGTACAGTTGCCTTGTTTTATTCCAGCAGACTTCTGAAAACAATGATCCCAATTTATTATAAGAACAGAGACCAAATATTGTGTAACACCTTGATCATAAATTCAGACCTGTATGTCAAATATTTCATAGATATCATATGTAGGCTTGGGTGATTTTGATATAGTCCAGTCCAAATTAATTGCAATATTACAGTTATACAATAAACCATATTATAATTGCATTTTTATATTTCCAATTGTTAATTATTAAATGTTATGGTTCAGGTGATGCTGACATTAAACAGCACTTCAAAATATTACCTGTATGGGAAAACATTGAGCTAGTTGGAATTAGTGAATATTGGCCCAAGTATATTTATACAAAAAAAAAAATAATCACATGCAATGCCACCCGGCTTTCATTTCTTTTATGTTGCTGTACTATAAAAAGATTTTTTTCTTTACAGAGCTCAATGACCTTATAAGACCTTTTGCTTTTTTTTTTTAGAAACATGGTGCTGACAGCATGATGGACAATCTTTACATTATGACATTGTTCTATTCACCTGTGTACCAGGTGTGAATTAGAACATATTAAGTTAGACATTTAATGTCAGACTGGTAGCACAGATCAAATTCCTTGAATAATATTTAAAGAAACTTAGTGAGATGTTATCTGGTTCCGCTGCCATAACTGTGATTCACTCATGTATCTGATCATTTTTCAATTCAAAGATGACATTTATGTACAGAATTTACAGAACATGTTGTTGGAATTATTTCTGCCAAACTGAATCCATTGCCTTTATTGCTGCTGCCCTATTTACTGATTAGTAAGCATGACTGTCTGTTTTTCTGTCTTAATAGGATCCTGAACCCCAAGATCTGTTGTCTGCTACTTTAAATGAAAATTATGGTGACCAGAATTTGTCGCACCACGATCAAAAACAAGCACCAGCAAGTCCTGAATATAATTGTGAGACATCAGAGATTCGAGTAATCATCAAAGAGGAAGAGGACGGCTGGACTGTGAGTGAAAATCGTGAGTGGAAAATCTTTAAATATCAACATCACCTCAGTAACTGACTTACTCAAAGTTGCTCCGTTATGATTTGTCACATTGTTGCTTTGTCTTGTTAGATACAGATGAGATCCTCAGCACAGAGGGAGAACCACAGGATAGTTCTGCACACACTTGTCAGCCCCACCTCGAAGTATGCGGGAAAGAGAGCTCCTTTTCACATGAAGTGACAAGACAAAGAGTTTATTTGGTGGACAAATGCTTGGAGGAGTCCGGTAACCAAGGCTCCTCTGCCAGAGAAGGGCAGCAGAGACACGTGCTGATGGACTGTGATGAGAAACCTAAAATTTCCCGTGTTCCTGGGAAGATGCAGAGAAATGAGACTGTGGATCAGTGCAATAACACAGGAGAGAAATCTTTCTCTTGTGCAGTACGTGAGAAGACTCCTTGTCACAAAAGGAACATAAATTCCCATCAGACACATGTTGAGGATGGATGTTACGATCCAGACCAAAGCCCTGAAGTAAAACAAAGCACATCTTTACCAACAGAAGAACTACGCGAGACCAAAAGATCAGCACCTTGCCAAACAGTATGTAGAAATACCTTTCGTAGAAATATATCTGTAGGCTCTTAGATATTATAGATATTATCCTCTCCTTGGATAATTCAGTGATGTTTCATCCACCCTCACTGTCATATCAGCACCTTGATTAAAGCATCTTATGTCTGTCACTGTGCAGCAGCATGTTGTAAATATTTTCTTGGAATGCAGTTCAAAACAGTTTAATTACACACAGAACTAAGGGGGTCGGAGGGATTTACTTAGAAATAAAGCAAAAAAAAAAAAAAAAAAGATAAAGTGATCTTCTTTTATCACTGCTGACCTGAATATGTTTTTGTTTATATATTTTTAATAGTAGGACTAGAAGCTGTTCATTCTGACTTAATTCTGAAGCCTTTATTTTTCTGAGCAAACTGTTCCCACAATGGAAACTTACATTATTAAAACTTGATTACATGGACAATTTAGCACTGCTGATTATGATAATTATCCGATATCACAAACATGTACCCTGTAATCAACAGAGTTTGATGAATCTCACTTGAAAAAGTTATAGTTTTAATTGAACTTCCATTTTTAGTTTAGTTTCTTTATCAGATAAAGTGAATTTAACAAGGTGGGCAGATAACCTTCAGAAGTGTCATTTATTTGATATCATTGAGGTCCTCCTTTTCACTTTTTATTCCAACCAAATCGGAGAAATATCCGGTGTCACTTCTTCACGCTCTCTGGGTGTGTGATGATGCTCAAAAGATGATGACATTAAAAATTAAAAAGTGTTCCCTCTGTTTTCTTTTATTCAGGCTTCTCCTGAACGTAAACCTCCAGTGCTGCACAATCTCATGGCACCTGCAAACTTAGAGGACCAAACACTCCATTTGACCGTTAGACTGCGGGCTGGGGAGGAGGAGGAAGAGGAAGAACAAGATGAAGAAATTGGAGGTTTAATCAACTCTGATGGAGAAGTGGTTGAGTGGGATGCCAGTAAGTTATTAGGAACAGCATTTTTACTGAATAGCCAAGACTTCTACTAGTGTTTCACATTTATTCACTCAAGCGACTGATCCTCCTTCAGGTTCCCATTAAATTCTCATGTAATTCATTTGATAAGGATTATTTTAATAAAAAAATAGTTTGAAAGCTGAAAAAAGGTGCATCCTGAAAGCTGGGACCCAAGTACACTATGAAAAACTATGACTGTTATTTTGCTTTCTGCCATCATTATGCAATGTCTGTGACTGGCAATGTTAAACTATGCATTTAGTTGATCATTACTTTGACTTGATTCTGCATATAGAATACAGACCACCAGGCTGTATTTGAACCTGAGCCCATTATGTTGATTTTTACAGGAGACAGTCCAGACCGAGGCTCTGATTGCACAGGAAGTCCTCAGCCTACCAAGGTAATTTGTTTAAAATATTAATTGTTCATTTGCACAATACAATGGGATTCATAAGGGTTGTCCCTATTATGTCTCTTGACACATCTGATTCCTTACACAAAACAAGTCAATTGCATATTAGACATAATAAAATACAACAGCTGCCAGTGTGACAAGAGAGCTGAGTCAGTTTGCAAAACTCAAAAATACAGCTGTTCCATTTTGACAAAAAGGACAGTTAGAAATGACCAGATGTTAAAATATTCTTGCTTGCATGCATGCATGTAAAATAAGTGCTTTGTTTAGGGATGATGGAGAGCAGCAGAAACACGGAATAGCATAACTTCTGTTGGATGGTAAATTTATCAAATAAGTCCAACATCTAATATACTTGTTAATCAAAATGTAGTCAACAAAGCAGAGCATCTTCAATTGCATTGCAAGGTAGAAAATCTTGAATCTGTGTTATCTGGTCTGTTTGCAGATTGAGCCTCTGATATTCAGGGAGGGCATTCAGGGGTATATTTCTGATGGTTTTTTTTATTATATCGTGATCGCAGGGCATCGGCCTGTCCGAGTCTCAGCTGCAAGGCCCAAACCAGAGAGACAGCAGTAGTCCAACCCTCATCATGGAAGTTGTCTCTGTGGGAGAAGATGAAGAAAAGGAAGAAGGGGAGGAAAAAGAGAGAGTAGGAAAGATGACAGCTGTTTCGCCTTTGTACCGTGGTAAACGGGAATCAAAAGAAAAAGAAAATGTTTTTAACTTGTACATGATAGTTGCGCCACAGTTCTGAGGTTTTCTTTTTGCATGTCAGCAGGAAAGAGATGCAGAAGAAAGAACAAGGTTGAAGAAATTACATCATTAGACACCTCAGATGCAGAGAAAGAAGTTCCTGTAAATCCTGGTGAGTGGGAAAACTACCGCATTAATTAAAGTGGGATATAGGGAATTCAGTGGTGGTGTAAATCTGCTGCTTTTTATATTAAAAATATTTTCTGCTGTTCCATTCGTGCCGTAAAGTAAAGAAAAGGTGCAGAAGGAAAATTTCAGAAACTCCACTGCTGTCTGGCGAAAACGTCGAGGCAGAGCCTGGAAGTGAGTTCTTTACGGGGTTTGAAAACATCTGAAATTTTAATTCTGCATGTAATTGTGTGTTATATCCTTCTTTTTTGTTGTTGTTTTCTTACAGTATCACGGCGTACCCGAAGAAAGATACATTTCCCTGCTGTAGTGGAATCAGAAGAATTGAACACAAAAACTGTCCGTCGTGTGGCCGGTAAGACGAGAAAACATTTATTTCATGAGGGAGTTGGGTTTTGATTTAGTTCACTCTGAATCTCACCTTCCTTTTAACAATGTTGAATCCAGTAAATTCTTAATTTTTCCTCACTCCCCAAACCTCATTCATACGATGGTTTACTAGTTTTCTGTAATATAAATGTTGTGGGGTTTTTTTTATCTTTAACAGCAAAGCGATCTTACAGAAGAAGGAAAGAGGCCAAATCATGTGCTGGAGTAGAAAACACGGGGGTTTCATCTGGTAGGAGCAACTGAAATGTCTGTATGAATGTAGAACCAGTACCGTTTCCTGTGCTGAGACTTGGGACTGCTTCCCTGTAAAATTGATACTTTAAACTCACTTATATGGTTGTATAAAAATACATATACTTACATAGGTAGACTCTGAACGGTCTATTACTTTCCTCCCTTGTAGATGGTAAAATTTACCACAAATAAATCTACAAGCTTGTTTCTTTACAACCACACAGGGAAGAAGCGCCCGGGCAGAAAGATGGTTCGTCTACCTGTAGAGATTCCTCCTGAGCTCCTGAAGAAGCCCAAAGAGAAGATAGAGTACCACTGCTCAGTATGTGGCAAAGAGTTCCCTCATGCCTATAAACTAGAGAGGCACGAGCTGATCCACACAGGAGAGAAACCTTACTGCTGCTCCATATGTGGTCGTGGTTTTAACCAGAAAGGAAACCTCAAAACACACTACAAAGTCCATTTAGGTGAGAGCTCTTACAGGAAAACGGGATAATGATAAAAGAAAGGAATGAACAGCAGTCAGGACTAGATTGTTCATTGACCACCTGTCACTCTGTCCACAGCCAAAAATCTTGCAAATTTTGAGCTTTCAAAGTGCAGAGTGGTGATTATATTTCTAACAAACCATCTCAAACATACAGGCAGTGATTTGTTTTATAGTAAACGCATTAATTTAGCAATCGCACAAAATCTTTATACAACATTTATAAATGCTCCTAAATTATAAAAATGCTCCTAATCCTGAGGAGGACAAAGATTGAAACATGGTTTGTCTCTGCTTTATCTTTGTGAAGGTCGTAAGGCCGACATTGACGATGATGTGAATCCCATAGCATCAGAGCTCTCAGAATACTTAAAGTCTCTGCCGGGGGAGTCCAGGATCAGATCGTCCCTCCGTTGCCTGGAGTGTGGGAAAGAGTGTGAGAGTCAGTCTGCTTTACAAGCACACCACATTACTAAACACTCACCGACAACTGCCGAATCGGACACAGTTGAGCACAGCACGTCACAGGTTCTCTTCTGCCGCCGATGTGGCACTCAGTTCGGTGAAAAAGAGAAGCTGGAAGAACACATGAAAACCCACGTCAAGGAGAAGCCCTACTCGTGTCCCGACTGTGGCAAGAGGTTCATCAATGAGAGCTACATACAAGTCCACCAACGCATCCACACCGGGGAGAGACCGTTCCTCTGCTCCCAGTGCGGCAGAGGTTTCCACACAGCTTCATCTCTCAAGCTGCACGAGATGCAGCACTCTGAGGAAAGGCCGTTCGCATGTTCCATCTGCGGGAAGACGTTTCGGATTAACTCGTACCTGACAGCACATTACCAGACCCACATTAAAGACAGACCGTTCATTTGTAGCATCTGTGGGAAAGGCTACTCTAGAGCCGAGGAACTGAAAGTACACCACAGGCTTCACACTGGAGAAAGACCTTATGAGTGTGGCGAATGTGGCAAGAGCTTCATCTACCGCCAGGGTCTGCGGCAGCATCAGCGCACACATGCTGGAAGACGAATTGGGCCAACCAGACAGCTCGGTCGACCAAAGCAACAGGCCAGACTGGATATCTAGCAGTTGCTCTAACGATGCATTATTTTATATTTAACTGTGTTTGACAATATTGCAGTAAAATGCGGTTCTTCCCTGTTCTAGCATACCTCCCACCTACAGAATAGACAGTTTCTGTGTCCGAAAATATCCGCTACAGATTTGGCGTGGATTGCCGAAAATAATTTGGAAGCTTACTGTGTTACTGTCTTTCCTATGTTCTAGTTTTGTAATCATGTTTTTATGTTTACTCTAGTAGCCCATCTGTACAATTTGAGTGCCTTTGTATACTGCATGCCAAATACAAATACTTAATGTTGAAAAATTATGCACAATATCCTTGTTATTTTAAAAATCCATGAAATACAGAATTTTTTCAGAAACGTCTGGGTTTTCTTGAGTACATTTGAAATAACTTCTCCTTGTGTCATGAATTACTATAATCAACTTATAGACCACCCTTATCAATCAATAAAAATAAAAATTACTTATCCCATTAGGGGGCCACCAAATGTATCTTGAATATCTACAGCTAATTTTGTGGCAGTAAATAAGGTATTTTACTCTAAAGCACAATTGCTAGCCTCATTGTAGCTGTAAAGAAAAAGTCAACGCTACTTTTGAATTGAATTAACAAACGTTTATTCAAAATAAGAACTGTAATCCATCACACAAATGTTGAGATATTTCAGTCTGGACCAAGCCGGTGGCTGACTGGCCGACCTCAAAAAAAGGGATACAATTCAAGTGTCTTCACAAACCCGTGTAAAATATAAAAGGAAGTGATGTTCTCCAGTCAAGCCTGTTGTGTTTGTGAGTGTGTTATGAATCACGTCAGCGTCGTTGGTGACATTAGTGAGCTCGCGCACACACACAGTGGCTGTCAAAGAATAGATGAATAAATGAATGGATGGATGAATGAACGAAAGGCCAAGCAGAGGGGACCAGTAAGGATTACTTGAGCATGTTGGCGGGATTTCTCCCGGGGTTGTCGTTATTAACTTCAGCACCCCGGATAGCGCTTCTCGGTGCTATCCGGGGTGCTGAAGTTGTGTTTCACCTTTTTGTCATTTGTTTCACGTGTTTGTTTGAGCGAAGGAAAGGACACGTGGTTGTACTGAGTGGGGCGTTGCCTTGACTATACGTCACGAGTAAGAGCCAATCAGCACTGAAGGATACCACTCGCACGTTCACACGTACACACCGCGTGCACACGGTGAAGACGTCTGCAGGCTGGAGCGGCTCCGGTGAGGAAACGGGAGCTGTGTTGAAGGTGAGACGGCGGAATAAACGTTACTGACCTCCTCGATGAAGCTGTAAAAACCCCACGATCCAATGAAACACAGAGAGGGGGTGAACATGAACCAAGCTTCAATGAAGAGCTTCAGGAGAAGTTGTTTGTGGAGCAAAAAACAAACAAACAAACAAACAAACAAAAAAAAAGGGGGGCTCCAGGACCAAAGAAGAAATACAAAAGTCTGACCTGAGGAAAAGATTTCTGTCACAGCTCCGCTCTGAACCACACCTTGTGTTTCACTGAGGAAAAAAGGCCATCTAAGTGCTTCATGTGTGGAAACCTGAAAACACACGATGGTTCACAGAGGTCAGGAACAGATAAAACGACATGTTTTTCTTTTCAACAGTAATGCTTAATTATTTGGTCTCAGATTAAATGAAAAATATAGATAGAGTTGATAAGTTACGTTGATCCAATATTGTCTTCCCACTACAGTTTTCACTCCACATATTCTATTTTTCACTCATATTTATTATTATTCCTTATACTATACCCTAAAGGCCCGGTCACTGTAAAGAGTTGCCTTTGGCCCAGCCAGTGAATTCGTGTAAATAAGTAGGAGATCAATACCATGTTAACCAGCCTGGCACCAGTCAGTCACAATAGCACTGGGAACCTTGTTGTAGTTTCTTTGCTTCTATGCCTTTTATTCTGCTCTGTCATTTTGATCTTGAGTTTTGTTTTACTTTTGAAAAATGCTGGGATGATGTTTCAACAATGCAGAACCAGTCCAACAATGAGTGTGTACAGATGTGCTTGCTTTCCTCACAGGAGAGTTACCCGACTGGACATTAGTTCAAGGGAAGAGTCGTGCCAAAGAATCTCCTGTTACAGCTCAAGTTTGTGGAGAGTGCGGATAGGATTTCCCTCATAAACAACAGCTGTACAATCGCAGAGAGAGTCAAAAGAAAGCCTTACGCGTTGTGCCAAGATATTCAAAAACGAATGTATGTTTGTGAGAAATGTGCTTTTATTACTATCAAGGTTATCAAGCGCATCTGAAGATTCACAACAAGAAACCAAAATTGGCAACAAAAACCTCTCGGGAGACAAAACAGCAGCTTTTAGTGATAAATACTCAATAAAAGAAAGTTATCTGAACAGACATGCAAGGAAAAAAAACATATCACAGTTTACCAGTCTATTTCCACATGAAATTGTCTTCCCTATTGTTACTTGTATTGCATAATAGCAAAGTTATATAAATGCTCAGTGATAACAGTGCTCGTGAGAAGTATAATTTATAGTTTAAGTTATACTTTTATTTGTTTTTTGTGTTTCTGTTTTTGGATCATCTAAACTTGACTTTTGATGGATTTTCTGCAATCGTTTGACTCCATAGGTCCCAAAAGTTGTTCCTTGAAATATGGTCTACATGCAGCATTTGGTTAATTAATGTATTCTTGTTTTAGTCTGAACTTTTATAAAACATACAGATAACAGTGTCAGTGTTGCGTACATCCCTGTGTGGACTTTATTTGAGCATCCTGACTCATTTGGTTCCCAAAAATTTTCTGTCAAGTAATGTACTTAAGCTACTTGTATATGATTCAAGTATTTCTATCTAATGTTATTGTAAATTTTTTGGTAATAAAGTATATAATGATGATGAAGATTATTATATATTATGCTGATATTTTTAAATGTATGCTCAGATTTATAACTGAATACACTTTATTCTTCTTCTTCTTCTCCTTTCGGCTTTTCCCTTCAGGGGTCGCCACAGCGAATCAGTTGCCTCCATCTAAGCCTGTCTTCTGCATCCTCTTCTCTCACGCCAACCACCTTCATGTCCTCTTTCACTACATCTATAAACCTCCTCTTTGGTCTTCCTCTAGGCCTCCTGCCTGGCAGTTCAAAACTCAGCATCCTTCTACCAATATATTCACTATCTCTCCTCTGGACATGTCCGAACCATCTCAGTCTGGCCTCTCTGACTTTATCTCCAAAACCTCTAACATGTGCTGTCCCTCTGATGTACTCATTCCTGACCCTATCCAACCTGGTCACTCCCAAAGAGAACCTCAGCATCTTCATCTCTGCTACCTCCAGCTCTGCCTCCTGTCTTTTCCTCAGTGACACTGTCTCTAGACCAAACAACATCGCTGGTCTCAACACAGTTTTGTACACCTTTCCTTTCATCTTAGCTGAAACTCTCCTATCACACATCACACCTGACACTTTTCTCCACCCGTTCCAGCCTGATTGATTCGATGCGCATGTTTGATTTGGCAAAAGTTTTACGTCGGATGCCCTTCCTGACACAACCCTCTGTATTTATCCGGGCTTGGGACCGGCACAATAAGGCACTGGCTTGTACCCCCTTGCGGCTTCATTAACTGAATACACTTTATTATTGGTATTTTTACTCACCCAAGAATCCAGCTGCAAAGGAGTGAATTCACAGACAGGCTGTATAATTGAGAAGTAAAAACAACAAGTAATTTTGCTGATCCATGGCTCCTCGTGTATTTTTAACCTCTGTGAGGTCATTTTTTTTATTATTTATTATTTAGAAAATAAAAGCCGTGCAGGACTTTCTATCAGCGGGGCTTTTATTGTGAATTAAAAGCCAACCGGAAGTTCCGACGTTAATGAGAGATGCTAGCAGCTAAAGCTAAAAAAAAAAGAAAAAAAAAGGTTATCATCAGATCCAAACGCTCTTTTTAAACAACTGACACGTTCATTAGACGCGATTTCGGGCGTGACAATGAGGGAGAAGTAGAAACATTGTCAAGTCGTTTCAATAAACTTCTATCGAGCGACTTCTTATTAACCTGAAGGGAAAGATCTGCGCTGAGGTTGGTCAAAAAAAAATGTCTATTGTCTGTTGTTAGCTAGCGAAGTTAGCGATTGTTACACGGAAAAAAAAAATGAATCAGATAAATAAGGAGAGAGAAAAGGGGGAAAGAAAGTGTGGTGTTGACGTTTGGGCTCGATGTTGGATGTGTCATTATTTGCTGCAGTAGCTTAAGGAGGCTAATCGTCTGCTAACTGCTAAGATATCCAGAGTTAGCCGTGTCCGAAGCTAGCTGGCTAATCAGGCAGTCTGAGGTGGACCACAGCTCCGGTCTCTGCCGGTCTGAGTCTCATCCATCTCAGCAGGATGTCAGGACTTTTATTAGTACACAACGGGGACCGGCAGGTTAGCTGGCGAGGCTGATGCCACGTTTAAATCACAAATAATGACGCTTTAAAGTTGCACGGAGAGCATCTCAGTCCCTCAGAGCCGATGCTACCGAGCTAGCTGATGATCCGACAGCATCACATTTAAGACACTTGAAAAGCACAGGAAATGATTTTTGACGGTGTGCACTGCAGCGTTATTTCATAAACCAAACCCCGAGTGGCTGGTTCTTTATGTGCGTGTGGCTTTTACGAGACGAGCCCTGTTTAAGACGGATCATCCTTCAGCTACAGAGGCCCAGCCAGGTTCAAGCCCCCGTCACAACAAAGTATCCGCCCTGCTGAAGTGTCCTTGAGCAGGACAATGGATGTCTTCCAGGGTGGAGGGACCGTTTATGTGGCTCTTTCCCCACAAACACACACACACACACAGGAGCAGGAGAATACAAACCCAACCTCCTCATAGAGGTCAGCAGCTAGTGGCTGAAAATGTGATCGAGAAATAAATGATAATCATAAAAAACAGCCACTGAATAAATCCTTGGATTTCTTCTCATTACTTGTCCCATAACTGTGAGATAAAGCACACGGAGGGTGGAAAAACACTTATTACTCATCTGTGGTTGATGAATAGTTACAATGATAGTATAATTTCCCAAAGCTCCGGATAATGGATTCAGATTACTTTCTTCTCGGTGTGATAAATTGTCCAACCCCCTTAAATATTTACAACTAGACATAGAAAGGAAAAATAAACAAGTTAACACATCTGAGCAGTGGTTCATAGATTTTCTTTTAGTTGCAGATAAAATGTCTGTCGAATGTCTATAAACTGACTAAATAAATAAAGACTAAAGTACACTTGAGTTAAGATATAGTAATGAAATCTATTGTGTGGTTCACTCGAGTTGTAAAATATCTGAAACAGTAATACAATTCATATACATCAGCCGGTTAATGTTTCAAATGAGCGCTGATGCAATTTGAATTCTAATGACTAGAAAAAAAAAAAAACTTCGCTTTGAAACAGCATTTATTAAAATAAATGAATATTTTCCTGTAACAGTTGAATGAATTTAATATTGTACTTCTAACAAACTAACACACACATAGTGTTCATATTTCTTACAGCACCTCAGGCCTGACAGTAATTGCCTTTGTGAGATGAGTCATGATTATAATGGGACCTTCTAAATTTTTTTCACTGAAAGGAAAATAATAAAATAATAATGAATTGATCAGCCCTAACCTCATGAACTGACGATGCTCAATTGTTTGCGAAGGCTGTGAAACTCTTGGCCATGTTATTCTGTATAGATTCAGTAACTTGCTGTAATTTTCGTATTGAATGCCTGTTGATTGACCCCTGATTGTTCCCCTCTTTAAGGTTGGATATTTGAGAGATGGGCTCTGAAAACCCAGAGGACTTTGGACCAGCTGTGCTTCTCATTGAAGAGGATCAGCAAGAAATAGGAGGTCTGATCAACTCTGATGGGGAGGAAGTGGATTTCTCTGAACTCAGTGAGTACGCAACTTTAACAGATAGGTAATTAATTCAGGGGATGATGGGATTAACAATGTAATAAAATATAGCTCAAAGAAGGGTTAAGATGACAGCAACTGAACTTGGTTGCAAATACTAGAAGATTGTGGACTCATTATTAAGGCTCATTATAAATTTCACTTGTCACTTAGTTGTAATGGATGCATTTAAAGGGTGCAATTGTTAAACAAACAGCCATTTGACAGCCACTCTTGGATATTATCAGGAGCTATTTTTCACAGTATTTGAAGGCAGATCAAAGCCAAGCATCGTGTAAATGCTTTACAAGACAAGCTACTGCTTAGTGAGCCATTCATCATACATAATTTTAGTGTAAACATCTCCAGGAATTCCCAGCTCTGACTCATGTGTTAGATTAGACAGTGTCTTGAAGTACCTGAATGCACCGTGTCTTACAATATATTTAATAAATTATTCGGAACAGAAAAGCAATGTTCCTGTTTTTGTGTCTCTTGACACCAATTTGTAATCCCAAAAGAGTGTTATTGACACATCAGTCCACCTTAAATGGTTTTGCCTTGTCTTTGTGGTCACACAGGGGAGAGTGCCATCCCTGGTATCAGAATTGCAGAATCTTCCTCAAAGAAATTTGATCAGACGGAGAATGAAAAGCCACTGTCTCTTCACAGCTGCTCTGTTTGTGGCAAAGACTTCCCTTATGCCTCTAAACTCCAGCGCCACCTACGCACTCACTCAGGAGAGAGACCTTTCCCCTGCTCCATGTGTGAGAAGAGATTCCCTGAGAAGGGACTTCTCATGATCCATGAAAGGGTCCACACCGGGGAGAAGCCTTTCCCATGCACTTTCTGTGAGAAACGATTTGCCAGTCAGGGGGAGCTCAGGCTACACCGGCGGACTCACACTGGTGAGAGGCCGTACCACTGCTCCATCTGTCTGAAAAGCTTTTCCCGCCACTGGCACCTTAAAACACACTTGGAGGCGATGCACTCTGAGGTCGTTGCTGGCTTTACGAGGAAGAAGTTTCCGTGTTCAGACTGTGATAAGAGCTGTAACTCAGCAGCTGAGCTGAGGGATCACCAGAGGACTCACACTGGGGAGAGGCCCTACCAGTGCTCTTTCTGTGACAAACGCTTTGCCCTGTCAGGTACTCTGGTGAGACACGAGCGTCTGCATACCGGCATCACACCATACCACTGCTCTGACTGCGGGAAGACTTTTGCACAGCAGTGGACTCTGACAACACACATGCGGACTCACACAGGAGAAAAACCCTACAGCTGCACGCAGTGCGATAAGTCTTTCGTGGCTCCCGGAGAGCTTCGGAGACACACAAGGATTCACACCGGAGAAAAACCATACACCTGCACAGATTGTGGGAGACACTTCTCGCTGGCAGGCACTCTGAGAAACCACAAACGGTCGTGTACACAGAACAAAAATGGATCAGATACAGCTGTCACCTCAGGGCCAGCTCAACCTCCAGATGGTGAATCATCTCAGCAAGACCTGACCAACAACATCAGCTCTGAGGTAGTGACAATATACTGTAATGTCAATGTGTAATCTGTGTGTTTTCTGTAGTATATAGTTTTTTTTTCCTGCATAAAAATGTTCTTACCAGATTCTTGCCTCCATTTGTTCTCATGAAACTGTTTTTTATAGATGCCTGGCAGACAGACTTTACCTCGTTCAGCACAGCTCCATCCTTTAGAGGGTCTTAACAGTGCCAAAGCAACTCAGTGTGAGAAGAGACGACCAGAAGACCACCAGGAGGGCACCACCACCGCTCCACAAATGAATGTAATAGTGAAAGAGGAGGAAGAAGAGGAACCTTTGTGTGGTACACAAACATAAGATTCCAAAAGTCCTTCTTATATGTATTAAAATAAAAAGGAACAAGTTAAATTTTAACAGTGATGGGTGGTTTTCCTTCGTAGAGCAAGCTCCCGACCAGCCGTCTAGGGGTGATGATTGTACCTTGCCAAAAGAAACTGAGGAGCAGCGGCAGGAAAGCAACACAGAAATTAAGATCACAGTGAAGGAGGAAGAGGATGAACCTGTAAACTGTAAGAAAATGAATTCACAGGAGTGCAGATAAACATATGTATTCTGTCAGTTTACTCGCCATGTGAAAGATAATACTTGTACTTAACATAAAGAAGCAGAGGGTTCAGCATCTAATTGCTTTTTCAAACTCTAATATAATTTGTTCTCAAACTTTGGTTATTTCATGTTTCATGGTTATTTTAATATTATTTCATGTTTAGTAGCAAAATGGCACATTTCAGCTCTCCCTGTTTATCTTTCCAGTGACTGTAGATGATCCTGATCGTGGGAAAAACAGTCCACCGTTATCACCAGTTCAGACTCAGTTAAACAACAAACTGACAAAGAGCTCTTACTGTTGTGGTCTCTGTGGAAGAGACTGCCATAAGATGTCTGCGCTGCAAATCCACATGCGTATTCACTCAGGAGAGAAACCCTTTCAATGTAGGCTGTGCGGGAAGCAGTTCACCCAGAAGGGCCAACTCAAAGGCCACCAGAAAGTCCACACAGGAGAGAAACCGTTCTCTTGCCCGGACTGCGGGAAGAGCTTCGCCCACTCGGGTGCCATGAACAGACATCGGCTCACACACACAGGAGAGAGGCCCTATCACTGCTCCGTGTGTGACAGGAGCTTCAACCGGTCCGGCCGCTTAAAAGAACATGAGAAAATCCACTTTGGAGAGAAGTTTGACTGTCCCAAGTGCGAAAAGACTTTCACACGAGCATCCAGCCTCAAGAGCCATATCAGGCTTCACACAGGAGAGAGGCCGTACCACTGCTCCATCTGTCTGAAGAGCTTTTCCCGCCACTGGCACGTTAAAACACACATGGAGGCGAGGCACTCTGAGGTAGCTGCTGGCTCTACGAGGAAGAAGTTTCCGTGTTCAGACTGTGATAAGAGCTGTAACTCAGCAGCTGAGCTGAGGGATCACCAGAGGACTCACACTGGGGAGAGGCCCTACCAGTGCTCTTTCTGTGACAAACGCTTTGCCCTGTCGCGTACTCTGGTGAGACACGAGCGTCTCCATACCGGCATCACACCATACCACTGCTCTGACTGCGGGAAGACTTTTGCACAGCAGTGGACTCTGACAATACACATGCGGACTCACACAGGAGAAAAACCCTACAGCTGCACGCAGTGCGATAAGTCTTTCGTGGCTCCCAGAGAGCTTCGGAGACACACAAGGATTCACACCGGAGAAAAACTGTACACCTGCACAGATTGTGGGAGACACTTCTCACTTGAAGGCACTCTGAGAAACCACAAACGGTCGTGTACACAGAACAAAAATGGATCAGATACAGCTGTCACCTCAGGGCCAGCTCAACCTCCAGATGGTGAATCATCTCAGCAAGACCTGACCAACAACATCAGCTCTGAGGTAGTGACAAGATACTGTAATGTCAATGTGGAATCTGTGTGTTTTCTGTAGTATATAGTTTTTTCTTCTGCATAAAAATGTTCTTACCAGATTCTTGCCTCCATTTGTTCTCATGAAACTGTTTTTTATAGATGCCTGGCAGACAGACTTTACCTCGTTCAGCACAGCTCCATCCTTTAGAGGGTCTTAACAGTGCCAAAGCAACTCAGTGTGAGAAGAGACGACCAGAAGACCACCAGGAGGGCACCACCACCGCTCCACAAATGAATGTAATAGTGAAAGAGGAGGAAGAAGAGGAACCTTTGTGTGGTAAACAAACATAAGATTCCAAAAGTCCTTCTTATATATATTAAAATAAAAAGGAACGAGTTGAATTTTAACAGTGATGGGCGGTTTTCCTTCGTAGAGCAAGCTCCCGACCAGCCGTTTAGGGGTGATGATTGTACCTTGCCAAAAGAAACTGAGGAGCAGCGGCAGGAAAGCAACACAGAAATTAAGATCACAGTGAAGGAGGAAGAAGATGAACCTGTAAACTGTAAGAAAATGAATTCACAGGAGTGCAGATAAACATATGTATTCTGTCAGTTTACTCGCCATGTGAAAGATAATACTTGTACTTAACATAAAGAAGCAGAGGGTTCAGCATCTAATTGCTTTTTCAAACTCAAATATAATTTGTTCTCAAACTTTGGTTATTTCATGTTTCATGGTTATTTCAACATTATTTCATTTTTAGTAGCAAAATGGCACATTTCAGCTCTCCCTGTTTATCTTTCCAGTGACTGTAGATGATCCTGATCGTGGGAAAAACAGTCCACCGTTATTACCAGTTCAGACTCAGTTAAACAAAAAACTGACAAAGAGCTCTTACTGTTGTGGTCTCTGTGGAAGAGACTGCCGCAAGATGTCTGCGCTGCAAGTCCACATGCGTATTCACTCAGGAGAGAAACCCTTTCAATGTAGTCTGTGCGGGAAGCAGTTCACCCAGAAGGGCCAACTCAAAGGCCACCAGAAAGTCCACACAGGAGAGAAACCGTTCTCTTGCCCGGACTGCGGGAAGAGCTTCGCCCACTCGGGTGCCATGAACAGACATCGGCTCACACACACAGGAGAGAGGCCCTATCACTGCTCCGTGTGTGACAGGAGCTTCAACCAGTCCGGACGCTTGAGGGAACATGAGAAAATCCACTTTGGGGAGAAGTTTGACTGTCCCGAGTGCGAAAAGAGTTTCACACGAGCGTCAAGCCTCAAGAACCATTACAGACTTCACACGGGAGAGAGGCCGTACGGCTGCGACATCTGCGGGAGAGGATTCAGCCGCTCTCAAAGCTTGAGGCTCCACAGAAGAAAACATGAGCTGGTTCGGACTGAGGACGAGTCTGCATTCAATGTGAAGAATGAGGAATTCTCCCAGAGCAATGATAATTCGCCAATTAATATGTGCATAACAGACAAAAATATCTTATAATGTATTTATATAAACCATACAGATATGTGCCAGTAGTGCTATAGCAGTGCAAGACTTTAAGCAGTAAAACATGAACTGAAGAAACGTAAGTGACTACCTCTGTGTATATACTGTTAGTCAACCTTTATATGGTGGTTCACCCAAAAAGTATTAAAACTTTAATATTTAACCCCCTGAAAGGTGCAAATAACAAATGAACACAAAGACGTTGATGTCCAACAACTCGCAACACAGTTTAAATCAAAATCACAAAACAAATATTTACTAGACAAACACAGCTTTTGTAAAATCTTGGAAACTATTTAGATGATAAATTTTAGAGGTCATATTTGCTCTTGTTTATCACTATTATCTATATTAGTTGCATTGGAATATCATGGTATTTAAAGTAGTACAAATGAATCATTTAAGGCTTGTGATTTCACTTTGTCCATGCAGTATTTTTCATTCCCACTAATCGTGTATGTGGAAATTGGATTGAAGAACATTAATGTTTTTGTATTAGTGGTTACAGTGGCCAATGAGAAGTGTAGGAATCGGGTGAAACAATAATTCAGACTTTGGGAAATGCTCCCAGTCACAAAACTGTAGGATCTTCATATTCATGAGGTGTTTGCCAAAACCATTTTTGCCTTAGTGGTGATTTAGCTCTGTTTTGTACAGTAGTTATTCAAAAACCAAACCATGAATCGGGTTCACCTGGTTTAAACAGCTCATGAAAGTCAAGCAGCTGTTGTGCGTTAAAGGACTCATCCTTTAAAGCAAAAGGCAATAACCTGCAGCCAAGCAGATGATAAATTTGGCCCAGTGCTGCCTATGTTTAAATGTATGGGGACATGTTATACTGAACAATAAAAGTAAAACTATTTAAGTCTCTGTGAGGATTTCTTCCTTAAGGTGAATGTATGAAAAGCACAAACATACAACGAAATATACAAGAATCCATATTTAAATATTTTTAAAACATGGACGGAAGACACTTGAAAATTTTGCTACTTTGAAAATCAAGATGGTGCTAAAATTTTATCAGTGGCAATTTTACAAATCAATTAAAACCTGTCCTGCCTGAGAGTTGGTGAAATAGACAATATACCGTATGTTTAAAAAATATATACTAACATATTGTTTTATTGCATTATACTGATATCATTTTTTGCTCTAAGCTGTTATGATTCAAAATGCTAATAAAATTAATTTTGCAATTTATTCAGAACAACTCAAATCTTGCTGTCGTGATAAACCTGGTCCAGGTGAGCTGCGTCATCCACAGGTTCTGTAAAACACGCAGCTGCTCCTGAAGGCAACGTGATAAAAATGAAACACTCGCCTGCCTTTTTTAGCCTTGAAGAAAAACAATAACAGTAATCTTAGCGATTAATACCCTTTCAATAACACAATGCCGTCGATTTAAGAACACATCATCTTGACAATGACACTTTTGAGTTTACTTTTACAAATTATCAATCCGACATCTTCAAGCGGAAGTATTCGGAATTCCGAGGCACCGTGAATGTGACATGGAGATAAACAGAGTCCCGTCGCACCGACGGTTCGGGTTATCAACGTTACCAAACATTCGGCCAACATAGCTCTTATTTCTGGGATTTTACTCCGTTTTGTCCGTTTAAGGCTCAAAGTACGTCCAGGTAGGTGTTTTATAACCGTGGCAGCCATCATTTGCTAACGTTAGCGCACAAATAACGGTGCTGCTAAAGGGAGCTAATGCTAACCAACGTTAATTTACTGTTGTAACGTACCAACTGCAGCTCAGTCAGCTTCGGCAGGTTAGTCCTTGTTTTCTCATAAGTACAACTAAATACAATTAATCTATCCTTTCAATTAATTTATAATCCCATATTATATATTATATTGTGTACAAAACCAGTCAAAATATTATAAGTGAGTGTAGTGCAATATAGTAAAGTCCGCAGAATGGTAAAAGGTTTCACTTAATGTATTAAAAGTCCCTTAAGCTTGTTGAGTATTAAAACTACAATATTATATAATGAACATTTTGGTTTTTTTTTCTAAATACTAGCTGAAGTTAAGCACAGAGTCTGAGCACTAAATGTGCAGACATTTCTTGCCAGTGTTCATAACATCTCATCCTCCAGGTCAGGGTCATGTTTTATTCAACGCTTTGACCATATTTAAGAACTTACTGCAGCACCAACACAAGATTCAGCTGAATAGAATTAGAGTACAAATTCTCTGCTGAGTTAAGAAAAAAAAACAAAAACATTGAAAGGTAAAATAATTAATGATTACAATGTGAAATGATTAAGAAGACTAATTTTCTTATTCGTATTACTGATTTTTTTTTTTTTTTTTGATTGTACAGCTTCAGCCTATTCCTTTTTTCGCTTACTGAGTTCTGTTAAATTTTGTTGTGAGAAAATGTTTAGTGCAAATATCTATAATAATGTTGTGTCAGTGGATTGCACACAATTTAAGTATTGTTTATTGTAACTGAAATAAACTATTCATTCATCATTCATTCAATTCTCAAATACTGGACTTGAACCGAAATTTGAGGGGAATTTCTCTATTTTGGTGTTTTTGCTACGTCTTTTTTTTATACTGAACATACACTACGTCTCATGGAAAAATGATCTGACAGCTTTAGTATCTTGTGACTTTTCAGATTAAGATGTTATACATTTTCTGTCACATAAAACATTTTTGAAATATTTGTTATTAACCCAAACAGGGGCATGTTAAGTTGCTTACATTGGTTCTACATCGACAAATTACAGTATGAGGTAATATAATCTTAGAATGTAATCTATTATTCATGATATAATTACATGAATACTTTTACTTTTGATGCTGTTTTTTCACCAGAGCATTTTCAGTCTCTTGTATTTCTTGGTTTACTCACTTTAAGGATCTGAATACTTCTTTCCCCACTGACATTAACCAAAAGAATTTTAAAGAAAGCTTGCTGTTCTTTAAGCTCTGGCTGTGTAAGGGCCATCTTTACCACAGTCTCCATATTTACTGTCTTATGATCGTCTTCGGCTCCCAGTTATGTTTCCTCTGTTGTACTGTAACAACAAAAATCATCAAATCAGAGAAACGAATCACTTAACACTTCCTCATGCATGTTTCTCACACCAACTTGAAACAGCCAAACATAGCATTTTTCATTTAACTGACCTTTGTGCTGTCTCTCACACACACACTGTCAGGATGGTTTCATACAAGCGGCTAAACCCTGAAGATGTTCAGTTTTCCAGTGCTGTGTTGTCAGGGGAGTCTCGGCCTGTCCAAGAAGAAATTTCAGTAAGTTTATGCCTCAAATCTTCTCCAGTTTGTTTTAAAATGATAAAGGTTTGGTCAGTTTCTGTGCGTTCAAATCATTGATGTAAAAACGTATTGCTCTTCCTCGTTATGGCCAATGTTTTAGGATATTTCAAAATCCATGTGTATCTGTCTCATTGTTTTAATGTTGTACAGACAGTTATAGCTCTGTTTTATTACATCTTTTGGAAAGCCAGATTTATAGTTGATATTACTGTGGCACTGTTGTAACGCCCTTTCCCTATTTGTAGTGTTGGTAGCTGAGAAAGATCAAGATAAAAATGATCATGGCCCCTTTTCATTTATACATTATTCCAAGAAGCAAAGATTAACATGTTCCCAGTTGAGGTCTGGTATTGTTTCAGTCTGGGAGAAGAAAAGTGAAGTTGTGCAGTGAAGCACCTCAATGTTACAGACAATAATTCATAGTTTTAATTAAATCTTTATACTACTCCGTTTAATAAGGAGACAGAAATTGATTTATTATGATAATTATGGTGCACCTGTGATGGACTCAGGCTGAGCTGTCTGTTTGCATACAAAATTTTTAATTTATATAAAATTTCACGCAAATATACATTCATCCATTTAGGTCCCAGTGAACCTCATTAAGACCTCATTAATGAACATGTAGTTAAATCACTCCCTCTTTGAAATTGTCAGTCAAAATTCAATCATTAGCTCTGTAAAAGTAAACTATATAATTGAGCTGTTGTATTGGGTTAAATTATATTTTGATTCATTACCTAATTACTGTGAGTTTGTGTGTATAGAATTGTTTCATTGTTGTTATGACTTGTAACCCCATGTGAGATTTATTGGGCATTACACTTTAATGAAAGCTAATTGACTGACTGTTTTTGATGTTTCCTTTTCTGAGTGTGTTGCTTATTTGATTTTCATGCTGTTTTTCAAGGTGCAGGAGCCGGAGGAGGCCTCACTGCTTCCGCGGCTGCCTTCATGCTCCATCACCAAAGCCCTCTTGGTGATCGGCTGCCTGCTGCTGCTCCTCTGTGGAGGCTGGCTGCTGGGCACCTTGTTCTGGCTGCATGGGCCATCCAATCAGCAGCCTCACAGACCCCCGCTACCGGCCACAACAAAAACACCTCTAACAGGAATAAACAACACTGTATCCGACTCACAGCGTCAGGCGTGCAGTTTAATTCCAGAGGCCTGGAGGTTTGATTGCTACCCTGAAAGAGGGGTGGTTGTGACCAGAGAGTTGTGTGAAGCAAGGAACTGTTGCTTTATCCCTGCTTCCTCCTCCCCTGCTGCCCCTCCGTTTGGGAGAAATGGTATCCCTTGGTGCTTTTATCCTCCGGATTTTCCTTCCTATTCACTTGTGTCAGTAAACGACACATCCTTGGGACAAAAAGGTACGCTCGTAAGAGAGGTGAAGACCTATTACCCAGTAGACATCCTCACTCTAGAGGTGGAGGTTCGTCATGAGACAGACAAACGGCTACGAGTCAGGGTGAGTGGAGGACATATTGTGGACACACATATTAGTCCAAGAGCATGCAGTTGAAGAACTTTACTGTTTATATCTATGGAGAGAGCTTCATAAATGACCTGGCGACATTTTGTTTACTGCCAAGTTTTTACACCAAAACGCTCTGGAAGTGCTTCCTGGAGCAAATTTTGATAATAAAAGCGTTTTGGCTTTTGGCTTTATCGCTTTTAGTTCACACACACACTGACCAGTTCTCAGCAAACAAACACTGACAGTAGTGTTTAGCTGGTGTAGAGAGAAAAGGAAAGACCCATTTCTGAGGAGACAAAGATCAAAACAGCTAAAAGAAATTGGTTATGTTGCTCTTTGTTTGCTGGTTGTTTTTTCACCTTCACTTGATAATAAGGGTTAACTGACTTACTGATTAAAATCATTAGTTTTAGAGTTAAACATTTAGGGAAATCACATCAACCCCATTAGGCACGTGAATAAACACACTGTTCAAATTCAGAGTGATCTAATAGGTCTATCGTTTTTGTTTGTTTTTTTTTTTTTGTTTGTTTGTTGTTGTTTTTTTTAAACCAAATGTGTTAAAGAGGGGTGCCATAAACTTTGATGAAGTTTTTATTACATGCTGTTGTGGATGCTCTGGTCTATAATTCAAATACAAACAGTTTGTTTGTCTAATGTTTCTCATTTCAGATTACTGACCCTTCTAACTCACGTTTTGAGGTTCCAATCTCTGTCCCCACCGCCACCAAGAAGGCAGAAAGTCCAGTCTATATTGTGGAGCTTTCGAAAGAGCCCTTCGGCCTCATCGTGAAGAGACGCTCCACAGGAGCTGTGCTGTAAGTCTGTCCACGCTTGGACAGGTCTCGTGCAAATCAGATATGAAAACAGCTGTGTTGTAGCATCAGCAGTGTGTCTCTTTTCTTTGGTTCCCTGATAGTCTGAACACCACAGTGGCTCCTCTTTTCTATGCGGATCAATTCCTCCAGCTCTCCACCACCATCCCTAGTCAGTTCATCTATGGCCTCGGGGAACATCGCTCCACCTTTCTGCATGATGTCCACTGGAACACACTCACCATGTGGGCCCGAGATGTGCCTCCTATGGTATTTATGATTTTGTTCATTTGTATTGAGTGTCTGGTTATTTTAGTTCATTTGGTCTTCTTGTGTTTATTTGGGGAAGAAGAAGAAAGATGGCAGTAGCCATGGTTTCTTTGATTTTGAGCTTGATTATGATTTTGGACAAATAGCCACTGCAGTAATTGTCTTCTGTTCCTCTCTACAATACAGGAACAGACAAACTTGTACGGAGCTCATCCATTTTATCTGGTAATGGAGGACGGAGGGGATGCACACGGCTTCTTCCTGCTTAACAGCAATGCAATGGGTCAGTCTGCCCTCACAGTCGGAAGATTTCACAACTGTTCATGTAACAACAACTCACAAAGTTCAGCTGCAATATAAAAGCAGAAGTCCCAAATAAACTCTTCTCTAATGAAATTGGGATTTCAGCAGTTTTCTTACATTTGATTTTTTTTTTTTTTTTTTTTTTTTAACTTGTCTTGCTCACTTTGATCGCCTTTTTTTTTCTGTTGTCTCAGATGTGGTCCTGCAGCCGGCTCCGGCCCTCACCTGGAGAACTATTGGTGGAATCCTTGACTTTTACGTCTTCCTCGGTCCAGATCCTGGTTCAGTTATTGAACAGTATTTGGAAGTCATAGGTTAGTAGGAGACAAGGTCTAGGGGCACGTTGATGGGTTAGGGGGTTGACGTTATTGCAGCAGTTTCTTTATCTAAAGTGATAGTTCCAGTTTTCTGTCACTCTGATTATTGTCATGGCTTCGCTCTGTCCTGCTGTAGGATTCCCGGCGATGCCCATCTACTGGGCTTTAGGATACCATCTCTGCCGCTGGGGTTACAACACCAGCGATTCTACCTGGGAGGTTGTCAAGAGCATGAGGAATTATGGGATACCTCAGGTAAAGCGAGCTCAGCAGATTGTCTGTTTGTGCTCGGTGTTGATCATTTAATGATTTATTTACGTGTTGCTCTGTTTGCAGGATGTCCAGTGGAATGACATCGACTACATGGATCGTTTTATGGACTTCACCTTGGACTCGGCAAAGTTCGGCACGCTGCCTGACATGGTCAAGGATCTGCACGTTCATGACCAGCGCTATGTCATGATCCTGGTACACAAGAGTTTGTACTGTCACATATATTTATTGTCTGATCTTGTGTGTGTGTGACTGATGTTTCTCATCCTGCAGGACCCTGGTATCAGCAGCTCTCAGCCTGAGGGCTCATACTGGCCATTTGATGAAGGACTGAAAAGAGACATTTTTATTAAGGACTCTGAAGGAAAAACACTTATAGGGAAGGTGAGACCTGAGTCGTAATAAGACGCTGGCTTCTAACATCACAAATGAATCTTCTTATTTAACGTTTTAGTAAAATGTTTCAATTTTCACAATGACAAAATATATTGAATAGACAAAAACCGAACAAAACAAAAAGCCTGTGTATTCCCACCATTTAGACTTTTATGGTGGAAAACATTGCAGTAAGTACTGTAGCTTATCTTGCCATATGGGTCTCTGCTGTGTTTTGTTGTCAAAATGGAAAAAAATCTGTGTGATTAATATATAAAATCCTCCATCCTCCCCTCCAGGTGTGGCCTGGTTTGACAGCTTATCCTGATTTCTCAGATGAAGTGACACATCAGTGGTGGTACGACAATCTCAAGAGGTTCCATGAGAAAGTGCAGTTTGATGGATTATGGATTGTACGTATGAGAATGGGAGATATTTGGAGGGGATAAGCCTTTGACCACTGACTTAAATGATATTAGTGTAGTGGTTCTCAGTATTTAATGATAACTTCTCACTGACCTTCGTCCCCTCATTTTTAGGACATGAATGAGCCGTCAAATTTCCTGGATGGATCCACTAACGGCTGTCCATCAAACACTCTTGAAAACCCTCCTTACACACCTGGTGAGAGACATGGATGTCAAACACAAAATCATACAACAAGCAAACATGACATCAGCACAAACATGATTGTCAATGTGTGAAACTGCACTTTTTACCTTGCAGGTATCCTAGGAGGTTTGCTGAGAGCCAAAACCGTGTGTGCTTCTGCAAAGCAAAAGCAGTCCATTCACTATAATATACACAGCCTGTATGGACTGATGGAGGCCAAAGCCTCAGCTAGGTCTGGAGCGCTGAAACAGCCACACACAACAGATAAAATGGCAAACAGTGAAACATATCATTTCAAATAATTTTCTCTTTCTTCTGAATCTTCTTCCCACCCAGCGCTCTGACCCAGATCCTGGAAAAGAGACCTTTTGTGATCTCTCGCTCCACCTTTCCCAGTCAGGGGAAGTACTCTGGTCACTGGCTGGGAGACAACAGGAGCCAGTGGAAAGACCTCTACACCTCTATAGCAGGTTGGACGCAATAAATGTGAATGTTACTCATATGAAGAGAAGCAATGCCATGACAACTTTAACATCAGGTTGACTGTACATCAGTGCTGTTTGTCAGCTGTTACGTGACTCTTCTGCTGTCAAGTGCTCAAAGAGATTAATGTAGAAGATTTGATGAAAGTTAGACATATTTCTGTAAGTTTAGTTAGCAAGGCGTTAGTTGTTGTGAACCTGCTAATTTAAGGTTGTGTGACTCTGGATGGTGATTTTTTTTTTGTGGAGCTGTACACTACGGGATAAATGATGAGAAACAGCAACAGCCGAATGTTGTTTCACTTAAATTTTAATGAAATTGTGACTTAAATAGTTTGGCATTTTTTTTAATACCTAAGCTTTTCCATCTTCCTGCTTTCCTTCAGGTATATTGACTTTTAACCTTTTGGGCATCCCGCTGGTGGGAGCAGATATCTGTGGCTTCAGCGAGGAGCCACAGGAGGAACTGTGCGTCCGCTGGACACAGCTCGGGGCCTTTTATCCCTTCACACGCAACCACAATGCCATCGACATGAAGGTAACACTCTTAACATCACTGCTCCAGTCTCATTCTAAAGCATCATGGGAAATCTGACTTCTAAACGTCTTCGCAGCCTCAGGATCCCACCGCCTTCAGCCCTCTGGCTCGTACAGCCATGAAACAGGCTCTGCTGCTGCGTTATTCTCTCTTCCCCGTCCTCTACACTCTCTTTCATCACGCTCATGTGCACGGATACACTGTTGCTCGACCTCTGATGTTTGAGTAAGAAGAGCACGGAAACACAACTCACACGTATCTGTTAGTTTTTTTTTTTTTAATAATTTTTAAAATCCATTCAAACAGAGATTTGTCTGATTCGGGCTTCCCTGCCTGTTTCTCAACAGGTTTCCTAAAGATGTAAGAACCTATGGTATTGACAAACAGTTCCTGTGGGGGAAAGCTTTGCTGGTGACACCAGTGTTAGATCCTGGAGTCGATTATGTGGATGGTTACTTCCCAGAAGGACTGTGGTATGACTACTACACGGTAAGACCCAGTCTGGACTCACTACACTGTCTGGAAGGAAATGGAGAGAGTGAACTGTTTGCTCGTCTTCTCCCCAGGGTGACTCTGTGCGCAGTAAGGGTGAAGAACTTCAACTCCACGCACCTCTAGATAAGATCAACCTGCATTTACGAGAAGGATCAATTATACCGACACAGGTCAAAAAGATTATCAATTCACTTTAACTCACTCACTGCATTCCTTTTATGCCTCCCTGTCGGCAACAGGTAGAGCCAGAGACAACATTGTTATCGAATCAGGGTTCAATGATCAAGGCCACAGTTACCTCACAAAACATGTTGCCTTGTGAATGGCATATCTCTGTAATACCTTGAGGGAATATCTTCAAGTTGGCACAAACATTCACCTGGACTCCGGGACAAACTATTCAGACTTCACAAAAGCAATCATAGCCATAACTCAAGAGTTAACGCAGTAATTATGACAACATTTCCCACAGATGGTTGATGTTTCATAAGACTCCGGCTAAACTAGTCTGAGTGGCAGAGGTGCACGACCACGAGGCAATAATTCTATTTCTGAATGAAAACGAAAATGTGTTTATTAAATTTGAGGTGATCAAAGCAGAACGTCAAGTATTATCTGCTTCATGGTCAGTTCACTAGAATTATAAAAAGTGGCGCCAAGCTATAAAGACATTGACTTCATGTGTATAAGATCAAGAAATAATAAGACAAAAGTCAAAAATGCTAATGCCATTTCTCCCAGATCAAACCCCATTTTTAATGTATGTAAGGGGCTGCGTGTGTTTTCACCACAGAGATCTCAGAATGATTCATAGACACAGAGTGGATAATATGTATTTTCGGTGTTTTTACCTTTTAAGTTGTAACTGAACAATATCAAATACACAGGACAAGAATATTGACAAACATGATTTTGGGATTCTGTGAACTTTATTCAGTTTATAAAGTAATATTTATCTTGTCCATTCACATGCACAGGCGCCCAATCTGACCCTCTGGGTGAGCAGCGGTCAGCCCCTCCACATGGTCTCTGCCCTCTCTGATGACGGTTCAGCCTGCGGAGACCTGTTCTGGGACGACGGAGAGAGCATTGACACGTACGAGACCGACCGCTACGCCTACATCACCTTCAGCGTCGCCCAGGTGCTCGAACTTGTTCAGTTTTGCCTCAAAAGAAAAGAGGAAAAACAAAAAACCCCGAGTATCTGTTGTTACTCAGGGAAGGAAACCTGTTTCCTTCTTTGTGCAGAATTAAGTATTTTAACAATCATATCACATCACATTTTATTCCTTTGGCCTCTAGAAGTAAAAAAAAAAAAAACCAACTAAATGAACCTGGAAATGTGACAGAGGACAAGACTTTATATTTAATGCTGAGTATATTCTTTTAAAAATGCATTGCAATGCTTTATTATTTTGCAGAATGTGATGACATCCCAGGTGCTTCACACTAACGTGGAGGCGACGTACATCACGGTGGAATCGGCCTCCTTCTACGGTGTGAAGGAGAAGCCCAGCAGAGTGCTGGTGAACTCCCAAGATGCAGCGTTCACCTACAGAGACAATCAGGTGAGGCCATGACACGAGAGTAGAGCCACTAAACGGAAGCAGTACAAGAGGCGGATCACATGCTTCCAGTTTTACTTCTACATTTTACAAAAGTCATGACCAACAGTCATTTGTAACCACAAATCATACAACAATGTGGCCTCACTTATGTACAAGATGTGTGTAGTTCACACAAAAATGTTACAGTACAAGCGAAAGTCTGAAAATGTAAAAAAATAAAATAAAATAAATAGATTATCAAAAAATGTACTTAAAGTAAAAAATAAGTAAAAGCAGCCACATTGAATGGTCCATGGTATTATTATAGTTATAATAATTGGATTGATATTGCTTGCTGGCTAACTAAAATGTTTAATGACGCAAAAGTGTACCCTGTAAGTTAAAGATATTGAAGTGCTTCTCAGTGTTTCTTGCGTAGTATCTAACTTGTGCAGTTGTGTTGTTGTGCTGTTGTTCGTGGCCTCAGTGTGTGTGTATATATATATATATATATATATATATACAACTCATATATATATGACTGATGGACTTTTGTCTTCCACTCCTCCTCTGCAGGTGTTAACAGTCGCAGATCTCGGCCTCAACCTCAGTCAGAACTTCACCATCAGCTGGATGTAACAGCTACTGCTGAAGTCACAAGCTCACACACATCTAAGTGGCAATATTTTTTCATTGTTTTGGCTCTTAAATCCAGAACATTGGTTGGGAATAAACTGTGAGATTATAGTGCTGATTTAACCTTTAAAGATGAACTGACACCCAAGTTGTGTTCAAGTTGTAGCTTTTAATCACTGATGGAGTTTAATGGAGTTGTACTGATACTGACCCACACTCACCGTGGGGTAGACCTGTACATTACAGCAACAGACTGAGAAGTTAGACCACTGGAGGATTTCCTGGCTGTTAAGTTGCTCTTAGTCCACATCAGTATTGAGTCCTGTACTCAAATCAACTCTCATGTACTTGAGCACAGAGCCAAAACAAAACTTTCAATTTTTCAGACAACACAAATGTAGCCACTCTCTAGCGAGTGGAGTCAAATTTGTGTTAATCTTATTTATAGTTCAATGTTGTCTCAAAGATGCTGAACAAAAGCATTTGTGCGTGTGGAACCAACACACATACAAAATTTTATGAAACGGCAACACAAAGCCGCTGAGCTGTAGTAGTTTAGACAGTGCTTTTGATGTGTGTGTACCTTTTTATTATTTATATAGCTGAAGTGTCATCTGATCTAAACGAAAAGCTCGTCTTTGCTTTTATACTTCCACTCTATTTTTAGCTCCATCTGATCGAATCTGCACTCGTGAAGAAAATCTCATCAGGAGAGATAATATGTGCAATAAATGAGATGATAATTACTTTCCTGGAATTGTGACATGAGTCTGACAGTAGTTCATGATGTAATAAACTGTATGTGCTTTATAGCTGTTTACAGCTTGTTTTTGCACTAATTGGGACTGCAGTATTGTATAGGTAGATCCAGGTGCCTTATGATTCCTGTGTGTGTTTCTGGGTTCGTTCCTTTCACATCTTTTGCACAGCGCTGATGACCGTAGTCCTGCTCTGCCTGGAGACGGCTCTAACTGTAAACTCCTACTGCTCTGTAGTCATGCTGTGATGCCTCTGAAAACAGACTGCAAGCAAAAACCTAAAAGTGAGTCAGATGTACAAGCTCAGTCACATTCATTCTGCCTGAATTTGACCTTAAAGCTGTGGAAGTGTGACCTGAATTTATGGGCCTCTGCACCTTATGCAATTTTGGAAAGTCATTTGTTCTAGGGATCATCAGTGCATGTGTGTTGTGAAGTAAACTCCGCAAAACACATTTTTTTTTTAACGCATGTAGACAAATATAGAGTATATTTTACTGTGGTTTGTGTTGATGTAACTGAAATTGTGACCCTAACCGTTTGCAGTGTCTCATCATGAAGCATTTTGTTTTTGTTTTTAGTGTAATTGCTAGAATGTGATTATATGAACAATGATTCATTTCTTGAAGTGCAGCAACGAGACAATGAAAGTAAATTTGGTCAACTCGAGATTCTGTTGATGACACCATGACAAATCAATTCAAAGGTGTTTTTTTTTTTTTTGTTGTTTTGTTTTTTCAGAACTATGTACAAATGTATAATGTCATGTTGCCTGATGTGATCAATACATTATATTTAAATAAACTTTTTTTCGACCTTGTCTGCATTTGCATCATGAAACCGAAGTGTTGAGGTACACAAGAGCCACTAGAGGACACAGTTTCTCAAAGCTGGGGCGCTTGTTGGAAACAGGCGAGTGTAATTTGCCTCACAGCAACGAAGGATTTTCATGCAAGATTTAGCAGTTTGTCAGTGTGAAGCGCTCAAAGGTGGAGATGTTGCTGGTAAGCCTCGAGCAGAAAAACAAACAGTGTTCCCTTCCTCTACAAGGCTGATTGAAGGAGCCCGCTCTTTTAGCGACAGGTTTACGGAGAACAGGCTGCTCCGTTCCCCTTCTCACTAGTCATTGGTAGAAAGTCAGTATTTTAACATTTGTAGTACTATTTCAGGTTTAGTTTTGAGATGTGGTTGATTTTTTTTTTTTTACTTTACAGGTCAGGCTGGTCTCACAGCAAGAAGGTTCTTGGTTCGAACCCTTTCTGTGTGGAGTTTACATGCTGTCTCTGCTTGTGTGGGTTGGCTCTGAGATCTCTGGCTTCCTTGCACCGTCCAAACACAAGCAGGTGACTCTAAATGGCCCGTAGGTGTGAGTGGGAATGATTGTTTGTCATTATGTGTCAGGCCTGTAATAGACTGGTGACCAGAGTGAACCCCCCCTCAGCCAATATCAGCTGGGATTGGCCTTAGTAGATAACGGACTGAAACATTAGTGTGGTTGATAAGAAACTTATTTAGGAAACGGGCAAACAGATGTGTGTGATTGGTTCCTTCGCTCGGTGGTGAAAGACAGAGCAGGTGGCAGCTGCCTCATCTTTGACTTTTTTTTTTTTTTTTTCAGGTGTTCAGTTTTCTTCTGTTTGTTTATAGAATAACACTTTTGCCTGGTCACCTGCTTTTTTTTTTTTTTTTTTGGAACATCCATTTTAAAGTTTCCTCCACCCTAACCTCATCGTCCGCCCTTTTCTACGGGGGGAAGGAACCATAAGGACGATCGACGTGGCTTTCTTATCTTTAAATGCCAGCTGGAGACAGAATTACAACCTCTGTAGTGCAACAAACATCTGTCTCCTGTTGGAGGCATTAAAAAGGTTGAACTCTTGGGGCTAAACATTGACTACAGCTTAGATAAAACAAAATGTCCGACTTGAGGATGATGTCTAAATTTGTCTAAATTTCAGTAACAGTAGTCATTAAATCAGATGGAACTACATTGAATTCTGGGCAAAGTGAGACAAAATAAGGCCAATTCAGTGCAGGGTAAGACAATAAAATGAAAAATTTGGTTTGGAGGGAGAATACGGTGCCGCTGTCTTTAAAAAAGAAAAGAAAAAGAAACTACTGCTCTTTCCATAACATTGTCAGCACACAGAAATTATCAGCCATATTTTCCTGTTTACTTTCTTTGGGTGCACATTGTCAGGTGTCGTTGATTATTGCCAAAGTAACACAGACTCCAACATTAAAGATTAGACCAGGACATGTTATTGACACCGGCCCCTGGTTTGAGTTGTATTAAATTATGAGAATGAACTCATATTTATTTATTTTTGCATGATTTCCTCCTCATGGTCTTTTTTCTCACCCCCTCTTAGCTCAGTGTCAGAGATTGAATCTTTATTTAACTTTCCACTCATCCATCTTCAGCTTCTCTCTGTCTGTCTGTGTTTTTATTACAGACAAACTCCTCCGGTCTCCACCCTTTAAAATCCCACTGGCTGTAATGGAAGAATCTCAGGATGTGTGTCATTAAGATCCTCCGGTCAGCTGAGGACTGTGCCAAATTAGTTTGTCTCCTCATAATGCCAGAACAACTTCTATGTCCAGAAATTCACCAAGAGATGTAAACAGCGAAAGAAACACTGACGCCAAGCCACAACTTTGACAGGATTTCATGAGTCATGAAACCCAACAAGTACTTGATTGTCTAATGTGCACAAAGACACACACACACACACACACATAGACACACATCAGTTTCCTGACAGTGAAAACAAATGTATCCCATATTCCCCCTGTGATAGCGGGGTTGGATTATCCTCCACTACAGATAGACGTGTTTTTTTGGCTCTGTGCAAACGTTCACAGGCTAACTGCTTCCAGATGGTAGTTTGTGGAGGGCACATATATCATTCAGTGGGAGGGGAGGGGAGGGAAGAGGGGGGAGGGAGGGCAGAAAGAGAAAGACAGAGAACAGCAGGGGTCTGTCAAAAGCATTCTGCTCTACTGACGAGGGCATTTCCTGTCTGGATTTGGGAGGATTAAGTATTTGTACGTGGGGGGTGTCGGCATGTGGGGGGTGGGGTGCAGGACTTTACAGGACTTTTTAGGCAGTTTTACAGGGAACATTCAGGGGAAAACTCCAACAGATTGTCATCAGCAAAAAGCGACTTATGGCCACTTTACACATAGATGAGAAAAGTTATTGCCAGATAATATTTCACACAGAGGGCTTTGCAAAACAAACCGAAACCAGCTCAGTTGTTTCTGTAAAATGTACATTTCAAATAAAGCAACATTCAATCATTGCTCTTTATAGACTGTTATTGTGGAGGAGAGTACAGGGAGCCATAAAAAGCCTAAAAGCAGCTTCATTGTTCAATGCATGCTTTCTTTTTCTGACTGGAGGTTTTCTTTAACATTTCAGTTTGTGCAGTGGGGCTGACAAAAAGGGCACAGCAGGCTAAAGTGTACTCTCTACTTTTTGTTTAGCCCAACAGTTTGGGAAGTGTTTTTTTGTTTTTTAGTGAGTTGGGTTTATCTGTGTGATTAGACTTAGATTTCACTAAATAATCAACCCGATACAGATGTGCTGTTTAATCACGAAGTTTAGATTTGCTTGAGAGAGTCTGTAGTCATTTTAGTTTCTCTGTAAGGTTTTACTCACAAACAGTTCTCTGAGACAAATGCTAACATTTTTTACACAATTAAGGTGAAATATTGACCACCCACATCACAGCAGTGTAGCTTGTTAGCATAATAACATTTCCTTCGCAAGCACTCAACATAAAAGGTGAGTTTAATTAGTTTTGCAGTATATTTAACCTGCTGGAGGAAAAGTTAGAGGGGTTAATGTTCTGCATGATCACTTCCTTTAGTCTTTGAGATATTTCACTGTGAACCCCAGTGATGGACTGACAGACCCACGTAGCATTCACATTTTGCCAACATCTTTCAGTTTCTGTTTACAAACGCGGCCACCGAAATGCAGCAAAAAATATGAATGCATGAAAGATATATCACCAAATTCTTTAGTGAAAGTATCAGAAGCAGAACCGACGGACAAGTATTTTTCAAATACCTTCAGTTTCACTGACCTACAGGGATTTCTCCTCATGCTGGGGTTTGTTTAACAACCAGCCAAACATCTGCCCTGTAATCTGATTCACTTTCCTTTCTCTTTTGCTTTGAGGGAACTTCAAGCTTGTGCTGTGTTCATCATTTGAGCCTCAATCATCGTCTGCTCGTTCACTTAACTCTCCCACTTTACACACACAGTTACAGTGACAAAACACGAAAAACTCGCCAAGAGAATTATCTTGACCTCCTGACATAGAGAAGGAAATGATGTGGAGTCACATGTGGCGGAAGACGTCGCTGTCATAAAATTTAAGTACACGTTTAAGCAAAAGATGTCAACCAACCATCCATCCATCCATCTTCTACCGTTTTTCCGTTTCCGGGTCGCGGGAGATGTCAAACGTGATTAATGAAATTATGCTGAACCAGAAAATTCCCAGAGAGCTGTGAGATGATAAGAAACAATTCAGTCAAACCAAAGAGCTAAAAGAAACAAAAAAAACCCCAAACAAACATCTGGGGGGGGGGGTCAGGGTTGAGGTCAGAGTTTGTCCCTACAAGTGATTAGTCAATGCAGTCCAGCTTGGAGGTGGAGTTATGGCAATTAAAATACATGTTTAGTGAAGCCATTCAACATGATGGCAACTTATATTTAATACTTAGTGAAGTGAATTATTAAAAACGTTTAAAGGACCAGCACGTAGGATTTAACATTAAATGTGTACAATGTTCATATCTGCGTTTTCTTTATAGATTCGATCCAGTTTCACAGAAACTTCATGTGACACTGTCGTGTTTTTGTTTTTTTTTACAGTAGCCCAGAATGGACAAATCAATTAGTAATCTATTGGTAATTCTGCTATTGAAAGACTAAAACAAACAGCGCATTGCGCTGCACTGATGTTTGCAAATCCAAGGTGGACAAAACCGAAACCAAATCTCCTCTTTGTTTTTGGCCGGCTGCGCCCAAATTGAGCATGTGTACAGGTGTCAGGTAACTATAGAAATACTCCACCCGCCACCTTCAACACACCCAGAGGACAGGGCAGGACGGGACAAGCTGTGTCACACACACACAACAACCACACCTGGTGAACTGGTTTACCTTTTCATGCCCTGTTCACTAAAATAGATTTAACTGTAATCTTTAAACAAATATAATGCTGTCATGCATTTAACTATGACAACACCTAGATTAAAGTGACTGAGGAGGTGACTCAGGAACGTTGATGACAGTGCAGTTACATCCCCGGTTGTGTTTCTGGTTGGTTTTGTGTTTTTAAAGACCAGAAGGGGAGCTTATGTGGCATAATTGCACACAAACAGCTGCACACATGGAAGGTGTTTAGTGTACTTTTGTATAATTTTGTCTGCAACTCCTGCTGCTTCCATCCACGCCAGCCCTCAACGGAAAGCCAGAATAAATAAAAAATATGTAATATCTCTTTTAGGATTGTAAAGGTGTCACTGAGACACAACGTCAGGGGGGGTAACACTTATGTTCTGGTTTTGATGGCTGGGTTAAAGTTGTCTGAAGAGGGGGTGGACTGTGAAAACAGTAGAAAACCATTTGGTTGGACTTACATACAGTTTATAGGCCACACTTGTAAAACAACACAAAGGGTTACAGGCTGCAGACTCCACCCAGCAGCGTCATCACCGACCTTTCACAGGTGTCACATTATGTTTCTGCCCATTTCCTCAGAGGAGGGGAGGTGATTCCCAAACACACACTCTGACACACACAGACACACACTCCTGTTCTCTGTCACTTCCCGGATCCAGCAGCTCAAACTGCTGTGGAAACTTTCTGAAGTCTCCTGTTGTTGGAGGGAGAGAAAGAAGGGGGGAGGAGAGAGAGAGACCGAGCGGCTCTCACACAGCTCAGGATCCGGATCCGGGTCCGGATCCAGCTTGCAGCTCGTGCGTGCCGGTCTGAGGACCGGGATGGCGGCCGTGAAGGCTCTGCAGCAGTGGTGCCGGATCCAGTGTGAAGGCTACCGGGATGTTTCTGTCACCAACATGACCACATCCTTCAGGGACGGTCTGGCTTTCTGCGCCCTCATCCACAAACACAGACCAGATCTCATGTAAGTACCGAAACAGGAACTGAGTGAGGCTGGTGTCGTTCAACAGTGTGGACTGCTCCTTTAGTTTCAGATGTCGTTAGATGATAGAAACCAAAGTTCAGCTTCATGAGTCTGCAGGAGGAGCAGGACCAGGACTTCAGCTGTGGACTGTAAGGGGCCAGCATGTGTTGACACTGCCCCCCCCCCCCCCCGGGTGGTCTGCAGGGGGAGACACTAACCAGAGGCTGGGAGGTCTGCAGCATGCTTTTCCATTTGGACTGGATTGTGACTTTATAATAATTTAATGTTATAATGTGTAGCTCTGACTGACCAGAAACAGCCATATTTGTCGTCCTGTTAAAAGCTCCTGGTCTCTGCAGGCGTTATCAGTTGATTTGAACTTCAGATGAGATGGACTGGACTTGCCCAGACAAATGCTGTGTTTATGTTTGTTCCACAAATCTCTGCCGTTCACTGGGCCTCATCCAGTTTGCCAACGTGATGAACATCTTTGTTGAATCTGGAGCCAAAGTGAAACTGTTTTGTGTATCTGCTGAGAAAGGAAAAGGAAATAATTTCATCCAGATTTAGGAACTGCAGCTAACAATGATAATAATTGTGATTGAATTATGTATGTTGCCCTACGAGCTGTCAGGGAATAATTAAAATGTGATAGCAGCAGCACATTAGAAAAGCGTGACCTACATATTATAGTTTCTTCCTCATAGATGACTTCTTGATCATTTCTTTTTTCTTCTGATCACTTAAACTTTGCCCAGTTTGTTTACATGTTTAGCATAGTTCATATTTATGGAGCCAGGATGAAGCATTAAGAATTTATTTTGTCTCCATAATCTTTAAAACAATGTTCTTATCTCCTTGTTTTTGGAAAACTATCAGGGAATTTCCACTGAGGAAAAACTGTTTATATTTGTACTTGGCAGCTGTTGAGTGTTTTTGGTTCCAGCTGGTTAGAAGATGATTTGTCCACATTCGACTGTTATCGTCATATCTTGGTGATTTTTGGCTTGTTTCATTTAGAGACAAATGGCTTCAGTCCAGAGGGCTCATTATGGCTGACAGTGGTGGCTCTTTCATTTGTCAGTCGCTCCCATATTTACCTGCAGCCCGACCAGTATGAGGGAACATTTCATGTTTATCTACATATCAGCTGGTTAAAGGCTGGGATCCAGTTTATTCAATGCAGACTGAGCTTTCTGTTTCTTCCACTTTTACATCATGAATTCAGTGAGCTAGAGGACATTAAACTGGCGAGTGATGTTGTCAGTGTCACAATGTAAAGTGTGTGCGTGACTAACACTAACACAAGTTTTGTCCACCACTTGTGTCCAGAAATATGTGTAATGTGGGGAAATTGGATCATGTGTGCCGTTAGTCATGGTTTGTGTTTCTGTGTTGCAGCAACTTTGATTCACTAAAGAAGGAAAATGTTTACGACAACAACAAACTGGTAAGGCGTGTTTACATTCTGCATTCTGACCTTTTGACTTTGTGTAGCCAATAGTTTGTTAAAGAAGCACAAGTTTCGGTAAGACAAGTCCATTAATCCTTCAGTTGTCCGAATAACTCCCAGTTTTGGTGGAGATGCAGCTCTGTAGAAGGTAAAGTTGGTCAGCTCACCACTTCAGTCTGAAATATGTTCAACAATTGTCGACGAGTTTGTATTTTGGAACGAACATTCATGATCCCCAGAAGATTAGCATGAAATCTGGTGCTAACATTCATCCTACTATAGCTGTGCATTGCATTTAGTCGGTATACTAACTTCCTAAACTAGTGTTAGCATTCTGATGTTAGCATTTAGCTCATAGAGCAGAAACATGGTTTAACACCTTTTTTTTAAACATCAAAACACAATAAATGACACAGATTGAATAAAATGCACTCAGATGCCATTTTCATAGGAAGCAACTAACCCGGTCCAACCTTGAGAATTAGGCAAAAATGTATTTTTGCCAAGTGTCAACCCACCACGACATCACTCAGTTTGTGAGCTGCTGTTGCCACATTGTTGTTTTTTTTTTTTGTCTTTGTTTTTTTTAAACTCCGAAAGAGTCGACATTTGAAGAAGGTGGAGCTGAGGAGGAGTGAGAGGTGGATGTGACCTGCACTATGTTTTCTGAGGCACGCCAACATGTGTGGTACATTAAGCAGCCGCGCCTCTACGCATATGCTGCTTTAAAGTGTAGAGCGGCCCATAATAATAATTATAATAATAAAAAAGAACATTGTGATGAAGACTTGAAACCAGAGACTGAGCTAATAAACCCAGTGAGGGCCATTTCCCCATAGACTTCAATACAAGCCTTTTTTACACCCAGTGGAGTTGTCCCTTCATGGTCATGATGGTTCAGGGCTCCTCTCTATTGGTGACTGATTCGGAGGCTGCAGTTTGCGGTGCTGTTGGGTTGTGTTGCATTTTCCTGACAGGTGATTATTTTTTTGACTTCCCTGTTTAAATCAGTAAAATAAACACCCCTTAGTTATCAATTCCTGAAATATACCTGAACATGAAACTTGTTTCTTGTAGTATTTATATTAACATCTTAAAATCAATAGATCAGATTGCTTCTTTCACGTGTGCTGGCTCTGGATATTGCATCAGCACGCGTTGACGTTGGGCAACAAAGAATTTTCTAAATGGAGAATGAGAAGCGATTGAAGGAGTTGTTGCCAAACTGGAGAGTGTTTCAGTCAGGGGGCTTCGATTCTGGCTGCTTTGTTGCATTCTTTACTTTTTTCTCTCCCCAGAGCTTCACGATCAGACTCTGAGCACTGCGACCGACAAAGCGCTCAGCATCACCAGCTTCTGCTCTTTGAACTGTGACAGAACAAAAGACACACCAGCTAAATTTACTGCCCGACACTGTTCTGAATAAAAAAACAAGGAAAAAAGCTGTAAGAGATTAAACTCCCATAAGTCAGAGCAAATTTAACTTTGGTTTTATGGCTCCCTCAGTCCTCTGATTACTGATTAGGCCTCCCTTGCCCGGTGGCCTGCTGCTGCTTGTTGTTTTTTTTTTTTTCTGCTTCCATGGAATTGCTGAATGTGAGTCGTGTTAGGAAATTCCTGACTTGCTTACTGTTCTCTTAACCCCTCGAGGTGTAGATCTAATCTGGGGTCAGAATCGGGCCATTCAGGGGAATTCTGTTGGATGATATACAGGAACAAGACACGGACAACATAAAGCTTTTATTTTGAAGTGGAAAGAATACGTCCACATCTGCAGTGGCTGCTGCCTTGTGTACACCTGGTGGGGGGGATGGGGGGGGGGGGGGGGGGGGGGGGGTCACCATATTAAATCACTGGAAGTGTTAATAGTGAAATATTTTCAGTCATGAACTTTCCTTGACTCATGCTGACAGTGTGCGTGGAATTCAAAACTTTTTTTTTTTTTCCAACCATACAAAGAAAAAGAAAGGAAGACAGAGGGACATTTTTGTGTAAATTAACCAACACATTTGTACACACTTCATCATCCCTGGGGTGTCAAAACAGCTTCAGGACATAGAACTTTCTGTGGGGGAGAAACAGCCTCATACGTGCCTTTTTGAATATTATTATTCAAAGGCACGTATGAGATTATTATAATTCAGACAAGACAAAAGTCTTGTCTGAATTATGCAAAGATGTCTCTGAGGCCCTGCTGAGTCAGACAGTCTTGCTTGTGTTTGATTTATTGATGCTCTTCCATCTTTGGCCAGTCAGTCCAGATTCTCAAAAAAAGCTTTTTCTGTACTGTTGGATAAAGTCTGTGTTATTTACAGGCCTTCAAGGTTGCGGAGGAGGAGCTGGGTATTCCAGCGTTGTTGGATGCAGAGGACATGGTGGCTCTTAAGGTTCCTGACCGCCTCAGTATCCTGACATATGTCTCTCAGTACTACAACTACTTCCATGGACGGTCCCCGAGTGAGTATCATCGCCTCAGGGTGCCCCTCCCCGGCCCTCTCACCCTCCTCTGAACCGCCTTTGTGTGTGTTTTTGCGTTCAGTTGGCGGCATGGGAGGGATAAAGCGTCCGGCTGACGGCCCCACAGACGAGCCGTCTGGGAAGAAGAACCAGCCGGTGGTGGCCAAGGTGTTCCCCTCATCTAAGCCTGCCAGAGAAAACAGCCCGCCCCCGTCCTCCAACATCAGGAGGCCATCACCTTCTCCCAGACAGACCAGAAAGGCCACACAGGTGAATGCTACTTCCTGTCCAGCATATTATGCAGAAAAGGCGGTAAATTACTGTTGATTTACTGATCAAATTCATCAAGATACAGAAATCAAAGATGAACTTTGTGTCAACCAAACTGCTTTTACAAAAACAAACAAAAACAAAGGTCCTAATTGCCTCCTATGATGCGCTGGTCATTCCCACTGGATATAACCTCGCTCATCCTCACGCTCTCTCCTCTAGGATGCTGTGGTCCAGAAATCTCACCAAACGGGCACCCTGAGCAACAAATGTGTGTCTTGCAACAAACATGTTCACTTGGTGCAGCGGCATCTAGTGGACGGGAAGCTGTACCACAGGAACTGTGCAAAGTAAGAGCCTCACTCCCTTAAAAATAGAAACCAATAACTAATCCTTACAGTCTGTGTGCTTTCAAAATACTTATCTCAGATTTCAACATTATCTTTTCAACAAAGGCTTTTATTGTTTGTTTTATCTTTTTCCATCCCGTCATATTCCACTTAAATTGTCATCCGTTTCCTGCTCTGTAAAATTTACCGTTTCCTTTTCCTTTCCTCATCACCTGTTGCATTGTAATTTTTTTGTACTACCAGCAGAGTCTGGTCTCTTTTAAGCACCTGGTCTTTTCCTGTTTTCTAACCCAAAGATGTTGTTATGCGGGCCAAGTGCTCAGATCTGGGCTGTGTCCTCATTTCTTCAACTTGAAAACCAAATCCAAATGTTATGTAAGATAATAGTCCTTTATCAGTCCCCCTTACAGCAGCATCAGACATATTAGAATAAAAGACACACAAGAATAAACCAGAGAAGGTAGAAAAATGAAATTGTCAGAAAGAATATCTGAATAAAAATAAACTGAATTATCAGGAACTGGTTGAGAAGCAGGAGGATGTCGAGCTTAGATCAGCAGTTTCCAATCTGTGGGCCTTTAAATCATTTGGAAACAGTAGCAAAAAATAATGTTTTGTTTTATTTCCAGAACAAAACCATTTTTCAAACCATCAAAATGTTTTGATGTGCATTTAAGTGTTGGACCACAAGGCATCATCTGATTAGACATTAAAGGAGAATTATCGTTCGCACATTTCCCTGCATTTGTATTCTTATGCAGTCGAATGTGGGCTGACAACCATTTTGAAGTTGGAAAAGCTTGAGAAGCACCGCCAATGATTCATCCAATAAAAAATAAAAATTCATGACTGTGGTGTGTTGTGTCTTTCAGGTCACTGTCATCAACAAGCTCGCCTCTCAGAGATTTAGCCACAAACACTCCTGTTTCCAAATTCACTCCTCTAACAGACTCCACAAAAACCAACACAGCTACTCCGACCCCGGCGCCCTCCAGACTGGGACCAACACGGCTGACGGAGAATCCCAGCACCCCTTCCAGCTCCTCCATCCCCTTTTCTCCTTCGTCTGTTTCCCGTTCAGTTTCAAGCGTCTCCTCCTCCTCCTCCTCCTCCGCTAAAGAAAGTCAGACAGCGTCCGTCTTCAAACCCACACCGACACCACGGACTACCGTTGAATCTACCGTCATTACAACCACCTCCATCAGCACCAGGCCCGCTGCTGCCCCCCGTACCTCAGTCACAGCAGCCAAGACACAGCAGGCCAAGTTCAAGTTCTTCCAGTCAGACACCAGCCCTAACAACAAGGAGAAGAAGACTGCGTCCATAAACATAGACCTTAATAAACCTAATAAAGGGCTGTTTGCGAGCGGAAAGGTCCAGGAGGCCAAAGCTGCTCAGGCCGTGACTGTGGTTGTAAATGTTGGTGGTGGCGGTAAAAAGGAAACTAGCGTGAACTCTGACAAAGGTGGGGAAGGGAAGGGAATTTTCAAACCGGAAGACGGTGAGAGTAATAAGGCAAAAGCATCGGCAGCAGCTTTAATATCCAAGAAACTGGCCGAGCAGAACAACAATAACAACAGTAAACCGTCATGGACGACGGCCGCGCTGAAGAAAACTGACAAGTAAGTAATGAAACCCCAAACACATACACAGACTCCCAGAATTCAACAGTTTATCCTGCCTTAGCCTGACCTCTTCTGGTGAATGACGGGATGTGATCAAAGTTCTCCGTCTCTAATCAGACCCTCCGAAGTCGAGGCTCCTAAGAGGGAGCCGGAGGGAGTCAGAGGGAGGGTGAGGCTGAAAGTTGACCCGTCCATCCTGGCTGACCTGCAGCCTTTGGACACCCCTAACTCTGCCCCGAGCCCGGCCAGCGGGACTGGAGCCAGAGCCAGGACTCCAGACAGAGGGGCCCCGAGGCCTGCCAGTGCATCACCCAATACCCCAGGTTCAATTCAAACATCTCTATAACTATACACACCTGAAAATAACTTTAATTTCTCAAATAAAGAATCGTTATCATTTACAAAAAGAAGCTAAAAAGAAAGAATGACATCTGTTTACTGATACTGATTATGGCCTCTCTAGACCATTTGAAAGAATTTTTAGACTCATGATCTTTCTCAGAAAAACTGCAAGAAATATACCTGCATAAATGACTAATTCATCCGTTCATTTCAAATGTCCCATTGACCCCCCTTTGTCATTCAAACCAACTTTATTCTTCCTCCCTGTGCGTTTACTAATGCGTACAGGAGCAGCTTGTTCCCCTTTGATGATAATGTTCTTTGTGCTCATTTAGAGATTCCTTATAATATTGTTCTGTCTGGCGGTAAATGTCATCGCTTTCTGACAGTAAAAACTGACGTTGGACATCGGTTTGCACGCTGGTGTGACGATGGAAGTGAAAAACACTAAAGTTTTCAATACATTTTTTTTCAGCCTCAGAAAATGAGTCTCCTGCAGACTGGAGGTCCAGACTCAAACCTGTTGCCAAGTAAGACTTTGTTTCGTTGACTTTATCTTGTTTTGTTTTAATTCTGTCAAGGATCTATACAGCTTCTCCATCAGGGTTGTGAGGTGGGGTGGGGGGGTGGGGGGGTTGGGACACAATCTCAGCTGACACTGTGTGAGGGCGGGGTCTGTGATAGGCCAACACATAGAGAGACCTATAACCATAGCCGTCCCTGGACAATTTGGAGTCACCAGTTGCCCTAAATGGGATCTGGGAATTGAACCCAGAACCTCCTTGCTGTGAGGAAACGGTTATCCTTCTGTGTTTCCGGATAAACCCTTTCCCATATTGACTGACGTCATAACAGCAGGGAGTATCTGCTCATCAACATCATCAAGCATGAACCGTATGAGGGATTTCTCCCCCCTGAGGTCCTGTCCATCCACCCATCCTTTGATCCAGTCCTCCATCCATCTCTCCAACCAGTCCTCCCTCAGGAAGCCTGTACCTGCTGCTCCTCCAAATGGCTCGGCCATCACTTGTAGTCAGAGCTTTCGGCCTCTCCTCTTCCGCCACATGCATGTGAGACCCAAATGGTGTCAAGACTGAGTAGAGTCCTCCGTGGTGCAACATATGCTCACCGCTCAGAGTTCCTTTCCCCAGATGACATCTCCTTCCACTCTCATGAATCAAAACCGAAAGCCGCAGGGCAGGGATTAGCAGATAAATTGCCAATGAGGATAATTTATGACTGTTTTTGCTTTTTATCCATCAATCCACAGACCTGCTGGTCCGCCACAGTCCACTAAAACGTCGACTAATGAAGCTGGAGAGTCCCAAACTTCAGAGCTCTCCGTTGGGCCTTCTTCGTCCTCCTCTAATGTTCCCAGCATGAGCATCTCAGTGACTCCAGCACCATCGAGGGGTAACATGACTTTTCTGCTTAAATAGAGAAAAATCAATACAAATGGTCCTTATAAAGGTTAAATCTGACTTTGTTGTTCATTCTGTTCATGTCTATGTTCTTGTACTTCATCATTTTCAGGATTTCTGAATGGTCAGAGAGAACATTCTGCAAATGGCACCAAGTCAGAGTCAAAGACTTCGAAGGTAGTGAAGCTCAGATGGAACAAAAAGTTTGCAATAAATAAAATGTACAATAAATAAGGGACGTTTTGAAAAATCATTTATCAAAACCTAAAAAAAAAAACAAAAACCCAAAAGCCAAAAAGCGTTCCGTGTCACATCACTCAAAGATATTATTGTGTGCCATTTAAAATAAAATTAAAAATATTTTAAGTGTAAGTTAGAAAATATTTTAAAAAGTGAGTTTCTATAATTTCTAATCGAGTCCTCTGAAGATTTGCGTTGCTTATCAATGAATGTATAATGAATGGAACAGTAAGAGCAGCTAAACCATTTCAGGGAAAAGTATTATCTTTTACACTTCATTGTTGTTATTTAACTAACTAACATTATATTGAATGTACTAAATCATATATTTTACTCATGAATACGGTGTAAAGGATGTCGCCTCACAAAGGTGTGTGTCTGTGTGTGTCTGTGTTCATGGTATTACTCCCATAGACAAAACCGGACTACATCCCTAAAGAGGAGATCCTGAAGGAGCTTGAAGATATTGAAAATAATTTGAACGAGTTGGAGAAGAGAGGAGTCGAGCTGGAGTTGCGGCTCCGCAAAAGTGAAGAAGGTGAGATGAATGCACACACAGACACACACACACACACACACACACACACACACACTTTATGAGCCTCCGGTGGAAAAAAAAGCAGAATTTAGGGGATTTTGTGTGTTTTTTGTGTGTAATAGGGATTATTTGTGTGTGTTTGTGTGTCAGAGGGTGAAGATGACTCTTTCATGAATGAGCTCATGGTGGAATGGTTCAACTTGATCAGGAACAAGCAGGTGGCCATGCGCCGGGAGTCTGAACTGGTCTACATGTGAGTGTACACACACACACACACACACACACACACACACACACACACACACGTATACACATGAACACATTTAGAAACGGGGCATGACACTTTATAGCGATTAGTGAAACAGACTTGTGGCCAGAAGGTTGACAGTTTGAATTCCCAGTGTCCTCCCTCCTCCGTCCCCCCCATGGGGGGGCTTGGAACGGGATGGTCCACCCCCCCGCTGGCTGCAGTGGAAGAGGAGTAACAAGCAGGATGCTGCTCAGGGGATAATCCTGGTGATATTTTTGATTTTTCTTACTGTGAAAAGACGGAAACCAACAGAAATTGATCTGAAGCCTGATGTAGATTATTCCGCAGGGCGCCATCGTTGCCCAGAAACTACTGCGATATCAGTGATATGATAAACGTGGGCGCAGCAGTTTATCTTAAATCGATCCCAAATGCACAGCCACAACACTACAAATGATCCATATAGTAGCAAATGTCGTCCCCAACAAATGCATGTTTTATTCCTCTTTGAATAATGTTTGTAGAGAGCTACAAAGCCCTCCTGTTACTGAGCCTTTTTTTAGGTTAAAGATTAAATCCGTTCCCCTTTTCTGACGATTTATATCTTTGATGCTAAATAACACAGACGGGGAGGGCTGGCAGAGATGATTTAGAGGTAGGCGAATACTTTTTTTGGTTTTGGTCATTTCAGTGGAATATCGCCAAGCTTATCATTTAATATTCGTTTATTTAAGGAAATAATTGCACTGCATGCTTGCTTTTTAAAGACACTTACTTAATTTCCACCCAGGTCACACTCCTCCAAATTGGTCATTTTAATACCAGATGTTTAGAAGCTTTTAATCAGCATCTGAATTTTAGATGTACCTGATGTAAAAGCTTTCAGCTGCATCTGACTGAAAATGGGTTCACACAGTAATGGCCCATTTGAATAGATATTAGAATTACCAAACTATCAGACTAAAGATATCAAAATTTAGCGGGGAGGGAGTGGTGGGTACAATAAACAACCATAATCTGTGTGTCGTGTTTATGTGCAGAGGAAGAACCCAGGACCTGGAGGAACAGCAGCCCAGTGTTGAACAGGAGCTCAGGAGACTGATGGAAAAATCAGGTGAGGGCCCAGGAGGTCTGAGTCAACATGACACAGGACATGAACACAGATCTTAAACAAAAAAATAAATTTTATATATATATTTGTATATATATATTTTTTTGTGTGCAGAGCATCTAAAAACATCCAGAGACCGCAAAAGAGAAAAGGAGCTGATGGACAAACTGGTCGAGATCGTCAACGACAGAAATGCAATTGTAGAAGGTCTGGATGAGGACAGACTCAGGTGTGTTTCTGAACAGATAACACATAAAACTAAAAGTTACGTCCACACAGTGAAAGACTTTTAAGTTTAGTCCCCATTTTTCAGGCAGTTTTTCAAACTGTTCACATGACTTCATTACTCGCAAGAAGTGAAGAGTGTATATTTAAATAGTTAATGTAAATGTATATTATTATACACTCTGTAAGTGTGCGAGTTCTTGTTAATCTGTGTTCACCTTTTCTCCATTCTTGCATCATCTTCTCAGGGAGGAAGAGGAAGACGAACAGCTGAACCTGATGATGATGAATTTCAGTGAGTGTCCATCCACAGACCATGTGACCCGCCTCGCCCCCCCGGCACTGTTCATTAGTTACCACAACCTCTTTGTCTTAGCTGGATATAAATTAAACAATTTAGGATTTTCCTTCATGGATGCCTCTAATTGAAGTAGATAGAATTCTCGTAGTGATTTATGGAAGTGTGTGTGTGTGAGAGAAAGTGTGAGTGAACCCATGCTGCATTTTTAAGGGCGCCACCGGGCGATGTTTTCATCTCATTTGATGTAATGACTGCTAATGGAAAAAGCATCAAACAAAATGCTCCCCCTCTTTTTGTCAGCGGTGTTCCCGTTAGACAAATGGATAATGCAGCCGGTTAATTTGACCCTCTGATAGATCAGAGTTAAAGCTGGCTTCATTTGCAATTCATGACTGGGAAAGCAGGGCTGAAATTGAGGAGATTTATTGAACTTTAATGAAAGGTCGTCATGTTACAGTGAGTGAATACCAACCGTGGGCTAAAGATTAGCCATTTCGGTTTAATGTATTCATAAAGTTAATGCCAAAGTTTTACAGTTCGTTCCCACTCTGAGTTCACTCCTCTCCTAGTTTACTCGTATCTCCTTGCACTTATAACTCACATACAGCATCACATAAGGCTGCTGGGACGTTTTGTGGAGCAAAAAGCCTTGAAAGTGTCTGAGGCGGCTTCATTATTTCAGTGAGTATGACAGGAATGTGAGTTTTGTCAGTAGCAGGTGAGAGATGTCAGGAAGGACTCTGTTTGTGTACGACGTTGACTCTCTGTTGGGATGCTTAAGGTGTCTCCGTGATCTGTTGAAAATTTATCCTCAATATTGAGTCCACATACAGCTGTTGACCTGCTCCAGCTGTGGATGGAGCAGCGTGGGGTGTTTGATGAGTTCATGTCCAGGCTTTTGTCCTCGTTCAAGAGAGTATTGATGGGTCGATGTTGCTTTTAATTTGAGGGCAATGGATGGATTTACAACGTTCAAATAAAATATGGATCAGTAAATAAAACGCATTATTTAACTACAAAGAGAATTCCACCAAGGACAAACAATTCAGCATATGTTTTGTTCTGAAGTAGCCTTTATTTTTTAATTAATGTATTGTTCATTAATCCTCACAAATTAGTAGACAGCCGTGTGATTTCATTCATTTAATTTACTCATTTGGCAAATCAGTTAAGCTTCAGTGCAGCAGAGTGCTTCGGTGTAAATAATAAGTACTGCATCTATTAAATAAGTGCAGGAGATCATCCAAGAAAGTGGAAGATGTGTCAGGTTTTAGGAGAGGAGGTTTAAAGACAGAGATGGACGTCCCTGCTCTGATTGGATTCAGGAGCTTGTTCTGCCATCTGGGAACCACAGATGAGAGCAGTCTGGCCTGAGATCGCCTTGTTAGCAGGGATGGGAACGCCAGACGATGTTCCTTGGAGGAGCGCAGTGGTCGAGAAGGAGCATGACGCTAAATGATTGAGGTCAAGTTGATAGTTCAGACACAGAGGTCACTCCGAGGGCAAACGTCAGGGAGTTGAATTAGCCGGTGACGGTCGAAATTAAGTGTGAAATAGTTTTTTCAGCATAACAGAAAGCATTCGGTTCTTGTATGTGTTGTTTCATTTTTATTCTCATCATGGGGATTGTCAGAATTTTATTAGTGTTGAATGAAATATATGCACTGTTACCTTCTATTAATCAATCAGCTCTGTGTGTAATGTGGATTCATCCTTTTCTCCACGCTGTCTAAACATAAATATGTGTTTTGTTTTTTGTTTTTTTTTTAAATCAATGAAAAATGCCTTACATTAAAAGGAAAAGTGATCAAAAATAACTGAATCCCAGTCCGGGTCCTGGTTTAGGAATCGTCATCAAGTGAGTTCAAGTATTTTTGCAAAAAAGCAAATAGATGAACAAACATGACCGAGGTAAAAAAAAAAAATGCTGAGTGATTTCAGACACAAAATTAAAGATGGTTGTCTCTCTCTCTCTGCTGAAGTGACTCTTGGCAGCAGTGCAGGATTATATGTGAATGCTTGACTTGTGTTAATGTGCTATTCCACTTTATATCCTCCTGACTGATTCCATAGTGGAGTGACTGCTGACTGAATAGTGTGATTTTGATCATAGAGGCCTTCGGGGCTGTGATATGTTGTGTGAAAGTCCTGAGTTTGACCCAATTATGTGTCAGATGCCTACTTAGTAAAGAGAAAAGAAGCAGGTACGATACACTGGAACAATCACCGCAGAAATAAAAAGCTGTTGGTGTTTTTAGTTTGGCTGCAGACGGCATTTTCAAATCGAATTCTTTATTTCTCTTGCAGACATAAAGAAGGAGAAAACGAAGAAAAAGTCCACGGTGGCCAGACTGTTCAGCTGGGGGAACAAGAAGGAGGAATGACGCTCTTAAAAAACCAACCCGAGCTTCTTCCTTTGAAGTGTCTGCCGCTCCGGTTGTAATCTTAATGTCAGTGTGCTCAGCGTATGATTCAGGGGATACGATAGATGAATGGATAGTCTGTCGGGCGCAGAAGAAATGCCCTTCCCTTCCGTCAGCTGCTTCACTCAAGATCTGACGTTAACACGCACACACATGCACACAGTGATGTTTGGGGGGTTAATGACTCACCAGCCATGATGTGATTGGGTTCAGCGCTCCAGTTGTTAGTTTTAATCCCCCTCTAGTCTTAATCTGTCTACTTAACGCTGACACTCACTCGCAGAAACAGACGCACACCCTGTGAACATCCCCGTGCTCGTTTTTCTTGAAATGTTGCTTGTTTACAGTATCACTGACGCTAATGGGAGCTCGACACATCAGAGAGGTCGGCCCGCTTCTGGTCTCTCGCTCTCCGGCGTCGCCCCTGTGACTCCGCTGCTGTTGCTGCTGCACAGTCATGTATTTCTCTGTACTTTTCTGTGCAGGACAAATCTCACGCAGACTTTTTATCTTGGAAAATATAGATGTTGTTTCAGCTGACATGTGATTTTTTTTTTTTTTTTTTTTTTTAATATGATTAAATGGGCTTTTCTAAACCAGCGGCTTCCAACCTGGTGGTCCAGAAGTTGTTGGGTGGTTAAACAGGAAGGACCTCCCTCTCCTCTTTGACATCTCAAATTATTCCATATTTTTACCTTTTAAAAACGTTTGGATAAAGGCATCTGAGAAGGAAGGGCCGTTCTCTGACAGGGTTAGTCTGACCGTGTGGTTTAATGCGACCTGTGATGAGATGTTTTTCAGGGATTACTCTAGAAACCTTGAAATGTTTGTCCAGTCTTGACTGAAGAACTCGATAGGTACTAAAGAATCTAAGAACAAAGGGATTTGCTAATCTTTCAGGACTTTTACTCACATTTCACCGTGTTCATTCCAGGAGCCGATCCTTCAGAAATGGAGTTTAAAAAAGCTCTGACTCTTTATTTTATGCACATTTGTTGCTTAATCATCCTCTGAGTTTCCATGATTGACAAGAGAAGAAGCAGGTTTTGTGTTTGCGCCATGTGACTCACAGCTTTAACTTAATTGGCTGCGAATGCAAAACCCAATCCATATTGGATGTGGATTTGTACGCGTTGTACATTTTTCTTAGCTGAATTAGCTCTTCATAATTCGTGTCACATGATTTTATTGTCATCTCTCGTTTGTTTGCGGAGGCACTGAAACAAATTCTTGGTGTTGTGACTAACATGCTCCCTCTTTAACTGAACTGAATTGAATCTGAAAACGATTATTGTATATATGTCAGTGTTATGTTGGGTGTCTCAGCTGTGTGTATTGTACACATTTGGTGATCACAGTGGTCTGAAATTTAAATGAATTGCCGGAATAAATGTACTTTTAGATTTTATTAAAAGGGCGACATCATTAATGGCTCATGTTGTTCTATATCCACTCGTGTGAAAACAGTCGTACAAAACTTGAACGGTGAGTGTAATCAGTGTTAGAATATAATGCTACTTGATTTTAATTGGGAATTGTATTGTAAAGATATTTTAACCATAATCATCCAGTTGGTCGTGGCTCACCCTGCTCCATTTTCTCTGTGTAACCACCGGGAGGCAGCATGAGCCTTTCCATGTGACCGGAGCCGTCCGGGAGTGAAACCTCCAGAGCTCTTTGCTCTTTTGCAAATGACAGATTGAAGGCCCATCTCAAACTCAGCATCATTTTTTCTTTCTTTCTTTCTTTTGGTATTCCAAGGGAAGTGTGTTTTTCCCCTCTTCCTACCACAGGACTCAACAAGTCTTCCCTTGTGTCGCTCTGTTTGAGGGCAGATATTGCTCTGCATACCACAAAAAAAAAAGGCCCGACCTGTTAACACCAACAGCAGTGACAAAATGTCACTTATTCACTGAGGAATCATCCTTTGACGTCTGCATTACAAATACATCCCACTCTTTAGAACCAGATAGAGTCCAACGTCCCAATTTCAGTTTTAAGTTTAAAGTACATGAACATATCCTAACAACTAATTAGTCACTCATGTCGTGTGTCGTATTCATTACCAGAATATACAGATAAGGGCATGAGCTGGAAATCTTCATCGGCTTATTTTTCCATCCTTATAATTGAATCGGGAGAACTCAGAGTCCACAACCTTTCGTCTTAGTGATTAGCCCCGAGTAGTTCCCTGTTATCCCCAGAGAACACCCGGCTCTCTAAATACAGGTCTACATGTGGTCTCTGTAAGACCAGAATCAGGAGGTGGAGTCTTCAGCGACCTGGCTGCTCTCCTGTGGAACCAGAATACCTGTCTGGGCTCGGAGTCGTCTGGTTCAAGAAGGTCCTGGGTTCAAATCCCTGAGTCTGGGGCCTTTCTGTGTGGCGTCTGCATGGCTTCTCCAGCTCCCTGCCACAGTCCAAAGACATGCACGTTGAAGTTAATTGGTAATTGTGAGTGTGAGTATGAATGGTTTATATCGATACATTAGCCGTGTGATGGTTGGGCGACCTCTCGAACTCCACCCTCGTCCAGTGTCAGCTGGGATGTGCTTCCGGTGACCCTCCACAGCTTGTGTTGAACTATAACTGTACTGCTGCGGGGGGGCCTCCCATGATGCATTGAGCATCGTTCCTGTAGTTTGTGCCCCTTCTGTTGTTATTATTATTATTATTATTATTATTGTTATCCTTACTACAGCGCTCTTTCCCTCTGCAGCCACCGGGTTGAGGCTGACGGCTGCCGATCCAGACTCTGGTCCCGTCGGTGGTTACTTCCTGTTTAAAGTTCCCATCATAGCTACGTAACGGCTCGCCCGCTCTGGGAACTGTTGGGTCTTGTTCAATTTTGACTGTTGACCTAACCATGCTAAGAACCCTGACATAATGTAAATTGTGGGTTGATGCCGTAAAAATAAAATTTAACTCAACTGAATTGAATGAAGACCTAGTTTGAACTTCTAACGGGGAACAAAAGGTATTACTGAAATTTTCCCATTTGGGCTTTAAAGACACAGAAAAATTCTGTGATTTTTTTTTTTTTTTTTTTTGTGTGTGTGTGTGTGTGTGTGAAATAAATGTGATATGGAAAATGTCCCTGTGCATCCTTTATGGTATCCAGATTTTTGTAAAAGATACAGTTGAGGTGTGAACACAAGATGAAGAAAAAGACTGGGGAAAAGCTGTCAATACAAAAAAGCTGCTAATCTACTGCAACAAAACCACAAAGTGACGAGGTCTAACGCACACAAGCATGTGCAAACAAAAACTATTTTTCTCTGCTACATCCATATAAAAGCAAAGATGGAACGAGAGAAGCATCACAATGAAAGGAGAAAAGAAGAGGGAAATTGACTTTTAGCTTCTGGTTGTTGTTTTTTATATATATATATCTTTTAGTGTGAAAATGCAAAACTGTGTAATCTTTTCCTTTCTAAAGGCGACATCTGTTCCTGTTGTTATGTGTGAAAACCTTTGTTGATTTCCTCCTCAAACCATGATAAAATGTTCCATCACTACACCGCTGTGCGTCTGAATCAGTCCTGTCTCTGCTTAACTTTGGAACATGTTTATCTTTGGGGTGGAAATGTGCCTTTAAGTCGACTTAATAAGGTACATTTATAACGTGGGACACTGGGGTTTCAGCGCTGCCTGTAAATATACCTTTCAGAGGTGCTTCATTTACATAACACAGTGCACTCTCATATTAGTCACACAGACTTTTAAACAGCGCAGTGAGTTTCGACTCCATGCAATTCAACACTATGTCTGTTTTATTCATGTTAAAATAATATAATCTTCACATTAGCAAAGGCCCAATCTGTTGGTTTTGTTGTGTCACACACATTTATGCGTCTCTCCTCATCCCTTTTAAGATTAGGAGAGATGCTGTATTCACAATTTCACAATCCTCTTCACCCCTTTTAAACTTTGTCTTTCCTAACAAGCAACGCAAATGCGTTGACTGATTGTGTTATGGTCGTTTGGTTATGTAAATGGAGTTGTGTTTAGCATGACAACCCACTGATTTGGTATTCACAACTTTTTTAAGTGAAAGATCTCTCACAAGTTCTAACATAAACTGATGCTTGTGAACATTAAACGTTAAAGGGTTCATCTAAAGGTTAAAATAGCACTCGTGGCTTTTTGGCACAGGACTGAAGTTGATGAGAGCTGGGAGAGTGAACCAACACATTAATCCTGTGAGGCTGGACAGCACTGAAAAAATGTGCCTTCTACTAAAATGTTGATTAAAGCGGCTTTAAAATTAAACCCAGAGTTTGGGATTTCATGATTCATCATTACACCACCTGCACATTGACCTCATGAGCTATATTTGCAGGCAGCAACATTGACATAAGGCCCCAAAGCGTCGCCTCTGTTAACATTAACACAAAATGCTTCACAACACCGTGATTGGAGCTTTGCTGCACTTTAAACTACACACATCTACACAATAAGGCCAGAAATATGCGGACACTTCCATTAGGGTGAACCCTGAACCTGACCTGGCCCGTACGAAGCCTCTTACCTCAACCCTTCTCGACAACTGTGGGATGGACTGCATCAGCAGTTGCAAGCCAGGCCGTATCAACCAAGATAGATGCTCGGCCTCACAGATGAAGATCAGCACGGTTGACAGGATTTCATGACTTCTGCTGATCACATACGGGTGCTGTTTTCAGGTGTCCACATACTTATGGCTGGAAAGTGGCTGTTTTTATTCTAAGCACCAAATCTTTTGGTCTGGCTTCATGACATCCTCACATGATGTTCACACACATACACGTGTTGAAGTTTAGCATGTCATGATTATGTTTTGTACAGTAGTCTGTTTTACCAGGGGAAAAAAAAGTCACATGGAGATATTTAGAATATGTTGTAAAACAGTAAGGCTTAAAAGTGAGGACAGGTTTGGTTGATGTGTGTGGAATCCACAGCAAAGTGATTTTTAGCGTCGGTATGATGCATGTCCACACGGTAGAACAAAATGGTTGAGACGGAAACTCTGCTTTCTGATTTGTTGTTGTTATATTTTTTGTGTGTGTCTGAGGTTCCATCAACGTGTTTTGACAAGAAATGCCGTTTGAGTATAAGTGTGTCTTTGTGACGACAGCACTGGAAAAGCAATCACAGCCAGAGGACCCCCCCTCAAGAACCTCTGGACGCTGCCTGTGGAAACCCTTTGTATGTGGTCTCAATTTGCACAAACACACACACACACACACACAGTAACATGGACACACACTTTGGTTGGCAGGAGGGAAAATCATTTCAGGACTTTGGTTCAAGTCTCCCTCTTTGTGTTTCTCTAAGTGCCTGTGACAGGCCAGGAGGGTAATGGTCATTGTCTGTGTGTGTGTGTGTGTGTGTGTGTGTGTGTGTGTGTGAGTGTGTGTGTCTGAGTGTGTGTGTGTGTGTGTGTGGATAGGCACTGAGTAAATTAGAAACACCATCTTATACATTTCCATTGCATGTTGATGCCTCATTATTTACTCAAATGTAAATGCTCAGCTCTACGATGAATGAATGGCTTTAGATTGTTGCTTTTTAAAATCAAAACTACAAATGATGAAAATCAAGAAAGAAAAATTTGTATCGTTAAAATTTGTGCCAAAAATTATGCTGACATTTGATGAAACCTGAATTTTTTCTTTCCAGGTATGAAAACATTTACTCAAGTGCAATTTTTGAGGTAGTTGTGTTCAAGTAATTCAATTTTAAATTGTGTTTTTACTTTGCACATTCAGATTAATACATAAATATATATATATAGAAAAAAATGAATTATGATATATTTTTAGAGTTAAAGATACCCTGCAGCTTTAGACAGTATTTGAAATGATCCCTGCTGCATTTATAAGGCATAAATTGCACTTTTTACGAAGAACCTGCTTATTAAAGGAAACAGAAAAACGAGACCTGGCAGTCGAACAGGTGCTCAGTCTGCTGTTTGGATTTCAGCTCACCTGATTCCAGCCTGCAGGTAAGTCAGAAAAATATCAAGTCGAACTACAGATTAGTAAAAGTGAAATAGATTTTCGGTTTTATGGACTGATTGACTTCTACCACAAACAGGATGTGGACAATGTTTTGTGTGTGTGTTTGTTTGTTTGTTTGTTTGTTTAAAGGCTTTACTTGTTTACATATCGGAAAAATTGAACAGGCCGAATTCACTATTGTGAGTCTGTAATCGTTGTGTGTCAGTGGATGTGTTGACAACTATCAGTGGATTAGTTTGAGACTGAAGAAAACTTTAAAGCGTGATATTTCTCGGGCCGAGTTCTGCATGAGGAGCGTCTTTTTGTCTGTGAAAGTTTATTTGCGGCGGATTTCGGAGGTTATTTTGCCCTCGAAACTTGGAACTCACGGTGGTTTAAAAAAAAAAAAAAAATAAATAAAATTAATGTGTTTGTGTTTAGATTTGTGGCTCCCATTTTGGCCCTAAAATCACTGCTGACTGGGGATTAAGTTTCCAAAGTAACGCACAGTTGGTGTTGTTTCCAATTCAAAAACCTCTGAAAAATAACTTTTCATGAGTTCACACTGGTTGTTATATCCCAAATTACCACAACCAGCCATTATTATCAATCATTTTTTACCCAATTAAAGTAAAACTAGTCCAGTCAGGCAGAAAAACCAGAAAATCTGGCAACACAAAATAAGCTAAGACAAATCTAAATTGGCCGCTTGGCTGCAGACATGTCAGAGCAGAATTATTTTTCATCACCCAAAGTTGTGTTTTCTGGCCACCTGTTGAGGGAAACTCCAATATTCATCCTCCTTTTGCCTAGGTTTTTGGTCCCCACCGCTTTTGAGAGAGAAATCTTCAAAGCCCAGCTGATTTTTATATTTGACGATCGTCTTTGGACAGAACAGAACATCAGTAAATACTGAAATAGAAGAAAAAAGATAATCGTAACATCTCTGAAGCATAAAACACAATTATTATAAAATAATAAAGAAACTTTAAGTTGACCTTTTTTGAATTTAGAAATGGCAACTCATTTGTGAAAATAAGACATTTTTCTATTTTTCGTACGTTCAAAATGTACCAAAGGGAGTCCGTGACTTTTCCCTTTATGATTTTGTCCTCAGTGTGAAATCTGTTTTCATAGAGGGGGTGAGGTAAATGATAACTTAATATGAAGGTTAAAAATGAAAACAATACTCCCCCGATAGTAAAATAATAATAATAAAACCTTCTCATGTACTTTGTGGCAGTTGTGTACGATCTTTCTCTGCCTGTATATTTGAAGGTCAGTGAAGTACACCGACGCTGTGTGTGCATACGCGAACTCATATTTATTTTTAATTGAGCTGAACTGAGATCAGCAGCAGCAAAAGCTTAAAGCAGAAAATGAGAGAAGCACTCAAGTGGCTATCAGTATCATAAAGTAACAAAAGTGAAGGAGGGGAGGGAGTGAGGAGGGATGAAAGGAGTTGATTTGCAGCATTAATCCAAATTGAATTACGACGATAACATCTCTCTCTCTCTCTCTCTCTGGCTTTATTTTATATTTTTTTCCCCTCATTTCATTTCAAAAATCCGCTCTCCCTTTCGTTGTTGTTGTTGTTGTTGTTGTTGTTGTTTCTTGCTCTCAGGATGATATGAGACACAGTTCGTCTTTGGCTGGAAACAGCAGTCGGGTAGCTCACTACAACATTTCTTTAGAAACACCAAGCCGCTAATGAACAAATAGCAATCAGTAGGTATTTATTAGACTCTCTTCCACCTCTTCCTCTCTCTCTGTCTCTCTCTCCTCCCGTTAATAGTGTAAATTAGCATATAAATGAGAGATAGCATGTGATAGAATCCACTCTGCTCCAATCTGTCCACTGGGACTTATGATTATCTCCTTCTCCTCCTTTTTTCCCTTCATTCCTTATTACTCTTTTCTCCCTCTTCGTCTTTCTCCGCTGACTTCACAGATAATTATTCCTGTTCTCCTGTTTCCAGTGCGAGGGACTCCTTTTGCTTTTATTAACCGATATGCTTAAAATGACACATTCGCTCTGTTTGTGATTATTTGTTTACCTGGGTGTGTGTTTGGGCTGCCTCTCTGTGCGGTTAGTTTAAGTGTACTTAATTGCTCCTGACTAATTAGCAGATGAGTCGAGACATTTGGGAGATGGAGAGCACGTGCACGTGCACGCGCACACGCACAGACACACACACACACACACATATACATATATATGAAAACACACACACAGAGGCATAAATACACACATTTATAGCACTTTTTTTTGTCTGTGTCCTAAGTGTTTGTCTCTTGTTCCCTCCCTCTCTTGCCTTTGTGTCCCCAGACAGTTGAAGCCCAGCGGTACACAGCAGGAGGTGTTAATGATGTGAGGGCTGTGTGTCCTCTGCTGGGAGCGATCTGTTGTGCTTTAGCTGCTGTCTGCCACCATACGAATAGAAAAACATATTCATAGTTCATGTGTGAGTTTGGCACTCTGAAGCTGATGTCTCGGTGTAGGTGTGTGTGTGTGTGTGTGCGCTTTCGTGTCTGGTTTTCCACTTTTTCTGTTTCTCTGAATATTAAAAATCATGAATCTCCTGCCACCCCCCACACCCCCCCACCCCCGCCTGGCAAATAACACTCAGACAACTTTATTGGTGGTTGTGTATTTGTGTATGTGCGTCCATCCATTTTAGGTTATGAGACCTTCACTTTGCGTCAGAGTTCCCTATTTATAATTCAGATTTGTTGGTTGCTCATACGCTGGATGTGTTCATGTTGTGTTTGGGCTGAGTGGGTATGTGTGAGTTTGTGTTGGGCCCTGTGAGAGAGGCAGTCAAAAAAAACTAACCGAGCCTCAGTGGCTGCGACTTGACGACTAAAACAGTAGCACAAATAGGGAGCAACAGAAAAAGTCAGTGACTGACTCAGTTCAAGTTGATCACACAACATTTTAGACATTTACTGCCCATCTCCTCAAGAATTCAGTGACTTTAGCTACCAGTCGTTCCAAACCAATGACAAATGACCTTTCTGGGTTTTTTACTTATATCCGTAACATTTATTTGTAATTTTAAGTACCAAAACCATCAGTGGAACAAATCAGAGGAGATGATTTAGAAAAAATACAGTTTAAGATTTTCAAAACTCTGAAAAACCAAATCCTGCAAGACTGAACAGAGGGCAGGTGGGCCCGAGTTTGGGCATCGTGAAGTGTGCTTCACTGTGACATCGTAAAGTTCCAGAAGTCCGGACATCTTGTTTTAAGGCATTATTTCTGAATTCCTGGACCTTTAAACAAGAAGGCGTTTTCTTGCATTTTGATGAAGCTTTTCTCTTTATTTCTGCTTTAATACAATGATTTGTACAACTGCTGACGACGTGAGCGATGGTGCTGAGTCGACGAAGAAAACACATGAGCTTGATGTGTCCATCATCGGGACCCTCAATCTCTACTAACGTCTGGTGCTGTCTTACGCTGACTCGACATTTTTCCCTGAATAAATACTCAGAGCTGGAGTTGGCCGATGCACGCGCACACACACACACACACACAGCAACACTAACAGAGTAGATGTTAGAGTAAACATTTGAATAGTCTTAATTATTGCCTTGTGAAGACGTTTTTCCAACGACCAAAGAAATGAAGCTTTGCCAAATGAAACACACACGTTGGGTCTGTGGCATCAGGACAGAAAAACCGAGGGGTTGATTTATCATTCAAAGGAACACTGGCACCTCTGTTTCACCAAACGCTGATTCGCATTCATCTCTATTTTTGGCCTCCATCTTTCTTACTTCTGTTTTTTTTTTTTTCTCCTTCTCTCTGCCGACTGCGTTTGCCTTTTTTTTTCAGTATCAAGTGTTTTTTTTTGTTTCAGCAGCCTGCTGATGGTTACAGGAGCTAAAACAACGTGAAGAGGATAAATGATGATGCTGTGAGTGAGTGAATTAGAGTGAATCACTGTGTGTTCGGCTCTTCTGTTGGCTTCCCGTCTGCAGGAAGGAAGATTTGGAGATGTGCGCGCGCACACAGACACACAAACACACACTAAACCCTTAAGATCTGACACCCTTTCAGATATCCACATTAGACCCTATAATCTAATTCCTAGTTATCGTCTTACAAATCTAATCATGACACACCACTCATATTCAATATCACCAAACCTCCAGCCTTTTAGTTTGGCCTCTCAAACCACCGTGTAAAAGCTTCATCATGGACCATGCTGATGAAATTATCTTCTATTATCCCCCCTCTCTCTTTCTCTTTTTCTCTCCAACTCTCACTCCGTACATTCTGTCTTACTTGAAGGAGTGTGCAGATTTAATTTACAGCAGGGCTCATGAGCCACTTAGCGCAATCTCGCGCCGTGTGTGAGGATTGATTGATTAGGCCTTATCTTGTTATCTGGGTCTGTGGTCCTTTGATAGGCCTGTTTGTTCTTGCACTAGTCTCTCAGTCTTTCTATCTGTATCCCTTTCCTTTATGTAATTTCATGCCTCTGTCTTCTCTGGAGTCTCTCTGTGTGTGTGTGTGTGTGTGTGTGTGTTTGATGGCCTGCAGCTTCTCCATCTACTTTTCCTGCAATGTGGGAATCAGACACTGATAAGGACGGATTGTCTAGCAAGATCACAATTAGGAAATTACACGCTTTGCTTGTCGCAGACTCTCACCCCTCCCTCCGTCGGCGGACTGTTAGCCATTATTGTTTCTCAGAATTTTCTCAAATTGCTCGGCTGTAATGGCCAACACAGTAAATACTCCACTGATGCTGTTACAGCGATGAGGCGCTGGCTTTTTTTGTCACAGAAGCTTTTTCTTTTTTTTTTTGTTTTGGATGAGGAATTGGCTGTTCTGGTTTTTCAGAAGCTTATTCATTGCTTTCTTTTAATGCACAGAAAGCTCTTCTACAGTTCTTAGGTCTGGTTTCTGCCTGTTTATTTATCTGTTTGGTTTCTATTTGGTTTGGATAATGACACGAACTTTAATCCCAAACAGTCTGGCTCTTTTTCCATTGAATACAAATGTCATATTTTAGTCATATTTTATATAAAGGAATGTAACAGGGGCCCAGGTGGTTTGGCACATCACACCTAACTGCACTGTCCGCGGTTTGACTTCTGTCTCTTGTGCTGTCATCATGCCCATTTCCCCTCTGTCATTCACAAAACAACAAAAATGAGTCGACCCCACATTTGTTGTTTTTTGTTTTTTTTTTTACACATTGCAACTCAGAAATATGTTTTATTTATATATATATATATATATATACACACACATATATATATATATATATATATATATATATATATCAATGAAAACTGATGATGTATTGTGCAACTAATCAGATAAATTTAACTGACGAGAGTTTCTGCTCAATAAACGGTCATATATGTGTACATCAGTATGGAAACGGTTGTGTAGATGGAAGTTGATCTCAAACAAAAGCGTAGTGATGAACAGAAGTCAAGCCTCCATGACAACGTGACAGTTGCATTGCTTTACATTACTGTGCACAATGACCAAAGTGATCAATTATCCATGTACACTTTGTGACTGCATGACGTTAAACCTTCACCTGGGTCTTGTTCATAATTAATCTGACAGAAATGTTTCCCTGTGCTGCTCTTGTACAGCTGTAAAGCAGCTTGTCGTTGCTATGCCGCAGATTTCATGCTTCCACAATCAGATGTTTGCTCAGACTGATGGCGGAGCAGAAACAAAAAAATAAACAGAATCTGTCTGTTCCCACGTCGAACCAAGTGAGGCCACAAATCCATACCAAGTTCACACACACCAAGATCAGTGAGAAAGAAAGACGAGAACAAGACAATGTACTTAACAGCTCATCATTTATTGCATTTTCCCACTGCGTCGATGTTTGAACACAGAAAGACGTTAAACGAGTGAATATTGGCTTTTTAAGGTTGAAATCAAATAAAAAGCATCGGTTATCTGTAGTGACTTTAATTTGAATCACCCTTTTCCTAATTAAATCATAAATTAAAGTGCTACAGTGCACTCTCACATTGTTTGTATACTTCACACCAAATGAAGGCAATGAATTTCGACTGGAGTAGCAGTCTAACAGGGTGTATATGTAATTTCAACTGTGGCAGAACATGCTGACAAACTTTTCACTACGCTGACTGTTTTGACTTTTCACCGGATCCTTTTCTCCTCTGACCTCCTGCTTTCTACCATCAACTCTTTCTGTCTTAAAATCTGAAAGCCTCCCCCCGCCTAAACAAGGCCCTTCCTCACCCCTCAACCCGAGACTCCTCCCCCCTCTTCATCAATCCTCACCACCTGCACCGCTCCTCCTCATCCTGCCTCACCCCTGCATGAGCCCGAGCCACCTCCAGCCTCCTGCACTTTTCCCTCCGTCTGCCCAACCAGACTCTTAAACACACACGCACACAAATGCACACACGCATGAACACACACACACGCGCAGTTGGAGCGGCAGGTTCTCTCTAATGACGTCCTCAGAGTATAATTAGTCTGGCCAATTAACAGCAGTAACGATGCTTGCATTCATTATGTCAAATTACACTGTGCTGACAAAGTGTCAACTCAGCTACGCTCACCTGCTGAGGGGATCTGCATGTGCGTGCACGTGAGTGTGTGTGTGTGTTTGTGTTTTGGTAGTTTATTAAACCGTACTTCATCTTTCCAGAGATGAAGAATGTCCGATCCCATTGATGGCGGTTACAGGAGCTAAAACAACATGCAGAGGATAGATGATGATGCTGTGAGTGAGTGAATTAAAGTGAATCACAGTGTGTTAGGCTTCTGTTGGCTTCCCGTCTGCAGGAAGGAAGATTTGGAGATGTGCACACACACACACACACACACACACACACACACACACACACATGTGAATGCATTCAATTAGCACACTTGCAGTGGATCTGTTATTCTGGTGCCTGTTGTCGTGGCGATGCTCTTGTGGCCAGCAATAGGGCCTGTGAAACCAGTTGGATCAGTATATTGCATTATTAAATCATGGATATTGATTTTCTGTGTGTGTGTGTGTGTGTGTATAAAGTGTTATTAAATGTTATATATTACTATGAGTCAGATGGGATTCTGGTAGCTGTGATCTGTGTGGCCTGAGATGTGATTTTGCACACGCTCATTTGCATAACACTGATGAATATGAGCGAGGGGCGGGGCCAGGAGAGAGTAGAGGTGGATTCATCTTAATTAGCATCTCGAGCCCCTGAAGGTAAACTACTCTGCTGGGGTTACACTCACACACACACACAAATATAGGCAGAGGTGAAAGATGTAGAAAGTAAAAATAGCATTAAAAACCATTAAAAGGCCAAACACAAGGACTATTATCGGCACAATTTACACGACATGTTAAGGATGAGCAGAATTGCTTCATTCAAAGTAATATTTTATTGCATATTATTGAATTATTATTACTGAAGAATTAATGTACTGTTGTAGCTGATCATGGTGGAGGCAATTCGACCTACTTTATGTGCTGTTAAATCTATATCAATGCAATGCAATTTGCAAGATATATGAGCTATTATATGATATTAAACATAAATCTACAAAGGCAGTAGAATCTGCAGCTGTCCAATAAATATATCTGAGTAAAAAGTCCAATATCTCTGTTGAATATATCCTGTGGGGTAGAGGTATAAAGCAGCAGAAATTGGAATTCATTTTTTAATTTTTTTTTTTTTAGAGGAGAAAGTATGTGTCACCGTTTACCTGACAGAGCTCGTGCTTTCATGCTGTCGAGCTCCAGTTACCGAAAAATTATGCAAGTGTGTCACAAAATCTGTCGCAGGCCAGGGTCTAACCAATATTTATGTTTTCTGCTACTTTTAACCACATGGACCTTTTTTCTTTTTTGGCTTTAAAATTCATTTTGGCCATTTTCATGGCTTCATTAGCCAGACGGTGGAGAGAGGGCTGCAAATCAAAGAGAGACAAAAAGAGAACAAACCTCCCTGGTCTGACTCAAGATGGAGTTTTTGTTTTTCATGGTCGGCATCTTAACCTCTAATCCCTTACTTGTCAGTTTCAAACGTGCGTTCCAAAAAGAGAGAAGTTGGATCAGTTTGATGTGTTGCTCACTGACGGCTGTGAGTCAGCTCCTCTGTAATCTGTGGTTACCTTGAACGCTCTTCTGTCTGTGGATGTGAAAGGATGTTTGTGTGCATCTCTGCTAAGCTTCATTTCAGTTTGAGATTGTGATGGAATCACATCGTAATGCTACTCGGGCGTTTGCACGGTGAAACATTCACAAACAGTATTAGCTGTGTTAATTGCAATGAGTTTGGTTTTGTTTTAGGGCAACAGTGGAGTGTTGGGGTCCAGAAACATGAGCTATTTCAAGCTGTGGCCACATAAAGAGTCTATAAAACCAGGATAAATTAATGCCTGGCTTTAGTTTCTGCGTGAATATCAACAAACAAGATGCACTGAGTCACTTTACGTCACTGAGCAACTATACGTTTGTGTTTATGCACATGGACTTAAAGAAAGACTCGATCCAAGCAAAGGAGTGGACCCGAGCAGACCTCTGATGGGCAATTAGCTTGTGAAGTGACATAGACAAGCAAGCAGAGGCCCCAACCACACACACACACACACACACACACACACACACACACACACACACACAAGGCAGTGCTGGCTTGCGCTCTTGATAGGCAATTAACTTACTTCAGACACCTCATCAGCAAGTGAACAAAAATCCCTCTCTAATCGGACACACTCACACACACACACACACACACAAACACACACACACGTTCTCGCAGCTTTGCATATGCAGTGTTCGTGTCAGCATTGGTATGCAGCATGAGTGGGAGAATCTCTTGCCATTGCTAGTGCCTTAGCTAAATTGTCACATTTCAAATGCACATACACAAACATGTTCAGCCGCACACACACACACACACGCACACACATATACATATATATACAGCCATCGGAGAGATCGGGGGGGTAGATGATGCATCAGGAGTCCTGCTGAGTTAAGTAATCACACTCGGGTGTTTAATCACTAACGAGAACCTGATGATGCTCTTTAATTAACACAAAGCTAATTGAAGAGGGCTGGCGAATCACAGCTCTTGGCCCTGTCTGCTCTTTGAATAATTTAAGAGCAAAGGATTGTGGGCGAAGACGCTCCAGCTGTAGGCGGGTCACAGGCCGTTTGTGTGGTCTGGAAATCTATCAGAAATCATCGTTTTTGCCTTGAAATGGGCTGCGATAGAAAGACATTTGTCTAAATGCTTCATTGGTGAACATAAGAAAACTACAACAGGACGTTTTGGGGAAAAAGAAAGCATTGTAATTTAATTTCTTCCAGTTTTTTTTTTTTTGGATATAAAGAACAAAATCACTGACAGATTCAGCATCTGTATCTCACATCTTCCTACGTTCTTGACATTGTACACCATCTCTACATCAAACCACCGGGCCAAATCATCAAGTGGTTTGGTTCTTTTACAATACAGAAGGAGGGCGAAAGTAATTGAACACAAGGATAAGTAATTAAAGTCCATACACACGCATTTTATGGGCAAGACATAAAAATGATAGTGTTGAGTAACAAACTTTATATAATAATAACATTGTTGTAAATTCCCACCACCATGACGGAAAATAATCTCTAGCGTGTGCTGTTGGCATTAGTACTCAAAATAGTGTGCAGTTAATGCAAAGAGAAGTTTTTCAGCGCTCATGTTAACACTGTTGTGTGAAGATGCTGAATTTAAACGGAGAGCTGCAGGAAAGAGTCGTCCATTATTTCCATCCTGCCCATTCAATGGCAAGACTAAATGTTGCAAAGAAAATTTGTATTTCGACAGCAAACGATATGTACTTACCTTGCAGAAGAAAGAAATACAGGATCAAGTGTGAATGAATTTTGAGTGCAGATCTCACCTAGAAAATATCATTTGGCTACAACCAAAAGTGAAAGTCTACCAGTTAATGAATAGCACGCTTGGAGGAAAGCGACAAAGCGGGAGAGCCTTTTCAATCCTTTGTTTTACTCAGGTTTTTGTGTTATGTATGAAGCGTGCGAATGCAATAACCATTATTCATAATTTACCACGAATGTACAAACATTTGCAGAACAGTGTACGTTGAGGGCTGATAGAATTCTGCGCCTGCTGTTAACAAGTGCGCAAACTTTGTCAGGTCCCGAAACGACGAGATGGTGGGATTTTGATTCGAGTCCCTGCGGTAAAGTGGGACGAGAAGTTTTGGCAAACTTTTACGTGGCACGGAGAAAGGAGGGTGGGGTTGAGGTGGCAGAACATAGCAACACGGAAGGGGGATTAGTGTTTTGTTAATGAGGATTACTGTACAAACTGGTGAAAGGCAACTAAGCTGAGCACCACCGTCAACAAACCGATTTACTTCCTGGCTCCTATTTAGAAGGATTACCAAACAATGTTATTGTAATTACGATTGTTTTACCAATGAGACTGTTGAAGCTATTCTTGTCTGTTGTAAGTTTACACTGTGAGTTAATACGGCAGCTAGTGTTTGTTCTGCTCAAGTTGTGGTGTCATGTTTACATGTACAAGAGATTTTTTTTTTATTTTATTGCATTTGATGTGCATGTTACAGGTAAAATGCAGCGTGTGAATCTTCGTCTTCTTTAGCTGGAGGAAGATTAACCCGAGAAATGCCTTCGACGTCTTCCTCCTTCTTCCTTTTATTTCCCCCTAGAAAGCTGCTGCTGCTGCTGCTGTCTGTTTATAGGCTTCACATGGGAGCAGGACAAAGGTTTAACAGAGAGGGGGGGGGGGGGGTTCAAAAGATAATTAAGGAGGAACAAACAGGCAAACTATTGAAGTAGGAATGGAGGAGGGATTGGGAGCAGAGAGGATAACAGAGGAGCGGAAGGCACCTTTGTTGTGCCTTAAAACAAGTGGATCATCTCAACTGCTTCTCAAACACCATGAATATGTATTATATCAGGTTATTCATCCGGCGCCATTGTTCCTCTCCAAATTATGTCCCCAACAGAAGAACACTGAGGACAGACAAAAGAAAACTGGTGCAAATAAAAATGAAACAAAAAACTCACACACACACACACACACACACACACACACACAAAACACAGAGGAACTGTTCTTTTTATGTCCACGCAGGTTCTTTTGTGACATTAGAGGAATCTTTGGAGATGTCTGGCTTTTATCCACGTGAATAATGCCGTCTTTTGAAGAATCAGCTCTAATTAACATCTATTTGAATAATCAGATTATTCTACACCACAGCCTTAAGGAAGGAATATATCGCATGAGTGTGTCTTTTGTCATTGCACACTAGTACACCAAAGATAATATGAGAAATACTGAACATAAAACTCTTCTTTTTTTTTTTTTTTCCCCCAGAAAGATGTGGCAAACTAATTAGGGTGTTTATTGCTGGATGGGTTTTCTGTTCAGATATTTCATGTGAGGGTAATACGCTGTTGAGATATTTATCTTCGCGCGCAACTTTTTTAAAATAGTTGTCGTTATTCTCTGACTAACTCAACAAATTCTGAGCCTAGATGGGATTCATATGTTTCAGATTTTTAGCTAGCGAGCCTGGTGGATGGGAACGCTACTGTAAAATTAACGATGCACAGAGGACGACTTTATTGATTTGAGCGCTGTGCATCACTTTTCCAGAGTGGTTTGGATAAATCCTCTGCAAAGGAACTGTTTCCTTCTCTGAACCCCCCCCCCCCCCCCCCCCCCCCCGACCTCATGAATGGAGCCATTAGCTTCTATGTCAACATTAAGGATGGTTTACAAAACGATAGCACCCCGAGCTTCACATTTTCACTTTTCGTCAGCCTCAGATACATTTAGTGCTAATTAGCAAATGTTAGCATCAGAACGCTTTTCCATCTTAGTGAATACTACACACGTTTCTAATATCATTAAAAGTCACAATTTTATTCATATTTTTATGTAAATTGCAAGCGGACTGTTCTGAAGCTTTATTCTTAGTCTACATTTATCCAGAATGTTTTTATTCATTCACTACATGTGATCTTATTGTAAGCTGGTTTAATTGGTTACTGTGTTATATCAATACAGAACAGAACAAAAGTAAATATGGAGACATGTACAACACAACTGGTTTTAATCAAATAAAATGGTGCTATTTCCGGTCTCAACCCTGAAATGGTTTGGTTTGAAGTGCTGTCATTCAGCTAATACACATTCTGCATGTTTATGATGATAAATGCACCCATGTTGGAATATAAAATGGATGAATAACAGTGATTCCAAATATTGATTTCATGTTGATTATCTGGTTGAGACTAACACAAAAGGACAGAGATGGGCAAAGTGTGTGTCTAAGGGCGGACGACAACTCGCACACGTCCCTACACACTGCACTGGCGCAAACACAATAATATGGGTAGCACTCACCTGGAGGGAACTGAGGAACAGAGGTCTAATTAGTGATGATGAGAAGTTAATTTAGTCAGACACCTCAGGTAATAGCCCCCCCCACCTCCTTCCTTCATCTCCCTCCTCACCCCCTGCTCTGCATATTGCGTTTTACTCTCTCAGCCCAACAATTTTCATGTTCAGACAAGGTGTCAAATGTTGTGTTTTGTGGTTGTTTTTTTTTTTAGCCTGTCAGTTTGACTGTCCCACTATCTTTATCTCCACGAGACAAACACACACACAAACACATATCCCGATGTATTCTTCAGAGATCGGTGAGGCTGCAAAGCAGGTGAGATTGTCAAGTCGACTAAGTGGGAAATTACATTATCTTCTGCTTTGACATTGCTCAATTATACCACGTGTGTGTATGTGTATGTGTGTGTGTGTGTGTGTGAGAAAGAGAGAGTGCGAGCAGTCAAGATGCTTCCTGAGCTAAATGTTTGCTAGCAGGTGAGCCTGTTGTTGACAGATGGTGTTTGTGAAAGAAGCTCACTCCCTGCAGAGTCTCACCCCAGGAAAACGCTCATGCTAACGCCGACAGGCCCACTGTACACACACACACACACATGTACTGTACTTACAGCTGAAACGCGTCACAAGGGCTCTGAGTGGATTATAACCTGTGCAATTTGTGTCGTTGGCATCCAGATCTCAGCAGAGGCAGGTGAGTCAGATCACGAAGGAAAGGAGAGTGGGAATATTTACCCGTTCCCTGTCTGATAAAACAGAGAAGCTACTCTTTTGTTTATAGAAGAGAGGTAACTTTATGAGCAGTAGCTAACGACAATCATTTCAGTTAAAACTACAAAAATTTGTTGACCCCAGAAGACGATGGTGCCAACACAACGTTGACGTTTCAGGGTTTAGATGAATTGTAACAACACTGGTGAAGTTCACAAATCTACACAATAGTTTACACCCGCTGAGGGTTAGGGTTATTGGTTTTTAGTGATGAACACACATATAATATACAGCCGGAGTAAAGATCTGTACAACTGCTGTATATCCTTCTCCAGTTTGACTTGCTTTGTGTTTTTAGCCTTTCGTTTCTCAGTAACGCCCTTCAGTGTGTGTCATCTTCACAATCAAATGACCATCTGAACAAAAAGCCTCTTTAGTCTCTTTAACAGTTAATTACATCCATAGGAGAATTGATGAGTTATGAAATTAATAATAAAGAGTTATGATACATGTTTAATAATCAGGATTCGTTATAGCATTATAAACCCGTAACACTGTTGAGTCTCAGATCAAAACAAAGCTGTACCAAAACAGGAGCGAGGAGCGAGTAAAGTGAAAGTTACACTAATAACAAGAGCTGAACAATTTTCTTCACGGGCTGGACCAACCACACACACACACACACACACACACACACACAGCAGCCATTTTGTGAATCTGAGATCAGATTAGTAGTCTGGTGGCACCACTTCCCATCAGCAGGTCCGTTGGAGCGTGGCATTTGTGGAGGAGTCACTATTAGAGCTAATGGCGGACTAAACAGCCTTTAAGTCAGGCCTGTTGTGTGTAATGAGACTTTAAGTGTGATGACAAGGAGCGAAAGCAAGGAAGAGGACAGCAACGCTGACGACTTAGACGTTAAACAACCGCTTACTCACTTCCTCAAACCTGCATGTCGGTGATGAACAAGCGGACTGAAGGGAGCACGAGAAGAAGCGACTGAAACGACACAGGATGGAGTCTCACATGGGTCAAATTTCAGAGCATGAGAAAGTCGACAGAGGTAGTCCGACAGTCAAAGTGTTAGAGTGGAGAGATCCGGCGAGGGGGGGGGGGGGGGGGGGGGGGGGCGAGTGAGAGCTCCTGTAATTAGTCAGTTAATTACATCTGGATGGTGATCTGCTCGGGGGGATGGATGTTGTTGGAGCCCTGTGTGTGTGTGTGTGTGCGTGTGTGTGTGTGTGTGTGTATCCTTGGCGGCTGTGTACACTTCAGAAAGCGTTTACTGAAATGGGAGCTAATTCTCACTGTCTGAGGCCATTACAGTATTAATTTAATTTGGGTTAGCTGTCGCTAGCTCATTAACACATCTAATTAATTCACTGACATCAGAATTAAGTTGTTTCACTGAAAGTGACACCTCTCTCTCTTAGAGGAGAGAGTGGGAGGAGAGGGAGCAAGAGATTGAATGAGAAACAGAGATGGAGAGGGGGAGCGAGAAATGATGGATTGAATCATATCTCCAAGAAAAATGCTATTAATAAATTTAGTCGGCGAGTAGTGTCAGTCTGTTCTGAAGGAAATATGGGAGAGGAATGACGGGTGAGAGGGAACACTAGAAGCAGATAATCAGTGTTAAAGTTGATTCTGGGGTGTTTTATTACAGTCATTGGACAAGAGAGGCCTGACTGAAGAGAACAGCGTCTTCTGTGAGCAATAGTACAGGATTTATGGAGGAGGACTCAATCGTTTATCTTTGCGGCTTTCACTTTTTATTCTCCTGTTGAGCTGAAACACGCACACACACACGTATATATATTAGTGCAAAAACCTGAGGAAAGTTTGGAAATGGTTAAAAGCATTTTTATAGCTCAGGGAGACCGTGGTCAAGGTTAAAAGAAATGAAAGTTGACTGTTGGCGCTGTAGGAAACCAACAGCAGCCTCCATCCACGCCATCCTCCTCCACGGGAGGCTTTATGGCTCGATAGTAACAACCTTGAGAGTAAACTTTCATTTAAACGAGAAAAACTAATCAGGAAAAAAACACCTATTATCAGACTCTCAAGTTTCCTGACGCATCCTCCTATCCCAAGCAACCTCAAATACAGAAACAAAAAAATCTGAGAAAACTAAAAAAAAACAAAACAGCATAAATCTGGCATTTAAATCAATATACTGTCAACTTTTCACTTGCAGAAGTGAAAGAAAAATTATACATACCCCATTTTATATTCAACAAACTATTGCAACTCTCTCACCCGTAACTTCCCTTCATGCGGATAATTTTCCAACCAATTATATTGGCTGTCTGCTTGCGGTGCTTTAATGACTGAGGGAACACAGATGATACTTTACAGTCTCCTTAAATAAAGTTTGGTACAGTGTGTGTATGTGCTGGACTGTTTTCATCTTTTTTCCAGCACAGACACAGACTGTTTTAAATCAGCTCTGTTCAACCGTACGGTCCAATTTTAAACGATTTGAACTTTACTCCCAAAACTTCTGATATCATATTTGAACTGCCATATATTTACCCCCCAGTTCTTCTCTAGAGATGATCATCAGACCTCAAAAGAGCTGTGTGTGAGTTTTTGCTGTTCCTAAATAGCCAGCGTAGACATTGACAGCTGTTGACTTACCAGTACAAAAGAAACATCGCAAATTTAGCATCAAACTCGGCTGCTTCAATTGCCAAGAGCTTTCTCCAGCAGTTGAAAAGAAACCAATGTCTCTATCAAGTGTTTTCTTCTACTGAAGTTAGCATGCTAACCAACTAGCTCTGCCAATAGCATTGCACTGTAGCTTCCAGTAGCGCAGCTCTGAGGTATTATAGCCTTTAATCTTGTAAACACGGCTGACGGCTGAAACTCAATCACCACCACAAATAACACCTTTACAAAGAACCGATCTATTTCCTGGATGGGGAGGAGCTGGAGCCAGTCCCACCTGGGTGAGGTTCACAAAAGAGACAGAGAGGCATTTACATATGCATGTCTTTGGAGTGTGGGAGTAAAAGAGGGAAGAAGCAAAACATGCAAACTCCTGAAGCAAAACCTTCCTGCTGTGAAGTGACGGCGTTAATCTCTGCGAGTTCATCAAACTCTCTCATCCAACAGTCTCTGACAGAAACACCTCATCATATTTGCACGAGTGTCATTTTGCCTTTGGGAGATAACTTCCTCCTTCTACTGACAGCGCTGATGCCGACACTCTGTTGTATTTGTGTTCATCAAATGAAAAGCCTAAATTTGTTTCCCAAACGCTGCAGGAGTTGTATCTCCCGCGGTGAGAGTACCTGAGAATATCGGCCAGTTAATTAGAGTTTGGAGAGCGGATTATTTCAGCGCAACCTGGCGTGGGTGTGTAGTTTGAGGTGGGACACCTTTAGAAGTGGCGCGCAGTGTGAGCCTGGCTAGAGGTAGGGATTATTTGGATGTAACACACAGTGGGTTTCTTGTTAGAGGGGGGCGTCGTCACAGTCTGTCTCTGTGGTAAATTTGATTAAGGCTGGCGGGAAGAGGTGGTCCAACCGTGAACAGGTGCCCCTCACAGCTGAGTCGGGTTCAACCCTTGGTCTCTCTCTCTCCGTCTCTCAGCCATTATACTTCCTGCTCTTTGTTCTCCCTCCATCTACCCGTGTAATCTTTCTCCATTTTCGCCGCTGTCTCTCCTCGCCACCTCTGCTTCTCTGCTTCATCTGTCTCTGTTTGTCTTCTGATCAGTCATGGGAATGGAGGCCTTTAGCTTTTGGAAGCTCCACCTTGAAACGCTTCCTCATCCGCCGATCGTCTTCTCCGCTGCGTGACTTTCACTGACCTTCATCTGACTGCCCCCCACCCCACTTCTGTTCACTGCTTCCTACTTTCACCCCCACCCCTCGTCTTTATTACCCACCTGTTTGGATCAGTCCATCCAAACCTGAACTGTTCATTGTTTTTAATTCATGTAAAATCAGATTACAAATACCGTATTAATTTCTTGTGGGAAATTTTTTAATTTATATATGAAGAAATCTGAGAATCAAGAAATCTGCTCTATTCTGATATCCTGTTTCTTTCTTCTTCTTTTTTTTTTTTACAACTTGCATCTCATTTTGTTAGTTTTAGCAGTTTTAGATTTCCTTTAATTGGAATCAATTAAGTCTAATGGGAAAAGACACCAGAGCATTTAGATGGCGGTAAACAACTTTACTTTTGCCAGCAAACAACTTTTAAAGTGATTTCACCGTAACAGACACAAACAGTTTTGGAATAAAATTGTTAGAGGTTTTTCAGAATGGCAGCAAGCTAACGTCAACTTAATCAGTCGAGCTTTCTTAAGTCAGCTTCTTTTTTATTTTTTAATCTCAACTTGTTTCAGTTTTTTAGTCTTGGGTCATGCAGTAGTGACATTAAATTGCAGACAACGTAGGCATCGCCAGCCAGGACGCAGCAAACTCTGAGTTTGATTTGAGAATGGAGGCGACTCAGGCGAAATCCAAACACAGTAACTTATAGTTTGAAAATTAAAAAGCAATGTGAGAGAGTGACAGACTTTAGTCTCTAATGAAGGGGGCATTCATCAGAATATAAAATCCACCAAATTTAAAGAGACTGACAAAGTCTCCATACAGACATAATATCTCCTAAATCGACACATTTCTTCAAAGTTAACTACAGTCACCAGGAGGTCACTATCATGAATCACTCATCAGCATAAGAGATGAAAAATTAATTTGATTTTTACTTTAATTACTCACCAGCAAAAGTAATTAGTTGCATTACTGATCCAACTCCAAAGCCTCCACATCCACATCCAAATCCACATCCACGTCACGCGTAACAAGCTGCGGTTTAGAGGTCTTTGCTGACTATCAGCAGCTTATCCCTGATAGCAGCTCTCCAGAAGTCCCACTCTCATAGTAAAGGTTTGACGTTTACATGCCCGTAAAGGACGATCAAACCTCAGCTGCCAGTAAACAAGAGCAGAAGTAAAAAAGCTTCTGAATTGGCCTTTCCCTGATACCACTGTGACATTTTGGAGTTTCTGACTTTCACACCTGCTGTATTTAAGTGATTAAGTGACCAACTAGCTCGTTTTAGAGTTTGTTTCGCTTGACACAAGATTCTTCTCTTACAAGATTATTCATATTATCATTCTTATAGCATTTACCTTAAGTTTAAGTTTGTGGAACAGTTGTGGTTTGGTTTAGATTACGCACAAATACTAAAGGTTTAGGAAACGATCGGGTTAAGATCCTTAAATAATGATAGTTGAAATGAACATTTGTGTCGATGTTGTCTCTTAGAAATTGAATTTTTAAAGAATGAAACCACAACAGCATGTATTTTTTAGGGACTGTACTTTACGGACATTATTAGAATGGTTAAGTACTATCTATCAAATACATTAGAGTCACAGTGGCAGGTGCACAAAGCACGTGACACTGAAGAACGGGAGTTCACATCCATTGTTTAGAAAACAGAGGCGCTCTAAAGATTGTGGTTTGGTTATGTGGAAATAAACGCTGGTGTTGATGTAGAAGATTTCTGTATGAAACCAGAATATCGTTTACCCACAATTACCCAAACACTGTATAAATAAAAACAGCAGCAGAAAAGCTTAAAATGAGATTATTTGGCAGAAAACACATATCATCAGAACATAATCCGACCGCACGAAGCGGTTTAGTTATTTAGAAACATGATTTCTGGAAGGAAAGAATTGCCTGTTTGAAAGTCGGAGCCATTCAGCCATCCTCCTCCTCCTACTGTCAGGACATATGCCACCTCACCCAATGTGTCCCTTTGCTCCTGCCATAACTGCTACAACCACAAGGGGTCATCTAACTATAGGATGTAACTGGGCTGTTAAAAAATCTGCTAGCTGGACTCGTCTCCACAATCATCGCTGGAATTAGCAACAATATTTTTTATCACTGGACGTCAGATCGTAAAGCAGTTTTACAGTTTGCTTGTCTGAGTTTGATTTTTTTTTTTTTTTTTCCCTTCCTAATACGTCTGACGACCTCAAGTCTGATCCTTTGACCGTTGACGTTGTTGCAACATTACAGCTTTCCCACATCTCTTCTGTTCGTAAGCTGATTTCAGCGTCACCATAATGACCCATAGAAATAATGACCTAAAGTAGAAAGCACTTAAACAATTCTTTCAAAAAGCCCGAGTCTGTCTCCTTAACACGGTGTTAGACAGATATTCCCAGCGGAGGAAGGAAGAGAGAAAGAGAACGTGATCGACAGAAAGAGAGAAAGCTCACCTCTTTAGTACGAAGGAGCTACATAACCAGCTGCAGCAATTAACCCCTCGTTCCTCTGGGGAGCCATTAGAAGGTAGAATAGCCTTTAAAATTGCATATGGCTGCAATTAGGGCAGAGAAAGTGATGAAATGATTTGGCTCGGATATTTCTGTATAGATTTTTAGGAAATGGGCCTTTTTATAGCTCCATAAATTGGAATTAAAAGAGTGAAGTGCATTAGCCTCTCATCTCCTCTCTTCTCCTCTTCACTGCTTGTGTTTCCTTCACTCTTTCCTTCTTTTTTTTTATAGTTTCCTTCCATATGACCTCCCTCTCTATGGTTATTGCTCCTCCCGTCACCTTCCTCCACTCCTCTATCCTCTGATCCTTCACTCTTTCTTCATTGCCATCTCCATTGCTTTTCTCACCTCTCATCTCCTCTCATCCTTTACTCCCAATTCCTCCTCTCCTCTCCTCTCCTCTCCTAGAATAACAGGAGATGGCTTAAGCATCTGTGTCATCATACAGATTAATATTCTAATAATATTCACAGATGTCATTTCAAAATTCTCCATTTGTTTATTTTTGCTCTCCGTCTCCTCGGCACTCGTCCGCTCTGTCGTTTTCACCTCCTTTCACCTCCTCTAGTCAATGAATCACAGGACTAATCACAGGCTCATCGCAGACTTCAAAGCAGCCACTTAAGACGGCCTGTCTCATTTGAATGTGACACACACTCCGTGTTTTTGGATCATCCTTAATCAGGATAATTACACACGAGAGGAACTAAATGAGCGAAGGCTTGAGTAAAAAAGGAGGCAGGACAGCCAGTGCTGATAGTGAAAAAAGGGGAATGAGGAAGGAAGACAGCAGTGCTTCCTGACACGTTTATTCATTAGCTTATTATTTTGCTGCTGTAGCTGTTTGTTTACTCATTAAAGATAATCCAATTAAAGCACTTAAGAGCAGCTTAAGAAGAAGAAGCGTACACACAAACACATCTCAGAGTGGGTCCGGTCTTGGAGAGAGGACAGGTTGCAGTGGGGTCTGTAAATCTCGCAGTTTCCAGCCCTCCCTGCCTCTACAAACAGGGCTTCGGGGGAGCGTGCCAGGGGCTTGGGGTGCTGAGACCATAACATGCCTCCGTGGCGGCTCCACGTTGGCTCCGGAGCTGGTCAGTCGCCTGCCTGCCTGCCTGCCTGCGTCCCCACCCCCCCCCGCGGCGCTTTCCTGTCGTGTGTTGGCTGACTGGTCCCCCAGTGCACATATGCCCACTTACACTGTGTTCCTCTCTAATTAGCTGCTCTTGTCTACACAGGCGCTCGGGCTTTGTTAAAACATTGCTATGCCTTTCCTGGCATGTTCTCGTCTTGTAAAGACGAATCCGTCTCACATCATCAGACTGTACGGCGGGGGACGTTCGTCCCGGCCACTTGCGTTGCAGACCGGGCTAATAAAGAGGACGTTCATGGCTCTTTTCACACCAAACATGCAATAATAATCTGAAGGGCAGGGAGCACAGGTTACCTTGGTAACCAGAGGGCAGAGAAATGCCTCTTACCTCATTTCTGTTGGTTTTTGATGAGTCATTTATTTCATGTGTGAGATCCTTTGTTGGATTACTGTGAAATCCAACGCAGCTTTTCCTCCAGTCAGATTTCATTCCTCTCTCACACCAAATCAACTGTTATCTTTTTTTTTTTTTTTTCATCTTTGTTAATTCCTCTTCCTGTAACAGAGGAGAAGAGGATGAGAGTGACTCGACTTTAGAGTTTGATCATTAATTATTAGTCTCTGGTTCCTCTGAGGAGAGAAGCTGATGACAGCTAATTAAGGATGAAGTGATGTATATGTTCGCTCTCTCTCTCTGCACCCCCCCCCCAATCCCCCCATCCCCGTCCCCACCACCACCAGCAGCACACTCCCACCCACCTCCTTCCTTCCTCTCCTCCATGCCCACCTGCCAAATCAAATGCTGGAGCTATAGACAGTAAATATTCTGGAGAAATGTGGAGACACCAGCATCAGCTACTGTGTTTACCACATGCTTAGCTGATCTTTCAGCAGACTGTGACTCAACCTAAATATGGAAGGGTTTGTTTGTTTATTTATTAATTTGTTGAGTTTAAAGAAACTGAGAAATGTGAAGTGAAACGTTGAATTATTTTTACAGGGTAAGACTTGTGTTGTTTTGCATTTTTCCTCTCATCAACAAACCCCTCAGAGAAAAACAAACCCAACAACACAACCGAAGCCAACTTTCCTGTTCTGTCTGTAGCGCTCTCACACACGACTGCTGCTTTTCTGCTGACATAAATCTTGAATAATCGCAAATTTATGGTTTATTTAAGAAAAAAAACCCCGAATCTTATTACTTTCTCAAAAAGCCTCATTAAGCAAACATTACTCAACAAGAGAAAATGGTGCATTTGTCAGGGACTGTTTTCAGCGGCGGTTTGATACACAATGGGTGTTTAAGTGAGTATTTACAGGTGCTGTGGGATCGGCTCCAAATAAAGTGCTGTGTAACCAGTTTGTGTTTTTAATATTTTTCACAGCAGTGCAGCTACAGTGGAATAAGATATATCAGGCTTTGGATACTCGGACAACACTCGCTAGTAGAATCAATTTATGGTTGGTTTTATCTTTTCAAAAGAATAAATAAGAAAAGATAATAAGAAAAATAAACGATAGAACAGGCCAGACTGTGTTTTGATGAGCGGGTCTCCAGGACGTTCAAAGGCGGGCGAAGCGGCGCTCATTCCTGCAGAGAGCAAATCATAAATTACTGCTTACATTTACATGAAATTTTAATTCCACTGATCGACTGCTGGTGGTGCTAATAAAAAAACAACTTAACATTGTAGGACTGCACCGGCAAAAGGGGAGAAGAAGAAGAGCAATATTTGCCGATTTTTAAACATGATCTGCATCCCGATTTTGGAATAGTTGACGCCAGTAGCAGTATTGATGTCATCCAGGTGATTGTATTTTGGGCGACTCGTCATGTCTTTCTATAAGCGCAAAGTACAATCAAAGAATTTCAACAATCGTCCCTTAAATTTGTTTCTAAAAAAAACAAAAAAAACAAAACATCCCCACATAACACAAGTGAGATATTTTGCACTTAATAATGTATTTAACTTTTTAGTGCTCTCTGGCAAGCAAACTATATAATGACATAATTTTTGCTTCCCTCAAACATATTTTCTTTGTATTCTGTAACTGAGCGTACCAGCCGCCACATATGGCGCCACTTATATTTTTGAAATAAGCCCTATATGGTCGATATATTGGCCTGGCAGATTTAGTGGTCTGAAGCACTAATGCTGTATTGTTCTGTGCCACACAGACATGTCAGTATTCATCTGCTAGATTTTTGAGTGTGCGGTTATTGGACAAATCTGTCATCCATTGCAATGCCGCAAGGAATTGAAAGAGGGCCTCAAGAAACACCTGGAAGATATTAGGGAACCAAAAATACGTATTCAATCTTTGGGAAAATGTCTTTTACCCTGTTACGAGCACGAAGAGGTGAGAGGTGAGGTCACCACCTGATCACGGTTTTCTCTTCATCGTCCTCCATATTTTCAGTGTTGTGTCCATGCAGCTGCTGATCCACAGCGATGATGGTGATGGTGATGATGATCATGATGATGTCTTTATGACACGTCCCTGGGCAGGAGGAGGGAAGGAAGAGAGGGAGCCAAGGAGAGGCGGCTGGAAAGAGAAGGAGAGAGTTGGGGAGACGTGTTATTTTTAAGGCTCATGGATGGAAAATTGTGGCCCAATTGACCGCATTTAAACCCATGTGTCATAAAATGAAATGAAATGAAGTCACTAAATGAAAAGTGGGGCCTAATTTGCTGAGGGGGTAAAAGAAAACATGCTCACATTAATCTGTGATAAATTTAGAAATTCATACAAAATAAATGGTGAGGCAGGTCATTATTTTATTCACCACCCCCCTTCCCGTCCTACCATGTCCATCCCGCTGGAACCTTTCTCTCCTGAATTTTGTGGTGACTCCAGCAATAGTAACACCAGTGGAGGAAATCATTTGTGCCTCCAGGCGAGTCATTACAGAAGCAGAGTGTGAGATTGCAGTGACAAAACTCTGTCTCTGGCCTCACGACCAGCCAGAGACCAACATGCTTCTCTACACCCATTACTCCACAGCTCCTGTCTGCTCTCCGCCTCTTCCCTTCCTCTCATCTCCACCTTGCTCTTTTACTCTGTTTCTTCCCGCCAAGTATCCTCTTAAATTTTATTATATTCATGCTCAATACTTTCTTTTAACTCTTCTGCCTCTTCATCGCTCTTGTGCATTACGCCTCTAAATGTGAATATTTTACATCATCGAGAGTCCCCCCTCTGTCCGGGAAATGATGGTTTTTTGTTTTTTTTTTGCAGCTAAACTGGCAACATAATCTCTATGTTCAGAGGATTGAAATGCAGCATTTACAGACCAGTTTGAATCCAAAGTCCACTCAGCAATCCAGTTTAGGCTCCAAAACTAACACTGGTGGAGAAAAATTTGCTTTGGTTAAATTTAAACAAACAAATCATTGAGATCTTTTTTTCTGGATTAAACCAAACCACGATCGTTCCCTCACCTTAACCGAGTGTCTGACAAGAACCATAAAAAAGTTGAGCAATGCTGTAAAACTATTTATGCGACCTCTGAACGTTTCACTGACGTATTCAGCACTGACACAGCGCCAAATTTCCTCATTAGATATGTTGAGAAAGTCTGGCTACTATGTTTCCTTTAAAAAGGTGCTGTTTTTGTATAGAAACACCATTTCAGAGATTTCCAACTCAAAGCCCACTTGAGGACTTCAAAAATATCGGCATTCAGCATCTTTTCCTGTGACAATATGGAGGCCAAAAAAATCTGTTTCTTGGTTCTCTTTATTTTGGTGATGTAATTGAAATAGAATTTTTATATATACATCTTTTCATTGCAGTTGTACTGCTTTGCAAAGGCTCACATTCGATTTTAGTAGAATTTCTCTCTTTTCATATTTGAAATAATTCAGAACTGAATTGCGATGCCATGAAAAAACTACCCTCTACGTGCAAATAAAAATAATATCTGGTTAAAAACATTCAAAGATATCGTCAAGGATCGGACGTTAGTAAAAAAAAAAAAAAATAACCCAACAGGAATTACATCCAATTAAGGTTTAAGGCTGCTTTGCTTAGACCCAAAGCAGAGAAGTGGCTGCCGCGTAAAACATCACAATGAAACATATTCAGTAAGAGCATGAAGTAAAAATAAGAAGGCAAATAAATCATTCACTCTGTTAAAAATTACAAACATGCTAAGTAATTTTGTGAATACATTAGTGTCTAACAATAAAAAATGAAAAAGTAAAATCATTAAAAACATGACGAATGGGTTTAAACCAGTTTATTCTTTGTTATGTATGAGTGCAGAGAAATAAAGAGAATACATTCACGCATGCTTTTGTTGGTGTGTTTCACATGCATTGTATTCTTTTTATCTGTGTATTTTCTTTGGTAATCTAAACATTTGATATTCAGTTGTGATATTTAAATCGTATATGATTCATACTGACTGCATTTAGGAGCCAGTAGGAGCAGAAGGAGCTGAATATAAGTAGTTAATGCCGCCGTGTTACTGTAATTTTGGATATATATATTTATATAAATAAAAGAGGCAAAAAATTCTGAACAGCAGTCTGAACCACTTGTGCTCTTTATTCGCTGGCTGTTTATGCCCTCGCTGGCCAGGAGGTGTCAGCTCTGTGTTGGTTTGGGTTGTGCAGATACACACTGACACACATGCACGCACAGACACACACACGTTCACATGCACAAAAGCCGGGTGCTACGGCCCAGCGATGTCCAGCTGCTCCTGTCAACACTGTGCTACAGCGTGTAATTCACCCTCACACACAACGGCAGCTGAGACCAGAGAGGGAGAGGAGCCCCACCCCCCCCTCAACACACACAAACAGAAATGCATAGACACACACGCAGACACACACACACACACACATATACATCAAGACACTGAGGGATGGGAGGAAATAAGAGGTGAAAAAGGAGAAAGATAGTTAAAAATAAAAGTAGACAGAGAGGAAATGGGAGAGCTGGACATGGCGAGGGAGAGCTGTGGGTGACAGACGCACAGAGAGCCAGACAAAGAGACGGGTGGGGGGGGCGGGGGGGACTCTGTGTTTAAGTGGCCTAATCAAGGGACCTCCTCTTCAAAGGGAGAACTGGTGTGTGTGTGCGTGTGTTTATGCAGAGGGGGGTGGGTTGCACATGGACAGACTGAGTCCAAGTTCCCCTGCAATTATCAACTTACCCATCCTCCCCCTCCTCCTCTTCTCCCCCATCATCCCCTGAGAGACCCAAGCTGCCGTACCCATCAACAACTCATTCAGGCCTTAACAAAGCAGCACCACGCCCCCTCCAACAACCCCCCCCCCCCCCCCCCCCCCCCCCCCCCAACACACCCAACACACACACACACATTTTCAAACTGTGCTGACTTTGTAGATTTGTTCCCACATTAGAATCGTTTAAAAACAATTTTGAAAATCAGAGGGAAACTTTGATGCGATCTCCTGTTTCTGTGTTCAGTTTGGCGATTAAATTGCTGTGAGCTCTTTGTCTTTGGTGTTGTAAACATAAAAAAATGAAAAGCTCACATAAATGTCGTAATCCTGCTCCCACTTCTGATAGCACAAAGAAAACGTGATTAAACTGAGACTATCAGACGGATGAATTAGCACCGCCTGACTCATACAAAATTATTCATTTTTACTACAGAGCATGTTTTGCTTTGGCATTTCCAGTTTTATCCTAATTCCAAACTTAAAGTCAGATGTTTTCCCCCCGAAAAGGCAAATTCTTCTGCTGACATGGCATCATTTTGTAGTCATATTGTAGGTGAAGACAACAGTTTGATGTTCTCTCTTTCTCAGGCCATTCTCTAATTTTATTACTTTTTTTTTCTTTACTAATTTTGGCTGTAAAGGTCGAATTAAAGCCCAGGTATAGGAACAAGATGTTTAAGCACAGTCTTCCCCTCCTTATACAGAGACGCACAGGGGAAACTATCTGTGTGTGTGTGTGTGTGTGTGTGTGTGTGAGATGTTCATGGCAGGCGTGTGCCGCTCCACATGCTGAACATGCCCTCAGGCCATCATTTCACCTCCGGCGCTCTTAATGTGTAGCGCTCGCTGTGTGTGTGTGTGTGAACAATATATGCATTTTTGCCTCTGTGTGTGTCTCACTATCCTTCTCTCTGACTTTGTGTGTGTTTGTGTGTGAGTGTGTGTGTCGTGTGTGTGTCGTGTGTATTTGTGCTCTAAGCCTTCAGTAATAAGGTTGGCCATGGTGCATCAGAGATAAGGCATTAGGCTGTTGACCTCTGACCTCTACTTCTGTTTAATACAGAAACCCGTTCACTAACACCCAGGGGAAGGCGTGTTTGAGAGGTGCAAACTGCTTAATGAAATCTGTGTGTGTGTGCGTGTGTGTGTGTTAATTGAGCCCATTTTATATGGCAGCTAAGAATATTAGAAATAATTTTTTTGTACAGCTGCAACAGGAATCGGAGCTGGATTTTGTTCAGAGGCGACACATTTCTGTTTGAAATGACTGAACGTGTATTAACGACAACAGGAAGTGGAGGGCAGTCTGGACTGTCACACCAGAGACCAGGTTTAGGATCCAGGGTCCAGTCTGTGGGTGGGTTCAGGGAACAATAGCACCGGGATAAGATTGCTGTTTTTTGGTTAAATGGAAATAAATGAAGTGCATGTGAGTTCTTTCTGTATCAAACCTCAGTTTTTTTCCGTCGTCACTACGAGCAGATCTCATATTTTAATAACAGAATGCTCGTTTTGAACTACAGCTGCCGGCCGGCTTTCATATGTCTTTGAATCTCCTGAGCTGTTATCTCTGTAATGTATGTGATCCAGATTTAGCGTAAACTGCCTTGGAGGTGGGAGTCAGGCCTACATGTAGAGATCACAGTAAAAGAAGCAGACAGTGACGGATCAGCGGGGACTGGATGGGAGGAAGTCTTTACCAGGACAGAAAAATGAACTGTTCTCCGCTGTCTCCTTCACTTTTTCTCCACTTAGGATGCAGCGAAGCCTCTTCACCCTCCGCCGCTGCTTTTGTCCTTCCCTCCTCCTCCTCCTCCATTGTCTCACCTCCACATTTTAAAATGATATCTTCTTCATTGTCTGTTTCTTCCTCCCTATACTCCCCGCCCCCCTCCTCCACCTCCTCCTCCCCTCAATATTATCTCTTGGTCTCCTGCCGCCCCCTCCTCTTCCTCCTCCCCTCCTCTGTCTTTCTTCCCTCTTTCATTTGTTCTCCACTCTTTCGTTCCCTCTCCTCACTTTGAGCGAAATAGATTTTCAATTACGTGCTGAGTGCCTGGAAGCTTCTATATTTCCCAACCTGACCCCAATACAGCCGAAGTGACACCCCACGCACCAGAAACAACACTCGCGCGCACACACACACACACACACACACACATGCAAGCACGCACAAACACACACACATACACATTTGATACACTTCCGCCTCCACTTACAGCCTAATGGAGTGGAGGAGAGGCTGGAGAATGTCTTCTGTGTCCCGGACAAACCCGGTAAACTACCTTACACACACACAACGACCGAACACACACACACACACAAAAATGAAACACAGGAGAAGTGCGGTCCTTAGTCATAAAATAAGATGAAACAGAACTTTATTAATCCTGCAGGAATTATTTTGGGAGGGAAACGCGCAGTTATGCCAATATTATATGGGATGTGTTTTTTTTTTTTGTGTCATTATTTTGTGTGTATTTACTGTGTTTTATGTGACTTTGAGACAACTCCCCCCTTCCCCTCCCTTCCCCTCCCCTCCCACTGGGGAAAATAAAATTGAAAGTTGAAAAAAAAAAAAAGAGGTCTATTTGACCTATAATATAATCCAGGAAAGTTTGTGAACACAAATTCCTTAACTCCTGTAAAACATTACAAAGATCGCAGCTCCATGTCTCACCCCTGACCTTAGTTCAACATTACTTAAAACCTAAACTGGGCCCTCGGAGGAGCACATCTTGAGCCTTTTAAGGAAGTGAAATGACCACATTTCCTCAACATATCCTTCACTTTGGATAATAATTTATTATTAGACAGGAGAATCTGGCAGTCACATGAACTCTTGTTGCACTTTTAATTAACGGAGATGCAACAAGTAACAAACCGATCGTAGGAAAATACCTGAACGGCCTAATGAACACATGTACAGAGCCGCTGACACTACAGTGCAACACTTCACCTCATTAAACCCACAAATACGGAATCAGTGTAAGTGAAACAAAAAGGACCTCGAGAGGAAATGAGGGCAGATGCTGTTGTTGAGTACTGCGGGGGACTCAAAATAAAGGGTTAATAATCTGTTTCTGCATCATTTTGTGTCTTTAGTTTATCTGTTCAGTTGAGGGTTCGGGGCGGAGGACGTCCTCTTCACTGGAATAAAGAAGCCAAAGCTGAGCAGAAAAGAGGGAAGATGGATGGAAATACTTAAACTCCACCAGTAGAAAGTCACTGATGTAGACAACAAATCACATTAAGAGCCTAAACGAACACTTAACTGTTTGGACATCACATCTAACATGAACGTGCGTCATTCAGAACCTGTCGATATTCAGTGTAGTGACTGATTTGTTATCAATTGAGGTCAGATACAGTGAATATGTGACACTCTGTGGCCTGTGATGCCTGAATGCATGACAGCATTCTACGGCTCACATCCAAAAGATGTGATCTATTCAATATTTTCTAACACTTTTTAGCATTCATAAATGGTACGCAAACTTTTAATATTATTTATGACACACTATAATCTAGTTGGAAACGGATGAGCGTGTTTATTTATATATTTAACCCCTGAGGGCATAAGTGAGTGTCGTGTATAAACAGGTATTGAACAACTATATAGCACAATAAAAGAGCTGTAACAATATAAACTATGTATTTATAGGAGATGTTATAATTTATCAAAAACAACCAAAACTAGCCAACATCATACAACTCCATTTTAGTGTTTTATTAAAGTGTAAATATTAGATATTTATAAATAATTAAGTTATTTCCTGTTATTTTCTTGAATAGGGAAATAAAAATAAAAAAAATTCACAGAAATCTTCATTTGCGATGTGAAAATTTTGCAAAACGTGCAGAAAAGAACAAAAGAACAACAACAACAACCAAAAAGAAAATTATATATAGCGTATGTCTGTACGTATGTGTGAAAGATACATAGTGAGGTAGAGAGCGAGTGTGTGTGTGTGTGTGTGTGTGTGCGTGCTCTGTGTGCCCGCGGCCTCTTCATCTCATCAGCAGAAATCTATTCTGCTCAGACTCATCCAATAAGGTTGGTAATGATACTCCACTCTAATATTGGGACTGTCCAAATTGAACACATTTAAACTTTAATGCAAGTCAAGTCCTGGGGAGAATCTAATCTGCTCCACTTAGGGTGTGTGTGTGTGTGTGTGTGCGTTTGAAGGTTTGTGTGTGAACCCACTTGCATCTCTTTCTGTGTCATGTAACGCACTTTTCTTTTTTTTTCCCCCCTGTCGCTAATGAATTTAAATATGTTAAATTAGACTAAAGAAGAAGATGAGAGGTGAGATGAGAACCTGTGTGAAGTGCTACCCAGAGTTTGTTTAAGCAGTTTGGAGCAACTGTGTTTACAGCTGAGATGAGAAAAACATATTGCACACCTTTCAACCTCGCTCCCTTCATCCTCAGCACAGACAGTTCACAGTTCACGCTCTTTTGCTTTGTTTCCCGTGTGAATATTTCGAATTTAAAAGTTCGGAAGCATGTTTTTATATATATGTTATATATGTTTGATCAGTTTTTGAACTGAATTGTACATTCATTATCTCAGCCCGTCTCGTGAACTAGTACATTTATTTTGGTGTAAAAGTATTCACATTTAACTTTCTGTGTTCTGCAAAACTAAAATTGTGAAATTGGAAAATATTGTACCAAAACATAAACGTTATACATAGATAAACATTTAGCTTTTTGAGTTCTAAAATCAAATTTTAAAAAACTTTGAACAAACATTACTTTTATAAAGATTTAAAATTTTTTGAGTAAGTCTACCCGACAAAACCTAACTCAGCAAAATATAACTGTTTATGAGAAAATGTTAGCACACCTGCAAATGAGGCATTTTTTTTGTATATCTATAGAAAAACACTCAACATTATATATAATAATACATGCAAAGCCTTTTAAAGACTATTTTAAATTATATTTTATCTTGTAAAAATTTCTTCATTTACAAAATATTTTAATCTAAACTTTAGAGATTTTTCGGGGGTAATTTTCTTACATGAAATTTCAGATTTTGATGTACTGACGAGGTGCAGTAAACTAGCAGCACTCCGTAGTTCTTAAATTAGACGTTTAAAGGCAATCAGCTGTTGTTAAAGGGAAAAGTTGCATTTTTAGGTCAAAGCCTTTTTTAATTTCTGTCACACTTTGCGCTCCGAGAACTCGCAAATACTAAGAATACTAACTAAAGAGTGTATACTTGCTAACTGTGCACGCTCCCTGTTTAAAGGAAAAGGATCAATATTTTGGTTTTTTAGTTGAGAGTTGACGAGAAGACAAAGTCTGGTTAATGTTTAATTTTGATTTGTTTTAGTCAAAAGCTAATTTTTGTCTTGATTCGTCAGCTGTGTAACGGTAGACTTTACACTAGATTGGCACTTGTGAATCACAGATATATCATGATTGATGATAATATTTAGAAATATGTAGATTCTTCGTTTTTCACTGTTTGCAGGGATTGTTGAAACATGCAAGTATACCTTGTACAAGATCGGGTTAGTATTCATTAGCGCTGTCATGCAATTTATGTGGGAAATGTATTATTGTCTGAGTGACACAATAGTAGTAAATTATATGCAGATTTTTTTTTCTTTTTGAAATATAACACTGGAGCAGATTTTCCATATATTTTGTTCACACCTTGGCTCGCTTCATAATTGAATTTGTGAGTGTGTGAGGGATGCAAGTCATAATTCTTGCATGCATGCATATGTAGTTGTGGTGGTGGGAGGCGGTGTTGTGATTGATTATCTAGTCCTTCTCCAGCTCGGTTTGTGAACGCCTCCAACGTCCGTCCGCAAACATGTTCATGTGTGCGGCATTTTACCACTAATCCATGAAGAATTGTCTTCCTCCTCCATTTCCTCTTCCTCCCAGGATGTCAGGGTCACATCAAAGAAAGAAAAGTGACCTTTGACCCCGCGACCCCAACTTAGCAGCTTTATGAGTGAGCAGGGCGAGAATCCATTAGCTACAGCAACATCATCATCAACAGCAGAGGTGATGATGATGATGGAGCTGGAGTCAAAACAGTAAGGCAGATTTTAAATAAAGGGGATAGTAGTTAAAAAATGCCACAATGTTGACTTCATAATAATTACATTTGAGTACAGCTAATAGAAAAAGAATTAAACTGTTGTTAGCAACACTAAATGGTGACACATGATTAAGCAAACTGAATATAGACGATTACATCAAATTTGACTGTGGCAATACCAGATCTGTTTTGTTAGGCAGTGATACTGATTACATATCTTTAATGACTCTTCTTTTTTGTTATTAATATTTCAATGACACTATTATTTTGTACACGAAGACCGGATGAGATTAGATTTAGATCCTTGTTTTCATAACTAATTAACAATGAAAGGGCAAACTCAATAGTGCTTAAGATGCTGAGTGTCGTGTGTGTGTGAGTGCATTTGTGCTTGTAAATGGGGCTAACCTGCATTTAAAGCAGCCCTCGGCACTGCTCCCTGTTTTTGTCTTTTTCACAATGAGTAACTTATCCAAACCACCCCCTCTTAAATGCTCAGCTTCAGCCGCCTATTTATCCATTTTAGGTTGCAAGGAGTCCGTCGTTAGTATTCCGGTACACACCTCAACAGCCATTATCATAAAAACACACATTCACATGCAGATGGATTGCTCTTAGCCTCTTAGCTCTGCAGCTAATGGTGCTAGCCACTTAATTAAGGTCACTTATGGACAAACTCTGTTAGCATGGGCACTAATAAGTACTGCCCAGACAATGGGACTGTGTGCACGTGTGTGTGAGTGTGTGTATGGTAATGATACTGCTGTAAAGCCTGACCTGCAGTCTCCATTATCACCAGCTTATTGAGTGGTTTGTTTTGCAGAGTGCCTCTTGGAGGTGGGTATCATTGAAATTTCGCTAGATGGACAACTGGACACTTTAGAAAATGCATCACAATACATTTTGGGCTTAAGTCTCTGTGTGTGTGTGTGTGTGTGCGTGTGTGTGGCCCAATTGAGGGGCACCTAGAGACAGAAAAAAAGGGATAAAGTGTCTGTTTTTTCACCAAAACCCATGTGGAAACTGAATATCCGGCACATTGTTAATTTATAGCCCTCTGCTTTCCTCCCTGTCTCCCTCGGTCCTTTACTCCTGTCCTCCCTTCCGGAGCGTCTCCTCAAGTTGCCTCATCTAAAAACAATTAGTTCCCCCAAGCAGACTGACCAACCAGATAGAGTGTATGTACTGTGTGCATATGTGTGTTTAGTGTGCGTGTGCGTGCATGTGGTGTTGTCCCGCTGGGGGAGCATAACGTTGCCCTCTAACATCACCACACAGGATGCTTCCGAAGGCTGTGTGACCTTTCACCTTCAGCAGTGAAGATGAGAGACGAGGGGAAGCAGAGGAGAGAGGAGGGAAGCAATAGGAAGACGCCGATACATGGACATGGCAGATTACTGCGGGACACAGGAAATCACTTTAGGGCTCAGTTGGTACAGTGTGTATTTAAAAAAAGTGACTGGAGCACTGAAAGTTGTACATGCTGTCGCCGGCTGAAGGATTTGTAGATTATGAAGAGAGCGGAAAGTTCTTAAAACTTTGTGTTGTGCCATCTCGTATCGCCAAACATCTCCAAACGTAGTCTAATCTGTTGTGTATATAAATATATATGACTTTGCTTTGTCTTTCTAAAGTTTTAGTTATTCTTGAAAAGTTATTGAAAAAACAAAAGGCAAAGTGTATATATATATATATATATATATATATATATATATATATATAGAATATAATATATTTTCTATATATATATATATATATATATATATAGAATATAATATATTTTCTATATATATATGTTATATATTTGAATGCTTTGCATATAAACTGGCAAGAACTTTTTACTAAATAATCTAATGTAACATGACAGGGCTCAACCTTTAGTTTTTTCAATAATTTTTACATCCAATAATATCCAGTGGACAAAAATATAACATGAGATAGCAGATAAAATAAAAGATAATGCTTTATTATTATTCACACTTTACAGCAGCAAGAATAACTAGGATAGCTACATGAGGTAGAAAAAGGAAGTTGTTAACAGAAAAAACATAAATAAATATATAAAACCAAAAGTTTTGCCAAGATGCGTGATCATGATGGAAACTAAAGTAACATAAGGGCAGTGTACTTTAACATAATGTAGCATAACGTGGTGTAATGTCACAACAACGGGGCCTAATGTAAATGTAAATTTATCAGATCGTATTGCATCCTATCACGTTTTCCAAGTGAAATGGAAGGAAAGGCAAATTAAACTTCGCAAGACAAAGCAAAGTAATTACTGTTGTATGCAACCGTGCCATTTGTCTTTTCTCATCACGGAAATAGAAAGCAACATTACACAATAAATCAGTGTATAGAATAGAGAACAGCCAAACACAACAAAACATAACGTGCTCTATGTAACAAAAGACATAAAATCTTCAACCATGAACAACAGCATCACATTTCCTCCTATGGAGTTATATGTATGTGTGTATGTTAAAGGATTATTGCACCATGGCAACCATGACCATGGCAACAATCGTTGATGGATGATGTGGACAATAACTCAGTTGTCAATTAAAAACTTAACGCAACACCAAATGATGATTTGAGCTCAGCCAGCCATTTTTATACCATCTCACCATCTTGTGTATGTCGTACTCTGATGAAACTCTGTCTTCTTTTAATGTTGTCAGATTATATCAAGCTGTATTATATTTCATCGCAGTGGTGGAGGAGTTATTCAGTAAAAAGTACACAAGTAGTTAATTCTGAATCTATCATCAGAAAAATATACTTCAGCTGTCAACTGTAAAAGAACTGGTTGCAAAAACACAATCCATGCAAGTGTTTTTGTATTAAATACTGTATAATCATATCTTATTTACTTTTCTGTACATGTACAGAAACAGACGCGTCATTCTCCGAAAGTCACGCCCACCGAGGGGGAAAACAATCCGCGGCACAGTTTAAAAAACCCTGTCCAGTAGTTAGTTTAAAACATGATTTCAACATGTCAGATGAATATTTTAACACACCAGCTGTATCGGAGAAAAAACGGTACAATGAAAAACTCACATCTGTGGGTCTTTCTCATTGTCCCTTCATTTTTCATGGAGAAATGATCCCACTGAACGGCCGGAGGTGACATACATCGATATTTACAACTACCTGATGGAGTCCCCCGGTAAGATCATCATTTAACCTGATACAGATAAAAAAGTAAGGCTACATCCACACTACTACATCATCATTTTAAAATAGCTTTTTATAACCCAAACGTTTCAAATCTGCCCCACTTTATGGGGTTAAAATGTAGTCGGTGGATGTACGTTAGCCTTGGTTAGCTTCAGCTCCTACAGTTAGCCTCGGTTAGCTTCAGCTCCTACAGTTAGCCTGGCCAATTCAGCAATCTTAACTTAGAGTTAAAATTAATTAATGTGCATAGCTTTATTATGTGTTTATTAGATTTATATAATTTAACATTACATCCCTTATGTTACTACATTTTCTAATAATAGCTACGCATGAGAAGAGTATCCAGTGAGGGCTAATTGCTTGTTATTTATCTTCCTGTTTGTTGGGAATATGCACTCACACAACAATGAGAAATTACAGATCTTTGGATGCCGATAATTTTCCTGTAAGTTGACGCCTCTCGTCTTCCTGCCTGTATCCAGTTCTCTCATTTGTTCTGTTCGGCATCTTCTAAAAACTTAGATCAGGGTTCTTTGCCCTGTTAGTAGTGCACCCTACCACACAGCAGCAATACAAAGTCAGTGGAGAGCTCTTGATTGTTTTCCCCTCCGGCATGGGCGGGGCTTAAAGGTGCTCTGTTTCTGAATGAGGGGGCGGGGCTTAAAGGTGCTCTGTTTCTGAATGAGGGGGCGGGGCTTAAATGCGCTCTGTCTCTATACTGCTTTTTAATAGCTTGTCAGTTGGAGCCGAACTATTTCGTATTTTGCAACTAATGATATTTTCATTCTAGATCACAGGGCTGATTATTTTCTTGATTAATTGATTGATTGATTAATCCAGAGTGATGATTTAATGTTTGACTCAGAGTTTAAATGACCAAATTGCTCATAAATTAGTGAAAATCTAATTCATTACAAAAAATTAAAACTAATTTGGATAAATGGGGGAAATTTGGGCTTAGACAGTATGATACAATAACTAAAGAATTTTTATGGGACAGGAAAGGAACCAGAATTAAACTAAGCAAAATGTGCTCTCCCATAGACAGAGGTGGCTCGGGGTTACCGGACCCGAGATTATATTATGTCTCCTTTGAAATGGCCAAACTAGCCAAACATTGGAACAAAGACAACCAGCTAGATTGGGTCACTATTGAAAATAACCTGTCATCTCCCTTCACTCCTATTGATAGATTATCCCAGTCCTCAGATAATATACTGAACCCTGTTATGTCTCACTCCAAAGATATCTGGAACAAAATACACAAAATGCATTAATTATCACTTTGTAAACAGAAATATTCCTCTCTGTGGCATAACCCCATGATAAGCATTGGTAAGACATCTGTATATTGGAAGGGATGGCACCTTAATGGATTATGCCATATTGCTGATTTATATGAAGAAGGTGTGTTCATGTCATTTCCTGATATAAAAAGAAAATACAATCTAATGGTAAGGGAACATTTTTGGAAATATCTTCAGATCAGAGACTCTATCACATCCAGTATTCAGTACAAAGAAGGAAACCCCATCACTGACTATTTCAAGCTACCTGCGGAGCACCACAGAGCCTCTATATTTTATAGAACAACCAACTAACTGCTCAGCGATGACTGTCAGAGCCTGAAAACAATATGGGAAAGAGATCTGGGATGTCGGATGGATGAAGAGGAGTGTCTGAGAATTATATCCAACAATGGGAAATACATCAGGGAAGCTAAGGGGAAATTTACACAATACAAAATAACACACAGCAGGTATAATAAACAATAACTTATGTTGGAAATGTCACAAAGACATAGGCACCTTACTACATTGTTTATGGGGATGTCCTGTTATTCAACCGCTCTGGAAAACAGTCGTGGACAACTTGAGCAAATGGTTGGGAAGTTACATACCATTATCTCCCAGGTTATGTCTGTTAGGGGATAAAAGCCAAATGCACAACTTATCAAGCGCAGAATTCTCTGTAATTATGGCAGGGACGGCGACAGCCGCCAGGACAATACTCAAACTGTGGAAAACACCCGAACCCCTGAACTGAAGGAGTGGATAAACATATGAACGTATGCTCAACAGGATGAACAATAGAAACAAGCCTAAAACATCAGCCTGGGACTTGTTCTGGACTAACATTACACTGTCTGATGAGCATACGGCATGAATCTGAGTGTATTATGCACTTTAATCTGTTGTATGGTTACTGTATGCTCTCCAGCTAAGTTAATACCAATATGTCCCCTATATGTAACAGTATGTTTTTCACTGTACTCTCATTTTATTTTCGTTTTGCTATGTTACATGTAATGTGCACTATAGGAAATGTCTCACAATGTAAAAATGCTGTACTGTCTAACACCAAAGATAAAAGAAATAAAAACTTAAATTACAAAAAAAAAAAAAAGAAAAAAAGAAAATCAAATTCATTAAAAGCAAAAGCAACAAAAAAAAGTCAATTTTAAAAAGTTGGACTCATGAACTGTTTGGTTAAAATAATGAATATAATCACTTAACATATAGTAATGCATGTTTTATTTTAGGGAGCTGAATTTCACCCATGTGTTCAGCAGCCATTTACTGTGTGACAGTGAATTATTGCTCCCCGGGTGTAAACAATTGATTATGTCCTCACAGGGACACTGAAGAACAGCTGTTTCTTTCTCTCTGTCCATTCTCTTCCACCACTAAGCGATCTGTCTTTCACTTTCACTACCTCGCTCCTCCTCTCCTCCTTCCATCCCTCTCTTTCTGTCCTTCCTCTCCCGGCTGCAAACACACACTTTCCCCGACTTTTGTGGCTGGACATCCCCTCCCTCCCTCATTTTCAACAGGGGATCTCCGTTTGTTTGAGTGCGTCACGATCAGGAACCCCAAAAGTCAGAGGTCAGATAAATAGTTGTCAGGAAGGCCTTGTCCCAGGAGAGAGAACGCGAAAGAACAAGATTGTTATTATACAAGAAATTTGAACCTGGATGTGAGATTAGCATCTCAGCGGTGAGAACGAACGCACCTCTGCCCGTTTCTCTTCCGTCAAAAACAGCCTGCAGCTTTTATACAAAAAGATATTAGTGTGTGACAGCAGCTAAGAAATGAAAGGTAGATAGAGGTGAAGTGTCAGCTGATCATGACATACAAACTGAATAAGATCATGGGTCCAAATCTACGGTGGCCTTGAGAGCTCAATGAACTCCAACCTGGAGAAACACATCTGAATAGACAGAACACAGACAAATTCAAATATCATCTCCACACACTTGACAACACTCACAACACAACCGACACAAACATGAAGCAAGTAGCCCATTTATCTCTTTTTTTTTGTGTATCCTGGAAACACTTCTGCTGCTGTATGTGCTACTTGCAGCTCATGCTTTGTCTTTTTTCACGTGTTTCCTTGAGTTGCACTGTACAAGTCGCTCCTTCCTGAAAAATCATCGCTGATTTGAGGCTGCTCTGAACCAATTATCTGCCAATACGATCCTGTGTAGTGTGAAAGGAAAGTTAGAGACTGGATCGTAGTCTCCCCGACTGGTGTGAAAAGAATATCAAGCAGCAACCTGCGACAGCCAATTATACTGAAAGTGAAGTTTCACGTTTGACTGTTTGCTCGGAAGTCACATTTGATCATGGGTAGACTTAGCATAGATGCTAAGTCCCTGGTATCATGTCACTGGCATATACAGCGTGTCTGGACCACAGGACCATGTGAGGTACGTGGTCTTGTGCTCTTGAGTGAATCGTCTTGCTAATTGCCTAAATCCCTTGTTATGTTGGCGTGTCACATTTTTAAATTCGGCAAAGATTTGAAAATCCACCAGGGTGCGCCAAGCCTGATTGCAGATTAATTAGGACAGACATTTCTGAGCATGACAAATGTAACAACAGATGAAAAAAACGTGGCCCTGGAATGTATTTTGCTTTTGGCATATTGAGGTTTCTTTGATACGTATATTTCAGCCTGGAAATGAGTCTTCATAGAGCATCTAAAAACATTTATTTGATATTACCAAAATGCTCCGACGTGATTAATTCTCCCGAACGCCCCATGCATCTCAAGATTTATGCATTAGCGGGGTTCTGCTGCCGGTCAAATAGGTTGCTTCCCTTCACACGCAAGCTGCATCAGACTGAGGCAACAATCCCATCTCTCCAAAAATCCACGTGAAATGGATACGTCAACACAAAATGAACGGAGAGGAGAAGGAGGAGAGATGGCGGGGGGGGGCTTGGAGGAGATCCTGAGAGCGGGGTTGACGGGAAAGGGGGAGATGGGTAGAAGGATAAAAGATGGATTAAGGTTGTGTTTCCGATTGGCAAGAGTGGTTTGTATGTATGTGCTGCATGGGTGTGTTTAATGTGTGTGTGTGTGTGTTTAGCGCGAAGCGTAAGCTGGGAAAAATGTGGCACTTTATTTTTTTGTTAGTGTTTTTCTTGCAGCCTGCCATTCCCCACGTCTCAGAAGGAAAAGCCTGCTTACCCGACATACTTATCTCTGTCTGAGTGTGTCTGCGCGTGTGTGTATGTGTGCGCAAACCTCCTTATGTGTGATAATGACAGCTGTAATGCCTGTCTGATATCTACTCAGCTCTGGGACTTCAGTTGCATGTTTCTATCTGCTGGTGTGTAGGCGTGTGTGTTTTTGTACACGTACCTGGAACATGCACGAGGGATAGGCATGCTTTCAAAGTGCTTTGTGCGAACACAGAAACATATCAGAGAGGGATAATCTGAAATGTGTGTGTGTGGGAGCGTGTGCAGGGGAAATACTGTGTGATGAATGGTCTACGACAGGTGTTGGGGATGAGATCTCCAATTATCACACTTTTATACCTTTTTTTTTTTTTCCTCTTCGCACATACAACAACACACACCTCGGCGTGCTGTGGAGGGGCGAATCAGGGAGAGAGTGAAAATGTGGTGTGACATAAAAGTCAAAAAAAAAAAAAAAAAAACCCAACAAAAAACATCAGACCGTGAAGTTTCTATATTTGTGCACCTGTACACTTCATCAGCTCCCCAAAACTGAAGCTGCTATTCAAAGAATGTGCCGTTAGAAAATCAGAGGCCTGTTTGAGATCAAAATCTTTGACCAGTGGTGGACAGTAACGAAGTAAATTTACTGACGTGCAGTACATCTTTTGGAAAATTTGTACTTTTACTCCACTACATCTGAAAGGTAAATATTGTACTTTTGACTACATTTCTATAAAGCACTTGTACATTTGCGTTAGAGAACAGTGGTTAGCACTGTCGCCCCACAATAAGAAGGTCACAGGTTCGATTCCCAGCCTGGGACCTTTCTTTGTGGAGTTTGCATGTTCTCCCCGTGCCTGCGTGGGTTTCCTCCGGGTACTCCGGTTTCCTCCCACTATCCAAAGACATCCTGTTTGGGTTAATTGGGGACTCTAAATTGTCCGTAGGTCTGTGTGTGAGTGTGAGTGGTTGTGGGTCTCTGTCTGTCTCTGTGTGTTGGCCCTGTGATGGACTGGCAACCTGTCCAGGGTGACCCCGCCCTCACCCATTATGAGCTGGGATTGGCTCCAGCACCCTCCCGCGACCCGGAAAGGGATAAGCGGTTGACGATGAATGAATGAATGAACTTCTTAAACTCCGTTCATGCCCATCTCTTGTGTTCAGCTGTCCGTTATGCATGCGCCACTCAGTTTGGGCGGTGACCTGGCAGGCAGGGTTGGAATTACACAGTGGCCCTCGGGGGAGCCCCATTTTACAGTGTGCACCACGACTTGCTGACCATATGCGCATGCGCATATCACTATCCAAGTGCCGCCAATAACAGGTTTACTGTGAAAAGACACGCTCAGACTGCCTGCCAACGTAACCTCATTACTAATGAAGAGTCCAGGTGCTTCACAAAACATATATTATATGGACACAACAAACACAGTCTCAAACTCCATGGAGGTCTGTGGGGGGGTGTGAATGATGCATGTAAATGAATTACCCTCGACAATATGAAGTCGTGGGTTCGGTTCCCGGCCTGGGCAGCCGGTTGGTTAATTGGTGACTCTAAATTGTCCGTAGTGCGAGTGATGGACTGGACTACAGCACGGAAAAGGGTGGATGGATGGATTATCTGATAACGCTGACTGACTTGGTGTGAGACTGGACACACCAACCCAGTCTCTGGGTCTAGTCTCAGGGGGGGTCTGGTCTAGTCTCTGTGGGGGGGGGGGGGTCTGGTCACATCTCTGGTCTAGTCTGATCTGGTCCAGTCTAGGATCTGGGGGGGGGGTGCTGTTCCTTGCTGTAGCCCAGTCCACTACTCGTCACCAATTAACCAATTAACATAGACATGTTTGGGTGCCCACACCAGGAATCGAACCCTCAATCTTCTTATGACGGGGCGACAGCGTTAACCACTACGCCACCATTATGCACCACTATTTCACAGTGTGTACCACGACTTGCCAACCATATGTGCATGCGCATATCACTATCCAAGTGCCGCCAATAAAGCCTGGTTTATGGTCCTGCAGGGGAGGATCGCCGCAGCCTGACGTGCACCTCCCAAAAGAATGTAACTACGAATCGAAGCTAAAGAAATAATCGATCAGAGTCGACGATAACCATCCAGGAAAGGAGCGCAGCCTCCTACCGCTCTGGTGGTGAATTGCACCGGGACAAATTGGAGTGACGGAGAAGTTTGAAGAGTTCCCGTCGGTGTCACGAAAACGGCGTTGATTTAATGAGGACCATAAACCAGGTTTAACAGGGTTTCTGTAATGAGATGTTCAGGTGCAGCTACGTAAATCTAGCAATTCTACTCCAGCGCTGCCGCAGCCACAGCAGGAATATATGCAATTGTGTTAATTAGTTGAGACAAATGTTTAGAAATCAGAAAATGATCAATTTAAAAAAAAAGACTTGATCACAAATGGATTTGACCCAAAAAAACATCCATCGATACCAACACTCCCACAATGCACCAGCAACCGACGAGCAGCTGCAGTGTGTAAGGAATAAAGAGCATGATCAGACTCATATCTAAAATGACAAAAACCTGTTTGAACACAGACTGAGAAACGGGAAACTCAGCGTAGTACCATGGCTACCGAGCAAAACTGTCTCTGATTGGCTGCTTTTGTAATGTTGCCCGTAACCATGGTCACCTCTGATTGATGCGGCGAAAGGAAAGAGGAAGAAAACACTGCCGCGCTTTCACGTTGCAGCGTTCGCTGTTATTTATTTCACATGAACGCGGACACCTCACAGTGAGCGCGCACCATCTATATTATTTTCATCAATAAAGCAGCAGGTTGCTGTTGAGAGTTCACCTCGTCAACACGTTCAAGATGTTTTAAGATAAACAGATTCCGGGGAATCTCTTCGATCTGTAGGACTTTTAAAGTTCCACCATTTTTATCCATCAAGTTAGATTTTTATTCTACCTAATGAGCACAAAATAGCTTAACAAATAGCCCTGATGATGTTGTTATTATTTGTGCGTGCCAGGGGCTTAAAGGTCGTAGGATTCAGTGTTTCTCATTATACTAGTCTTTTATATTATCTATTATATTTTGGGTTCTATTGGTGCTAATGGTTGGGGTTAAGGTTAGTTTTTCTATATTTTTTCTCGTGGAAATGTTGTGAGTTCTGCGTCATTCTCCAGCTGCTGGAAAGAAACGCTAATGTTCACAATTCTGTTCTTCCGCTGAAGCTGGCAGGTTAACCAGCCTGACTCACAGCAGCCTCCAGTCTGCTTAGAGGTCGTATTATAACCTCTGGTCTTTTCATCATGATGACCATCATCACTGACTGCTTGTGACAAAAAAAAAAACTGATGGAAGAACTGTGCAGACAAAAAAATATGATGAATTACATCTTATGATATTATTATAGAATGCAAAATGAAAAGAAGGCACATCTCAGATGAAGGCCCGTTGGTGGTTTTGTGGTTTTTGTTTTGTTTTTTTGCACAGGTGACATCCCTCTGATGTTTTTTTTTTTTTGTGTGTGTGTGAACACACATTTAAACCTGAGAGCTCATTTATATCAGATGAACACATGCTTGTAAACACAGAGTCATTTTAGCTCCAGAGGAAACATCTTCCTGGCGGCGTCTGCCCGTCTCTCTCATGAAGCAGCGGCGCCGGTCTTCTCTCCTCCTCCTTCGGTCACTCTGTATCTGCTCCGTCAGAACGCTGCCAGGCAGCACAATGACATCATCAAATGGAGACGGCGTGGGATGAGTGATGCTGTCCTCTGCCCGTCAGTCATAATCGCCACCCTCTGTGAAAGCTCCACTTATATGCAGCTTGGAAGAAATGGGAAGGGGTGCGTGTGTGTTTGTGTTTGTGCCATCCAACAAATATCAACACACACATAGACACACATTTCATTGCTCTCCTCTGTTTGTCAGTCATTGTGACTCTCACTCATCAGACCTAAGAGAATTGAACATTTCTTTACAGGAGTGTTTGGACGCTTCTTGTTTTAATCCACAATCAATAGAATTCAGTTTTTGCTGCTTTAGATCAATATGAAAGTCTTTTCTGCCTCAGTCTCAGCATACAGCTGCCTCCACGTTTCCAAGTTTCCAAGTGTTTATATAAATGTACCAAAGCAAAGCGGTTTCGCCTGACTGGTTGTTAACTACACTGTAGGAGAACCATATAAGATCCTCATGTTAGTCCTCAACTTCTTTCCTTGGGTTATTTTCTAAATTGTTCAATTTGGCTTAACAGGAGCAGGTTTATATGGAAACATTTTCCTCACTCTGAATTCAATTATTCTCAAAAAACACAGTAAATATGTCAGCTCTGCGTGTGGAATTACATGGTGAGAACATAATTTCAAAGACGAATTATCATTATTTTACTACTTTGAAAAGAAAAACAAGCTTGAATATGCCTCTCAAAGTTGGTGGAACATAATAGAAGAAGATATTTTATAAAAAGGCTTCTTTACATCCTGTAGTGTCGCTAAATTTCCAGTTTGTTTACCCTTCCCGAAAAAGAACTTAAACATAAACATTAATTTATGTCAATAGTTCCGTTTTTGCTATAAACAAGAAGAAAACATATTGATGAAACCAGTTTGTCACAGAGGAGCATCAGTCCTCTCTCCCGACTCTGAATTTGGAAAGTGATCCCGAATTGTTCATTTCTCTTTGCTCTTATTTGACATTTTTACCGCAGCTTTGATTTGCATTATTTCATTATCTGCCTAAAGAGGATATTTGTGAATCTGCAGACGTGATTGGGGTAAAGAATGAGATAGTTTTTTGGGTGGCTGTTGGACAGGTAAGACAACATGCAGGCTCCGTCCCTTTCTTCATAAATCTGCTGAAAAAAGTCTGAAATGTTTTTATTCTGCGGCTCTGGCTCCAGCCTGCTGGCCTACATCTGCCTTCAATGTGTTTTCTAATTAAATTATATTCATGCTGACCTTAAGTAAATGTAATAAATCTGAAACTAAAATTACGTGGAGGGTCTGTTTGTCCTGTCTCTCGCCATAAAATCTCCTTTTTACCAGTTTTCTTAATGAGTGAGTCAGAGGTGACGGCCGCTGAAAGGGGCCTTTGAAACCGTCAGATGGAATTTTCTCATGTGCGTTCGTTCCTCTTCGTGTGTTTGCACTGATTGTTCAGTTTTGTATGTTTTTGCGTGTGTGTGTGTGTTATGGTTGGAAGATCGTCACAGGCTCACGAACTGGCTGTGATCCGTGCTGGTGCGTACAGTTTGTTTACACACGGCTGTACAGTATGTGAGTCTGCATGCGAGTGTGACAGTATGTGTGTAAGTTTAAATGTGTGCGTACGTTCACTGTGACCCCCGAAGTGTTTTTTTGTTTTGTTTTCCTCCAGAAAACGAGGGGAGGTGAGCTGAGAGTTGAGCCCCGGTCCGGAGCTTCACTGCTGGGGTGGCCGGGCGTCCCACAGGGGGGGCCTCTGGCTCCAGGTCTGACCTGGAGAACGTTCCAGATCTGTGAAGATGCACCATCCGTGGATGACAGGTTTTAAATGTGTTTGTGTGTGTTGAGTGTGTGTAAGTGTGTGCATCTCAGTGATTGGCTTGACAATCTGCTTATTGATGGGCTGGTTAATTATGTTCCCAGAATGACACAGAAGGAAAGATGAAGATGATGAAGACGAGGAGGAGGGAAGGGCATGTTGGTAATAATCTGCAGTAATAGGAGGGAAGAATAGACATGCACCCACTTTAAATTTGATCAAAAGCTGATTTTATTTGTAATCTTTTGTTTCTTTCAGTAACCACATGTTGTATGTGCCTTTATCAAATGAGTGCATGTCCAATTAAAAGTAAAACTTTATTTTAATCACGTCACAGATGTGAACAAAAGACTTTTTTCCATTATTAAAAAATCTAAATATACATATAAATCCTAATGTAGGAATCACTTAAATAGAAAACAAAACTTCCCAGTTTTTTAAAGTTGGATGAATTAAACAAAATAAATAAAAAATGATTTAAAAAAAATGGTGGTGAAATGATTAGAACTAGTAAAACATCCCAGTTTCACATCTGTATCAAGATTTCTTTTGGACAACGCAACACTACATGGCTTACTTGGATTAGTCGCAAGAAAACACAACATGTCACACACCACACTTCAGTCCAGTTTGGACAAAAGTTGTGTTGCCCCAGAGAGAAGGGAAGAAGTTAATTAGGCTTTGTTTTAATTATAGGCCTTTTTCACAGGAGACATCTTGACCTCTTGTATCATAAGAAAACAGGTGTAATTAATAATATTAATTTATGCTACTTTCCATTTAGGTTTTCCAGTGAAATATGAACAGTGGCTCAGCACGGCTTATTAAGGCTCTTAAATGGAAATGAGCCATTGTTAGCTTCATTAGTTCACCCTGTGCTTTCCCTATTATAACAAATCTGAAGGTGTCCCATGAGAAAAGGCCTTTTATTACTAGTATTGATCATATATCCCCGGATTCACTTAATTAGTCACAGCATTTTTATTGAAAACAACAAAAAAAAATCCATATTTAACTCATAAATTTTCATTGGTTTGAGTGACTTTATGGTAAACAGTGATTGGCAGAGATGAAATAGCTCAAATCCTTCAGCAACAATACAACACTATAAAGATGCCTTATGAGCGTTGTTAATCCTTTTATTAGATATTATAGTAAGAATATATTATGAAGCAATATATTAAGATTTTAGCTGGTTTACATTGAGCTAATACAAACTACTGCTTTGTGTAGTTTAATCTAAAATGTTTATATTGTGTTTTACATGATTATTATAGATTTAATGTGGAATTAATAATCTTAATCTATAAAAAATTAAAATATGGCCCTTTGAAAGACGCAAAAAGTTTAAACACTCAGAGATTGTACAACAGCAACATGAAAATCACTCAGTTAAAAAAAACATGTTTCAAGCAAAGAGGGAAGAAGATATGAGGACCTGCTGCTTCGATGCATCACTTTGGGTTTTCTCTCATTTCTGACACTTTGTTAGCGAAATGAGTGAGAAAATAATATTCAGGCGTTCAGATAGTGAAAGTAATTGATGGATGCCGCCTTGAATGTCTTTAGAAAACGACTAAAAGTCATCTTTCATGTAGCGCCTGCAGCCCGCAGCAAAGGAAAAGGAAAAGTGGGTCGTCCATTAATCTGAAGGTCGGTGCTTTGATCCCCAGTGTCTTTGGACAAAATACTGACTCTGATTACTGTATGGGTGTGTGTATGAATGTGTGATTGTGATTGTAAGTGTTATTTCCCATCATTAAGATCAGTAAGAAAAAAGAAAAAACTTGTTACCATTAAAGTGTTACCTTTCTAATGAAGCTTCTTGAAAACAAAGGAAACTAGGATTTATTTTCGCGGCCTGACATCAGCGTTGTATTAATGACTCAATCAGCGACATTAAAGGGACATTCCTGCTGCATGTGTCCATTATTGTTGCATCTGTCTGTGTTTTGCAGTTTGAAGACTCTGCTGCCTCTGATTGTATGTTACCTCGTATTGTTTCAATCCTCCTGGGCTCCATAATCCACTGTGTGTGTTTACATGTTTCTCTGTCTACATGGGTTTGTATCAGTGGGTACAGTACATGTGTTGTGTGTTCATGTATGTCGCCTTATGTGTGTGTGTGTGTGTGTGTGTTGGTGGGTTATAGTCCCTTGGTGGCTGTTTCCCCCGCTGTAGACGCCTGCTCTGCCGATAGCATTGTCTCCATGTCCAAAGACCTGCTGGCTGCCCTATTCCACCACGTCTTTATCATGCTAATACAGAGAAAGAAGGAATGAGGGAGGAGGGAAAGGGGGGAGGAGGGAGACGAGAGAGAGAGAGAGAGAGAACGATAGCTAGACAAACAGAGGGAAGGGGTAATCTTTCCCCTCCTCTCTCCGTCATCGTCTCCTCGTTCTCACCACCTCCTCCGTTCCCTCTATCCCCCTCTACTTCCCTTTCTTCTTGTCCCTGCACCCTCTTCATCTGCCGCTTTCTTATCTTCCCCCCTTACTTCTTTGATAATCCCTCCGAACATTGTCTTCATAATTACACACAACAATGATTCCCATCCTTGCAAGAGAAATGTGCGCCGTGCATGGAGAATATTTCAGAGATGAAGACCAGTGTGTGAATTAATAACTTGGGCCTTCTATATAGGCTTGTTTCTCTCTCTCTCTCCCTCTCTCTGTGTGTGTGTGTGTGTGTGTGTGTGTGTGTGTGTTTGAAGGGGGAGCACACAGGGCCTAGTGTTGTTTTAACACGTCTGTTACATTATGCATGCTGACAGCCCTGCCTGTCCCTATTAAAGGCCCATCTTGTTTCCCCATTATATCTGGTTTCTCTGTTAATAGAGCTCTTTGTGTAGCACTTCCCTTTATACTGGGGGTGTTACAACAGAAAGGTCAGCGCCAGTACAACCTGCCACACTGTTGTGGTTTGCACAAGACCCCCAGACGACTACAACTGCATCGTCCCCTCATTACAGCTTTGCCTCTTTGAGGAGCGTTAAGCTGCTTTCACCCGTTCACCGTTTCTTTCACGTTCACGTTCTTTTTCTATCTTCCTGTATCGCTGTCCCATTAAGGCACGCGGTAAGTAATAGCTTTGTTAAGAAATCATTTATTACTGCTCTACAGATTAATAGTAACTACATTTGAGTGGCTTGTGACTGTCTTCCACCAACAAAAGTTTTTTACTTCTTCAGAAAGACCTCATCAATAGTGCGGCGTCTTTAAGAGATGTTTCCTAACTAAGCGGAGGTTCTAAATAAATGTTTGGTGGAACGTAAAAGCTTTTACGACACTATTGACAAGTGCGAGATGCTTCAAAAGAATAAGTTGAATACAAGTCATTTATTCATCTGCATCATGTGTGAGTTTTTTGCATTATAGCAGAAATGCAGCCCTTTAATTTGTTTGAATGTAACACAATAATGATGCCAATTCAGGCGCTGACCACAAACATAACACAACGTAATGTGATGCCATCTGACAAGTTCGTCTCTGGACCAACCACGCAGAGCGTTCGTACCGTGTATTTCTGTTATTTAGCCGTGCACCATAGGCAAAGATGGCCGTAGCCTCCATGATGTCACTCATAAATTTTATGGGCAGCTCAGAGTGGGCTGCTGCACCGTCGCCATCTTGGCGGTGCCTGATTCTACTGAACATCCGGCCAATTAAAAAAATGGGCAAAGTGGGCACAGAAATGTTGGCTCACGCAGAGTTTGGCCGACATCAGTGCTCCACCTGTCACTCCCAGTGGGACATGCTCAGTTATTAATCATTTTAATAATTATTAATATCTAATCAGATGACACATACATGAATCTGCTGTATAGTTGACCGTTTTAACGTGACGCTCTGTGGAGATTGAAGCCGGCCTCCAGTGGCCATTTGAGGAGCTGCAGCTTTTGTCTGGTCTTCATTATTCAGCCCTGGTGACTGTGTCATGTGATCATCGCAACAAAAAGTTTTTGAAACTGTCGCTTTCATGACTTTCCCAGAAATGTTGCATAGAATGACAAATTGCGGGTTCATGTCTCGCCTAAGATCTCAAACTCATTGATCTGTGAAACTGGATTTCCTGGATCACATGTCTTCATTTCACCTGTATTTGAAGATGCAGTCCATTTTTTAAGAGACCAAAACATTGTGGGTTCGGTTATAATATTATTAAAGGCAACACATTTTAAATTAGGCTTTAAATAAGCTTTCATTATCTCATTATTTAACCAAGACCAATAGATTACTGCAACCTTGACCTGTGAGAGCTTAAATAAAATCTCAAAATCTCAAGGGCTTTGGGTTGATTTGAATGTCTTCATGGCAGAAATTTCAACCCAGACTCTGTGGTGATTTGAGGGCTTGACAGGTCCAGCCTTAAACCTCCCAGAGTGCTCGCAGACTCATCAGAGCATCTGTGTTAATATTAAGCAGAGCTGCAAAATCCACTTATTATGATGTGCATGTGCAGACTTGATAGAATATTCTGTTTACCAACACTCCTCACAACCGGTCTGCTGTGAAAATCTTATGACCCTTTAATAATGACTTCCTTTCTAATAAGACATCAAGCCTGCTGTTATAAATGTCTCCCTCGTCTGTCCACCCGTCTCATCAGTCAGACGCTTAGCAGATAAAGTACAAAACGATCTGTCTGACGTCGAGTTGAACTCCCAAATGAAATAAAGCCTCATTCATGATTCTCTCCTCATTTTAGTACCCATAATTCTGTGGGTTCGAGGCATGCACAGGCCCATTTCCATCCCAATCGTGTCACAATTGGAAAAATGCCGCAAATATGTTTGTGTGTGTGATGATATCTGCATCAAATCCATCAGGTGGTTTAACGTGGCTACTACTTAGAAATCCTCCATCATCACAAATGCTGTGGAATGACTTCATTATAATAACGCCCTAAAATTATATCCCTCCTCCATCGCCATCTTTTTTCTTCCTCCCCGTCTCCTCTCTCTCCCTTTGGATTTCCTTTCTCTCTCTCTCTCTCTCTCTTTCCCTGGCACCTTTTTGACCTCCTCCTCTCTCATCCGAGTCCGCTGTGTGCAGGCCTCTGCCGGTGATCCATGGACGGTAATGGCCATTCCTGCTGCTCCCACCGCACACACCATTACTACTGGAACACCCAGACGGAGAGCAGCAGACGGAGAAGGAAAGAGAGGGAAAGACTGACACATTGAGAGAAAAGCGAGACTCAGACAGAAGATTGGAGAGTTGTGTTTTTTTTTGTCGTGGAGGCCCGACAGCATGTGCGGACGGTGAATGGATGTGTGTGCGTGTGTGTGAGAGTGTATGGATCATTTCATGGTGAGGATTAGAGAGGGCCAGGTAAGATATCTTATTTCCTGTGACCTGCTCTTTGCCAGGTTTCCCACACTCATCACCTCGCTCTATCACATCCCTCTTGCCGAGATATAAAACATATCGGCATTGTTCCCTCCGACATCCCAAAACACACATGCAAAGTCTGTCACGCACACGCACAGAGAAATACACACCGTCACATCGCACGCTTCCCATACCTTCATATGCTGCTGAGCTGTAAATCCAAATTATCTTCAAATACCTCATTCATACTCTTTCTGTGTGTGTGTGTGTAAAGCTATATTCCTGTCACACCGCAAACTTGAGAGATGTGTGTGTTTCCTGTAACTCACTGTGGGTTATGATAACAACCGTTTCTCCTGTCAACAGCCCATAATGTCAGATTTACAGGGTTGCCCCCGGTAACCAGCCAGGCTGGCGAGGCTGAGTGATTCTACAGCATCTGTCAGAGCTAGAGAGGCCATCTATCACACACACACACACACACACACACACACACACAGACACACACTGGCACTCACACACAGATCTAATGCGTCTCTCACACAAATTTTCAGTATAACAGAGGTACGATGTCAGCATAAATTACCCAGCAGCCTTTGCACCTCTCTGTAGTTCCTCCTCAGCCTCAGACCTTCCTCTGTAGAAAAAGCCTCACCGTTGGTCTCCTCTTCAAACAGCCTGAAACGACCTGTTTAATTTACAGAGCCGACTGAGGATGGTCTGGGATGCAACTCTGATTTCATCCATATATTAGTCATTTTGTCGGCTTTACAGCGAAAAAGCATAAATAAATTCATGAGCTTATGACATACGAGGCAAACCTGTGTTTCTTTGACGTCTTTCACAAAGAAGTGGTTTCTGTGAGTTGTTCCAAAATGATTTCCCCGCCAAGCTCATCAGATAGTTTCTTCTAAATCATCTGCTCAAACAGGTAGAATTATGCGATATCTCACAGAAAAGATAAGAAAAAAAAGTCCCCAAAATTAATATAAAGCTGTTAAGCAGAAATTTCTGTCTTCTTCCATTAATCATTTTAAGACCCCTCGGACTTATCTGGTGACCTCATGAAGGGGCCTGACCCGCAGATTGAGAACAACTGCACTAAACCAGATAAATGTATATAAAGTAGTTAAAACTAGCTCCACCCTGACCAGCTACAGTAAAGTGCCATATGCACTCAGTATTAATCATTTAATGTAATATAGAATAATATATCACTGACATGGGCCATTTTTCTACCTAAGAAGTACTTTTTCTTTTAATACTCTTAGTATATTTTTATTTATAGATGAAAAGTGTGAAGTGTTGAATAAAAATGTTCTCCGTGCCTCAGATTGGTTCAGTCTTTTCATCTGATCTGTTCTGGATTGTGAAAATATCGGGGTCAGCCAGTTCTGTTGGATTGAGAATAAAGTTGACATGTTGTAAAAACAAACAAACAAAAAATGGGAATCCAACAGCTGTAAGCCTCCAGACTTTAAAATCGACTGTCGCTACAGCCTCACAGGGTGAAATCATTTCTCTTTCCGAACAGTGAACGGGTAACACGACTGAAGTACGAGGAGCAAACAAAAACGCCAAGGAGTCTGAACCCAGCTCCGTTCGGACCGCAGACGTTTGGCCTTTATTAGAGAGCCTCTCTTCACATCACCAGCCGCCGATCAGACTTCTACCACCTGAATGCTCTCATGTTTTTCTGGATGACTTCAATTTTGCACTTCTCCGCTCTGAGGCGGCACGGTTAGCGCCAGAATCTAGACTCCACGGGGACCCGGTCCAGGTCTCCATCCTCTAATGGGCTTAATGAGCTTGTCTGTGGAGATAATGTTTATAGTGCCCAGATGCCAGAGTGTTGATTTCTCCACATCCAGCTACCAGCTGATGTTGTTTAACGTAATTCCTTTTAGTTGTCTCAATAACGACACCCTAAAGAAGTAACAATTACAATCTTAACAGTTACTGCCTCCAATATTGGCTATGAAAAGTTGTTGTAGCTTCGACCTTCGAGGCAAATTGCAGCTGTGGTCAGATTGGGAGTGAAAGCACCGGCACCATCCAGCTCTCTGTTCACCAGTGTCTGTACAGCTCCTGTGTCACTGCCGCCTCCCCGTAGCTTTGTACGGATGTGAGCTCATCCTGTTTCAGTAAATAGAAGAGCTCGATAACAGAGAACTGGACCAAGTTTCAGGATTTTAAGGTCTTTGACTTGTTACGAATCACTTTCTCAGCCTCAACTCCGATTCCTGTGAATTTATCCTTTAATCACACGGCCGGGCCTCAGACGACACCGACAGTCGGCCTCCCCCTCAGTTCAGCTCAGACCGTCTCCCTTCTTCTTCCAGCTCCGCTCACTGAAAAAATGAAAGTCAGGCAAAACTAAGTAAATGGTAAAAAGTTGTTTCTTTTCTTCTCAGCTAATGTGATCAAAGATGTAACAGTTTTAAACAGGACTCGCTGGCAGGCGTTTCCACTGATGTGCGAGCTGGGGGATTGTGTGCCGCGTTCGCATCCTGCCTGTTTAGTTCTTATCACACCACACTATTCTAGATCTGATCTGTTGATAGACTATTTTAATTCTTATCATAATAGACTATTTCATGCACTGATGCCTTTTTACTCCTGTGCAGCTGTGATGAGGTATAATTGGTTTGCCATGCACATATTCTCAGCCTGCCTCGCTGTGCAGCGGACAGAATTTTATTGTTTTTTCTCGTTGCCTTTTCTTTCTCTTTCGTACTTTTACTTTTTTTTTTTTCAAAACAGCAGCGCTGCCCTACTTCTTTCCCGCTCCATCCTCAGACAAACTCACATGTAGACACACACACGTGTTGCTGTGATGATAATTGGCGATTGTCCACTGAAGCACAACTGCTGTGTCTTCTAATCTGCAGAGAGATGATGTCTGTTGGGTTTCACGTTGTTTTAATTTGCCTGTGACATCACCCCCCCTTTTTTTTGATCTGCCATTTTCTCCATCTTGGGTTTTTTTTTTTTTTGGAAACCTGAAGAAACCAAATCTGGACGTGAAGGTGGATCTGACCTGCTCTGCATTGTGTACTCGCCCGCACCAGCAAACATACCCTGCTTTATAGTCTGTTTTTTCTTCTAAATGGGACTTTCAATTCAAAAGAGAGCATCAGTTTTTATGAAAAACAACTTGAAACTAGAGAATGAGGCCTTAAAAGTTTATTATGGTACTAAATCAAATGTGAAGAAAGCCATTTTCCCATTGATGTCTTTACAGTCAGTACAACCAGTGGAGTAGCTCCCTGATGGTCAAGAGACAGAATCCCTTTTCAGACCTGGCATCTACATCCACTTTCATATCCAGGGTTTTGCCTCTGGTGCTTCTTCAACTCTCACTTTTGCCTTTCTCAGTCTCTCAGCTGGTCTGTGTTCCCATCTGAGAGATTCTCCGGGGCCTTTATCACCCCTGGTCAACCTCACTGCTCGACTGGAGTCAAATTGAACCCTGCAGTGACTTAACGCTTCCACTTTTGCTTCTCAGCCATTTCTTTTCCTGCTCCTTCTCTTCCAGTGATAATATGGAATTGTCTTGACTTGGAGTTGAACCAAAAACATTTGAAAATAACTCAAGATGCAGCAGCAACTTTGTGGTCCATTTCTCACTTAAGTTTCATTAAATCTTCTTCTGCGATCGTGGTGATCCAGTTTGAGGCAGAAGCCGAGGACAGCCCAGTGAATGAGACGTTCATCCATCCAATCAGAGTGGCTAATTTTGTCTTTCTGTCTGTTGTTGTTGGTTTTGTCATCTTATGAAACTGAAGGACTGGAGGTTTTGGCTCAACACATTAATGCCATAATAAAATACCAGTTTCAAATGAACGAATATTTTTTTCAGAGGAAATGTTTCTTTTATTGATTTTTATTTTATTTTATATAAACCGATAAAATATGGTAGCAATGATTACTGTGCCACGTGCAGCAACAGCTCAAAAAACACTGCTCATGTACACAGGTGAGTCCCTGTAGTGGACTAAACCACCAGCGGGGGGACTCTACTACACACAAACACTACACAGTTACACAAAAATTGGCTACATACCCTAAATATTGATTTTTGCTTCAGTGCACTCACAAATCAATGCAGATCAATCACAGATGAAACATCTGTATCCCCACCGCCTTCACAAAAACCATTTATCATGACCCGAACTCCCCCCTCCCCCAATGTCTTTCAAAAATGGTACAACCAGGAAGTATAAATACAGCCAAATGGCTGCACAGGCTTTTTTGGGGCTGAAGACCACAAATCAGGTGAGTTGTAATCGTAATCGCAACACAAAAGTGCACAAAAAACAGTTTTAATCCCATTTATGTGTAGATAATAGACTTTGTGACTGTGTGAGCGTACATGGAGTTTATTTCTGAAAGCTGGCCTCACTCTTGTTAAGCTGTTGCACAGACTGGCACTTTTTTTTTTTTTTTTTCTCCTGGTTTTTCATTTTGTTCAGCCAAATATAACAAGCAACAAGCAAAATCTAACTGGGGTGTCTGACTTTCTGTCAGCAGGTACCCGGTGGAACTGTGTTTATATGCCAGTAGTAGGAACAGAAGCACATCGGTCCGTCCAGTAGAAACCACAAACCGGTCTTAGGACGAGTTACATTCTTCGTATCAAACCCCCCATTTTATTAGCAAAACAAGATGGAGGAGGAGGGCAAGTCAAAGCTGAACGTCTTGGTATAAATATGAAACAATGGCCTTTTACAGCAATATGACAAAAACCATGCTACTTTCTCCTTAGTGGAAACAGTCACTGTTCACAAGAGGTTGTTTGTCAGGAAAATAAAAGTTTAGATAATTGGTACAAAGAACTAAATATGAATTTCTGTGTTGGAACAACATTTGACTGAACTTCACGTCGTTCAGTTGGTGAGCAAAATCATAAAAGCATGTTTCTTTTAAGCCGTGTGATTAAATCCTTTATAATAATTTGAGTCTTGTACGTCCAAATCTTTGGATCAAAAGAGGACGTAATGGCAGAGAAACTATAACCCTCAACAATGTCTGTGCATTGTAGTCGCCACCTGGGTGTGTCCGGCTGTGTGAGAAATGTCATAATGTGTTATGTTAGTCACTGCCCCTCTGACAGCTCATGTCAATAGGTGGGTGATACAGCTGTCATCATATTGTGGTGTGAATGAGCTTGGCTCAACTGTGTGAGTCTGTATATTTGCCGTGTGTGTGTGTGTGTGTGTGTGTTTGTGTCTGCGCTCCCAGACGGAAGCCCAGAGGACAGATGGTGGGTTCAGACGCAGACTGACACACCGTAACCAAGCGATTACACACTCAATGACTCCTACTGAAGAGAGAGAGAGGGAGAGAAAAGGGAAGAAGACGGAGAGGGAAAAAAGTGGGAAAGAAAAGGGGGAAGAAGGAAAAGTGAGGAGGGTGAGAATGGATCAGTGTTTGGAAAGTAAGAGGAAAAACATTACGTTTTTTTGTTATTATTTATTTTTAGCTGGTGAAGTAATATGTGCACATTTTAAAAATTAGAGGGGGGGGGGGGGGGGGGGGGGGGTTGAATGATGGATCGACTGATAAAAGAATAATACAAGTTAAATTAAAAGAAGAAAGTGGAGCAGGGTTTAGAGGAAAGCGAGGGAGTGAGGGATGAATAGAAAGAAGTCTTCAGGGACGTCGGATTACATGTTAGCCAATTAGAGCAAAGGATGTTGGAAACCCCCCTGATGAAATTGATATGTGATTGGTTTTAGGTTTATTCTGCTCCTCAGTTATCTTTGCCTCTTTAATACACTCAGATTGGAGCTGGTGCTGCTTTTTGTCTGGACATGATTCAGTTGTGTTGTGCAGCTGGCATAATTAGAAATTGGATTTATTTATATCTTCTTTTATATGTATGTTTTCTATCTCATTTCTTTGATGCGTTCCTTATAATTTCCTAAAAAGTAGCTTGTATTGAGCTGCTGAGATGTATCCAAGAAAAGCGACACAATTTGGTGTTCACTGTTAAGAAAATGGAAAAAGTCTCACAAACTGTTCATCATGTCAGATTCTGAGTTGGTAATTAAAAAATAACACGTATGAAAATGTCAATGACCTTTTGAAATGCAAACAAAAATTCATAATTTTTTTCCAAAACTTTGAGCCGGCATACAATATAGATCCACTCTGTGATTAATAAATATTTTACATGACTTTTTATGCTGCATATAGAAATCAACACACCCCATTTCCTTTCTAATTGGTGTCGGAGCAGGATTTTCTGGGAAAATATTGTACTAATTAACAGCTAACTACCAGCAGATCTTCAGGAAATGACAAGATGAATTTATTGGAGAGTAGCTGGTGAAATGTGGAAGCTGTTATAAGAGGCGTTTTGTCGATGATGCTTGTTCCAGCTGGAGTCTGAACGTCTGTGAGGGAAGAGACAGCTGATTTTTTTAAGGTGGATCCTAACCTCTGCCCGCTACAAGAAACACTGTTTACAGCAGTGAGCCGGAGCAAAACCTAACACCCCCAACGTGCACACCCCACAGCCAGCACACCGCTCGAGTCTAGCCCGGCCCAGGTCAGGTCAAGCGGGATCATGGGAAACCATTCCTGTGGCCCTTCTCACCTTTTTCATCTCAGAGCGTCTCAAAAACATCCCAGACATCGTGTCCTCTGCTCTCCTGCTCTTCCTCTCCGTCCACACAGACGCACACACTTTTTTTTTTTTTTTTAACTCAGATCCTTCATCCTTCCCAGCTTTGAGGCAACTTTAGCCCCGAAGGAAATTATCATGGTACCGTGTTAGCGACTGAAGTGTCTCCTTCAGTAAAAATTACTCCTCATAAATCTTCACTCTTTTCTTTGACTAAGACAAAAATGAGTGGACCAACTAAGAACCTAAAGCGTACAGTGAAAACATCTTATATTATTCCTGATTTCATCGTGTCGAGCCCCCCCCCCCCCCAAAAAAGACATTTTTATCACTGTTAGCCGGCCGGCCTGCTGCATGTCTCATTTTACTGCCTTTGGCTGCTTCTGCTTGTTACATTTTTAAGTTGGTTTAGTGTTTTGAATGGCCTTGTACGAACTGTACAGATAAAGTGCTACACACACACACACACACACACACACACACACACACACACACACACACACACACACACACACACTCAGCAGTTTTATACACAGAGATCCGATGAACTGCTCGATCTGTGGAAACATGGTTGTGTAATGTCCTTTGCAGCTCTGAACTGAGCTGTCTGGTGTCAAAACATTTATATCAGATTGTCTTGACACTTGAAATATTTGCTTCAAAAGCTTGTGTTAGAAACTCGGTGGGGGGGGGTTGAAAGGATTTGAGAATTACTAAGCAGGAAAGATCTACCAGGACATCAGTGAGCTGATTTATGGGAGGTGTCAGGTTGGTAATAAAAACATTTCATTCTCTGTTGTACCAGTTTTGATAGTTTTAAAAATCAGTTTCACAATTTTTTTTTACAATTTAAAAAAAAAAAAAAAAAAAAATTCTCCAGTACATTTACACGACTGCATTGTTTCTCTGTTGAACTGTGTCGCATGCGTAGTTTAGGATCAGTGGTTTTCTTTAATCTCTAAAAACACTGTTGGACGTGTGGATCAACAAATCCATGTCTACGGGGCTGCCATTGGTACCGTCCCATTTTTATGGCATTTTTATTCATGCTAAAACGCTATATGTTTGTAAACTAACCTGCGGTGAACGCAGATTTACGGTTGAACTTTGAATCCAGCCCTGTGTGGACTTTTGGAGCCGCCAGAGCAGATATTTATAGAATGAGGGATTAGGAAGCAAACTCATATTAAAACTGAGTCCTCATCATTTGACTGTCATTCTGTTTAATCATTACTAAATGGACTCATTAAATTCCTCCTCCAAAGTGTTTCCCTTCAAACTCTGCGGCTTTGATGTGCGACACACACTCACATTTACATACAGACACACTGCAGTGACCCAGTCTATTGAAGAGACTTTTATCAAATGTAATTTATCAACTTTCTAATGTGACCAGGACTTGTGATGCAGTTAATTCTCTCGAGGAGGATTAGTTGTGTGTGTTTCTGGGCGTCTGGTGTATGCATGTGTATGTTGTACTGGAGTGCAGTTGTGTGATGTAGTGAAAAGGCCACGTTCCTTTGGTGTGCGACTGTAACTGGTAGATTTATGAAATGCCCCCCCCGTAAACTTTTAATGAATTGAATTTTTCACATCATAGACTAAAAGCATGCGCTACAGTTGTGTTTTTGGATGGCAAGTTTTTGTAGGTGTGATCTTTTTCGAGTTTATTTGTTGTATCAGAAAATTTGTGGTTTCCTTCGAAGCTGTTGCTGTGTCTCTTTGACGATGTCTGCATGGCTGCCAGTCTACAGCTCCGGCTCGGGCTGAAAAAAATCCCAACATCTATCTCGCTGAAAAGGATGTAAACTATAAATATTGTCTCAACAGCTGCTGGATATATTGCAGTATGTTTTGGTGCAGACGTCCCCGTCCCCCCCTTCGGGATGAACTGTAATAACTTTGGCTAATTCCTCGGGCACAACCATCAGGTCAATTTGTCCAGTGCTTTGGTTTATGATTATTAAAAATGACGTCTCATTGGTTGTTTCTGCAGCCAAGCCATATAAAAGAATGTGATGGAACAGAAATCACGAAGGCTGTGAAAGGATCCTTAACTAGCTGTTTTTAAACCAGACTGTGCTCCTGTGAAGTACCACGCTATGGGAAAGTGACCTAATGAGATTGTTTGGCTGCTTTTGTCTGTCACATGACCTTTACCTCGCTGGTTGTACTTATCGCTTCTGATTGCAAAAGGGGAAAAACCTGCTGAGCTTGTTACCCCTACTGCAGCCTTCAACTTGTTAATGCATTAATGCCGTGGTTTGACTTCAAGTGCTTTTTAAAGAGTGACTATATTTAAGGTAATCCAGACAGCCATTACGTAACAAACGGGATATTTTAATAACCAAGGCCTATCGTCCTCTCCCTCTCCTCCGCCTCCTTAGCTCTAACATTTTCACCTCTCTTCCCATCAGCCCATGCTCCGCTCGTTCTCACCCGTCATCTCTTTTCTATCGCAGCCGAAGCGGGTCGTTGATGGTTAATAGATTTAGCAACTATACTGGCTGGAGAGACGGTGAGAGAACCATCAATTTATCTGCCGTTTAACTGCTCCAGACCAACCTCCGTAAACTCGCCCGGTGAAACTCATTTCTGTGTTTCCTTGCCAATCTGAAAAGCTATCATCTCGCTAATCTTTGGCTTTCAATTCGCCCGGGGGACACGGGGAGTCAGACCAATCCCGGATCTCGGAGATGATCTGTTAGCCTGGCGTAAATGTTTATAACACGGCACAATCTCCAGGGTTTATACGTTGATGCACATGCACATGTGCACGTCCAGTCATGCACACACACTTCCCCCTGGTTTTTTTTTTTGTTTTTTTTTTCCCCTTTCTTTTTTCTTTTTCTTCCCGTGTCTTACTCTCTCCGGGGCATTTATAGGGATGTGAAAGCTGTTATTGGGCAGGTCGGTGGAGTGGAACTGTCTGATAATAGGCTAGTTACCGTGGCAGCACATGAATGAGGGATGGAACGGAGGAAGGAGACGGAGAGAATAGAAATGCTCAACTCACTCCTTAATCAGAAGGTAAACTGGAAATCTGGGGAGTTTAGACTCCCTGCTGAAACGGATAGAGATGGGTGGTGGTGCTGGTGGGGGGGGGCGGAGGTGAGAAAAGGGGGAAGAGAAGTAAGTAAGTGAGTGAGTGAGATGGAGGATGACAAAGGGAGGAGGACAAAGGAGATGTGAATGGGCATGGAGCAGAGATAAAGATGGAGTGGGAGAAGAAGAGCTTATTACCATTCCCAGGGAGCCAGGTGTTTATTTCTCTATTTGCACACGCTGGCTTCATTACCAGGAGTTCAACAGGAGCAGGCAGAGCTGCAGCTGCATCAAGGTCAGAGAAATCAGACGGAATATAGAAAGACAGAACAGGGAACACAAATTATGTAATGTATCCTCCTCTCTGTTACTCTTGCCCCCTCCATCCTTGCCGTTTCCTACCTGCCTCCCCTCCCAGCTTACTCCTCTCCTCAGCTCCCTCGCTTCGTGGTCCGCGGGAACCAAAACTCTTCAGACTGTCGCCCTGCACTGCAGATATTTTCTTTTTCTTTTTAATTTATCAACACAAATAATAATAATAATAATGAAAAACTTCTTCCCCTCTTTTCTGTTGAATGACAAACAGCAAAATAGTGTAATAACACAATCCGTTGGTGAACGCAGTTGTTGAACAGGTGGATCGTTTAGACTCACAGATACTTTAATTGTTTTAGCAGATTAAACGTGAACTCTAACTCAACACAATGCTGGAGTTCTCACAGAACAGTGACATTACTGCAGGTCGTCACCATACTAGCTAATGAAAACATGCCTGCTTTGCTGCAGGATGTTGTCATTCGAATAAAAGGGTATTTAAATCACAACAGCTGTTCCACTTATTTTTTTGGAGGGGCTATTTTCAGCTCTATCTTAAAATGGAAAGAGATGAATCAACGACAGATTGGGAAGACTTTTTTTGGTGGGGGGGGGGGTAATCCAGCCTGAGAAGTGTGGAGTGTATTTGAAAATCACACTTTTTGACCCTGAGTTGCAGGCTGCATTGTTCTCACCAGCCCAAAGTCGACACGTAAACACTCCGGAGCTGGAATAAACCGCTGAAAACACGCCTGGTGTGATTGCACCCTCAAGTGTGAATTATGGTTTGGTATGTGAGGGTATCTGTATGCATGTGGGTGTGTATTAAGATAAGAAAAGCCTTTTTTTTTTTTGACGCACACTTGACTCTATGTGGTATTGTAATAATCACAGATTCTTTTGATGTCCCGGACTTGAAAAAGACTCAACAGGGCTGTTCTTCAAACTGCTAATCTCTCAAAGGTAGTGAAGAGGAGGCAGCAGTGGCAGCGGCGGTGGCGGTGGCGGTGGTGGAGGAGCAGGAGGAAGGAAGAAAGAAAGAAATGAGTGGAGGCAAGGAAGGAAATGGAGAAAGAGAGGTGAAGAAGGAGGAAGAGGATGGAAAGCGGTGCACGGACAGGGAGATCAGTGAGAAGGAGGCCGGTCACATGGAGGGAGGGAGGGAGAGGAGGGCAGAAATGGGAAAATGAATGAGAGGAGAAGCGATAAGAACTCTTTCTTTTGAACTTGAAGAGCTTAATTTGAAATGTCAGGGCTACCGTACACCCCCGCCACCACCACACCTCCCCCCTAAACCTCCCCACTTCCCCGCCTCACTCGCTCTCCTCAGGAGTCCCTGTTGTGCAGTAGTGTGGATTAAAATAATTAAACAGGCTCTGTTTTAATTAAGACAATAAAGCCGGGAGTCTCTAGGTAAGACCTGAGAGCGATTGAGAGAGGGAGCGAGTGAGGGAGGGAGGGAGGGAGGGAGGGAGGGAGATGATAAAGAAGTCTAATGAGAGAGGCGGGATGATAGGTGGTACAGAGGGAGATACATTATCTTCATTACTTATCTATCTTGTCTATTTCCAGGCCTGAGATTGCGTTATCAGTCTACATACGTGTGTTTGCACCAGTCCTACATGTATCAAAAAACACTTGTGTGTCTGAGTGTGTGGTGTTGTGGGCTGCTTGTGTAATGACTGAGGCTTGTATGTGAGCATGAATGTGTAAATGCGTTTATATTGCTTTCCCCGTCACCTCTACAGTGTGCGTGTGTGTGTGTGTGTGTGTGTGTGTGCGCGCATATCTTTATTTCGTCTGCCTCTCAGCCTGCTAATGAAATATTTATTTATTTCTGGGAGCGAGGGCGAGAAACTCAAATGAAATGTCATATCTCATTGTGTCTCCCTGAGAGGAAGGGGGACGGAGGGAATAGACGAACAGAATTGCTACTGAATTATATACAGAGGATTCAGAGGGGAGTGATTACAGGATGAGGAGGGAGGGACGTAAAGAGTAAGACGGGGAGAGTCAGGGACGAAGAGGAAGAAGAGGAGGAGGAGGGAGAAACAAGTCATTCATCTCACATCACTTAATGTTTTTGTGCCTCTCTGTCGCATCATCAGCCTGCGGTTCTGAGCCTCAGATGTTGAACTCTGACTGTCAGGCCCACCGTCGACTGTAGTGCTCACACACACACACACACTCGCTCTAAAGTGAGTCACAACAGTGTGTTAAGACAGCCCATCTAGATACACCAGAGGGACCAGCTACTGCTTATCTAGTAGTAACTGTTATGATTACACGTACAACACACACACACACACACACACACAGCGAGTCTTGCCTCTATCCTGAAGGAGATTAGAACTTCTTAATCTTCTCACCACTTGTGTTGCACAAACATGCACAAACACACTGTGCTGGTTCTTAATGGGAGTCTCATAAGGGACCGTGTTGACCTGTAACAGATGGCATCATGTGACAGGCGGAAAGCTCCACACCGAAAGCAAACTTCACCCGCAGGTTTCTGGAGAGCAGGCGCCTCTGCCGTTGCTGTCTTGGCGGTTCTTAACTTTGCCGAACTCCTGGCTAATTAAGGCCTTAATAAAATTTAAACAGGTGACTTGTATGAAATGGGAAGCATGGTGGAATAGTGGTTAGTGCTGTTAACTCACGACAAGAAGGTCGTGGGTTCGGTTCCCGGGCCTGGGGCCTTTCTGTGCAAGGTGTGCCTGCGTGGGTTTCCTCCCACCATCCAAAGACATCATGTTTGGGTTAACTGGTGGCTCTAAATTGTCCGTAGGTCTGAGTGTGAGTGTGAGTGGTTGCTGGTCTCTGTCTGTCTCTGTGTGTTGGCCCTGTGATGGACTGGTGACCTGTCCAGGGTGACCCCGCCGTCACCCAGAGGCAGCTGGGATTGGCTCCAGCATCCCCCGTGACAGATGAGAAGTAGAAACTGAATGACTTGTTTGTATAGTTTTCATGAAAGGAAACATTAAGACCAAAATTAGAATTAAATGACTCTTAAAGTTTCTACCTATTCGGTGTGTTATTATTGCTCATGTGCTGTGAGCCTTTCTTAATGACACAAAGACATGACTTTAGCAGCTTCATTAAATATGACCATATTTAAACAGGCCTCTGTTCATTAAACAGTCTGTGTTAGATAACCTACATAATGCCAACGTCCCTGCAAAATGCTGTAGACTAATAAATCAACGGCAAATATATAAAACACTGACATGACAAGACTGGAGTCATCACAGTGACAGTCGATCCAAAACTTTAGCCTCTGTGGTCCAGAGGGAAAGCTCCTCAGCCGTGTTCCAACCGCAGGAAGCACAAACTTTTCGAGGAACCATGTGTTTTCTGACCGATGGAGCGAGAGTAAAAAAAAGAAATTCCCGGGCTGTCGATTAACCCCCAAAAAGGCCCCTGCTTCAGGGGCGGGGGGGGGGGGTAGTACTTTTCAATGTCACAGGAACTTTGGGAACCTTGGTCATATTCAGCCTGTAGTGCTGAACGTTTGTGATTGGTGGAGAACCCACAGCGTTTAATTTCACCCACCACGTTTAGTCTGCGTGACTACGGTGGAGTTTTAGGGCCACTTTGTGGAAAGACAATATTTGTGAGACTTCTAGAGTAAAGTCATAATATCATGAGAATAAAGTCATCATTTAACAAAGAAAAAAAAAAGTGGTTTTTATTGCGAGTGTGAAGTTTTTATTTTGCAAAGAAAAAGCACGTGAAATGGCAGTTTTTATTCTTTTCTATTTATTTTTTTATTTTTTTACCTGAAGTAAACAAACACAGAAAGGAAACCGTCTCTAGCCGCCACCCGGGGTTGATTTAAAAAAAAAAAAATTTCAGCCATTCGTGGTCCCAGAGGAGATCTCACCGTGAGGCCGGCGCTGTGAGAGACATTTTCAAACAACAATTGGATGCACTTTATGTTCCCGTCAAGCTGAAAGTAAGGATGTAATGAACAACCAGCACTGAACATCTCAGCAAAATCAGCTTTCCAGCCAACGAGCTCACTTGGTTTACTGGTCATGTGACCTTTGACTGGTCTTAGCTGAGTCTGTTCTCCTGAGAGTTTGTGGAAATGACCACTCCTCTCCCTGAACCTTTCTCACGACCCTACATGTCGGCCGCAGGTGCAAAAATACACCAATAAACAAACAAAGTGTGAAAACAAACACAGGCTAATGACGGGACAGCTGCGCTCGGCTCACCCGGCTCCGCTCCATTACAAGTTAAATGCTTCTTTATGGCTTTCCCTCAAGGAGTTAATGTGTCAGGGAGCGACAGTGGAGGTGCGTTTAACACCTTTTAGCTTCAGGAGGGTACAAACATGTCAGTCCTCCATCTGTTTTGGAGATGGCCATACAGTAAAACACTTATGCTAGAAGATGGAAAGAAAACAAGTAAAATGCTCCGTTTTTATATTTGAATCTACGCTTTAACTGATAGAAACTAAATGATTAACTTTGGCATAATTTCTCACTTTAAGGGTAAACAGGAAACATGAGAAATGCACAAAATTCTCAGTAATTTCAGCAGAGTAAATCACAAACTATACATTTTTTTCCCCAGTAACATCAGAACATCAAAACTTTGGTAAATGTGGGTGAAGAATAAAACGGCGAACTAACACGGCTGGCTGCTATCGTCTTTATTGGTGGTTGGAAAAACACGTCATCCTCTAAGATGTTAATATTTCAGAGTCAGATCCCCAATAAAATACTCCGGCTACATTTGGGGGCTAAAATGAATTTGGTGGGTGAGAATATTGCTGCACTGTATTCAGGCCTGGGGCAGGAAGTGAGACTGTCACATGCACAATTTTCAATAACAACATCCCATCATCCTCTACTGCAGGCCAGTCCTAAAACTATGCCTGTCAGCCTGACACATCCTGAAGTTGCGAGGAAATTATTTGCAGACAGGTGAAATCTTTTAATTCTTACTCAGCGAGGTCAGGCTGTATTTTGTTTTTTTTTTTGTTATTAACGCTGCTAAACTAGAACTGATTTTTTTTTTTTTTTTCCAGAAATGACAGAAGTTACCGCTCTGCAGACATAAAGTCCAATGTTGCAACATCAGCGATTTGTCGAATGTGCAGTTAGAGCTTCCTTTGCCAAATCAGATACATAGTGTAAAAAAAACCAACATATTATCTCATTCAAAATGAACATGAATCAGCATTTCAACTGTGTTTTAAGAGGACATACCTTTAGTTCAGCAGTAAGTCTTCTAACATCCATAGTAATTATAGAGTAACAGGAAATGTGACAAGGTGACCCACATATGCTTACTGTTGGTGCAATCACCAAATCAATTCGAATGCCTTTATATGTCCCACAGTTGGGAAATAGGACAGGTGTCACGGACGGAGACTGTTTTTTGTCTTTTTCTTTTTTTTTTCCTTAATGGTATTTTCTTTACTTATTGAACATCTGGTCGAAGCCAATTTCAGGAATGCAGGTTGGAATTTGTCCCGGCTTGTAATTAGAACTCGCTCCAGATCATGCTTGTAGTGTATCCCTCTCTGCTGCTTCCAATATCTGCCCCAGTCAATGTGAGGAAGAGCTCAGCGACAATGTCCATTCATGATTTTTTATTTATTTTTTTGCTTATTTTTCAGCAGCACTGATAAGTTACACAATTATTTCCTAAAAAATATAAGAAGTTGTGTGTATTGCAGTTTAAATATCAAAGTTGGGACATGAGAATATTATAATTTAAAGGCGTAAGTTTTAATGCAAATCGTTTTTTAAAAATTTTGTCTTTGTGGTGTGAATGTGGCATTTCTTTCTTTGACATCAAATAGTTGTCCTCAAAAAACTGTAGCAGAGACTTGAACTTTGCAAATGTACACAAAATTTGGCTGCGTAGACTGACGAGCACGGATACTTCACCTTTTCCCATAAACCTGAACGCTACGTAAAGTTTTTAATACGCAGAATAAATGGAGAACTGTGACAAATGAGGAGCCGTTGTAAAGTCGGCCTCAGTTTAGAGATTAGCTTCTCAGAAAACTCATTTTAGATTCATGTGTCCCGGCTGTTCGGGCAACTCTTTCCTTTCTCTGTTTTCTTCTTTATTTTTATGACACATCACCTTCTCGTGTGAGTTCCCAATCTGCTATGTGTGACTCTTTTGCATTAAAGAAAAAAAATCTCTTTTAAAATTCATCAGCACTTTTGCTGGGAAGCAGGCCTGTAAGATCTGAAGTGCTCGGCCCTGCTGTTTGCCGAAACACAGCGCAGTGTTGTGTTGTTGTCTGTTTGTTGACATTTGCTAGTGTCTGTGCTTATCTCAGGAATAAAGCAGGAATAGAAATAAAGCTAATGCAGGAAAAGCGGGCCTTAGTGTGGCTGCAGAGCTAGTAATAGCAGCAGGCATGTGGGAGTGTTTAATGGAGAGTAGAGTAATTTGTGCTTTTTAATGATGATTAGAGGAGGAAATTGGCTCAGATTTACAGTGTCACTCACCACTGAGACAGAGGAGGGAGAAAATAGAATAAAAGGCCTCTTAATTGTGTGATACTTGTATGTGTGTGTGTGTGTGTGTGTGTGTGTGTGTGTGTGTGCGCGTCTGTGCACAGGTGTGAGACTGAGAGAGAGACCCATGACATTTGACTGACCCCCCCCTGACACCCACCCACCCACACACCTCCACTTCTAGAGGAAATGTATCACTTAAACCAACTGCAGCTCAGCTCACACAGCCTAATGAATCTGGACTCAATTTTACGCCTAGCTGCCCCACCAACTGACACACACAGTCACTCTTAAACACACACACACACACACACACACAACACTTAAACACTGAGGCAGCCTTACCTATAGCTTGGCCGTAGACTTAATGTAAAGAGGAAATTGGAAAAGTGTGATTATGCCCCTGATTGGCGGCAGAGTCTTTTCTCAGTCTTTCCTGTATTCCCATCAACACTTTATTCTCCTTTTGACCTCATCCATTATCCAATGAAAACCTCCTGACGTCCAACTTTGGCTCTTCGCAGCCCTTTATCTCTTTTTGTCACGCCACTTGGTCTCACATCTTTTTTTTTTTTTATCCCGCCGATTGAGTTATTTGCCAAATTAATAGTGAAGAAAGGTGCTGCGGAGGAATGAGAGGAAGTTTATTAAGTCAGTTTTTATATTTACAAAATGGATCTACTCTATGATCTATGATCTATATAGTCTATGTTTAGCTTGATCTTCTGACCAATTAGCCCTTTTGTTTCCAGCCTAATTATGCTCACATTGACATCCTGTTTTGTTAGGATTGATTTTTTTTTTTTTTGCCAAAAATTCAAGGGGACATATTGAAATGATGAGATGATATTTTCAGCGGCTCAGGAAGCTTTGTGTGTTAGCTTTAGGTTAACGAAAACAGTTTGATGAATTGATTGATTGATTATTGCACGACGAGGTGAACTGATTCGTACGACCTCGAACATACGGCTGTGGAAACATCATGTTACCATCTTAGCTCGATAGGTCATATTAGCTTGCACCTTAGCAAACGCTGGGCCACGCTAAATCTGATTCTTCTTCTGATTTATGGGAACTTGGAACAGCGAAGTGGCCCACAAAGCAAATTAATCAAAGCTGTAATTATATATAGTAGAGTAGAAAATGACCAGATTTTCAGTGTGTTTTGTTTTGGGTTTTTTTTGTTTTTTCTTTTGGCACTGGAGATGATGATGAACACTGTTCACCTTAGAAAATGCTAACTGGTTTGTTTGTTTTCACAACTGGGGAAATTTCAATTAATCTGCTGAATTCATCTAAATTAATCTTAAAAAAAAAACAAAAAACAAACAGATAAAAAATGTATGTCGAGATTTCTCAGTAACGTCGCCGACTTTGATCAGCTGCAACTGAACTCGTTCTTTCACTAACAGGGATTCAGGGCAAACAGGATTTCACCACCATCGCCGTCGTCTGGGATGTGGGCGACGCCTGAGCGGTCTGCAAACCAGCTACCCGATAATGCTCTTGAGAAGCCAGGTGAAAATTTTGAAAGCTAGATTTAATAGTTTGAATTTTAAATGTGAACATTTCAGCACAAAACAAAAATGAACACGTCCCCACCTCCACTGAGGTCGCGGAGTTTTGAGTGAAAAGCTCTTCAGAATGGTTCGAAAAAAATTATATTTGCTAAAAAATCACTCAAACTATTTTGATTGTACGTAAGAGAGCAACCCTTAAAATACAGGTCTGTTGTGGTTCATGCAAACCACCGAAAATATCCCCCATACACACACACACAGACACACAAACCACGTCACTTACATTCTGTAATTCTGAAGATGAGCTGTGCAGCTTTTTTTTTTTTTTTTTTTTTTTTTGGTGGAGAGCCGTAGCATGCATTTCTCCATTAAGATATGTAAATTCATAATCTCTCAAAAGCCAAACCCATTTTTACATCCATTTCTGTCTGTCATTCAAACAGTCCTTATTCTTTTCTTCCTGCCTCTGTCTTGTGGTTTGTGTATCTGCCTTTCTGCTCTGTCACCCTCTTCTCTCTTCCTGCACCCAAACAGCAAAACACCGAGGGAGGAGACTCATCTCGTCCCTAAAGGCCAATTGTCAGGCATAATTACCATCAGAGAATTAGAAGTTGAAAAAGCAGATTAGATTAGCGCGTGCGTGTCTCATTTCTTCCCCTTCAGCCTCTTTTTTACATTGTTCCTCTATGATCTTTATTTTTCTCATTAAAGCATTTGAGAAGAAAGAAATATAAAATTAAGAGTTATTAAAAAAAAAAAAAAAAAACTATGTGGAAGGCCTGCAAAAGAAAAATTTTCTGTGGTTATTATCTTGCAACGTGATTACTAGAGTCCCGAGTGCCTAAAAATAAAAACAAGCATTTAACTCTCTAATCCAATTTAGAAGACACAAACAGAATAAAATGTCACACATGTTTATTTGTGAGTCAGTTTGATAAATACTTAAATATCTCTCATAATAAACGATAAAATGTTGATTTGAAAGGGGATAAACCAACAGTGGTATCCCATGAATCTGCAGCTTCCCCACGCCTTCTCTCTCAGTCACAGCAGGAAACTGTACAGAACAATAAAACACAACCTGCTCGCTGCCAGCAGTGGAACACACTACTGGGCCTGATATTTCCCTTCAGAGTTGGTAGAGACCAAAAACTGAGATAAAAGTGTAAATAATAGACTTAAATTCCCAAAGAATCATGTTGCTCTGTGCAACTAACGACTTTAAATGATTCAAGGTTGTTGTTTTCTCTGAAGAAACAAAAAATATGACACAGATAGAAACATGACAGTTTGAGCCTTTGAGGAAATGCTTTTTCTCCCTGATCCTCAGACATCGATCTCACACTGAGCCTTGACTACTTGGTTAGCAGTTTAGCAGGCCCACCTTTGTGTTTGAGTGTTTGGCTGTTGTTGTCCTTTTTCATCCGATTGCTGCACTCTTCCTTGAATGTCGCTCTCCCCTCGACAAGTCGTCAACCGTCGGTCACCTGGTCTCGACGGGTTCAGAGGTGACCACATTTCCATGTTGCGCTCACGTTGTCTCCGAGTGGACAGGAAATCAGTTAATGTGGGTTTAATAAATGACCCAATGGATGAATCAGTTTAGTGTTTCATTTTAAGCATTCAAGTTAGATTCGGTGTGTGTTTGTGTGCACGTGTTCGAACACACAAACACACAGTTAAGACACACAAACGCGCACCTATTGATCGACTGGGCAAACCTTCAATAAAGCTCCCCCCTCTGCAGTCGTTCACCCGCCTCCATCAAACACACAGGCATGTAAACAGCACAATGGCCAGCCCCCCAACCCCCCCCCCCCCCCACACACACACACACACACACACACACACACACTCTTACTTACAGTGTCTATAAAGCATAGATACAACCAAGTGTAGCATGATTGTGTTTGATAGAGTGAGAAGTAAAGCTTGATTCGGTCCTTTGGCAGCCTGGAGTTTGGATCCTGTCCCTGCTCTTTGGCTATCCTGTCCTCTCTGCTCTGCCAACTCTGTCGTTCTTTCTCTCTCTCTCTCTCTCTCTCTCTCTCTCTCTCTCTCACTCACACACAGAGTATGCCAACTGTTACACTATCCAAGCCAGAATGACCATGTGTTGTTTTATCCTTCTCATGTCTCCATCCCAACAGCAGCTCTTCTAATCGCACTTGATCACTTCCATGACACGACACGGTTTCCTTTCTCTGCTAACATCCTCTCCATCCTCCTCTGGTATTCCGATCAATAGCAGGCAGACATCATTAAAATGCAGCAAGCCGATCTTTACACACACACACACACACACACACACACACACACGCACACAAAGAGAGAAAGAGAGCCACACACCTCGTAGAATCAACACAATAATTGAAATATTTTCAACCTGATTAGGTCTGGCCTGCTGGCTGGGTCGGTTGCTAGGGCTGTGCTCCCTGGTTGCTAGGGGGAGTAAATCATCTGGCATTATTTGATTTCTGTTCCAGATATGAAACCGTTACCGCGGCGATTAAATGTCTCACAGCTTAGACACCTTGAGGGGGGGAAAAGACTGAGGAAGAGAAAACGGAGAGAGACCGAGAGAGAGATTAAGTTGAGGAGGGGATGGATGGAGGAAGGGGGAGGTGGGGGAGGTGGTGGGGGGGGAGAAGCCCCTTGTGAGAAAGAAATATGAGCGAAGGTGAGAATGATAATGCCTAAATACAGCATGTGTGTGTGTGTGTGTGTGTGTGTGTGTGTGTGTGTGTGTGAGAGAGAGAGAGAGAATAACAGAGTAATAAGGATGAAATGTTTTCCTGCACTTCATGTCTCAGTTGGCTGTTCTTTCCTCCCGACGACTGACAGGTTAGTGTGTGTGTGTGTGTGTGTTTGTGTGTGCGTGTGCGTGCACATGTGTGACAACAACGTGTTTATGCTACCATGCATGCACAGTTTTCCATGGAGCTGACAGGCATGCATCCTGGTGTGTTTGTGCGTGCGCTCCGGAGTTGTTTGCACTGTGTTGATATAGCGACGTCTACAGAGTCACGGTGAGGGCACAGGGATCTGCCTACCAATGGGAGCTGTGGGCGTTTTCAAATGTTTAGAAAACACAACCTGAACCAAGTACTCCCACTGGAACACAACTTGTTCACAGAGACGAGCGGAGACACATACTGAGTGACGGCGTGAAGTGGAATGGCTCGTATTCTGACCAACACTGTTTTACTTTCCCTAAAAATATAATTAGTTTCAGTAAATAGGTAAATACTAACAGTCCAGTGCTGTTATGTGATTTCAATGTTTACACAGGAACTGTACTCACTGTAACAGTGTAAAACATCATTAAATATGTTAAGAAGTAATGCGTCCGCTGTGCCGTCATCGGCTGCTTGGAGGCCTCTCGTTTGTAATTTGGCTGTCGCCATCTTGGACTTTTGAAACCATATAACAAGTGGAGCTGAGGAGGAGTGGCAGCTGGATCTGACCTTTGACTTTGACTTTTGACTTTGAAAATCTTTAATGTCCCCGAAGGGCAATTTGGTTTGCAACAAAAATAAAAACATGCATTCCTACAATACATCTCTCATACAAGCACAATGAAATCTTCCTACAGAGATAAAACAGACACAATACCAATAAATACATAAAGTCATCACAAGTCCACCGGTGCATCCCTCTACAGCTTATTTAAAAAACCGATGGCTGATGGGACAAATGATTTAAGGTACCTATTTGATTTGGCCTGGCAGGGAAAATTATACCCTCTCTGAGACGGGAGAAGCTGAAACACTGCATGAAGAGGATGAAGACGGTTTCCCAAAATGTCCCTCGCCCTCTGAGCCGCTCCAATTTTTTTAAACAGAGTCAAGATCATTTTGGCCAGTGCCAGTCGTTTTTTTTTTTTTTTTTTTTGGCAGTTTGACCACATTCCTCAGTTTATTCCTGTTTGAGGTGCCGAGGTAACCAAACCAGCAGATCATAGCAAAGGTTAAAATGGATTCAATAAGAGATGAATAAAACATTTGAAGAAGCTTTTTGTCAACATTAAAACACCTCGGATAAAAAAACCTCTGATTTGCCTTCTTACAGATGGCATCTGAGCTGGTCTCAAAGGTCAGTTTATCATCCAGGATGGTGCCTAAATACTTGTGTTGACTGACTATTTCCGCAGCCGTCTCTTTAACACAGGTTTGGGCTGTGGCAGGTGGTCTCTTTTTCCAAAATCAAGGATTACGTCTTTTGCTTTTGATCCATTAAGTCGCAGGTAAGATTGGTCCATGTCCCACCTCGTGGTCCTGCAAGAGGCTGACAATCACAGAGTCGTCAGCGAAATGTGTTATAAACCTTGACTCGAACATGCTCTTACAATCAGTAGTGTAGAGCATGAACAGTAGAGGTGACAAAGGCGAACCTGTGGAGCACAACGGCGTCTCAGACAGCTTCATTAACACGAGTCCTCTGCGGTCTCGTCTTCAGAAAATCAACTAACCAACATACGGTTCCATTATTTTATTTTTGAAAGCCTGTGAGCCGGAATATGCGGCTGCATGCAGATGAAGGATGTTTTTTCTGACCGTCCAGGAGCCTAACAACAATAAAAAAAAGTGTTGCCACGCCGTCCTCCATCCCTTTTGCCGGGTTGATAAGTGAATCGGACCGGATCAATCACATAGAAAGCGAATCTCTTTTCAGCATATGCTCAAAGCTCTTTGTCACCTCTGAGGTGAGAGCCACAACACAATCTTTGGTGATGGTACCTTCGCCTCTGGGACAATAATGGATTCTTTCCAAAGATGAGACCAGCAGACAATGAACGTAAAGATCTCACTTAAGAATTTAAGTAGTCGACCGCTAATGCCATCCGGCCCTTGACGTTTCCTCACATTAGTCTTTTTAAAAGTGCTCCACATTCTGATTTCATCTCCCTGAATCCGACTGCTCACCGGAGCAACCCTGAATTTGGACAGTTCATCAGAAAAATCATCAGAGTCAAATCTCAAATCAAACTAATGAATTCTTGGAGTCAGACACTCTCCCTTCTCTGGTCTCTGTACTGAATGTGTGCAACCGTCTGTCAATCACATAGTAGCCACGCCCACAAACGCGGGCTAAATACTGAACCATAAACTAATTAGGAAAATGTTTACCGAGCTAATTTAAAAAAAAAAAGTGAGAATAAGATCATTTTCACAAAGACTTCAATTCAATCAGATTTTTTTTATTTTTTGACTGATTTGATTAGAAAAAGTTCTCTCGTCCTTTGTCTTACCGGACTAACGACCATTTACCTCATGTTACAGATCATTCGCCCCCCCCCCCAATCCCCCCCAAAAAAAGCTAAGAAAAAGCCGTGTTTGTCACAACAAAACAGTTTTACTGTGAAATATTTCAATTCCTTTTGTATGGAGCATCAGAGCAGCTGCTGTAAGCTCTCCCTCCTCCACTGAGTCCTGACCTCACAGGCCACAGGGAGCCCTGTCTGATAGGATTACAGCAGTGAGCACTTTGTGTTTGTATGTTGATGTCTATGGCTGGCTCGTCCTCCTCTTCCTCTACCTCTACCCGTGTTTGTGTGTGTTTGTGCGTTTAAGTGCGTGTATGTGCAGCAGAGTGTTCCTAACCACGGCTGAGTAATATAAAGCTACTCGAAACGCTCCGACAGATGGAGAGATGAAAATGAAAGAGGAAGAGAAACGAGTGTGTACCACTCGCAGCACTCCACATGAAGAGCCCCCCCAACACCCTTTCATGTTGAGCACCCCAAAATAGTTCTGTATTTGATCACAACCTCCCCGACGCCGTCCCGCCCCAACATCTTTAGATACGTCCGCGTCCTCGCACAACATCCACGCTGTCAGCAGGCTGGTTAGTGGTTCGCTCTGGTCGGTCCGGCTGCGGCTGATTTCAGCTGTTTTTACGGCCTCGTACGATGATGCAGCAAACTTTAATTATTATCAACATCACATAAAATTAAATGTGTGCATCTGTTCCCGATTTTTCCTCCATTAGGCTTTCAAAAGTAGCAGATCGCTCAAATCCAAGTACGTCATCCTGAATGAAATGAAAAATCACAGAAACGAGGAATCCTTAATATTTCGCCTGGCGCCTATAAAACTTCTAAACATTCGCTGATCAGCTAAAATGGGAATCAACTGACTGGCAGTGACTTGTTGATCGGTTTGTTGGGAACCGATTTGGGCGAAGGCTTTTGTTGTTGAGACGGTGTTACCACTCCATGATACGAAGAAACAGCGTCGTCGGTGTTCAAAAGCCACATCACTGTTCTATTTTTATCTCATTATACTTGTTTGTTTATCACAACTTTGTTTACTCACTTACTGTCCTTGATTGAAAAATAAATAAGTACGTATTTATCCATTCTCTTCATAAACAACTTTATTAGCTTTTTTTCACCTGTGGAATGAAAAAGTGGCGACAATTTTGAATGCCGACTAACATTAATATCTGTCGGGGGGGGGGGGGGTCAGCTTTATATCGGGAATGCCGTAGAAACTAAATGCTGAAACGCGTCAAAAACAAACCACTTTATTATGATTGAATCGACCGGAGCTTTGAACCTGCTCACAAAGTTCAACTCGTCTCAGAGGAATGCGGTTCGATGCGCTAGCACAGCGGTTTCCCAATTACATGAACCCAATGACCCGCTGAACAACGACTGTTTTACTGATACGTTCGGCGCTAACGTTATTTGCCACTTGCCAACTATATAAGTAAACAACGTTTCCTCATTACATTAATAGAAAATGTAATCCAGTTGTTTCCTTCAAAACGTGTTTCCTCTTTCAAATTAGCTCTTAGCGACGTAATTTCTGGGAGTAAAGGCTGAAAAAGTTGGGCCCTTGAATTCTCCTCCCGTTTTCAGTTATATTAGTGTAATTAGCCAAACCCAAAACTCCGGTTACAGTAATGAAAACTCATCTGCTTTTACAGTTTAATGTTGGAGTAAACATGAGAAGGTTTCACTTTTTATCATTACTGAATAATAATAAAAAAAAAAATAAAAAAAAAAATCAGTCCAATTGTAATATTTTTTTTTTTTGGTCACAGTTATTTAGAGCCTTTATATACAATTATATAACCGAGTTATTCCTCGACTGTAATGTCAGCAAAAGAAAAAAACAACTGCTTTCTCTATTTATGGTAGCGAATTAGAGAAATGCGATTCCTCCTGCAGGAACGTAAACTGTGATTTTAATTGATGAGACGTTATTTAAAATGATTATATCCAAACAGACTCCACTGAAGTTATTGAAGCTCAAATTAGTAGAGTTCTACTTATCAAATCAAATCAGATTTATTTATATAGCGCCAAATCATAACAAAGTTACATCAAGGCACTTTACATATAGAGCAGGTCTAGACCAAACTCTTTATAAAATTACTTATGACTGTATAATATTTGTAGATTACGAGCACTTCTTTAGTTTTTGTGTTTCTCCTGCTCCAGATTACACACACACACGTCGTTTCTCCAAAAGAAAAAGTCTTTTAGACTTAAAAGCTCTCTACAGTACAACTGCATTGTGTGATTACTCAAGTCAGCTGTATTCTCTGAGCACACGCTGTAAACACACTAATCGTGCGTCAGGCTGACCCAACTCGAATATAAACGCTCTGTCAATATCAATCATACCACTGTGTCAACAGAAGGGAGACGATTCAGGGAAATATTACTGAAGAAAAGTTCTCCCAGTGACACAAACGGTAGCACAGTGGCTGCCAGAAACAAATTTCACCCGCACATTTCTGTAATATGACACAACCTCGCCCTTTTAGAAATTCGATGTCTAGGTCTCTACAGGAAACTGATTTAACTTACCTGTTGAATTGTATCCGATGAGTTCCCCAAAGACCAAACAGTTTGCACCAGAGCTTCACCCGATATACGAGACAAAAGTGTAGGAAAAGAAGCTCAGAGTGAATCAGCGTTGGTGCTTGTGTTTATTTTGTGTTTCACATAATGTTTAGGAGGAAGTTGTGAAGTCCTGCGTTGCTGCAGGTGCTGTGTTCAACAAAGTGGCTCGTTTTACTCTCCCATTGATGTAATATTAGTCACACTTTAGAGGTGGTTGGCTAACTGCGGTGAAAAAGGATCATAGCGGGTTTCTGGCAGAAAGTACACTGCTCTAATTGCCTTAAACCTGTTTCTCCCTTCAACCGGTCAATATGCCTGCAGTGTCTGTGTGTCTGTGTGTGTGTGTGTGTGTGTGTGTGTGTGTGTGTGTGTTCCACTGGTCAATAAAGCGTGTGCTGAGAGGCAATTGGTTGTTTTTCCTCAACTTGACATGTTAAATGCAGTCACACTTCAGGTAAACACACACAGGCATGCTCTCTCTCTCCCTCACACACACACACACACACACACACTTGCACACCCCCATGTTACGAGGCGATTGGGTAAATGGTATTGATTCTGTCCTGTTTTCAACTTATTTTCTCTTATAACCCCTCAGAGCTCAATCACACTCGCAGACGAGTGTGGAGAGTCTCTTAACTCACACCCACGTGCAAACAAAAACATTTATTCATAAGTGCAAACACACCGACGGGGGGAGGGGGGAGGGGGGGAGGGGGAGGGGGGGGGGGGACAAAAGCGCCGGCATAAATGCCATTTGTCTGACCCAAATGAAAAATAGATGATAGAAATTTTTCACCAACTTGAATCATTTCCCTTTAAAGCCGCTCTCGCCCGGTCGATGTATTGTCTTTGGCTTCCAGTCAATCGTGTTGGTGTCGACCTGGTTTAATTGGTTTGGGTTGGAGCTGCTTGAATTCCACCCACTCTGGTCATGTTTGTGTCAGTGGAAAGGAAGAACCGGCCTCACAGTGTGCGTCCATGTGTGTGTGTTCAGCCAGACAAAATGGTGGCACCGTGTGAGCCTCCCAAATCTTGATTACCTCAGTTTCTTTGTTTCTTAGATTTATTATTCCCGACTAAACTGTTTTCTCTCACTGCTCTCTGGTGACAGCATGTTTGCTGCGTAACGTTTATTGACGGCGGATGTACAAGATGCTCAAATATCGCCAGGTGTTCCTTCCACCGGCCTGCGTCATCAGGTTCAGGGAACAGAAGCACTTTTTGTGGTTTAGGGTTAAATATAAACATACGCTGACCTTTTCCTGTGTTAGACCAGACCATCGACTTTTGTTAACGTTAACAAAGTGCTGGGAGTTTCTGTAAATGACAATAAAAGATAACACACTGGAAACAGGTAGTCTGTGAACATGACGCATTCTTTGGATGAAAGCACTTTATCAGGTCTGACCTCAGACCTTCATGTCTCCAAACGACGGCCACATTTCATCTGGGACTGGATTTAAACTGGACTGAGGGAAACTGCTGGTTTCATTTTCGTACTTTTCCCCAATTTCAAAAACAGGCAACCAAATATGAAGACACATGCTGGGCCTAATAACATTTTATTTCTGCAGAGCGAGCCGTTTCTGTCATTAACATTTTACATAAGAAGTTCACTGCGGATGTTTTAAACCATTTTCATCAACAATGCAAGTCAGTTTCCTACTAATTGTTTTTAAAATTAGTGTTTATATTAACTATTAAATGAAAGTTGTTTTTTTTTTTTTAACAACCGGGGTCTACTCTTAATAGATTTAGCCTTTTTATTGCTCTACATTATTATTTATTTATGAACTCAGTTGTTACAAGCTAAATCAAAGTGATATGAGTCATGTTAAAGATTAAAAACAATGTTTAAATCTCATATTTTAAGGCTGTTGGGTAACAGAGAGAGACTTTTATAGTGAAAATTAAAGATTGGTCCATCAAAAAAAAAAGACTCCGGTATATTTATATTCTCACTGACATGACGTTTTGTGCTGAGATGTCCCGATGTTCACTGCACTGTAAACAGACCGCCACTGTTGTTGTATCGACAGAAAAGGCTTCGAAGACGAATAATGATAGTTGGTGATGTGATGCGAAAGGTACACGATACACAGACTCACAAACGATACTGGCAGTGACGCAGGAAGGACCAGCGCTGGGAGGGATCGCTGCTTTTTAGAGACAGGAGTGTGAGCTTTGACACCCTCACAGCGTCCAAGAATAAATAATTAGTGGAGTTGGCACCGGAGAGGACGAGGGACAGAGATGTCATTATTTACGCCACATTATGGACACAAACACACACTGGCTCTTTTATGCATGCACTTCTGCGTACACACACATTCTTGCAGATGAGCAGTGCACGATCAGTTTTTTCATTTGGCAGCCGTCTGTTAGAGGCTTCACATGCAGATTTACGGTGAAGTGCATCCCAAACTTTAGATTTTTACGGGTTACCGTTTGTTTCTGAAGATTTTCCTCCATTTTTATTTTAGATCCACATTCATGGTGGGGCTGTAGTTTTGGAAATTTGTGTTGATTTGGTTGGTCCGAAAAAATAGCTGTACAACTGTTTGCGCCATGAAATTTGTGCAGATTTATTGTCCCGGGAGGATGAACCCTGCTGCCCTCGATCATCGCCTGACGTTTTCTCTAACGCCGCTGTGAGCTTGATCGCTGATTTCTTTTGTGAAACGTCCAAACAACTGTCCGATTTATTACCATGAAATTTTCGACAGATGTTATAAAAACTGGTATTACCTTTCTAACTGGTGCCACCATCAGGTCTAAATTATAATCCGCTTTATGATCAATTATCTACAGAAGTAATGACATTCACTTCACAGCTACGGCTTTGTTTAGTGTTTGGGGTTCATTAGCATAAATTAGCATGCCAACACATAAAATAGTAACCATTATACCTGCTAACATCAGCATGTTAGCACTGTCCTGGTGAGCATTTAGCACAAAGTGCCTAAATATGGCGTCACCAAGCTGCTAGCATTACTGTAAACATCCAGATTAGCATCAGATTAGCTCTGACTTCAGGAATATGAGAAAGATTTCAAAGAGTTATGCTAATTAATGCAAATTAGAACACATTAACATATTAATAAGAACACAGAGTTAAACTAACCATCAGCATGTTCACATTGGGGTTAGACACACAAATATGGGTGTAGAATAACATTAGATTAGCTGTGAGTTGCGAAATATGAGAAAAAAAAATACAGTTTTCAAACCATTCCCACGTTTTTGATGAGATTACACCAATTATTGTAACTAGTATGAATGTCTTAAACTTACAATTGACATCTTCAGTTTTATCACGGATCCTGACTTTGTGTTTCAATAACCAAGTTGCCAAAATCTCATAATTTGTCTTGTGTGTCTGCACATGGACTTTATATCTTTATATCAGTTCCGCTCACTTATCTTGAAACTGTGTTTTGTTTTTTGAAAAGTTTTGGCTCCTGTGCGTTAAATCTGACAAAAAATAATAATTTTAATTTTTCATATTTGAGGAATAAGCTCATCAGGAGCAGCATCACAGTGAAAGCAGGTGTTTGATAAAACTACGGGGTCTTTGTTCCTTTCAGCTCATCCGTCCCCCTTTTTTCCTTCCTCTCTTCCACGTTTATAATTATCTCATCTTCTGCCCTTTTCTGCCACTCTGTTCTCCCTTTCTACCCTCTGCCCGCCTCCCTCCCCTGATTTTTCCCCAGCCATACCTCTGTAACTCCTTTCAAGTGAACATCCAGACATGTGTAGATGCACATCTGGAAACAGCATTTAGCTCTGGTTGAGTCTCAGGAAGTTTTCACACTTCACGACTCATTAACCTGCAGGCCTCTGCAGAAAGAGAGAGGGCAGCGGGGGAAGTGAATGGTGGATGAGGAAGGACAGATAGGAGGCTGATGGGTTGGATACAGGAAGGAAATGGGAGATGAAGGGGAGGGGGGGGCGGGTCATTGAAAAGGAAAACTGAGCGCTCAGGTAATGCAAAAGTTGAAACACCAAATTTAGACAGCAAAAGGTGCTGGATTCCCCGGATCGGGGAGGAAATGTTTCAGTCGGATTTAACTGGTTAGTGACAGTTTAAAACACCGGCAGTTAGAAGAAGCAAAAGAAGTCAACGTCAAAGGACGAGCGGAATATGGACGAGTGATGCAAAGAAGATCCGACTCAGGACGTGAACATGGTGGGGAGGGGGTTGAATTAAAGACTAGGAGTGTGTGTGTGTGTGTGTGTGTGTGTGTGTGTGTGTGTGTGTGTTGTCCGGGGTGTCTGTGTCCAGCCCTCTGTGAATAATGTGTCTGAAAGAGGAGCTTTCCTAATGAAACACTTTTCCTGGAGTGATAATTACGTCAGTAGAAAGCAAGGACACCTCCAGTCAATGTGTGAAACTTAGCTTACTAAAACACAAAGTTCCTCCCAGGCTTGTGTGTGTGTGTGTGTGTGTGTGTGTGTGTATGTGTTGGGGAGGCTGACATTATAAGCTCAGTAAGTGAGAGCGGACCTTCTTCCAGATGTGTTTGTATTTTTCTTTTGCGGGGAAACACAAGCTGACATTCACATGAGCTGAGGATTTAATACGTTCACTTTCCATACGCTTATTGTATATCAAGACAGCGTTCAGTCACGGGGGTCGAAAATGAAATTACATTACCTTTGGCTTTTCCTCCCCTCTGCCTTTGGTTTGTTTCTTCCGTCTTCCCTCTGATTTCAATCTCCTCACAGCTGACTGACAGCCTCCGCTTTCACTGCATGTCACAGCGGTTGAAATCTCACTGAGGGGCTCGATGCAGATAAGCAGTGAAGATGTGGATAAGCAGTGACAGAGCTCGGGCTTAGATAGGGAGAAGAGAGGAGAGAGGGGAAAAAATCGATATGCAGTGGAGATGCACAAATACACAAAAGATACCTGTGTCTTTAATGGAATTTGCAGGAAACCTTGTCTCACACTTCAACAGCCAAAGAATTTAGTTAAACAAAACAGACCTAGACCAGCAGAACAATTCAATTATTCTGCGTGGCTTTAATAAATGTTTGATATGCATTACATGGGAACTTTCTAATTCAAATTTTACGATTTAACAGTTAGGGCTTTTCCCATTAATGCTCGACACACAAAGTTACAATTTTCATTCTGGGCGCTTATTAAATAAATATGAAAAACTCTGACAAAAGTATAGTAGGGGCAGGAAAAAGTGGAGATTAACGCACACGAGTAAAACAAAAGTTACAACTACCGGTGCGTTTATAATACAAACTCCTGGCATGTGCAGCGCCGGGATCTGGCAGATGAAGTATTTATTCTTTGCTTTAATAGATTTTTACGCCTTTTTGGAAATATGGAAATACCCATGCTCCTTCAGCATATTCAGACATTTCCACATAGTGTAAGCAATCTCTCTGTTTGTCCTGCTTGCTCTCTCTCTCTCTCTCTCTCTCTCTCTCTCTCTCTCTGTTGATGAGTTTTTGAGTCGTCTGTAATTTCTATAGACTTCCGCAATGTTTTCCAACTGGCTGATTTACAAACACCAGCATCTGGAGACTCCTCTTATGGGTGGCTTTAACTGCCTCTTTAAACTCCTCCAAAAATTCAAAGATTATCACCCTCTGGGATTTTGTTGCAGGACCATACTTACCTTGTTCCTCACAGAAATAACACTTCTCTTTGTGAATAAAATTATTCATGTAGCAGCTGCAGTTTGTCTGTTATCCCCTCGGTCCCTCACTGAAAGCACAGGAACACATAACGGCAGCTAACGAACCAACAAACTTGCTCAAAAACAGTTTATTTAATGTTCTTCATGGGTCCTTCTGCTCTCATAGACTTTTTTTTTATTTAATCATTTTTCCTTATGGATGCATTTAATGCAGTATTTTCCCTTCAGGTGAAGGTATGTGGGGAAGCAGTTGGTTGAGGAGGAGACATTTTTCCATTTTCATAAAATTAGAATACGCTGGTAGAGAGCGGGTCAGAATATTTTGTTAACTGTGGTATTTGTTTGGTTGTTTTTCCTTTTTCTTCATATGAAACATGTCAATCCTTTCCACGTGTCAAAGATGATCCTTCGTTTGTGATCTCCAGACGCTGCATGAACGCCTGCGTGGTTTCATTACGTGAAAAGCTCTTTTCGATGTGATGAACTCCCACATGGCCACGTTTCTAATATAATGAATATCTATAAATCCCAAATGCTTTCACGTCGTGTAGACCTTTTACATTTCAGATGCGTCTCTGCATCACAAACTATGCTTTTTTTTTTTGTATGTATGTAAATCATAAAAACTCACGACACGCAACAGACGCTGCAGAAATCGGTGAGCTTTCAAGAACAGTTTCTAAAATTTGTGCTTTGGCTCATGTTCATAACTTAAATTAATATATTTTGAGATTTTTTTGGTTGTTTATACTCAGCATTTGCAGGAAATGGCCGCATCATTGTGAACATTTTCAGACTGTATGTTGTTCCGTATAGTGTGAAACAAACAACATGCACCAAACTTCATGAAAAAAATAAAAAATAAATCAAATTAATAGTAAATCATCCAGTTCTGCCCTGAAACATATTGGCATCAAGTTTGGAGCAAATCGGTTTGGTACTTTTTGTGTAATCCTGCAGACAAATAGCAGACACGGTTGAAAACAACCTCCTTGGCAGAGGCGGAATAAAAACAAGTGGCATTGCTTTTAAAGGAAAGTGTAAATACCGTTCAGAGTTAAGCAGTGGGATGTACATGTTGTTCTTTTGAATTCACGAGCAGACCGAATGAAAACCCACTTATCATCCTGCCAATTACCTGCTTGATGGCTTTCAACTGAAATTAGCTCATCCACTGTTGTGGAGTGCAGGTTAGACAACAGCCTCCATTGAATGAAAAGAGATACTTCAAGTTTCCTCTATGTCCCCTGAATGAATCAGATATGAACGAGCCACCTCAAAGCTTTTGTGCGTCGATTGTTTGATTGCTTGCCAACACATGGCGGCTGTATTCAGCAGTGGACGGTAAACTCAGGTAATGGGCTGTGCACTCGAAGCAGAAGTAGTGTGGCTTCACTGGAGAGCAGAGGGGATGGTGCACTGATGTTGTGTTTGACATTTAGTCTCTGTTACAAAACATTTCGCGCCACTAACGGATTTGAATGCTGCCTTCACGTGGTATGGGAAAGATGCTCCTTTCCATTTGTGAAGTGGAAATTACGAGTGCATTGTGTTCAAGTGCTTTTGTTGTCGTAGTGAAGTGAAACATGGCGGACCCACAGTTTATCCTGACCTGTTACTTGGGTAAAACAGTTTTAGACTTCCTAATTCATCTGCTACAGCAAGAAGAGGATGCATCAAAACGCAAATCCTGGTCCATGAACAACCTTCCATGTCCTTCCCGTTGATAGAGAGTTTGGGCTGTGGGCTGGGTCATCTCCTGGTCCCAGTATATCATGGTGTCACTGGCGTACACTACAGAACAAATAAATTCACGTGAGAAAATTGCCTCCGACCACACAGTGACCCTACTGGAGGCTATCCTCCACTGACTGCTAGCTAGCATCTGCTCTTGGGAGGTAAAACCAAACAATATGGTATTTTAAAAAAACGACACTAAGTTTAAATGGCGATGTTATTAAAGTTCTGTATGTCACAGCATTATGTAGGCTACAAACTAACCAACTAGCATCAGCAGAGAACTTTTAACTGAATGCAATGCTTACCGTTCACGATACTTTTGCCATGTTGAAAGGTCAAAGTTTATCTCATCTCGGCAGCTCGGGGATCATAAAAATCTTCCAGCTTTCCAGTGGAAATTACAAAGTGAGTGGATGTTCATGTGCAATTTTGACGTTGGTTTTTGGTATTTACCATAATTACTATAGGACATGAAGGCAGCAGTAGACCCAACTACACAACAAACGCTAAACCAGCAACAAGGACATGGTGTATTTCTTGCTGCATGTATTTAGGGAGAACTTTAACTTTTGTGTGCATTACTAACTCTGACACTCAGTTATCCATAACACAATATCTCAAATATGACCGACCTCACTGCTTCCTTTAAAATCAGGAAATACTTTTTTTTTTTTGGCGCACTTCAAATCTCTCCGTTACTCTGTGAGATTACAACAACAGCTGAGCGTCAACACAGCAGGAATGAATTACACCAAAATCATCTGTGTTACATCTCATAAATAAAGAGTGAACACGTCATCGATGTATAGATTAACCAAGAACGAGAATATTATACTTTCTTTACCACATTACTGACTTAAAAAGCATCAGGATTTGGTTATTCTCTACAATCTGGAGGGTGTGATCGATATTCTCACACTGAATCCTGAAGAGATTCGCAGGTCGTCTCCCAACACTTTAGCCTTAATTGCATCTGAAAACCAGGTGAATATGGTGAGATTATGACCATAACAACTGTTTGACTAAAACTTTTCTCCATCACGCTGCCAAGGACAGCATATTCCTACACCGTTAACTCAACCTGCTCTAACTTTTATAGCAACACATTGGCCCGAGAGCACTGATAGAGTTTATGAATTTAAAAGATGCATTTAGTTGCAAAACAAATAAGCAGGCACCTTTTTCATAAGTTGTTGTAAATGTTTAACGCCCCACCTGTGTTTGTCTTCTGGTTTATGTCTTCTTCAGGTCTCACGCTCAGACTCGTGGTCGACATCGCTGACTTTTGGTGAGTTCATCTGCGCCACTTGAAGCGTCATTATTAGATGGTGAAGGTGTCGTCCAATGAGATCTTGTTTACTTTACTGATGATGGGGGAAAAAAAATGCACCGGTGGATATTCAGGTTTAACTCGCAGGATGTAATCTCGCCTCAGGTTCAGGTGGACTAATTTAAAACCGTTCAGTTGTTGAGTTGTCAGCCCACAAACTCTGGTGTGGCAACAGAATTGTAGGTGTTGGAATTTAACGCCCCTTCCCTAAAGTTTTTAAAATGATGAACTAACTACCTGCTTTTAACTTCAAGTGTCACATAGTGTCAGGCAACAAGTGAGTCCCAGCCGGGTTCATCACTTTTTTAGTGTCCCCTGGAAACACTTCCATTGTTGTCTGAGCTACTTGCAGCGTGTTTCTGTGTTTGGTTGAGTCGTTTGTATTTACGGCTTGTTTTTTATTTTTTTTTCAGTCCAGGTTTGTCTGTTTGTTGTTTTTTTTTTTTGTCAATCCTCTCTGGGCCAAAGTGAAAAGGAAGCTATGAAGATGACACAGATACACGTTACCACATACTGGGTGCTGACAGAGTTGTTGTGCGACATGTGCTGTGTATGTGTGGACGGTGTTGGGACACACAAACCTCCTGCTGCTAATGCTTGAAATAAAAGAAATGGTGGCCCTTAAGTGCACCACCAGCGATAGGTCGCGCACACACACACACACACACAAAAAAAGAAGCTTTTTTCACATTGTACAGCCTACTACAGCAACAGGTAACACACAAACCAGAGAGGCTACCACCTGTAATATGTTTAGGCTGCTGTGTAGCGTCACCAGATACACAACATGAACCCACAAATACACCTCCCCTCAGTCTTTATGCTGCTGCCTCACAGCCAAAAAAAAATGTCATGCTCCACAGGAGAGACTTTTTCTTTGTGCGAGTTGTAAATGTATATTTGGAGACGTTCTGAATGTTCTATAGAGCTGCATATAATCTGAGTATAACTGAGGGCCCGTAAAATGGCCGCCTATTTGTCTTCTTTGGTTGCGGTTGTTTCTTTCCTCCCTTTGCTGAAGACTGATGTTCGGATTTGTAAGCGTGCGTGCCGAGTTGAAACTGTAAACTTGTGTAAAAATTGTGCAGTTGGAAATATTGAACATGATCTTATGAGTCACATCAGTCTTTTTATCCATAAATTCAACCCTTGACTGGTAGTTTTATTGTTCGGCTGTGAATCACACGGTGAGCTGAGCTCCAAAAACACAAAATGAAACTTCAGTTAAATGGATATAGAGGAGGAGGACACATAAGTGCTTATTATCAGGCTTGAATAATGAACGTTTAATCAGCTAAGGGTTTGACAGATTGGTGAAATTTAACCAAACTATCTTACTTTTTTAATCCAGTTTTGCCCGTGTTAGAGTTAGGAGGTAATAGATTGCTAATTAGTGCTCAAATATCCTGAAATGTGACTTTTTTTTTCCCGTCAACAATTTCATAAATTCAAATTAATATCATAACTTCATCAGGCCTGATGCTGAGGCAGCAAACTGTCCTGAGAACCCGAGTACAAGACGATGACTGTCACTTTGGAACATGAGTAACACAACTAGAGACTTTTCCACAAAAGCTGAAAAAGTAATAACAAAAAAATCTGTGTGTTCCTATTTTGATGATGAATCTATACTGCCGGGTCTGTGAGGTTCCCTGATTTTAGTAGTCAGTTTGCTCTTTTTCTTCCTGTGTGTGATTCTTGGTTCGTGTCCTGGAGCCATTTTCTGTGTTATACACTGTGTTTGTGCTGCACAAACAGACTTTGTGTGGAAATATTCTGACATCTCACATACGAGTTGCTCACACTTAAGCCAGGTGGGTCCGGTATGAAAACTTTTCATGTGTCAAAATTGTATTTGAAAGTGAGTCATAAAAGTCATGAATTTTGAAATCCAATAACTATTAATCCAGTTTCCAGTTGGGTGGGATTTCAGCCACGGGCTAATAAGCATATGGCTAAAAACAACCGAGTCAGCACTGATTGACTGCTGGGTTTTGATTTAGCTGAGGACACACAGACGACCAATTTTGCATTTTAAAACTTTTCAAGAGGGGCTCAAGATATCGCTCCTTGATGTAAAATACAAGCAGTGGGCTGCTGTGATGCTGAGTTGAGCATGTGGAGGAAATAAGTCAGTATTTTCATTTTAAAGTTGCCCTCCACCTGTTTTACATTTTCAGTTCAGTTTACTTGTGACACGCAGCAACAAGCTCGGCAAACTGTTGTCATTCCCCCCCTTCTGGAGTTTCACTTCACTTTTTGTGGAGACTTGAGGTTTCACTTTAGGATGCAGGCCAGTCTAATGGAAGCGGTTAGTGAGTAGCATTATGGGAAATGTAGGCTCCAGTGTTTTGTTTGTTTTGTTTTTTCAAACTTGGTTTAAAAGTTGGGGTATTTTGGCCTCTGCTGCTTTGATTTTTTTGATTATGTTTTTTTAAAGCCTCCCAACCTTTGGAAAGTGTAAATCTTTAAAGCTGCCGATAGCTGCAGTGGTGAAATATAACCACATTTTATTCATCTACTTGGTAAACCCGAGGTCTTATTGGAGTATTTCCATTTGAGGTTGGCCACTTTATATCTCCACATTTTACAGTTTTGACAGAAATATTTGAAAATGTAGAATTTTACTACATATACATGATGTGATGACGGATCAAACTACCAAAGCAATCCAACATCTGTTCTCCTGTAAGATAATCAACTCTGTGCTGGAAACTCATTGAGCACTTTTGTGTATGTTACATAAGTTACTTTACAGCAGATTTCACAGGGAAATGCTGAACTTCTTACGATAGTAAGAAGATCGACAAATAAAGTGTGATGCATAATTATAAACTCAGCATCAAAATAAAATGGTTAGAACCAGCTCTTCCTTAAACATTGATGCTCCAGCAGAATCACACATGGAGCTGCTGATCACTGTAACTGAGTATATTTACTCTTGGACTTGATCTTTGGGCCACTTGAATATTCAGCTACCAGCTCGTTCTACTTCTTAATATAATAAACCAAATTAGAATCAGCTTGATTTTTATTCTTTCTTTTATCTTTGTCAAATGTCTGCTTTTAATGTGATCATTTAGACTCAGCTCCTCTGTCTACACCACATTCAGATCCAGGAATGAGAATTTTTGCTATGAAATGTGAAGGTTAGGGTTATTTCCTCTTATTTATCATTTCCTGGCATTTTACCAATCTTGTGTTTCTCCTGTGAGATATAACTGGATTTACTTTGAACACTTCCTTCATCACTCTGCTGAAGATGTGAAGTCTCTTTTATTTGTTTATTTATTTTTTTAAAAAAGGCTATAGGTAAACAGTCAGATATGGAGCCAGGAAAAATATATAAGGTCACTATCGGTGATCAATATATAATGAAATAGTTTAGTGATTTGGATCTTTTGTCAGGACATGTATCTGTCACTTTTATGCTTCAGTTAACCCCAATCAGTCGGTGCCAGACCTCTATTGAACACTTTGGCTCTCATATAAATAACACACTGTGTGTGTGTGTGTGTGTGTGTGTGTGTGTGTGTTTAAGTCTCTGGGATGGCACAGATGAGGGGTGTGTGTGTGTGATTGGGGGGTTGTGTGCCAGGCTCGCTCTTCACACTTTTTTTTTTTTTTTTTTAAATTATTATTATTATAAGGAGGGGTGTGTGAGAAATAATACCCGCTCATTAGGAGCGCGCGCCGGCTCCCGGTTAATTCATCCTGGACTGTCACGGGTTTGTGTTCGAGCCCCGGGTAACACATAAATCACCGGCAAGAACCGACCGGTCGAGCGGTGAGCCTCATGCCCCCTAACGCCGCTGATTTATCAACCAAATTACTGCGAGTCCTGCTCGGCCCAAACACTTTGCTGAGGAAATCACCGACTAACCCCTGAGCGAACCGATTTATTGAAAAGCTGCCCCCCCCGCCCCCTTTTTTTTTTTCTTTGTCACTCCACTCATCTCTCACTGACTTAATTAAAATCTATCCCGTTGGCTCGTTGGCATTTATTACAACCACTGGGCTGATGAAACAAAGAACACGACAAAACCAAAGCTGCTTTATGCCCATAAATGTTCATTACACTACAAACACACACTCCTCCAGACTGTATTTATTGGCATTTAAACACAGTGTGTGTGTGTGTGTGTGTGTGTGTGTGTCTGTGTCTGTCTCACTCAGCATCTACAAACACAGCAAAGAGGGATTTGGGATTTCAGAGGAAAAAAGTATTAAGTGAAAATTAACCCTTGGCTTCCCTCCACAAACATGCCACATATCCACACCACTGCTGTGTGTGTGTGTGTGTGTCTGTGTGTGTGACACTAATAATAATAACTGCAAAATCAAACACCAGCCTGTATTTATCCTTTTCCTCAGACCTTATTAAAACCAAAAAACACAGAGCTGTACTGAAGTGGTAACACGTCCCTTTGCAACAGACATTTCATAAAGGTGGAAAAATAAAAATATGGTAAAATGGAACATAAAGTTTTGGTTGTTGTTGTTTTTTTTTTTTTTTACACTAAATGAAGACATAATTACTGTTTAAGGTTGTATGTGAGGTCAAATGAATGATATATTCTCATTTTGCCACCAAGGTCGTTCATCTAGTGACACTGAGGCCCCAGGAGGTCCAAGTCCTTAAACCTATATAAACTGGGACGTGGGGATGGGGGGGGGGGGGGGGGGATAATCAGTGCATTAAGACAAATCACAGATCACTGAAAGTTCATTGTAATTAACCACTTTTTTAAAGCTTCAACCAAAGTAATGGAACTTTTCTGCTGCAGAAAATGTCATATATTGTCTGTATATATATATATAAAAAAAAAAAATCAGGTACGTCTCATAAAATAAAATTAAATGATGAAGTTTGAGGAAGATGAAGCATGTTAAGTGTAATTTTTGAGCTCTTTATACTGAGGCCTCCAGGAGCCCACACAGAACATCAGGATTAAATATAAAGCACTCAGTTTCATGAGTAAAGCCCCAAACACTGGCTGACAGGATGATGAAACAATTAACTCTTAAATTGACCCAAGTACCTCTAATTAGCTTTACCTCTAATTAGTTTTGACAATATTAAGATCCCTTTAATGGGTAAGAAGAGTAATTTATTTCAAGGACAGTTATTGATCAGGTTCTTATTAAATGCATCTGGTTTTCATTCATTCATTCATTCATTCATTTATTCATTCATCTGGATGGGGGGTGCTGGAGCCAATCCCAGCTCACATTCAGTAATTCAAAATAAAACCACGTGACTCAAAGTTAACTTTGGGTTTGTTGCAGCAGTTTCCTCATTGGAGCACGGAAATGTCCTGACCTTTGAAAAAGTATGATGTTCATACATTAGTCGTGATGAAGACCATGAGACGGGGTTGAAAGCTTCCAGCTTTTCCAAACATGTTGACAAATCTGCGAATCCGACACAAACTCAGCTACACAACTGTACTCTACATATAACTGTGCATTTTGCACCAAAGGCCTCCCACAGGAGACAAATATATACTCGGTTTATGATTAAATCTTTCAAAAAATTCCACCTTAAACGATTTCAGAGTTAAGTGGACTTAAAGGTGACTTTATATCAGTATATGACCCAAACATGAGACCTGAGGCAACACTTTGTAATCAGAGAAGCTGCTTATGTTAAAGGATGTAAAGTCGGAGCAGGGTGGATGTTTGGAGAGAGAGAGAGATGGGGGGGGGGGGGGTGGGGTGTAGTCGGTTCTTGAAATTAAGTCGATAATTAATTGTGCAAATTTGTTTCTATTAAATAAAAATACCACGTATTGAATAACTCAATTAGCGTTAATTAATCCAGCCTATAAACTGAGTGAGGAGGAAACATCTCGGATTGGAGGACTCGCTCTTCTTCTCTGACATTATTTCTGATCCTTTCCAACCTCAGGGCTTTTTTTTCCCCCTCCTCCTCCTCCTCCTCCTTCTTCTTCTTCTTCTTCTTTTTTCCTTCCTCACTCTTGGAGGTTACAGGCAGCCATTGGACTCTCTCCTGTTTTTTTTTTCTTTCCTCCCCCTGCCTCGTCCTGAGAATTGGAAATGGGGTGGGGGGGAGGGGGGGTGGAGACGGGGAATGTGGAAGGTGCTAAATTAGCTGGCTGATCCGCGCTCATTGCCGCATACACATCCCCCTATTACTGCGCCCCAGCGCCGCTTAATATTCCGGGCATGGCGGGCGCGTCTAGATAGCAGATTTATCAAATGGGAAAATGAATGTATGATGATCAGTTAAATTGAAAATCAGCGCCCCGGTGACAGGCCGCACTGACACCTCGGTAATTAGAAAGAAAAATGATGGCGTCCGAATGCATAATAGAGCAAAAACAATTTACGCTTTCCCCCCACGCCGTAATGATCGCGCGTTCAAATTGAAAATTTCTCCCGGTTGAAATTGAATTCATAAAGTGTGATGCATGAGCCGCACGGACACAGCGGGAGGGCCTGCCCGGTCCGGGCTCGGCGTGATCGATTGGTCGTTTCTGTTGGTGCCACCAAAACACCCCCCCCCCCCCCCCTCCTCCTCCTCCTCCATTTCTCCCCCATCCTCACCCTCTGAGTCCATTCAATGCCTTTCCTATGTAAGCCCTTAACCAGATAGATAGATAGGTAGATACTTTTTTTTTCTTTTCTTTACAATTTTGTTTTCAAAAATTAACATACAGGCCCCTTTTTCTCTCCCACTTTGGCAGAAATACAGTGATTTCTCTTGTTATGACACTTCATTCATTCACAACTCTGAAGAAGTCATTCAACAACAAAGGATACTAAAACTATATAATGTTTTAGAGCTCCTTTAATGGCCTGTTTGCAGGGTTTAAGTAAATCTGAAGCACCAGCAGAGTGGCTGTCTGTTAAATTTCCTGCAGTTTTGGGGGCACTGATTTCATTATTTCCAAATTAATTAAAGCTGCTGAGACACATTAACCTCATCTCTCTGCCTTGAATAAACAGACAGGTCCAAATAAACACATAAATGAGTTATAAAAAACTGAGCTGAGTAGAATCAAATATATATATTCTTTTACATTTACATTTTGACTCTTTAAAATCGTTGTACAGTCTGAATGATGAGTTATGTCTTCTAAAATCTGGGGCCAATCTGTAGACAATAACACTGCGGGCCCTGCGTGTAGTTTATTTTTATTTCTTTACATATTTGTGTGTCCATACTTTGAAAACAAAGACTGTTTGGGTCATTGTGTCCCCCCCCCCCCCACACACATATATATATATACACTATACAGGCCTTTACCGAGAGGAGATCAAACCCATATTTTCTAATTAATCGCGCTCTTGAAACTAACCGATTATAATAAAGCATTACTCTTCCCCTTCAAGGGGAAAAAAAAAGAAAAGAATAAAAGTAGAAATTTCACACAGTGCAGGCGGAATGAACGATTTAATGTGATTGTTTCGGTCGAAAGGGACGTTTCCTGAGGCCTTATGGGAAAATAATGTCCTTATGAATTAAATAATAGGGTTATTACTTTCATTGATTTTGGCTGTCTGGGAATTTAGTGTTCAGCTCCGGTCTTAACCTGTCCTCCTCCTGCTGTTTTTCACTCGGGCTCCCTCCTCGTCCTCTTGTCTAATTATTTTCCTATAAGCCCCCCGCTTCCTACAGCGCAAATAGCAGAGTCACTGAGCGAAAATTATGTAAATATTATTAAAGGGACTCAGGCACGGAAATTCATTTTAGGTCGGCGCAGCAAAGTAAAGCTCTGTCCCTCGAATCCCCCTCAATTTATTTGCAAATAAAGGCGAGGTGACCGGGAGGGATCAGGGATATTTAGCCGGGCTGTCAACACGGCTCCTCCGCGCATCGGCTCGCCAGAATTAATGGTTTTAATAATTGGGATTTCAGTTTCCAGGGAATTGGTGGCGTTTACACTTCATAAGCTAAACACACTCTTTCCCTAAACGGGTGCGAGTGCACGTGCACACACACACACACACACACACACACACCTGCAGATGGAGGAGGATCTGTCTTTTTTTTTTTTTTTTTTTCTGCTCCTTCCTAAACATCTGTAATTCAGCCATTCTTCACTTTCTCCTCCTCCTCCTCCTCCTCTCTCTGAGTTCTGCCAACAATTGGTCAAAAAATATATTAATGCGAGCCTGGCACATCACCCCCCCCCCACCCTCCTCTCTCTTCGCCATCTTCCTCCTCTATATCTTTACCCCCCCCCACCCTCGGGGGAGCCACAGTCCTATTAGAACAAATGACGAGGGGCCCGGGCGCTTTTGTAAAGAGGCGCAGGCAGGCAGGCAGGCAGGCAGGCGGGCGGGAGCGCGCCTGTCTTATTATGTGCGACACATGATCAATAGGGCGATAACGCGGCAACATCAATATAAGCGACAGAACAATGAGGGATATCATCGAACATCTATCTTAATATAGCCGACTACAAGGGCCGTCTGACAACCGAGGCAGCTCATGAAAATTCCGCCCCACGAATCTCGCACCATCTCCTCCTCCTCCTCAATAGTCTATGCGCACTCACGCACACAGGACGACGCGCACGCACGCACGCATACGCATACACACACACACACACACACACGGTGCAGCTGGCGCGGCTATTATTTTCCCATTTCAATTTGACACCCCTGCCTTTCATGCTAATTCTATTATTGTAGGAAGTTTATGTGATTCCATATCACTAGAAATCGGTAATGTCTAATAACCCTTTGGGCTGAAAGGAGGGGAGGGATGGAGGGATGGAGGGGGGGGGGGGGGGTACTGCCTCCAGACCTGAGGCAGCCAGTGGGAAAATAATTACTTTCATATCAAAACTCAGCAGGAGGCGCAGGGTCCTATAGCCCGCGGCCACTAACCTCATTCTAGCTCGGCCTTTCAAATGAATAAATTTGTTAAAGCAATAAATACAAACAGCCAGACGGACTTGAGCCCCAGCTTCGGCTCACTACACGGAGAAAAAGGGGGATTTATCAGCTGTAACACGACAAAACTCACAGCCGCCATGATCCAAGGCTCTGCCACACAGCAGCCTCACCTCTTTACTTCCCCTCAGCCCCCTCCCTCCTCAACAGGGCCCTGGAAAGACAGTGATTCAATTTAAACAATAACTTTATTTATCAAAATGTTTCACATATAAATATCATTTTCTTGTTTTGTTTTGTTTTTTTGTTGTTTTTTTTTTTACAATATCTGAGGATTTTTGTTGTCTGTAAGATGTTTATTGTAGCCTAGATTTTGTTACAAGTTGGTCACCCCCCCTCAAAAAAAAAAAAAGAAAAAGAAAAAGCAAGAGAAAGCAAAAAGAACCTGCTTCTAAAGGTGTTTGGGCCTAAAGCCTGAATATGAGGACAGCCACAGCTTTTGGGGGCCATCTGGATTGATCACACATTATGATTAAAAAATAGATGAGAATTAAGTCTCCTGATTCCTGATATGTTTTAGAGTGTCTCAGCAGAGCTTTGGGAATGTTTGAATAGTCTGAGCGGTGTTCCTGGTCCTTTGTTTATGTTTGCTCCTCGCAAGTGTTAGTCCATATCGACATCCTCTCCATCTGTTCCGGGTGTTTCTTGACAGTCTGTGTTTGCCTTGAGACACTCGGAGAGGTCTGGAGAAGCTCGCTCCTCACTTGCATCCTCCTCCTTTACACACGGCTCGGCAGCTTGGCAGCCATTGGCCGCTGCCTCCGTTTGAACTTTCAGACCCCGCTCCTCGCCACCGTCGCCGGATTGCGTGGAACTCAGCCTGGACAGAGTTGTCTGAGCCGCGCTGGCTGGCGGAGGAGAAACGGGAACTCTTCCGTCACTGCAGTCACCACCACACTCTGCGTCCGTTCCATCCACCCTATTGCTAATGTGATTGTGGTGATGCTGCGTGCTAAGCTCCATATGATCCGAGTTTAGAGGCTTAGTGACAAAGCTGGAGAGGTCAGACGGAGCAGGACTCCCCTCACTTGGCACACACCTCTGTCCCAGGCTGAGCCTGTTAATGTTGTCCTGACATGGTGTGGCCTTCAGGGCTGTTTGGGGCACGAGAAAGCCCAAGGGCTGATGGGTAATAGGGTAAAGCAAGAAGTGGCCTTTGCCCACCAGTGTCCTCTCACTAGGCAGTGAAGGGAAGTCCAGCTGCGATTTCCTTCGAGGTGTGGCGTCAGAGAGGAGGCTCTCCACGCTGAAAGGGTTTCTTTTCTGCAGGGCCGAGGACCTCGGGCCTCCAGGGCTGGAGCTGTGTGTGCTGCCTGGAGAGACCTGCTCGGGCTCTCCTGTGGTTCTTTGGTTTTGGTGGTTTTGTAGTTGGCTGAAGTTGTGCCTCGTTTGGTCACAGCTGGATTCAGTTTGGTGTCCTCCTGCACCCTTTGTTGCTGGCAGTTCAATGTGAATAGTCCCGTTAATGTTTGTCGGCTGCTGCTCGCTGTCGGTGAACTGAGACACCCCGCTGTCACTCTCTGAGCCTCCAGGTGTGTGGAAGCTGTCACCGCCGAGAAGTTTGTTCTGTGATTTCAGCAGCTTCCTCTCCTGTTTCCGTTTCTTCTTCTCTGCCCGCTCTCGTTCTCTGCGTGCGATCTCCTCGGGGTCCATGGGCTCGCCGCTGCAGGTGGTCGGGTGGGAGTTGTGAGCAGGCCGCCCTGGACCTTTCTTCGTGTTCTCCTTTTTTCTCCATTTAGCGCGTCGGTTTTGGAACCACACCTATGTACAAGTACACACATAAACACACACGCACATGAAATACACATGTATGTGGGAGTAAAATTGGCACATGATATGAATTTTTTAGGAGTGTGGTTTTCCTTCCACATCCTTTTAAAGCTATTGGTTGTGTGCAATTTTGCTTTGACTCAATTAATCAATTAATTGATTGGCAGAAATGATTTTAATAAAGTTTATGAGTCTCTGAAGTCATGCACTGAGAAAAGTGCCAAAGACGAGCTTTTTTAAATTCTCTAACAGAATGCTCTGCAGCTTTTTGTTTTTGTTTCACTCAATTCTGTATATTTGTTTCTGAAGCAAATTCAAGACATCACCTATGCTCTGGGGAATTGGGTTGTCTTTCTGCCATTTTCTGAGTAAATGGTAGCATTCTAAAAATAATGGATCCATTAATGGGCAATGAAAACAACTGCTAGTTGAAACACTGTGGTTGTAAAAGAAATGTGTTAGAACAGGTTCGTCCTCTAAAGAAGCTCATTAACACGAACACCAGAATAATATCCCTGCTGTAAATAGTAGCTTTGTGAAGCCAAAGGTAATTTTTGACAGAGTTGATTAAACTCTGGTCATTTTAAGGTTTCGTCTGTGCGTTGATTAAAACACTTTCCCCGGATTAAGGTGTGAGGTGTTCCTAATATTAAGCCCCACTCCACAGAACTGACACATTAATTCAGTGATATAGAGCAAAATGTCATTTGTAGCGTGTGTCTGCAGGCTGAGCCGACATCAGACCTCACACCTGCCATGACAAAACTGATAAATCAGGGTCAGAGTGGTTATCAGATCAGGAGGACAAAACCAGATTGGCTGCAAATCCAAACAACTGCTGGAGAAGCCCCCCCAAGAAAAAATAAATAATAAATAAATAAATAAAAATAGTGAGGACTGTCCTCTAGCTTTTTCTGTCTGTGTTTGCAGCAGCTTTAAATATCTAAAGAGTACATTAGGTTAATGGGTCACAGCAGATGTGCCGGCGTTAATTACCAATGAGTCTGTGTAATAGACTTCAGTTTCAGCCGGAGCCCTGTCTCCGTCTGCTCCTCCGCTCACAGGGGGCTTTATCCCCGGCTCTCCTCCCTCCGCACCGGGCCAGGAGAGGGAGATTCCCCCGCCTCAGAGCTCTCGCTCCCCGGCCTCTGGGCGCGCTCAGGGCCGCGTGTTTGGCGCTGATAACGCCAGGAGTTTAGCATGCACAAGTAGGATCCGCAAAACATTGCATAATAAAGACGGGACACCAACATCATGTGCGACAATGGCGCTTCTTATGAATTGTTAATGTTGGTTATATCTTCCCCCCGCAAACCCGGTGATAAAGGAGCTCTAAGCAGCTTGAGGAAACAATAATCTGCGGTTTAGGAGCGAAATCCCCAAACAACACAGAGCCACGGCGAGCTGTCCCGTTTATTCCATCCAAGCAGCAAGCAGTGGAGGACATCTATATGTAAAACCATAGAAATAATAACAACATGGAAAGTACTACTACATAGTGCTTAACAAATAGGCCAATATGTAGTCATTTCTTCTTTTTTTAATAATAATGATAATAATAATTATTATTATTATCTTAATATATCCGAATTACAGAAATAGATTAACCTCTAATGGCGAAATGTGAGCAATGACAGCATCACCAAACAAAATGACAATTAATTTCTTTCACAATAATGGCTCAACACGGTCTGATTATATTCTATTGACTTATTCTTAAATGGTAATTATTATTCTGCTTATTATTAGTACAGAGCTGCTATTATTATTATTATTATTATTATTATTATTATTATAAATACCTCAAGTGCTAGCATAAGTACCACATTTCAAGCTTATGCTATATATGGTAGTGTTATTAGATATTAGATAGATATTAATAAAAGTCAATTAGTGTATTTTATCATCATCATAATCATTTATCACAATTATAATAATAATAATAATTATTATTATTATATTAGAACTTACTAAAATTATCTTAAACCTTAAATCCACCAACCCAAAAGTACACTAAATTATAAATAATACTAAATATATCTAGATTAAATATATATTTTTTTAAATAATAAAATTGTGAATGAACTGACAATTAATTTAAAAAAAGCTGAAGGAAGAAGAACAATACTAGTTGCCATTATCATCCCTTGGTTTGCTCAGTAAATAGCCTTGTTTTTATTAACCCATAAATCAATAGGTTCCCTCCATGCATAATTCAGAAGAAAGGATTTATTGACGCCTTGATAATTGACAAATAGCTCTCTCGGTGTGTAGCTGGTCTGCGTGGACCTTCACAACACAAGTGCCCGTCTGAATTATTCTTCCAATATTTTTGGTTGGATTTTGTCTTCGAAAAAATGAAAACATCAGAACAGTAATTAAAAAAAAAAAAAATAACTGAACAAATCTCAGTGAGAGGGAGACATTTTTTAACTAAATTAAATAAATCATTAATGTGTTTTGTATCGGTGGCTCCTGATTTGGGGTCTTTACCTGAACCCTGGACTCCACGAGGTCCAGCCTGAGCGCGAGCGCCTCCCGCATGAACACATCTGGATAGTGACTCTCGTTGAAAGCCTTCTCCAGCTCCTCCAGCTGCCAGCCGGTGAAATTCGTCCTCGTCCGTCTCCGTTTACAACCGGGACTGTCCTTATCCGGGTCCCCAGAATCTGCAGTGGTCGACGTGTGTGTGTGTGTGTGTGTTTGTTTGTATATGTGTGTGTGTGTGTGTGTGTGTGTGTGAGAGAGAGAGAGAGAGATGGTTCATACTATAAAACTGTCAATCTGCCTGTGAAGCAGCAGTTTGGTGTAAAACTTTGAGCTGTCACACTTTTTCTTTTCACATACTTAGTTGACAAATGACTAGAAAACAACAACAAAAAAATGCTAACCCTTCATGCTTAATATTTCATATTTCAACTTTGATATATATAAAAAAAAAAAAGTTGTGACCATTAAGGGTTCAACAATGAGTGGCAAAAAAAACCCAAAACAATTTCGTCTAAAAATATGAGAAGTTTTTACTTTTATTTTAGAGTAGAGTTTAGCTTTCCACTTTACCTGCACATAAACTTTTTTTTTTTTTAATTCTCCAAGGTCCAAAACTTTTAAACAGCCTGACTTTTCTCTCCAGACTTTCCTCTTTTAACTCTTTTCCTCCTCACCGGGTAAAACTGCGTACTTTAACCCGAAAAGCCACTTTATTCGGCCATAAACAGGCAACTTCTATTTCCTGCCCTTCCTGATCCGGTGCTCTGGCTCCAGGCTGGTCTGTAAAGGGGTCTGCACACAGAAAGAGCCGGGCCCACCTGAGAGTTTGAACTGCTGGCTGTCGGACGACAGGAGCGGGTTGGAGCTGACCACCGAGGCCGAGCAGGAGCCGTTAAGTAATCCGTCTATCGAGAAGGGCACGGCGGCCGCGGACTGCAGCTGGTGCCCGCCGGCGAGCTCGTAGACGTGCTGGTGATGGTGGTGGTGGTGGTGATGGGAGCCGAGCGGGTACGGGAAGCCCACCAGCCCGCCCAAGGAGCCTCCGAACTGGGCGTGAGGATGGTCGAGTACCCGGCTGTCCATGCTCGCCCGGGCTGCGGCGGGGCCGAAGTGAAGCTGCAGAGGGAGGCGGTGTGGCTGAACATGCAGTCAGGGGGAGAGGAGGAAGAGGAGGAGGAGGAGGAAGAAGAGGAAGAGGAGGAGGTGAAGGAGGAGGAGGAGGAGGAGGGGGGAGGAGAGAGGAGGAAACCCAGGCAGGCGGCCGTCTCTCCCGCGGCCACGGAAGGCTGCGGTGTGCGCGGCGGAGTGGCGGAGACCGGGCGGCACGGAGGCGTCTCACATTTACGGTCCAGCCGAGATGTCAAGCCTGCTCTTCCTCCGCGCGAGCCAGCTCATTAGGGCTCCTCCATCTGCTCGCGGGACCAATAAGAAACGTTAATCGCCCTGTGACGTCAGAGGCGCGGTTAATGGGGTAGGCTGAGGGAAGGCACAAGGAAAACGGAAACGGAGAGAGAGAGAGAGAGAGAGAGAGAGCATTTCCTTTCTTTACGGATCGATCGCTAATTACACCTGGCGCGCTCCTTTAATTCAGCCCTGTCAAAACAATGAGGACGAGGCGAAGCTGCTGCGGGGAGACGGCCGAGAGATTGATAGGCCGACTCCAGTAAAATCTCTGGAAAATAATGACATTTATAGCCGTTATAAAATATATATATATATATATATATATATATAATCAGTTTCAAGTATCATTTATAGAAGATAAAACTCCAATTAATGTCTTGTCTTTCATCTGGAGCCAGCGTGTGTACTGCAGGATGATTGACTGATTGTAATGGATTTATTAGTGGTTAATGAATCATTTATTATAGAGATGCTAGAAGCCAGTAATTGGGAACAACTTTTGGGTTGCCAGTTTGTTGAAAATCCTCCTCATGCAATTGATTGGTCACTGACAGGCCTGGGGGGGGGGGGGGCAGTCTGTCTACACCTGCAAAATATCCCAGAAAAAGATGCAAAATGAGGCAGAAAACACTCCATGTCCATAAAGAGATGCCAAACAACCGCAAAAAAACAAAAACAAAACTAGCACGGAGATGCAAAATGACCACAAAGAGACGCTGAATGACCACAAAGAGACGCAAAACGACCACAAAAGATGCAAAACATCTACAGGGTGATGCACAATGTCCACAAAGAGATGCCAACCAACCGTCAAAAGACACAAAACTAGCACAGGGATACAAAATGACCACAAAGAGACACAAATCCACCACAAAGACATGCAAAACACCCTCAAAGAGACACAAATGGCTGCATAGTTGGTGTTTTTTGTGTGTGTCTTTCAGTCTGGGCGTCCTGGGAGGGTTGAGGAGCCTTTTACATGTACCAAGGGGCCCGTTGTGTTATAATTCATGTGCATTCAGCATGACACTTTACTTGTCCTTTTAGATCTCTACTTCATTAAGGGGACCTCTGTCACAGACTGTCTGACCACTTATCTTCTGCAAATGTGCTGCAAAACCCATAAAGCACTTTTTAATGTGTATATCTGCAGACCTGAAGGGCCGTGAGACTTTTTATTCTTGACTTACTCGCAATCATAACTGCAGGCGATTATTGCTGGACAGAGACACAGTCACATTATTACATAAACATTTAATTTAAACTTAGACTGATGCAGAAATTTTCTTATTCAAACAATGTGACAATGTGAACTCCTAAACTTAGAAATGTCAAACAGTTCAACGTTTCACATTTACTTGTCACTCTGCATTTGTACTATTGTTGCCATTGTCATTGTTGCACAGAGATGAACATTTACTGTCATATAAGTTAATGAACTGATGTGTTATAATAAGTTTAAAGTTGTAAATGTTATTGGGTAATTTCAAAATAGATTTTGAGCCACGTGTTCTGTTGCAGAAAATAAAAGGGTCAAAAAGATAGTGATGAAGGAGGGTTATCTGCAACCTGGCAACCTAAAAGTTGTTAGTGATGGCTGAACAAAAAAGCTAAAGTACATGACTATTAAATCTCCACTAATAAATCCGTAAGTAACAAGTTAACCTTTCATAGGCGTTCAGAACCTCATTAACTTTCAGACTACCTTTCCTTACACCTTGTCGTGCTCATGTGAATGTGTGTAAGTGTTTTACTGGGGCATTCAGGGCCAGATTGATCCAATAACAGCACCTTTATCACCCCCCCCCCCTTCTTCTTAAGCTGTCACATCACATTTTAAACTACAAGCCTCTCTCCATCTACCAGGCATCCCCTGCCCCGTCCACACACACACACAAACAAACCCTCCACATGGTTTTAGTCATCCCACCAAAGCCAAATTCTGCATCATTATTTCAATGTTCAGCATACACCGATGTTAAGTTGTAAAGTGGGTTGCAGTCTACACGATGGGATGTTTCAAGAGTTCAATACTCACACATGCAGACTTCAGTCAACCTTAACAGTACATGCAGCCTTTTAGACAATACTAGGTGGGCTGTTACATGGTTTCAGCCATCAGACTTTACGCTGGAGTCTGTTATTTAGCCAGGAGTCATTTCAAACCTCTATGTTTTTGCTCTGTCCTTCAAAGATATGTAAAACAAACAACAAAACAGCTGTAGCTACTTGGAGCAGGCTAATGACATGGTGTTGGACTGCCTTCAAGTATAAATTAGTATTAATAACATGGCACTGTTCAGCACGCACACGATATACATTTATATCATTCATCAGGACACGAAGTTTGTGCTGCTGTTGTGCTATTGTGGATATTCACAGTTCCCATTTTTATCCTCTAAGTGCCTTAAAGACTTGATGTTGATGTTGCCTTAAATTTTCAGTGTTCAAACCTGATCTTTTTAAAAAGCAGCAGAGACAAAACAATTTTGCGGCGAGATTAAGCAGTAGCTGTTTGTTTCAAGTGAAACACGAACGAAATTTAAAAGAACAGGTACCAGCAGATATTTCAGGGGTTTTGGCTCCTCCAAAGTGAAATTAGTTCGAGTTATAATTAACCTCAGGCATAACTGATTCAACCTGCACCCACTTCCCTCATAGTCTGACACAGTTTTAGGTCATATATGTCGTTTGTCATCTTAACTAATGATAAATAAAATTCCAAAAGAGCAACAACTTCGTCACAATGAAGTCCAAAATGCTCATATTTGCAAATGTTTTTTTTGTTTGTTTTTTTCCATTTCAAAATAACATGGGTATGGAAGTCAAGAAAGGCCACACTCGCAAATATTTTTTATGGCCTTTCTCAGCTTCTGTGGGGAACAGTAGTGGTCAGAGAAAATGTTATTAACAGAAAACCCTGGAATAAAATCTGCCTGAACAAACTTTATTTGAGCTTTATAAAGCAAAAATACAACAGCAATTACTTTGTCTTTATGTCTGGTACATTTACTTTAATGTCAAGCATTTAAATGATCTAACTATTTATATATAAATTCACAAGATTATTCCATTCAGTCGGCACCTAAGAACTGATTAATTCTACACCTACATGTGCCCGGCTTCTCAGTCATTGAATCAAAATAGTTACAATCAATATATTATACATATAACTGCATACAGCAGCTTTGGATAAGGTTTTGTTTGCAAACACGAAAGTCTGTGCGCATCAGAAAAATTCAGTCAAGGTCAAAAAACACGTCCAGCCATTATTTCCTCTTTATAATGTTACTTTGCACCTCAATACTTCCTCTTACAGTCAAAAGTGACTGAAGGCATGTTGTATCTGATCCCACTGGATATAAGAACAGAAATTTAAAATTGTTGAACTCTTGGGTCATGACCTACCAAATTATGTCAAACTTGGATGTCATACATTAAACCTAAGACATTTGAGTACAAGGCAGATATCACACAAAGATCAAACTCCTGCCTCTGTCCCATTGGCTTCCTGATGTAGCTGCTCTTTTATTTTATCAGTGGCTCTTGAGGTTTGAACTCTGTAATATATCTCCTTTTAAATGAAAAACAAAACTCACTTTCTGGAACATTTCCACATACTGTTTAAGGAAACTTCTAACAGTCTTTCTGTGTTGCTTGCTGCTATGCAGCCTAAAATAGGCACATACATAAAAAGTATCCTCCACAACTATTACAAATGACTTTGAGTAATGTGGGTCAACGTATTTGGATTTATTTTTTATTTATTCAAAATCATGAGACTGTCTTGCATGGACGGTCAGCTGAGTTATTTTATGGCTTCTTCAAAGGGAGACTGTAACAAGGAATTCAGTTATCATAACTTTCTTTAGGCACTTTCCTTAGTGTAGTCGTTTTAGCCTCAGGCTCCCTCACTCCTCATGACCCCATCCTGTAAGGATAAGTGGTACAGATAACAGATGGATAGATGATTTACACTATCAAAATTTAGGAAGAAAGCAGAAATCAGAGATTTTCTTCACAAAAATATCACCACATAGAGGATTTATTATTTACAGAAAACCACTTAGCAAAGTGACACAATTTATGTCATTCGAAATTATGTATTTTTTAATTAAAGAGGTAGTTACTTAAAAACAAGACTTATGAATGTTCTTAATTGCAAACTCCTCCCAACAAAAGTGGAATCAACCAAATTTACGTGCATGATGTGCGCTCGATGGTTAACATCCTTCTCTTTGTGGGTTGATTTCCAGAATAACAGTTCAGCTCTGTGAACCATTGAGGCACAGAGCTGCTGTTTCATCCCATCCACGCTCCGAATGACAATGCTCGTTTTGTTCATAATTTGTGATTATTTTAATTAGCGATCGCTAATCACCAAAGTTATTATAATTCATCCTATGGGAGGCATAAATTTCAAGGCAATGTATAGCTGCCAAGGAATGCCACTCAAAAGCACCAATATCAGCCTCATGGTGGCGCTAGAGGAAATGTCAGTGCAAATCATCTCCTGGAGGTGGAATATATTGAGCCAATTCATGCTGCACATTTTTAAATATTTCAGTCTGGACTGTGATGAACTGACTGAGTGACTGACACTTCCGTCCTCGCATGACTAAACTGAAGAATTTATGTGCCTTATAAATAAGTTGAAATGAGATTTGATTTGCTCTGTTACGAAAAATGAGTTGAAAAGTGGCATCTGTTGGGGTTTTGCATGCTTTACTAATTGAAAACAATGGACCATCAATCCATTTCCAGTCACCAAGTAAACTATTGTGGTGAAAAGTGAATACAATGAAGATAAATATGGTGCGTATCTAGTAGAGGTTAAAACCAGAGAAGATAAATGCAATTACAATTTCCAGTTATCCTGTTGAGTTAAGGGTCTTGTCTAATGTGAGGGAAATTGAAGTGTGCACTGGAAAATGAAAGGTTTTGAAATTTACAATCATGGCAGAGGCCAGAAGCAACTGAGTGTCCAGCTGGACATCTTTGGGGGAGGCGATGGAGGGAGGGAGGGGGAGAGGAAGAGAGAGAGGGGGAAAGATTATACATATAAATTGTAAATGGTGTCGCAGGGGCCAGATCTTGCCCGAGGCGGTGACTGCTTCATTTTGTGTTAAATTTCTTGACAGAAAGCCACCCGCGTGCTGGTGAATACTGAATGGTAATCAGAGCTGCTTGAATAAGTGCCTCCCCCTCCCTCTTCCATTACTGTGAATTAATTCGACTTTATTTATCCAATTTCTGGAGCTGACAGAATGTTAATTTGAGTTGAGATTTCTCTCTGCTGTTCTGCCTGTGACCCGTAGCCCTGGGATTGGCGTGTTGTAATAACCTGAATCTTTCACCAGAAGCTCCGATAATTGTTACCTTATTAGCATGTAAATTGTTTAATTAATATTATTATGAAGAACCATATAATCCCTCCGTTACTTGACCCTGAGTCCACATGCGAGCAGGCTTTCTGCATTTCAATGTCTAGTTTTTAAATGGACTCTTTAATGTCGGCTGGTCGCTGGGCTGTTATAAACCTCCTTTCCTCAATCTTAGTGCAACTTTGAACGGCTTGAGAGGCGCTTTTGATGTCACCCCGTCTTTATCTCTCTCTCCCTCTCTTTTTGCTCTCTTGATTCCCTTTTTATTTCTTTGTTGCTTTTTCTGATGTGTATTTATTTTCCTGCTGCCATTTTTTGAACATCAAAATCCAACGCCTTCTTGTCATTTGCTTATAAAAGCTTTTTTTTTCTTCTCCCTCTTTTTTTTTTTTTTTTCCTAAAGCCCCCCCCCTCCCTACCAGTTCTTTCCCAGTGGCTGTGCGAGCCAAACACATGCAGAGCTCAATGAAAAGCAGCCCTTGACATGAGGTCCTAAGAGACCGCAGCATTTAAATTTGCCTTTCTTCCTTCCTCCTCCTTTTTTGCTGGGCACGAGTGACATTGTCAGATGCTAGCTTTAATTAACTTGATAATAAGATGGGCAACTCACATACAGGCCATTGGGTTCGGCTTGCTTTGCCTCCAGCCCCCCCCCCCCTTCCCGTCTCTCCCCTCTTGTCTCTGAACAGGCAGCACAACCAAAGGCCGACTACAGGGGGAAAAATAGGAAACATAAAACAAAATAAAATATTGAGTCCCCACTGAGGTGAACGCATCTAAGCTGTCATCTAAGAGGGGAGGAAGCTTATGCTGACAAAAAGAGTTTATATTTTATTTGATCACGATACCTGACAGAAACCCCGTGGAGTTCCAGGGAATCCCCAAATAAAGAGCAAGTCACTTTTCTCAGCTAAAGTCAGCTATTTTCTGTCTTTAACTGAACTGCATCCATGCGCAAAATAAAGACCTTCCAGTTGACTCTCTAATAGTCTATCTGCGTCTAATTCCACTAGATACACTTTCAGCTGCTGCCCTTAAGACCAACATACAAAAGGAGCATATTTATCCTGACATTTGTATATTCTTTTTGGAGGCTCTATGTAAGTGTTGGGATAGTGTATATCCCAACACTTACATTAAGAACAACAAAATTTGACTTACTAAATGTAACTGAGTTAAAATGTCCTGATGTAATTAACTTATTTCTGCTGTATTCCGTTAAGTTTGACATAAACTGTTGCTAGATTCATTGTTGGCCACTACATGTCCCGAAGACTTTCACATAATGAATGAAACTAACAAAATAGTTCATCTTGTCTTTACTGCAGGTCTTCAAGTTAAAGACTTGAAGACTTGGTGTCTTTTAGTTTTACCGTTGGTTCTCGACTCTGCTGAAGATTTTGTTGATCTCCTGACTTTTTCTCTCGTGCCATCACAAGCGAGATGTGTTTGTAACAGGAGGAATTAAAATTCAGTGTAGCTTAACTTTTTGTCTTGCAACATGTTCAGGTCAAATCTGAAATTTCTTTATTCATGAACAAAATTCTGTACTGCTGATTAGCAAACATCAGCATCATAATATTGTGCATGTTAGCATGTAGCGCAAACCTCTGGCTGTAACATCTGAGTTTTGTTAAATGGTCTGTTTGTGTTTTTCTGTTGATCTTCACTCAAAAACACATCAACAGTGAGGAAAAGGTGCAATTTACTTCCTCAACTATTTTCTTCCCGGTCCAGAAACCTTCCAACTCTAACCCAAACTCTCTTTTATTTATCCGGCACCACTGCTGCCAGATTATCAACTACACTTGTGACCAACCATGAACAAATAAATGATGTAGTTATTTCAGTGACTAAGGTCAATTTCAGGTGTGGTTTGGCAAAAATGCAGTATTTGGGAAAAGGTTCAGTCTGAACATGGTGGAGAGATCAGTTAACATGCTGTACCTTATCTGAGGTCCACTGAAGATACATGTCTTCAACAATCAAATGTTGGCCTTTGAGTTACATTCACTGTGCCATACGGACATGGAAACACCATGCCCAAACCACAGAGGAATCTCCCGAGGCGCCCGTGAAACATTTTTAATTTTTTATTTATTATTTTTTTTAAATAAACCATGACCATGTAGGTTAGTGCTCAGAGCAAAGCTCTCTTTTGAGCCACAATACTGCCAATCTGCCTCTTGAGAGGTAGAATCAAGTCATATTTATTTTTTAATTAGCAAGCTAAGGTGAAGCAGTGGAGAGTTAATTACTCCATTACCGAGTGCAAGTTAATTTTTAACCATCTAAAATGAAGTCAGTCATTATTTAGTCGATTGGTTGATAATTAAGAGTCTAATCTAAATTAATTGTTGTGAGGCTGGTTTTTGATCCTGCAGTTCGCTTTGTTCAGCCCCAAACCAGGAAACTAGATGCAATTCCAATTAAAAGTGAAGAGCTTTAATGTATTGATGTTTTGTTTTTTTTCCACAAATCTTTTTCCAGACACATAATGGAAGCTTTGATAATTTAGAGCAGGAAAGAACCATTTCCAGGCAAGTGCGATTTAGCGCTTTCTCTCCATGCAATTAAAAACTTTTCCTCCATCTAATTATGACTGTAATTGTGGCTCTGACTCTGAATATTTGGAGCGAAATGCAAATAGCTATTGAACTGAAAGTTTGTTTCTTTAATTCACCTCCAGTTTGATGGATGAAATGCAACGCCTTTTAAAATCTATGTAGTTCCTTCTCCATGCACATAAATGTATACATATACAGATATAATATGAATGTAACCAAAGCCAAACTTCCTCTTGAGCAATAATTCCATTTCAATTAAAACTGACTTATCACCTTTCCCTAAAAACGTGCTTAATATGCCAAAAATTTTCAATGCTTGAGAGAGTCCAAAATGCCATTTTAATTGTTATCAGTGAGTCGTATCTCCCCCTCTGTCTCCCTCTCCTTCTCTTTTTCCACTGCCAAGCCCCCCTTTTTTCTTGGCTGTCTTGGCACAAGCCGCAAGGAAATAGACCTAATTAACCCCCCTACCCCACAGGGAAATCCGCTATGCAAATTAACATTTTCAAAATATAGTAATGATATCATTTGAGAAATGGTGGTGCCAGTTTTTTGTTCGACTGAATTTAAGTAATTGCATATACATTTTAGTGGCCTGATCAATGCTTTTCTCCACATCTCCTGGTCATCTGGACTGTGAGTGTGTGAAGCGTAGGAAGGGGGGGGGGGGCGTTGAAACAAATGCCCAGATCTGATGGGCATATAGAGGAAGAATGGATCAGCCTATTTGGCCACTGGCTGGCTACTGGAGCCCAACAAAACCATCTGCTAGGAGAGAAACGGTGGAGGGGTGTAAGGAAGGAGGAAACCCCCCCCCCCAAGAGCTCAGCTTAAAGCTGCTCTGTAAACGAGGAAAGATGTTTTAATTAGGAAGCAAGTTCATGCACATCTCATTTAAATCACTTTGACGAATAGCTCCGTCTGAATGGCCCGTGTGCACTGAAATAAAAGGACTGGTGCTATTTGAAACAAAGGTGTTTTTCTTTGGTTCATGTTTTGTTTTCTCCCCTCACCAGGCCCCTGGAGTCTCCTAACCCTTTTCATTTCAATTCGCAGTATAAACATCATTTCCATTTACCTGGTATTTAATGTAATACACATTTGGTCTCTGAATATGAGACTATTATAACAATCCCATCTACTGAGAGGAAACAATAGCAGGTTCAAGTACCGGTTGTACAGGCCCCATCTAATCCCATTTATTATTGATTTCATTGTTAGTAATTAACCATAATAGGTTAAGCCATTACCAATAGTGTGGTGGGGGATGGGTTCTAGAAACAGAAAGTCCACAGAGCTGGTAAATCAGTAAATCCATCTGTACACCGTATTGGCTTCACATTTGTCCTTAGTTTGGAGATGACCTGTGTGTCAGCTGATGTCCACAAGAATTCACTATCAGTTGCTTTTCCTCATTAATATTCCAACGCTTTAAATAATTTAAAAGCACGTAAAGAAGTCCCTGAATATATTCAGGTGGTTTCCAGTGTGCGCATTGATCAGTCATATGAAAGTTGTCTTTTTATAAGGCTGTTTGAAGACATGAGCAACACCGACACATACGGCTAATCATCTCACATGCGTCTGCCCAAATAGTCCTCAGGCTCAATTAGCCAACAGGAAGTCAGTCATCCTAACACCAGCCACTTAGCATCATGGATGATTTCTTTATCTATTTATTTTAAACCTGAGGCTCCGTCAGAGGAGCGTCAACTGGTACAGTTCAAACAGGATCATAAAAAAAAATGGGCCTGAGGGGAGCAACACTTTGGTGACACATTCCTGTTTTCACTGGCTCTTTCCACACAGAAGGCAATGTGGTGACATTTTCTTACACAAAATGTCTTTATTGTCTATAATCAGCTCTTCAGCAACTCAACCAAACTCATGTGATTTTGAGTTTACAAAGACTTAATTTTACCGCAGCATCTTAAATATCCATCCAATATCTATACTTTCTAGAGCGAAGATTGTGGAAAGGATTTTGATTTCACTTCTGCAGATTTTCTTACTGATGATCTCTAGTGTTCTTGAGGTTTACTCTTCCCAGAACACATTTCAGGAACTATGTTTCTGCAGAACTCCCCTGAAATCTAACTTTTTTCATCCAGTCTAAACCAGTTTCAGTTTTTCACCTTTTTAATTGGTGTCCTTTATAAAAAAAAGTTGCTGAATTAACATCTAACCACTTCAAACCCACAGTATTGTATCTATTTACATGGACTTTGGCCAGTCCACTGTGAAATCAGTTCATTTTCATCACAGCGTTGCTATGGACTAAACAGATTAAAACTGTGTACTGACACTGAGTAATTGTGGGTAATCAGGGACGCTTTAACTTGTTCAATCAAACCAACAAAATGAAAACACTTTCTCTTAAGCCACTTCTGTGGCTGTTTTCCTTTGGGCTCTTTTTCCAGACATCACGCAGCGGATGGCGCTCAGCCAACATGACAGGACAGTTTAAGCAATTAATGCGCAAAGATATCAGTGACTGAGAGCAAATAATTTCACATAAACTGCCAGTCCACCAAGCACAGCCTGATGATACCCTCCAGAATATCCCATCCTAACATATGCCTAATTGTTTACAACTGCTTGTTTACATAAATACAAAATGCTGCAGGGGAGGAGGGACAGAGGGATGAGAGAGGAGATGAGTGGGGTGGTGGGGGAGTTGGAGGAGGGTTTAGAGTCAGTACACTATCCGACAGAGCTGGAGAATTAATAACAATTTGTGGCAGATAATTACTTATCAATTAAAGCTGTTATCCTGCCTAATTAGGCAACGTTCATTAAATTCAGCCAATTTAAACCTTAATCAAAGTTAGCAGGGCCTGACAGCAGAGTGAGTCAGTGGAGGAGCGCCCCCCAGTGGAGGAGAGGAGAGGAGAAGGGAGGGAGGGGGTCCTCAGGATCTACGTCTGTGTGTTTGTGCGTGTCTGTTTCTATTTAGTGTTCTGTTTTGTGCTGCTCTGAGAATCGAGGATTTTTTTCCACTTTCAAAAATGATCATTATCAGAATTATTAGCAGTAGTGCTCACAGCTGTAAAATCAGTAGCCCACTCAAAATGCCTTATTTTCCAGTATTTTGCTACTTTATGTATACATGCATATGCATAATTAATTGACTATTTGACTTTTAGGCTGTATATAGCCTATAAGACATTAAAGCAGCAGCACAACATGTTCCTCTACTACAAACCTTATCTAAATGTTCATATCTTTGTTGTTTGGTCAAAACGCTTCTTCTGTGTGTAAAGTCTTATAAAGGAGTAAAAGGTATTTATTGAGTTGCAGAATTTTCAGAAAACAGCTATACTGAGGTTAACTACTTGAGGAAAAATATACATTTATATTTTATCTACTCAAAAGCCTGAACAAAACTACATGAAGGCTCACAATGGCTGCCGGTTGAAAGGTCGCCTGCACGCTCTGGCCTTTCACCTTTCATTTTAAAGCCTTCACTTCCAAGCACTGTTGTGGCCAATTGACAACAAAACTCAAGCTTCTCGGGGCGTCTCGGCACGAGGAACGAGTTAATTAATATTGGCTCCTGTTTGGTCTGGTTAATGAATGAGTGAATTATGCACCTCTGGGACACCGCCTCCCCAATCGCTTTAAATTATCCCCCACACCCCTCTTCCAACATTGTCCTCCAATTTCCCCACTCTGATCCTGCACTGATGGGGTCCCTGTCACCAACCAGACCACCACACACACACACACACACACACACACACATAGACCAAGGCTCCATCTGTCTGTCTTTGTCCTCATCTTGTGTATTTTGGTTCATTGTCTCCAGCACATTTATTGATGTCTTTTTTTGGGGGGGGGGATTCGATGCTTCTGTTCAACCTTGCATCATAAGCTCATGGTGCCAAATAACTTCCATCCCATTAACTCGTTTGAGAGGGGAAGCTAGTCAAACAAAGCTTGGCTGCAATCTGATCCTCCTCTCCCTCTCTTTCTCTCTCTCTCTCACACACACACACTCTCACTCGGTCCTGTTGGTCAGAGAAGGGGAAAAAAAAAGATCCATATTATTTCCATTAAAAGCCTTGCACCGTGAAATTCATTTATAATTACAAAGCGGGGCACAGTGTGTGTTATGCAGATCAGGGACATGTGTGGACTGAATCATGCCCGAATTGCTTATTTTGTGATATGCTAACACAAATGTATGGTGACAGATTGCAATTATCCCGTTATTGTAATTGTCAAAGTCAATTCACTGCAGGCTTCAGTGCAGACTAGATGAAAACGACCAGGAGTTACACACAACTGTCCAGGTTTGATCCATCTTATTGACCTTCGTAGAGACCCTGTGCTTTAGCAAAGATACAGCTGCTGTTAGGCCGTCACATCAGATGACATGACTCTCTGCAAGATGATCTCAAATTAGCACTGGAATTGAAAATTAGCCTTCAGTTGGAGATTAAATTATCAGTGATGTTTTAATTTTATGTGTTTTGAACTGAACACATATTCGTACATTTAATCATCAAATAATATATATGTGTGCTGAAATGTTCATGTTGAATCTCAGGTAAACTCACTAAAATATCTTGTGCTTCCTTCACTCGCAGTGTCCTCTGCTCTCCCTCATGGATCTACAGCGTCCCCTTGTGGTGAACAACATACCCTGCAGGTCCCGAAACACTGCCAATCTGCACCTTTTTGGGTCCTGCACTCAAATCTATGTGCTCCTGCAAAATTAAAAATTTTTGGTTATGAATAAGACAAAAAAATAAAA